>JAKTPO010000005.1:0-670995 GCA_030557635.1 Hemisphaericaspora nanyangensis | reverse complement strand
GGGGGGGGGGGGGGGGGGGGGGGTAGGGTCTTGGTGCAGTTTTTACTCCAATATTTGGAATTCTTGATGCTGACGCATAAGCTCCGGAAATGGATAATCAAGCTATAGGATTGAAGGTAGTTGGTTGGGCTATTTTCACTACAGGGTTCTTGAGATTTACCCTCAAGACAACTTGGCTGTTTTTCTGGTGTGTTCTTTCTTTTTAACAATCGTTCTTCTTGGTTCTGGGTTCCTAACCGGAAGTTCCACATTAGCTAAGGCTGTGGTATCATGGGTGTAATTAATGGTTTCTCGGGTTGGGTTGTGTTTTTCAGCAATGACATATTCCAGCAACGCATACTTCACTATACCAACTTTTCCAGTACCAGTATTTGGATCTAAGCAACGAGATTAGTTCAGTGACTTAGTCAGTTAACTAAGTTATAGAGCATTATTACAGAAAGATTTTACTTTTTTTTATTTACATTTTTATATATTTTGTCTAATTGTACTAAAGGGGGTACCGGAATCTAAATTGTTCATGTTTTTTGATTATTTACCATACTATGCTACTAATCACTTCTTTATTAATAAATACTTTACTTGACGCCACAATAGCCAACTTCTACCTTTTTTTAATTCTTCACCACTTTTCTTCTGGGTTTGCCTTGTAAGCAACATAATCATCCCAATTAAACAAGCTCAATTCAGTTTCATTCTGGACACCTAAGTCCCATAAACTCTTTTCGTCACCTTTTATTTCCTTGTTGACTAACACCCATTCTTCATCGTTGTCAAAGTTAATAACTAAATGCATGGACTTAGTTCCATGTGCTTTAGTGTAAATCTTTAAGGAGTCATATTCGACATTACGATATGGTCTTAGAGCCCCTGTGGTGTTTATTATGTTCTTGATGCTTTCTAACAATTGCTCAGGAGTAGTTGCTTTTAAATCAATATCCTTAATGATATAATTCTTGACATTTCTATAAGGGAATGACTTAACAATGCGAATTGTAATTAATGAATCACTTGCTGGACGCACGTTTGAAGTCAATGGTTCATTAATTGTTATCGCCGCGTCTGACATTCTTATAATTGTGTTGTTGTTTGAGGGGGGTGATATCGTAACTCATCCCTGGTTTACCTTATCCCTTTCTGGGCAAAAAGAAAAAAAGAGTCGTGCAAATGAGGAAGGTTTTATGATATCCCTGCATATAGTCACATAACAAACGTCAATGGCTGGGCGGCCCAAAATACAACACATTATTCTATCCGCATATTGTAATTCGGATCCTATTGTATATAAACGGCGTGAAAATCTCAAAAGAGATTAATTCTTACTCTGACAAGATCCCGCATTTGCGTGGAAGGGGGAAAATGAACTCCGATTTCTTAAGGATGGACGTATCTGTCTGACGCTGTAATTAGTGTTACTAATTGCTTCTGATTCAAAAAAAATCGAATTTAATATTAATAACTAATGTGCATTTCACTAGTTAGTATTCTAGTTTTGAACTCCTTCTGAAACCTTACGTGAACGTACTTTATGTTAACATTCAACTCTATGCAAGATTCGCGTGAATTTCCACTAAAACGCGAATCAGATTTCAAGTAATTTTTTTTTAGATTATTAAGTTTATTATTTGCATCCATTTATTTTTTATTTTTTGTTGCACCATCGTCTAAAATACCTTTATTTTCCAAATACACCTCTATTAAGAGGATAACATACATATATAGGCCCACTTTTTCGACTTTAGTTTAAATGTTACAGGGTTCTTTAGCTGTCTGTTTTTTCAATATTTGGTCAAGATATGTACTGAAGATTGGAAAATGATACTAACCAATTCATTTGATAAGGATTTACAGCAAACTCTCATACAATGGATTAATGCCAAGCTCCGGTGTGATACATGTGATCCCCAAACACCTACTTCGAGTTATAAGAACATTCCAGAGGTCATCGATAACTTAACTAGTGATCTACAAAATGGGTTGGTCCTCATAAAACTAATAAACAGGATTATTTATGAAGTAAGTTTGGCATCACAAAATTATGATGACAAAAAACATTTTGAATTGTATTATCTTACTCCAATTCACAAATCGCCAACTTTTAAACCACATAAGATTGAAGTTATTCAAGATCTACTACGATTCTTAAATCTTACGTTGAATATCGATATAAGTTTTATAAGTGCAGAAGATTTGTTCGATGGCGAAACCAAAGCTATTATAAGTTTAATCTGGTCGATATTTTTGTTTAGTGTTTCCATATTGTTTACAAATAATGAGAAACCTGCCGATATGATGGATATTAGAAATGTTTTGTTGCAGTGGATTAATGGAATTATAAGCAAGAATGATTTAGAAATTACCAATTTCAATCGAGATTGGATAATTGAGAAAAAGCCCGAGAAACTACTACATGCGATTATCTCCTTTTATGATGATGAAACAATTAAGGATGATATAGATATCGGTGACATATTAGAATACATTGAAAGAACATTTTCAATCCCTCAACTTTTAACAAAGGAAAATTTTGATCATGGTGTCCCTGATGAGAAATGCATCTTGGTGTACATTCTGGAAATTTATGGGGTGTTTGAAGTAGAGATAACACACAAGAAACGAAAACTAGAGAATACTCAAAGATACGACAATGTCCTTGATTCCATATTATCGGCTTATAGACTTAAATCAAGATATGAAAGGAAGTCAAACTTAACATTAGAGAAATTGAATTTACATAGCAATATATTGCAAAACGACTGGACAGAACTTAAGAAATTGACAGATGAAAATCGTTTGGTTAATGAATTTACATCATTTCTTGGTCTTCTTGAAAACGTATTAAAAGGAATAGTGGAAATGGTGCAACTTCAAGCAAGTTTCAAGAAACTCCGATGTCAATTAGATTGTTTGGTGAAGATGATTAAATCCTGGGAAGAATTTGGATTAGCAGTCAAACCAGAAGTCTTGTATCAAACATATCCTGAAATAATTCAGTATTCTAGTATTATAAAACTGACCTTACTGCAACTAGGTGATATTGAGTATGTGTGCTCTAATAAAGAAAGCAACATCGAATCAATATCAACCAAATTAAACCAAGTGCTAGAATTGGAACGTACTTTCCTACAGAGAATTGAACTGGTCATATATAATTTCCTAAATAACGACAAAGGGGTTCAGTTGGGACCTATAAACGACCAAATGCCAGGAATTTTAGATGAGCTGGATCAGCAAAAATGTCAAAAAATGTTTGATTATTTGTTTAATTTCTATGATGAACTTCAATTCCTAGTGGAATTAGTCGATAAAAGCAACGTGGACGTAAATGAATTGTTTCCACCAATACCCAAAATTAACAACATTGATTCTGAAGTTACTCCAGATGTATATCAATGCTTTAGGAATAAAATCTTGAAGTATGACAATCTAACAGAGAAAGAATTAAATGGTGTTCTTCAACGAGAGTTTGTGTCTGAATTGTTTCCAAAGAGAAAGTTAAAGCTCTTTATGAGATTAATTCCCAATAAAGGAATAGTGGGATGTTCGACTAGTGAATCTGAATTTGAATTGATGTCGTGCAGCTCATCTAACTTTCTGTCATTTGATGAGGATGTATTTGATGAGATACCACAGAGTCTGAACCCAAGTGAAAAAATTCATGATATTTGTGTATTCTTGGAAAGACTCGAGAATGGGTTCAAACTTTGAACTTGTTTGGAGATTTCTTGAGACTTCTAGTATTTTGCATTATTCATATGTGCTAGGTTATTTATCTTATATTACACAATTATGAGAAAATTAGCTATTAGACTATCTATATCTTGAAAAATGGATGATCCATTGCTTCTTTTGCAGTTGGTCTCAACTGATGATCGTAAGTTAACAAAATATCAATCAAATCTATCACCTCTTCACTTATCAAGTGCTTATTTTCATTACTTATGAATGATTTCCATGGTTTTCTTGGATAAGTACCCAAGATGTCATCATACTCCAGACTTAATTCAATGTTGTATTTTTCAATGTATTTCATTAAATCTTCTGTACCCAATACCTTTGCGATTTGAACCAATTGGTCGTTATTTGAATCACCTCGGAAGAGCGGTTCCTTTTTGAAAATAATTGCCCCTAACATACAGCCAACAGACCATAAATCAAGGGAATAATCATACTGTTGTAAATTAATCAACAATTCTGGACCCTTATGATATCTAGAAGCAACTCTGACATTATAATCCATACCAGCGTGATAAAATTCTGCTAAACCCCAATCAATTAATCGCAATTTTTTGTTCAATGGATCAATCATGATATTCTGAGGTTTAACGTCTCTATGAATTATACCCATCGAATGAGAATAATCTAATGCAATTAGTAACTGTGTAAAATAGTATTGGATATCTTTGATAGTAAACTTGGGGTATAATACTCTAAAGTCGACATTATTAATCCTCTCGAATATTAAAGCTGGAATTTTTGATTGCTCATCTCGTACAATATCCAAAAGTCCAATTACATTAGGACCGCCAGTTAAATTTTGTAAAATTTTTACTTCTCTAAAGATCTTCTTCATCTTAACCGGTTTCAAGACTTTAATAACACAAGGTTCATCGTTTAAAATATTAACACCTTGAAATACTTCTGAATATTTACCTCTTCCGATTTTACTAATAATTTCATAATTTCGGTTATCACCCCATGATATTTTATGATTTTCGTAATCCCAATATTCCTTTGGTTTGTTTTGATTGACGTCTGCATAGACTCTAGCAACAGAGTATGTCCTTGAAGGAGAAATCATTCTATGGTGATGGTGGTGGGGGAATCTATTTGGATATGTTTTGTGTATAATGTAAAGAAATATAAAATGTCAATAAATCTAAATCTAATCTATGTTAGGATTCTACTCCCTTGTGTGTGTATGTATGTATATATAGCTAATATTGCTTTGACTTTCTCTTTCTCTTTCAAGTCGCTTTATATGGCGCCCCAATAAAACCGATGGCCCAAAAATTGTGTGAGGTTGGTTTGATGAGTTTTTTTTCTTTTTTTTTTTTGGTGAATAAACGACAAAAAATTTTTAGGACCATTTTACGATTGGTAGCGCTGATCAACAATTTGAAAGGCGTAACGCGCGCACCACGCGAAAAAAAGATTGAGAAAGAAAAGGCGCTTCTCGTATAATTACAGATTAGGATAAGTCGCTTCAACTAATGTTTTACACAAGCCTATATTACTCTGTAGATTGATTAGTAGACACTTCCCTATGACCTATCTCGCTACTACCATACAACTATATGACTTGAATGTAATCGAAGATGTGCAATTATGGACAGATAACCAACAACAGTTCTCTCAAGAATTGAGCAAGCTTTTGATATCTACACAGAATGTTCATACCGTTATTGGCAGTTATATAGCCTACAACAAATTACCACTATATCTTTTTCATGGAGTTCGGCTAGAAGTTTATTCAAATAGTGCTGCCACTAATGAATATTTCAAGAATAAGTTGTTGAAAGTCTCGTTGACTAATGATCCTAATTTGGGATTATTATTCAAATCATCGAATGATATTTACTTGGTATTTTACTTTGAACCTGAATCAAAAAGGATTAAAGCACTGGTGCTAGATTTCACTAATTTGAATCAATTACGAGAATATGATCTTTCTGCATTGCCAGTTAATTCGGTTATCAAGGAACCATCACCATCAGTATCTGCCACTACTGAAATATCAAGCCAAATAATTGATAGGGTTCTAGAAAAGAAGAAACTTCGTCAAAATCCCTTTTTAGTACCTACCCCACCTTCTCAAGACAATAATTCCCTGGTGCTTACAACCCAGGATCAAATCAACAGTGCCATCAACAAAATTATCTTGTCCGGATTGAGGATTAGAGGTCTTTCGACTAATATGTCTGTTTCTATGAATGAGAAATTGGCCATCAAAGAGATCCATAAAATGACTTACAAGGCAGCCTTATTCTCACTCCGAAAGTACAATTACAGCTTTAATAAGAAAACTACAACCAGTAAATCGATACGATTGAATGATTTACAAATGATTGTTGAGGGACTTTTACAAGCTTTTGTTGATGTAGATAATTAAAACGTTTTATGTACAGGTTATAATCACTATAGACACATGTCCCTTTATCTAAAGATCCTTCAATGAAACAATCCGTTCTTCAGGTTCGTAGATCTTTGTTGATGCAGTCTTCAATTGTTCATCAAGTAAGTTAACTTTAACGGCAGCCTTCTTGACTGGAGCACTTCTGTCACCAATGATGTCCAACAAAATTGATCTATCCTTCAACAAGTAACCTCTCTTTTCTTCATTCGAGTAGTAGTTGATATCTCTTTTGTGTGTTGGTCTGGCTGGTAATGGCACGTATCCCTTTTTCAACAAAAAGTAATCTGGATCTACATGGGCCCTTAAGGATAATTTAGTGAAATATTTAGTGGTAATTTCATTACCCAATTTCTCAACTGCAGCAATAGCAGCATGTGAAGCTTTGGAAACTTCAATATTCAATGGAACAGAATAATTTTCAACACCATTAGCCAAAAGCTTAACACCGTCTCTTAATGTACCAGTTATTAAACCACATTCCCTCATAACTCTTATACTCAAAGTTTCATTTTCCTTTAATGGAATTCTACCAGTATCCCAAAAATCTTGAACTCTTTCCAAATTAAGTTCATGATAAACCTTAGCATGAGGTCTCTTCATACCAATCATAGGAAATCTTTTATAGAAAGGAGTTTGACCACCTTCAAACCAGATAGGCACTTTTCCTCTAGCTTTTTGACCCTTTTGACCTCTACCAGATGTCTTACCCAATCCTGAAGAAGCACCACGACCCACACGCTTGTAGTTATGAGTAGATCCTTCAGATGGTTTTAAGTGACCCATAGAAGTGGCATGACGTATGCTATTAATTAGTCTGACACCAGCATTAAAGCAGAATCTGTTCACTAAACTCTCCCTTATACCTATCATCGTTTGGAAGTATGATTGTTCTGGTACCTATTTGTTTATCGGTTTCTGCAACAACCTTGGTCAATAGTGAAATGAAAAAATTTTGAAGAAAATTTCCAAAGTGGTCGTGCGAAAGATCATTTTATATTCCAATCTTTGTGATTTGTTTGCGAAATGAAGGGAGTCGAACTTTCAACTAGTGTATGGGCTACACTACAAAACGAGCCCAATCCACTGCTGAATTTGATAGGATTCCTTGCCAATTATTGCTAGATGCTGGTGCTCAGGCTAATTTCATAGACAATGTGTTACTGTGTAAACACTTTAACGATTATGAAGTCAAGAAGTTGTCAAGGCCGGTTTGCCTTAGACCAACTAATGCAATTAATGCAGGAACTTACAAAATTCTTTGAGATTAATCGCAATTCCAATACTGAAAGTTTTAAGATTGTAATCTGCCAATTAGATCTTGAATAAAGTTCCAGTCGACTATGTTCAAAAATCACTGCAAGACGTGCCGTTATAGCAACAAAGATTCAAACCACCTTTTAAGATATTGGAAGGGTCAGAAGCAACAGAAGAATTACTCATTTATTGTTCCCACGTTTGAGCACAAAAAGCTATACCTAGATGTGGAAAACAATGCAAACCTGGTACCTGTTTGCACTATATACTAACTGGTTACAAAGTCATAATAGTATCTGATTTCAAATATTGCCACTACTGTCATCCCGCACGTCATACAAAGTATAATTGTCCTGACAAGACAATCAACAATTTTTCACCTGATCAGCTCAACCAAATAAAACAAGGCGATTATAACCAACTCATCCAACAAATCTTCTCAGGTTAACCTCCATCTCAATCTCAATCTCACGACTCTAACATATGGGATCCTCCCTTGTTTGAAGACATAGGAAACTGAGACCAACGCTCACACCTCCAGTTTTACGTGTATGAACTTACTTGGCGATTCCGAGATGACGCAGTATTTTAATGCACTATCTTTTCATTGTAACCCAGAAGGTAATGTCTGGTGCTAACGGTACACGGTTGTTTCCACGAGCAAATAGAATTTTTGCTACTCAAACGTGGGGACAATGAATGTGTGTGTTTCTCTTTTGCTTCCGACAATTCTAATATTTTGTAGGGTGGACGAAGTCTTTGTTGCTGTCTATTAGGGAACACCTTGGAGCGCTTCTTGAATATAATCAAGCGGAACCAACTGACCTGATTTATTCAACACCTGTTTGGCAGAGGCTTGAATCACCTCTTAAAACTTTCAGTCTTCGAGCTTCAGCTTTAATTCTGATAGTTCCTGCATTGCGTTGATGGCATTGGCAGGATATGTGTATTCCATTATATAAGAATTTGTAGGAAATTCTTTTTCAAGTTCCAATTCGAATAATTCTTCATCATATCCGATTGGAATCGTATTCACTTTGGAAGAAATTCCCGCAAGAACTTTTCAATGGGTGGTAACCTAAAAGTCACCTGTGCGCATTCGTATTCTTCCGATACGAGTTTCGCAAAGGAGCCCAAAGGATGATTCGAGTCAAGTAATGCTACCCGGAACATTTTACCCTTAACGGCTGCCAAATATCCGATGATCTCGGTTTTTCTTCTGGTGAATTCTTACTGAGTACTCATTTATGGCTATTTGTAATTTTTCGCGGTCTGCGATTGTGTGGCTCGTGTTTTAATTCAATGAATTGGTTCTTCTAAGTGATTTAGATATGACTTTGAATTTTTTAAGCAATAATTAGCTTCTTTAGGCACTTCCCGAACTTCCACGTAATCTCCATTGAATTTCGTTTAATATGCCACGTATCTGATGTTTATAACTTTGAAGTCTCTTTTTCAAAGATAGCCTTTATGGCCAAGTTGGTAAGGCACCTCACTAGTAATGAGGAGATCGTCAGTTCGAATCTGGCTGAAGGCATATGCTTTTTTGTGATTTTTTACACTGATAAATTTTTCAGTTCTCAACAATGCAATATCAATCCTTGCTTATTTTTTTCTTTGATACATGTATCAGTTGTTCTCCATTAGCACTAAGATTTAAAAGGAACCATGGGAAAGGATAGTGATAAAGAATTGAACGAATTATGGAAATTATTCGAGGATTCACCAAAAGAAATTCAAGAAAGAAGACAAAACATAACAAAGACTATTCATGAAGATAAAAGTCTGGACTATCCCTCACATGTAGCAGTAACCACAGCTTTTGATGAATTATTTTCATGTTTCTCCCTTGGTGGTCAAGGAAAGAATTATTTCAGATATGGTACGTTGGATTCTTGTGAGCGTCAACGTGAAAAATTATGGTTTGCATTTAGACATGGGACATTCTTGGAACCTTCGAAAGAAAAGCCAGTCTATGAGATGGATGAACAAGAATTAGAAAGGCGTGCAAAGACACAAGAGTTTTTCAGGAAGAGAGTTCTTGAAGATAAAGCTAAAGGAAGTTCAGAAGATATTTGGGATGAAAGAACGCAGCCTTTGGATAAACCATTCAGCAGTTAGGGAATAGAATCGAGGTGAGATGTTACTTGTATATACAAATTTTAATACAATTATATTTATTGAAAGCATCCATACTTGGGATTAAAAAGATTAAAAATTCTATTCTAACATTATTAAATGAACTATATATATAAGTTGGGGCATATTTTCTAAATCCAAATCTATTCTACATTACAACACAACCCTTCTTCTTTGGTTCGTTATCATTAGCACCCTTCGGTTTGGCAGTAAGAGCACATCTAGCAGCTTCCGAGAAGGCTTCATTAACACCTCTATTCTTCTTTGCAGAACATTCCAAATATCTCAAGGCACCAACTTTTTTGGCGACTGCCAAACCTTCTTCGTATGTGACTAATTTCTTTTGTTGTTGGTATACATTTGATGTTGATGAATATGGATTAAAATTGTTGTTTGATTGTACGGTTTCATCTGCATCTTCTTCGTTTCTTAAATCACACTTCAAGGCCACTAATACTAGTTTAACACCTTCACAATGATCGGCTATTTCTCCTACCCACTTAGATTGGACGTTTTCAAGTGAATCTGGAG
Source organism: Hemisphaericaspora nanyangensis (assembly GCA_030557635.1). Classification (NCBI taxonomy): domain Eukaryota; kingdom Fungi; phylum Ascomycota; class Pichiomycetes; order Serinales; family Debaryomycetaceae; genus Hemisphaericaspora; species Hemisphaericaspora nanyangensis. The sequence goes on along the minus strand of JAKTPO010000005.1, from coordinate 660,935 downwards.
AGTCTACCGAGAAACATAACATAATACAATGTGTATCAGAATACGAAAGAGATCGTAATCTATCGAATTCTTCTTGACCTGCTGTATCCCATAATGATAATTGGACTGATTGTCCGTCGATAAAGATATCGTGAACATAGTTTTCAAAGACTGTAGGTTCATAAACCTGAGGGAAATAACCTCTTGTAAAGACGTTTAAAAGGGATGTTTTACCACAGGCACCATCACCTAGAATGACAATTTTCCTTTGAACTAAAACGAGTCGTGTGTTAGTAATCTGATTGTGTAGATCAAAAAAAGATTGTGTGAATCATTTAAATGATACATACTTGTTTTTGGAGATCCACCACAGAAAGGCATTATTTAACAGGTGAGTTATAATTGATAGTTCAAGTGTACTTTGGATGTAAATATAATGAATGATTTTTTTTGGATTAGATCGGTTTTACTTCTGAAAAATCTCGAAGGGCCAAAAAGTTCTATTATGATATGAAATGTGAATTAAATAAATGGATAAACCTTCTTCACGTTATCTATATATATATGTTGGATGAGTATATATGTATTTCCCCAGAGAACAAATGTCGTATACCTTGTTGTTGTATTGGTAGTGGATGGTTATTCCCGTAAGAAATTTAATTTCTGTTTCCTTTTAATGCTTTGCAGTGTGTGTTTTCCCGTTGTGTATCTAACTTTTGATTTTTGTTGTTTCTGTGTGTTCAATTTAACAAGAAAAATTCTTTATTGAGACACAACTCAAAAAAAAAATTGTATGACAATAATCTTCCATTTTCCACTTTCATCAAATGGGCCATTTTTTTGATTTTTTTTGAATTTTGTGTCTGTGCCTAATGAAACCAATTTTAACCTTTTAAAGCGATTATACATACGATATAATGGAAAGCGTATGTGCGATCTGAGAGTAAATCACCTTTGCTACGTGATTGTATTAATAATTATTATGTAGATCTCTAAATAAAACAGAGAGAACCTACTATGTGATAAAAGTTGAATCACCAGAAGTCCTCGTAAATTGTTCACCCAAAGCCATTGTTATTTGTATTGAATCTAGAATAATCAAGCCTTTCTCATTCAATAAGTATTATGATTTTTAGTTTGTAAACTTGTGGAAACAAGTGATGACAATATAGTTTTGAATGGGTCATACCTTGTCAAGAAAAAACCATTCGCATTTCTCTCAAGGAGTGCTGTTACGTATTTGTTGACGAAATCTAACAACATGTTCGTGTCTCAAGTAAATACAAACATACAATTCATATTTTCGGTTTATGGATTGTTTTTCATTTCCGACCATAGCAAAAAAACATAGAAGAGACAGTAAAGGTACCACCATTATAAACGAACAATGAACCGTGATTCACTCCTATCAAACTTTATTTTGGCCAACAACACCATTTAAATATGGACAACCAGCAAATATCAACGCAATATTAGGTACACACAAAATTCTAGAAGACGCGTAGTAGCATACAAAAAAGAAAAGTCACATAATCTTGCACGATTCAGCTAATCCCCTGTAACTTTCTAATTATAATCTAGATCTAGACGATTTGAACTTGTATGTGCAACTTGTTTTATTTTTATCAACAATTATAAACCGATGGTTAAGTATACAAAATAAACTACAAAAGCTAACCAATGATAATAATTCTTTTTCTCTATAAGTGTATCAACATCAATGATATCATCATTGGGTGAGAAATGCCTATAGTTTTCAAAAAAACATAGACTGGATACTTCCAGGAAATGGTATAGTTACTCTTTACCTTTTCATTTCTTTGTTAGTCCTCGCAAAAAAAACAGACTCGGGTTCCTATTGTTGATCAATCAAATCCTCAAGATACATAGATGGAAGAGCTCTTCTGTTTTGTTTTCCTGGAGTGTTATGCACATCAAGGGATTGCCCATTGTTGTCACTAGCGACCCGTTCATCACTATTATTGGATTCAAGGTTCAAATACATGTTTGGAACCAATTGAGATTGTCTATTGGAAACCGCGCCAGGAGTAAGCAAGTTGGAATTAGAACCACTTAATGAAGAATTAGAAAATACAGGATTATATTGAGAGGTTCTGGCCCTCTTGTGTTGCATGACTTCGGCGGTTGGAGAAACAAACATCTTGGTTAAATCACGCTTATCGGTAGCAGGAAGTGCAGTTTGGGAATCATAAATAGTAGAGTTATCACCTGTTTGAGATCCATTCAATGTTGAATTGAACATCTTACTTGGATTCATTAATGGTAATTTAGAAACAGAACCATGGTGATCATGAGTTAAATTGAAACTGGCAGATGTTGGAGTAGCAGCAAATCCATAAGCTGTAGTATTATTGCTTTGATATTTTTCATACATTTGTTTGTCAATAGCCAGGGTTTTCTTGGCAATTCTGGATGCTGCAAACGAAACAAATAGATGATATAATATAAAGCCTAGTAAAATAGCACCAACAATAGCACCAACAGCAATAAACACAGTACCAGTTGGGTTCGTTTCTCTTATTATAAAAGGATTGTTTCCACTTACTGGGACACCAATAACAGGAGTTGTGAATGTTGTATGATCGACCAAAGTTGGCATATCGTCTCTTTTGACAGCAAATTGGGGGATTGCAGTGAGTACATCTGCTCTTACTGGTGGGTTGGGTATTTGCTTAGCTGTAGACATCTTCTTATCTTAACACTATGTGTATTTGGTATTCTTTTGTAAAAAAAATGTGTTAGTGGTGATCCAAAATGATAATCGTATAAGCCAAAAAACAAAATCGGACTTTCTTACAATGAACTTTAAAGGAAGGTGTGGTGGTAGGGGTATTAATATAAATATGGATGGGGGGTGTTAGTTTATGTGGATATTTATGTGGATATCTTATAACCTAACAACGTGATTTCTTTCCACTATATATATAATAGGGTGTGATATGATTTACGAACTTCAAAGTGAATTTTAAATCAATATAAATATATTTCAAATAAATGAAAAGGGAAAGAAAAGAATTTTTTTTTATTCTTAACTTAATGGGCGTAATAAAAATTATTGACACTTGCATCTTTTTTACTCTTCTTTGTATTGCAGAAAAAGCTTTTTTTCTTTTCTAAATTTAGAAAATTTTTATTTATATACAGAACCTTTGTATTGTTAACGTTTGTAAGTTTCAAACTCCTGTTCAACGTCGCATCCACAACCATTGTTAATATTGTTATTAGCCTACTTTTGTAACTATGTACAGTCCTATCCTATTTATTAGCACACTCATTTCAATATGGAAGGGATATTACTTCTTGCTCATAGCTTACTTGTTCATGCAAACCAAATTGCTTCTCTTTGTCTGAAAAACTGGTTTCTTATCCAGTTCCAAATTTCAACACTATCACAATCTTCTGTCAATCTAGGCTTAAACTGTGAAGGATACTCCTCGTTATACTTCTCCATGTCTCCATCTATACAATAGATTTTATTACTATTGTATGGCCAGGTATTGTCTTGGTCTTCCCATGGCTTTGGAATAGGGCTATCTGAAAAATGTACAAGTTTAATCTTTCTAAAGAATTTCATGGCATCCCATCCTTTATTCGATCTCTTCTTAATAAATGGTAAGTATTGGGGTTCAACTACAAATCTTTCATGCCATTGTTCTCCGAACTCTCCAGTCATAACTCCATAGACACGATGTGGTAATATTCCAACTTTCAATTTGTTGTTTTTACGTCTCAATTCATTATCTAAATATTTGTTCAATATCTCCATATCATAATCAGATTTGCGTCGTATATTGGCCCTGTTAGTGAATGACCAATACCATGGATTTAAAACATACTTCATCAAGTCATTATAAACTTTTTTGGAAGGTGTTAAAACCATAAAATGATTCGCAAAGAAATTATCCACATTGTCAAACTTATGACCTTCATACAATAGTTTAGGAAGTAATTCAAATTCTTGTTGCCAATTGTCACATGTTCGTAAATCATGTACAAGTTTTCTCATTCGAAGACCATATCTTCTGCTATCTGGAATCTCTACCTTCTTCCTGATCTTCAATGCATTCTTTCCTTCAACAACATCATTTAACCAATATGCCTGTGTTAATGCAAAAGTAATATCACGCGGGAGTTTGAATAATTCATCTAGATTACCATACCCACTATTTAATTGTTCAAAGTTTATTTCTTCAGTTTCAGGTACCTTAATGAACATGGCATCAGAATCAAAGTACACAATTCTTTCATATTCAATTTGGTTAAAGATGTGGAACTTGGTAAATGATGCTGCCCACGTACTTTCGTCTCCATAATTAGCTTTTAATAACAGAACGGGACTTAATTCGATACCATACTGATTTGCCAATTCAACCAACAGAGTCCATTTCTCTGGCGAGTAAAATTGAAGAATTTCATGATATAATACCACCAAATTTGGTATTTGAGTATTACCCTTTCTAAGATGAATAAAATTAAGTATTGCCAAATTCAAATAATCATAATTGGTAGCATATTGCATATAGGCAAACTTCTTAGGGTTGAACTCCTTACCATCAAAGTCTCGACTGGTTCCATAATAGTTTACAACTTCTTCAGGAAGTACTCGAAGTCGTTCTTCCAATCCTCTTTCTTTCACCTTATCAGTAGTTTCAAGAACAACATGAGATACCAAAAAATACACAATTATGAATATGGCAATTTTATATTCCCAATTTCTTTGGAATGACTTCCACATTGACAGGCTTTTCTGCTTCCGTTGCTCTGATATATGATCCTTATCCATTTATCCTTTACTCAATTATCCCGATTACCGAAATGCTATCAATTTTTCTTGCTGAAAATTTTTATTTATGTTGCCCAGAAAAATAAGATTAACAATTAATTATAAAGTGCTGCAATACACCAATTAATCTCCCAATAAGTGAATATTGTGCAACAAAAACCATGAATTAGTTCCTGAATCTATTACTATTAATAAAAAATATGCGCAAACCCGGAATCGAACCGGGGGCCCAACGATGGCAACGTTGGATTTTACCACTAAACCATTTGCGCTAAGAAATACTCCGCGACGGGGAATTGAACCCCGGTCTACCATGCGACAAACGGTAATTCTAGCCACTAAACTATCACGGACTTCTTTAAATCTTAGAATTTTGCAGTTTATTAAATGGTTATACCATTTCGTGTTTTATCCTTTGAACCACAAAGAATATGGGAAAGTGTAGTGATGCTTCGGATATATATAGACTTGCAGAGTTGGCTAAAGTAGTAGAATTTGAATGAACCTTTGAAAAATCTAAATATTTTGATGCAATTAATATTTTTGTTGAAAATTGGTACGAAATCTACCAGTAACATCATCAGCCAGTTCTAAACCTTCAAAAGAATGGACAAAAACAAAATTCTGTATTTCAGTGCTAATTTAAAATCGGAACTTTGATCATAAGGAATACTAAGTGCTCTAGAGTCTCAGAATATGTTAACAATCGCCTTTCCAAAGAGCAACAACTTTGTTAAGAAAGAAATTTTGCAGCTACCATAGAAATTTTAAAGAGGACACGACCTTTTTTCCTTGTTGGACCTCATTCAAAATTTGTGCCAAAATGAAGCAACACAACAAACTCACAAACGTATTTCTCCTTAATCAAATACAAACAAACAGTTTCAATGAGTGAAGATACCTTTAGCTACTTCACAGATGAGACAGTTCGGGAATTTCAAGGTGGTGGTATGGAATATTTGATGGAAGTGTTGGAATCATATGATGAAAATGATATTGAAAGTGAAAATATTATTGCTCAATTATTTACTGAATTATTACTTACATTAGAAGAGAACAAAGTAGAATTAGATAATATAGTGGAATTTTTACTTCAATCAATCAAAAGTGATAGCATTGCAAGAATTTTCTGTCAAGTTTTAAATGCATTTCCTCCTTCAGTCAATTTAAGACAATTGTTACTATTGATCAGCCGTAAAGAAAATGTACTAAAACCAGAAACAATTGCATCATATATTAATACTGATTTCCTTAAAGAACTGGAGATTGTTCCCAAGGCAGTTTTATCGAAAAGTTTAAATAGTAGAATAAGAGATGAATTCTACACTCAAAAGAAATTCAATTTATTACACGAAGAAATTGAAGGATATTCTAAGTTTGTAGTGGAAATATATGCTATATTTACATCAGAGTCCACTGATTTCCAAGTTGATTATGCAGTTCAAATCATTGAAAAACTAATTGGACATTTCAGTTTAGATCCAAATAGATGCCTTGATTTACTACTAGAATCATTTGCCGATTTATTTGTCTCACGAGCATCATTTGCAATAAAATTATTAAGGAAGTCGAGGTGGTGGCCTACTGTTGAAAGTGACAATTCATCTCTCTCAACTCTAACATATGGTGGTAATGAAGCTGCTGCGAAAATATTGGGGTTGAAGATTATGCGTCAACCTGCCGAGAAGGACTTGGCTGAGACATTTAAAATACTCGTAGCTTGTTTGATAAAGGAGGGATTCATAAGCTTCGGATCAATTTATAAATATTTATCACCGGATGACGAAGAAATGAGTGAGTTGGAAAAGGAACATCAGAAGAAGTTGGAAGAAGAGGTCTTGAAAGCAGGAGCAAATGCTCTAGCATTAGCAGCACCATTGGTAGATGATGACGATGTTGATGATGAAGGAAAGCGTGATAGGAAATCAGGAAAAGATAAAAAGGCAACGGAAAAAGTACAGAAACCCAAATCCTTAGATCAGATGTTACGTGTTAATTCTAAATTCCAATTTTTGCGAGCTTTGCTAGGTAATGGAGTTTATTGGCCTTCTATATTCATACTTACCAAGTATCCATTTCTAGTACAAGTGGACGAAGAGATTCCAATCTTGATGAATAGGCTTCTTGAATCAATGGTTAATCCTTTGTATGAGAAAATCCAGGTTTTTTCTAAACAAGAATTACAACAACTACAGGAGCCTGTGAAAATAGCATTCGCAAGACACCATAATGGAGTAGCCTATGAAGAATACCCTTGTACAGAACTCCTATCATTCAAACCCACTATTAAGGGTTTTGGTCTGAAGAAGTTTAAGTATTTTTATGATGCTTGGAAAGATAAACTTCCAGTCGTGGAGACAACTGAAAGCCTCATCACCGTTTCAAAGGAATTCCTCAAGTTTTTAGGTGTTTATTTGGCAAAGAATGTTGAATTATTTATCAAGATTTGTGATATCGTGGCTCATGATTTAGAACAAAATTCAGAGAACGAAGAGGTAAAAACTCGTTGGTTTCATTATTTTAGGAACTTTATTTTTCCAGCAATGCCTTTGATTGAAGAGAATTCAATTGCAATCGACAAAGCATATGCAGTTTTGGCAATGTATCCAACAGAAGATAGATTTAGCGTATATGGTGAAATGCATTCAGTTTTGGCCAAAAATAATCCATTAATAAAAATGGCATACAATAGGGCAGAGAAGTCAACAAAGGATGTTTTAAAAAGGTTATCCAAAGAAAATGTCCGTCCGATGATGAGAAGGCTTGCTAAGATTAGTTTTTCAAATCCTTTGCCTTGTTTATTAACAATTTTGCAGCAGATTGAAAGTTATGACAACTTGAATACATTAGTGGTTGAAACTGCTAGATACTTTAACAGTTATGGGTGGGATAATTTGACTATTTCTATTCTAATGAGATTGACAGCAAAAGGCAGAAGTTCCACTCAAGATGATGGTATGGCTGAAAGAAAATGGATCCAATCTTTAGCCTCATTTATTGGTAAGATTTGTCAAAGATATCCCAAAGCCATAGATATCCAAACAATATTGTCATTTTTGTTGAAATCTTTCCATGCAAAAGAAAGCGTCGGAATATTGGTATTGAAGGAAATGTTTATTTGCATGGGTGGTATTCAAACAATAACGAATTTGACGTTACACCAAATCGACATGATTAATTGCGGAGCATCTTTAGAAAAGCTTATATATCGTACTATCAACGACTTGAGATACGAAAGGTTTACTTCTGGAAGACATCTTGTTAAATGTTTCTTTGAATTGGACGCAATTAATGAATTCTTAGTATTACTTTGCCAATTTACAAGCAATTTGGTTTACAATACCGAACAAACGCATTTGAAAGTTTTAGCAAGTAGAAGTGATGATTTAAATGCAGTCATTAGATTATTTGTGACGCTTATAAGTTTTTTTGGAAGAGTGGATGAATTTGAAGGAACATTACTACCCATTGATGAATTGTTCTTGCAGTATAAGGTTCCAATTGAATGGGCTTTTGAGCTTTGGCGTCCAACCATTACAGACTCATTGTTGAACGATAAGGATAAATTCAACACCTTTTTGGAGACTATTAAACATCAAATTCCTCATATACTCCAACATGGAGTTCTTGATTGCCTATCTGAAGATTTGGTTGTGTCATTTTGGTTATTAACATTAAAGGATATTAATTACTCAAATGAACTCTATGAAGCGGAAATTTCTAAGCTTACAGTAGGAAATAAAGGGTTGAAGGATTCAATTTCAATCAATGTTCGAGATAAGGATATTCCAAGGACCACCATTGAGAAGCAAAGAAAAGAATTGAGTGATAATGAAGAATTTTTGAAAGCTTTGCCGGTGGATAATGAAGCTCACGCCAAACACAACGAGTTAATCAAGGCAACATTTGAAGCACAATCATCAACATGGTTTAAATCTGAGGATCTTGAAGGCAGAAAAGTGCAAATTCATAGTTTTCTTCAATCCTGTGTTTTACCAAGAAGTATCCATTCGTCATTTGATGCAGTGTTTTCTTCTCGTTTCATTTTCAGATTACATTCTTTGGAGACAAAAAACTATTCATTAATTGCCTTGTTAGACGAGTTGATCAACAACAAAATTTTGTTTGGTACTTTTTTCACATTAACTCCAATTGAAGCTGAGAACTTGGGATTGTTTTTTGCAGATATTTTAGGAACCTTACAAACTTGGACCAAAGAATCTACCTTTGCAAAAGTGGGAGCATTGAGTGACTCGAACGGTAATATAGTTTCTTTTGATGACTTTAGAAAAATTGTTTATGGCTATCACTCGATAATTTTGGAAGAACTTGAATCCGTTTTATGTGTAACCGAATATATGTCTCGTGGTAATGCAATCACATTTTTGAAGAATTTATTGGGAGTATATCCAACCGTTGAGGTACACTGTGAAAGAATCTTGGAATTACTTGAAAATATAGCTTCAACAGAAGTGAGAGAGGACTTGAAGCTAGCATCGGGAGCATTAGTTGGACATGTTAGATCAAAAGCAAGTGAATGGGTTCACATCTGGGATTTTATATGGGTAACCGAGGAAGAGAAGAAGAAGTTGATGACAGAACAACAAGAGAAAAAGAGAAAAGCAATTGAAAAGAAGTTACAAGAAAAGAAGAAATTACTCGAAAAACAACAAGAAGAAGCAAGGCTAGCTAAAGAGCGTGAAAAAGAGGAAGAAATTAGAAAGAGAAAGGTTCTTAATTATGATTCGCAGAAATCTGCCCCTAGACAAGATTTAAGACTTCTGACCAACACCGCTACGAGAGGGAAGTATGATAATTATTCAAGATATGCTCCAACTCCAAGGGAAATGAGTGTTGAACCCGATAAGGAAGAAGACTTAGTGCCAGTTGACCAAAAGAATGGCGATAGTAAAGAAAAGGAACCAAGGAAGTGGGATAGAAATCATGCCATGGAAACTAAAGAGGAAGCCCCCGAAGTTTCTATCAGGGAAGGGAAAGATAACGAAAGTGGAAACAACGATGAAACTACTACTTCTAGTAATGTGAAGGATGATGTGATTGTTTTTGCTCCTAGATCTCATACCCATGGAGGAAGAAGAGATTTCCAAAGGCAGAGTGCTGTGCCTAGTCGTCCTTCAGATCCACTGAAACTGCAAGAACAAAAAGCTAAAGAAGAACCAAAACCAGTGAACGACACATTAAAATCAAGATTGTCGCAAGTTAAAGAGCAAGTCACGAAAAATTTGGCAACATCAGTTGCAAAATCACAGGTTCAGATTGAAGATAAGCTTCCAAGCACAAGCGGTACGAACCAGGAAAGAGAACCGGAATCTCAGATCAAGAACAGAACTCCACTTCCACCTCAGAGGGAAGCTCGAACCTTCTCATCATCTCAAGGATTAAGTCAATCGAGGAGAACTCCTTTGGGTCCCAACGAAAAGTCAATTCGAAATGAAAGACCTCAAGCACCAGTATATGATAAACCACCTTTGAGGAATTTAAGAGGCTCTGGCCCAACACAAGAAAAACCAATATCTAAACCTAGGACGCCACTTCCACCGCAAGACAAGCAAGCTCCTACTGCCAGAACACCATTACCTCCCCAGGAAGTTGTCGTTCACTCAGGAAGTTTCAAAAATGAACCTCCTCCTTCGAGAATGTCGACAAGAGCACAATCAAGTTATAATAGAACCAATCCATCCCAGGATCAACCACCACCTCCTCCACCGCCTCCTCCACCGCCACCACCACCGCCTCCGGTAAGTCTTAAGAGGAATGATAATTTTAACTCTCGAGGATACAGAAATGGACGTGAGACTTATGCGCGCAACGATGGATACCAAAACAGAAACGACAGACCTAGTGGGCGGTATGATAATAAGAGAAAACCAGATGGTTTTGGACCAGGTAGAGGTCATGATAAAAGAGCAAGATATTAGTTTGTAATATTACAAGGGTTGTTACATAATTATAAAGTATGATACATTTTTAATGATTTAAATTAGTCTTCTACTCTGGTATTACCAACACACTCTCTATTGTCTACTAAATTTTCCCTATTGTCAACACTGGGGGCATTTGCAGTCACTTCAACAATTTTAATTTGACTCGCTGGTTTCTCAATCACATCTCCTTCACTTTCCACATCTTCTAAATCACCCAAGAATTGCTCTATCTTGTTAATAGTCTCTTCATGCCATTTCAAATGGCGTTTAAGATCGTATTCTCTTGCAAATGTTCTACTGCAATTCTTTTTAGGGCACTCTCTCCTTTTGCTCACACTGAACAGCATAAGATCAATAATGGATATTCCATTTCCAAGTACATTTTCCATCAAATTTAAAGATCTTTGTGACCGTACTGTATCCGATCTTGCGTCAGCGAATTGTTCATCATCTTCTTCATCCGACAATAAAACTTCGTAGTTGTTAATTTCTTGTAAATTGGTTTCATTTGAAGCGTGTTGTAATACTTCTTCAAGCCGTTCAACTTCACTTGGTTTCAACAATTGTTCCGGAATATTTCCATCATGAAAATTATTATAATGGTCAATTAACTCGCTCTTTTTGGAAAATTTACCCATATCACAATAATTACATTGCCAAAGTTTAATCATCTTCTCTTCATCATGACTTATCATATGGGATCGCAAACCCTTTACTCCTACACAACCTTTACCACAGATTGAACATTTCAATTTTGGATGATTTTGTTTTACATGGAGTTGCAATGCTGACCAAGTTTTGAAATTTGAAAAACAACCGGGATGATCACATTGATAAGCTGGAGCATCACCATGATGTTTTAATTTATGTTGAGCTAATTTATAAGGTCGATTAAATGTTTTATTACATTGGGAGCATGTCAATGTTTTCTCATGAACAGATAATATGTGATGTCTTAACGACTGGTGCTTATAAAATGCCTCATTACACCCTTCATGTTGACATTTAAATGATTTAGTATGAGTAACTTCATGACGTTTCAAATGTTGCGCAGTATTAACACCCTTGCCACAAATAGAACATTGGAATGGTTTATTTGAAGAATGTGATATCAAATGTACATCTAAATGAGACTTTCTCATAAATGATTTGTCACAATCTTGATGTACGCATTTAAATGGACGTTCGTTGCTATGAGACCTTCGATGTTGTTCAAGCAAAGAAGGTCTACTGTATGCTTTATTGCACCCCTCGTGATCACATAAATATTTCTTAGGTCGAGACGATGAGGAAGAAGTGCGAGATATGACTGATTCAGTTTCCGGATCAGTCATTTTCGAGGATTCTGTTGTTTGATGAGGGCTTGACTTCGTCTTGCGATGAGATTGATAATTTCTTGCCCCTGATTATTTTGAGACTAAAGTTCGCGTACCAAAAAAATAAAATTTCAAACGCGTTACGAACTTCGTTAATCAACGATAAGGAACTTGCGATTGGTTCTTTGATAACTAATGTAAGCTATCAATGAATTGTGCTTTTAAAGAATCCAGTGAAGTTAAATAAGAAGTATAAGGGGTTAAATTTCCAAATTAGAAAATAAATCTTGGTTGAAGAAGTACAGAAACTTATATACCTTGTAAATTGGATGCAAAAAAATTGCTAAATTTAACAGGAATGATTCTTATCGCTATATTCGCAAGTTTACAAACTATACAAAGATATATTGTAATGAATTTCTACTAGCTCTTATTGAAGGTTATAAGATATTAAATTGATCCAGATCTGGCTGTGGATGTGTAATCTAACATTTGTTAAATCCATTTTGCAATTATTTTCCAACACAAAGTGAACAAATAAATTATCAGCAATTCCTGGTTGGTGAACCGATCCCCAATGATTATTAAAGTTAATCCAATAACTAAAGAAATAATAAGCAACCGTTGAACCTAAGAATAGGTAAAATTTTCTTGAATCTACAGTATATGGTAAACCGCGAAGTTCCACAACCAATAAGCTTCGTTCCTCATGGCCCAATGGTCAAGGCGTCTGGCTACGAAATCGTAACCACTTCTCGGTTGGAACCAGAAGATTCCAGGTTCGACTCCTGGTGGGGAAGCTTATTTTTATATCGCTTTTACTACATCATAATTACATAAATATTGACAAGGAAGTACCCTGAAAGATTGAGAGGACGAGTTTTCATGTAATTTTATGAAATTTTGTAATAGGATTTACGTTGAGTCTCTTATTTTTTTCTTTTGGTCAAGGTTAGCTGGACAATGAAGTAGAATTTACTAAGTGAATCTGACAGTCTTGAGGGCAAGAATCTTATAGATACGATAATTAGCCTATTTCAAACAAGAAGGAATTTGTGTAGCTTGTAGCGTATCACTTGAAACTTATGATCATGGTATGGGATGATGGTTGCTCAGATAGTTTCCCCATGATTCTCCATGAAAATTTGCTGGGGAGGTTTTCTCTTCTGCAACAAATCACACCACAGGATTGTTTGGCTGCTTTGCCTCTTTTTGGAGCAAAGAAGCTACAAATTCCAGCAAACAGCAATTATATAAATCCATTCCGCATAACCCATGCATTGTTTTGGTGGATAATTATGCCCTTCTTTATTTTCTTCCCGGATTGGACGAGTTTAATTTTTTGGGTAACAGGTTCACTAAAAACGACTTGTAGTGATAGGAATATAAGTTAGATGTTAACAATAAAATATAAAATTTATAATATAGAATTAACTAGTTATCGAAAAGAAACATAATATAAACTGAGAAATATTAATAATATAACAACCAAGTAAAACTGATACCGAGAAGAAAATGATCCAAGACAAGAGAATGAGAAAGGTATATTATAAGTTTCCTTCCTTCCTCTTACAGAAGTTATGTCGAACTATTGAAAATCGCTGAATTCACGAAGAACGCGACAAGCCATAAGAATTTCCTTGTCGAACTTTCCGTAGCAAACAAAAAGAAAAAAGATTAAACAAAGGGGTGGGGGGCTTGGAATGGGAATGGAAGGAGGTGTGAGAAATTCCCTTGACACACAAATTTCACATTCATTTTCTTATTTAACATAAATTAATTTCATCATCTCATTAAGACGTACAAACATCAACAACAACAATAGGAATGGGTATCAACAATCCAATACCAAGAAGCTTGAAAAGTGAATCAAAGTATGTGAGTTATTTTTTTTGTTTAAGGTTATTCACAACTCCGTCTACTAACAGCATTACTGTTTAGAAAAGCTGCTAAAATTTTATCATCATTTGTCAAACCAAACCAATTAGCAGGTCCGGATCAAGTAATTCCTCCAAGAATCTTAAAAAATGCAAAAGGACTAGCAATTATCACTGTGTTGAAAGCAGGGTTTTTATTCTCAGGCAGAGCAGGATCCGGGGTAATAGTTGCCAGATTACCCGATGGATCATGGTCTCCTCCTTCAGCCATCGTGACTGCAGGTGCAGGTGTAGGTGGACAAGTTGGTGCAGAATTGACTGATTTTGTCTTTGTATTAAACACAAAAGCAGCAGTAGATACATTTGCTCAAGCCGGATCAGTGACCTTGGGTACTAATGTTTCAGTGGCAGTGGGGCCATTGGGAAGAAATGCAGAAGCAGCAGGGACGGCATCATTAAAATCTGTCTCAGCTGTCTTTGCTTATTCAAAAACAAAGGGGTTATTTGCAGGTGTTTCCTTAGAAGGTTCAGCAATTGTCGAGAGAAGAGAGGCAAATAGAAAATTTTATGGAAGTAATTGTAAAGCGAGAAACATATTGGCTGGTCAAGTTGAAGCCCCACCAGCTTGTGAATCACTAATGAGAATATTGGAATCAAGAGTATTTAGTAACAACCTTCCCTATGACGAGGAATATAATTCCGATTATTATGATGATATTCCAGATGAACTTTCTTCAAGTAGTCCATCGGCAACTCGTTCTTTCAATAGCAGGAGAAGAGCACACGAAGATAATTATTCCGACGATGATTATTCTGATGATTACGATGACTATTCCGCCTCACGAAATAGAAGGACATCAACAAGAAACACATCAAACGCCTCCACCGCCAACGCAAATGCCTCGAGGAAGGCAGCTAGCTGGGAGGACGATGTATATGACTCAAGATACAGAAGAGATGATGATGTGGATAGATTGGGAGATAGGTTAGGAAGTTCAAGAATCTCAGGAAATGATAGAGGTGGTGCTGGTGGTCCAGTAAGGCCTCCTTCATCTTCAAAACCAAATTTTGGAGGACCTCCAAAAACCAATGCCAATCAAGCTATTGCCTTATACACCTTCAAAGGGGAACAAGCAGGGGATTTACCTTTTAGGAAGGGTGATGTCATTGATATTATAAAGAAGAGCGAAACGGTTGATGATTGGTGGACGGGTAGAAACAATGGCGCTACAGGTATTTTCCCAGCTAACTATGTAGAATTGATCTAGATTATTTAAAAAATGTGTAACTTTCTTTTCTAAATTCTGTCTTGTATTCTTATATAAGCAATATGTTTATCTTGTGTTCAGAACTAAGACCATATTAGCAGCGCAATAGTTATTAATTAGATGTTTGATGTGATTTACTTTCAGGAACCTAGAATATTGAAGCTTAATGACATGATATTTGGTACCTTTACCAACAGGTGCAAATTTCCAGGAAATCAAACAGCCAATTCTTTTAAAGAATGAGATCAATTCCAATTGAGGGATCTCAGTAGATACCCCCCATATATGAAATTCAACTCTAGGGAATGATGTAGTGTGTCTAACTAATCGCATATTTAGTTCTTTCAACAATGGTACAATATCTTTACTATTGAAAATATCACACCCTCCATTCTTGGGTAATACAATGAAAAGGACTCCAAATATAGGTGAATTCATTCTTAAAAGTTTCATAAGGAACTCATCATTTTTACAATGAACTAAGATTGCTCCACTATCTACTTTCTGAGAATAGTCAATTTGATGCTGAATATCGTTAATAAACATCTCTAGAACTGTTTTGGAATGTTGCAACTTCACATATAGCAAAATGTACTTATTCCAACAAATTAATGGTCTCAAGCTCCAATTATACTCTTTACTTCTGGTTTCAGTAAGTGAATCAAGTAAGGGTACCTTCACACAAACTTTTATGTGCCTATGTTTTAATGATTCTTGATTTCTTTTGCTGATTTCGTTAAACTTGTCATCTTCAATTATGCTTGATACACAAGACGATGATTTGTTAGTTCGACCCGAGCTTCTTCTTAAACCCTCAAATAGAGACTTAATGGCCTTGGTTCTAAACATCTGCATTAATCTATCGTTAGAGTTAACCGCTGAAGTGAAAAAGGTTCAGAAATAAGTTTATTTTCGCACCCAAAATATAGTCAACTTGCAAAAAGGTTTAACTATTTATGCTCTAAATACTTCATTAATAAAGTGACTAATAACAACTTTCCCTTCATGAAACGACTCATCAACTTCACTTTTCACAATTATTCCAGAATGGGGGCGTACAGTATTTCTTAATATTACAGGATACTTCTCCCATTTAAGCTTATTCAAGCTTTTGATAATATTCTTTTGATCCTCATTCAAGAATAACGCAGGAGCTGTGTTCGAATGAGACTCTTGCCAACCTATTGCTTCATAGACTTCTTCAACAAATGAGTCTTGTGATTCGTGAACTTTGTCAATTATTTCATGTTCAAGACTACTTAATATGGATTCAGACTTTTCCACCTTTTCGTGAGTGTCAGCCTCGATAAGTTCCGCTTCCAAAAATTCATACAAATGAAGTAAACTATTAGAAGTGTCACTCAAAAATTTATGAACTCTTCTATTCATTCTAGCTCTTTGTAAAATGGTTGATACTGTAAGTGCAACCGCCCAAATAGGGGTGACTATCAAAGTTTTGAGCACAATAGCTAGCCAAGCAAATAGCAACCACGAATACCTCCTGACACTCCTTTCTTGTATTGTTATATTTCCTTTTTCTTGATAAGATACAGGTTGACTGATATCTACTACTGTAGGTTCATATCCCTTGATGTATTTTGCCAGGATATTTTCCGCCTGACTATTATGGAAAGAGTTCACTGGATCGTTTTCCCTAATTGCACTGGTATACAATGAAGTCCTTTTATCATTGATAAAATTTGCGTAGATTACCTTATACTTAAATTTCTTCAAGGTCCTAAAGAACAATGAATTGGGATCAGCCATCCACACTAATAATGGTTTGTCAGACTTCCCTACGGAATCGGCTAAAAATAGTTGTTGTCCAGTGAGGGCAAGGGTTAAAGGTGCCACGCTATTATAAATCCTCACTGCATGGGTTGGCATACTTGGATTGCGAACACCTACATGAGGACTACAGAATGTGACAAAGTTAACAGGTTCGACGTTGCCGAAGTATCCATGACTATGAAGGACTCCAATTGCGTAACGAGCAATTAGTCCTCCTAAAGAGTAGCCAATTATCGAAAATTTGGAAACTTTGGTTGAGTAGAACATTTCTAGTCTCTTGGTTTCCTGCAATATTTCGTCGGAAATTCTCTTCCCATTGATGTCTATACCATCATACGTCATATAGCCACTATGTGATCCGGTTTTGTAGACTGCAATGATTTCATTGCTGCAAGGTTTTACATTATCCTGAATCTGCTTTTCAAGATAATTTAAATGAGATGGATTTCCCCATAGCCTGCTAGAACGTTAGTAATAGTTCAGGAAATATATAGTTGCGGAGTACATACCCATGAACAAGCACAACCAAATGGATAGTTCCCATGTTTTTGTGATCAGACATCATGATTTTAAAATTGATACAGTTAGATTCTTGGGGACAAATAATCAAGGGATGTTTTCTATAACTACGATCTAGCAGAATAAGAAGAAATCAGAGAAAATCAAAGTAGGAAGCTTCTTTTACACTTTATAGGTGACTTTCCCCATCAGAACGTTTGTTGGGGATAATTTACATTCCAGTTGCTTCTGAAAAGTAAAACACACTCAACAAATTGTCGTATGATATTACGCTATAACAACCAATTTTTATTAAACTATATTTACACGAGCTACATGATTGCAATCATTCCCTATACCTACACACAACTAGAGATAACTACACCGGTAGCGACCACAACGTTTAACGAGTCTACCATAGTATCATTTTCTCTACCCTTTGGAATACCAACAAGATAATCTGACCTAAGCTTGATATTTGTTCTCACCCCCTTACCTTCACTTCCAATCACTAACATAACTGGTGTCTGTTCCAATATCATCCTTAAGTCCGATAATTCAATGAATTTATCTTTTAATGATTCGTAGACCTTCACATGTTTAGATTGAAGGTCTTTCTCTTGCAACGAATCTGGTTTTCCGCTGGTACTTATCACATGCCAACCTTTAGTACGAGCATCACTTATAAATCTCAAGCTATCCTTAGTCTGATAAATTTCCATAGCGTCTAAAGCACCTGCCGATGCTTTATTTGCTACGGCACCTAATTTTGCACTGGTATGATCTGGAAGAACGATGAAATCGACCCCAAGGAAATACGCAGTTCTGATAATATTTCCCATGTTCTGTGGATCTTGAATTTCATCCAAATATAATGCCAAAGGATGAAGATCTTTTCCTGGTCTAACAACTTGTTTAGTTTGTTCAACAATGGAGGCATCTTCTTCATCAAAGACTTCTAACCTGTATTCCCCATTCTCAGATTCCCCAACAGCTTTAATATAAGGCAATTCCAAACCTTTAGTTTCTAGAACAACCCCATTATGAACCCCATTCTTGGTCAAGACGTTTAATTCGTTTTTATCCTTTGCTTCGATGATTCTGATTCCATATTGCTCTTTGGCCATTTTGATCAAATTTGTGTCTTTACAGTTATAGACATATAAGGCATTGCAGACTCTCTTTTTGGCAGCTAGAACCGATCTAACAGCATGGGTTCCGAATACATACTCAAATAATGGATTAATAGTGACTGTCCCTCTATACCCCTGGCGTCTTCGTTCTTCAATGGATCTCTGCCTCATTTCGAAACGTTCCTCACGTTCACGAGAGACTCTTAATTCTCTCATTCTTCTTTGTCTTTCTACTTTTTCGTTTAACTTTTCACGGTATTCGTCACTTATATTTGCATATTTTCTTCTAAAGAAATCATCTTTGGACATGTTTCTCTTGTCCCACGGCTTGATCTCTTCCTCAGTCCTTGGTAAGTTTCTTTCAAAAGTTTTCACATCTCCTTTTTTCATATCACGAGGAGGAAAGGGTGGTATTATTTCATTTCTTAATAATCTAGAAGCAAAACAGAAGCTTCTTCTTTGTGTTTGGGCTAACATTACTTTATGTGGATTTGAACCGGCAGGAGATGAGAAGAGTTGCGAAAATGAAAAATTATCAAAAGATTTTTTGTTTGCTTTCCTCATTGATTCTTTCTCGGTTGCTACAAATTTGCAAGCAGTAATTACTAAGTGTTAATAGTAAGGTTAGCTGTAATCTCTCTCTATTAGGTTTAAGTTGTCGATACATATATACACATAATTCTAGGTATTATCTTTATGATAAGACACCTTTAGTACTTGGAACATCGTTAGATCCAGTTTTTGAAATAGCTTCTTTAAGAGCAACAGCCAAAGCCTTGAAAGCACTTTCGGATCTATGATGGTCATTGGAACCTCTTAAACAATCAACATGAATGGTAATAGCAGCAGATTGGGCAAAACTTTCAAAAACATGTGGAATCATTTCAGTAGATAAATCACCAATCTTCTCTCTTTTTAATCCCAAGTCAATAACTGCATATGGTCTGTTTGATAAGTCAACTACAGCTCTACTCAAGGCTTCATCTAATGGAGCAAATGCACTACCAAATCTCTTGACTCCTTTAATCGGACCAAGTGCTTTTTTAAAAGCCATACCTAATGCAATTCCAACATCTTCGGAAGTGTGGTGATCGTCAATGTGTAAATCACCTATACATTCAACAATCAAAGACCAACCAGAGTGTTTAGCCAAAGCGTGTAACATGTGATCTAAGAACCCGATACCAGTTTGAACATTAATTAGTTGGTTTCCAGATGTTTGTTTAGCATGTTCATCTTGTTTCTCTTTTGGGAAGATAGATTCTTCAAGGGCTATTTCTCCACCATCGAGACTGATTGCAATTTGAATCTTGGTTTCATTGGTTATCCTTTTAAGGGTTGTAGATCTAGACATTGTGTTGTATGGACGGTTAAGTAATCAGATATTGCTGAAAATTTACTGGATAAGGAATTTTTTTTATCATGGATTGATTATGACTCAATTCTTATCTCACAATTGGCGCAGTGTGACCGAATGAATTTAGTGCAGTCCAGCGCAATCTTCTCGTACTAAATGGTTTCTTCCTCCAGCGAGAACAAACTTTTTTCCACTGAGAAGATCTCGCTACTACTCCATTGAAACAACTTTCACTGCCACCGGTGTTTATGTCAATGGCAAAACTCGCGCGGTAAAAAAAGCTCTCACTAAATATACACTATCACCTTAAGGATAATACATAACCATAAACACACATATAGACAAGCACTCTTCACATATTAATGTACACATATATGGAATATCTTCAAAAATGCTTCTACAAATCAACCAATTGGAATGAAGACAACATCTTCTCGAATATAACAGCGACATCGCGAGCATTATTGGAATTTCCTATTCCCAACGGCATCAAGATCGATACATCCTCCAAATCGACTGAACATCTTGCTTCTTCGTTCACGTTATCAAATTATCATTCCATAAATGGGTCATTGGCTTATTTGTACTCATCAATCCCTTTGACTAATACGATGGGGTCCAAAGAAATATCATTACAAGACGCTATTGCTGGATTTAGAATCATCGAACCATATGCATCAAATACAGCCAATAACAAGTCTCCAAAACAAAATAATCGAAGCTCATTGTTATACGGAAGAATGTATTTTCCTGGATCGGCCTTAGAAGCAATGATAATTAAGCGTATAACAAACAATACCCAATTGTTGATAAAAACAATTAGCAATCCTCATCTTGACAAAAATGGAACCATGATTGTATATTTGCAGAATAATACCGCAAAATATCTGAGAGAATTCATTTATTCAACTAATGAATCGCTACTTGGATTTAGGTGTTTATATAATTTTGGTGCCGCCACTCAACATCAGCACAATCCAGCCTTAATGCCAAGATTCGATAACTCTGTAGTATCAGTGGGAACAGAAATATGGTATGCATCAAGAACAATGAGTCCCGGTTTGTCTACCGCTTTCAGATATTCCACGAGATCGACGTCTACCGGGAAACCATTAACCATGACACTTGCAATCAACCCAATAATTGGCCATATTTCTTCCACCTACACTGTGAAAACTTCAGTTGCTTCCACGTTCTGTTCAAGATATGATTTTAATTGGTATTCATACGCAAGTAATTTATCATTAGGATTTGAATTATATAGTTATGGCAAGAAGAATCACTTCCCGACTTTTGAGAATCACGATATTACCGTGTCATCCAGAGAGAATAAGATTTTACGCAAGTATAATCAAAATCTTCGAGACAGCCAAAGGGTCCCAATAGGCCCTTATAAACATCATAATAGTGTCATTGTGAATCCCATCGAAAGTCTGGACAATTCATATCGTATCAACCCTCAGCTATTAGCCAACAAAAATAAAACAGCCACAAACCATACAAATGAAACAGTAACTACAGCATTCCAGCTTCTTGTGAATGAAAGTGATTTCTCAAGTGTATTGAAGTTTTCAACTAGCTTGAACGACAAAGTGGTCAAGTTGCTTTGGGAAGGAAGATGCAAAGACTTTTTGGTCAGTACAGGAATAAAATTGGGATTGAACCCAGTGACTCATATACCCGAATTTAACAAGATTGGAATAGCATTTTCCTATTCCTTCTAGTTTTGAGGGTATCATTGTAGTATTAGCAATTATAGATTTGTATATATTTAATTATCCGGGTAATTACACTTGGTTGGGCTTCAGCAATTGGGGATACCAAACCATGAAAAAAAATTTGCAAAAAAAACGAACGCTTCAACTTCAGCGAATGCCGATTCACAGACAAGCAACAATGGGGTCACAAAACATTCTGAAGTTGTTGAGAAACTCGAAGTTTGCTCAAGTGCCTAAACCCATTTCCAAAGACATACTCAAGGCAACAGGTGTTCCTAAACATCAAGTTATCGGTACTAAACCAAGCCAAGTTGCAAGATCTGAATTTGGTATTAAGACATCATTACCAAAGCCACTTACAGCTCGTTATATTGCATTCAATGATATTGATAACAAGTTTAGTATGCCAGATGTCGAATATGCTCCTGGTAAATATTTTAATAAAGTCAAATTTCAAGAACTCGGTATCCCCGTTAAGGCTTACCACGTGAAGGAAAATCCATTATTTCCATCAGAAAGCACTAAATCAGAACCTTCATACAGCGGGACTCTTGCAAACTGTTTAAATTTGCCCAATAATGCCACCGTCAAGGATGTTCAAAAAGTTTTGAAAAGGAACCCCCACATTTTCAAGCAATTTAAGGGTTGGTTAGCTGAAAACCATCCAGCAATTTTGGTGGAGTCTGCTCCAGCAAGTACTTTGAAAGAATACTTAAGAATATTCTTACAAACATCTCCTAATGTCAAAAGAAAGACCTTTGGATTGACCGATTTTACTAAACAAGGCGAAAGTCCAGAAATTCTCGGTACTGGTGGATTCTCGTACAACCAAAAGGGTAGATTGTTCAATACTCCAAACGGTATCAGATATGACACAATCGCTCCAGGTAGACTTGTCGGTTCTAGAGAAGTTGCGATCGCTGGGTTTATTGGTACTGCACCAGAGCATTCTATTGGTTTACAAAGAAATTATGCTAGAAATTATCCAGCAAAGCATACTAGACAATTTATTATGCCATTCAAGGTCAACGAAGCTTCAATTTCCAAGAACGGTGCTGTCAAGCTCTCGACTTTTGGTATTAGAACTGGTAACTGGATGCACCAATATTCCAGTGAACAAGAAGATGCCACTGATGTCTCAGTCAAAGGTAAACCTAGACAAAGAAGCGAAAGCGACAGTTTACAAAGCTTGTTGAACTTAATCATTCCTAATTAGGCTGGTTGATCTCTTGTATATACATAACCTTAAGTAATATTACATTATATATTATTATACAACGTCTAGCATGTAGAATTTTCATTTGTTTCGCGTTCGACAGGTTCCATTACCGTCTCAGAGTCAAATTCTTGCTTATTTTGCAACATATCTTCTGCTGCAGTATTGATTTCATCCGCTGCTGTCTCAGCATCGTGAGCATCTTTACTAGCTTCAATCGAAGGACCATTTTCATCATTTTTTTTACTAACTTCAACAGAAAGGTCTTTTTGTTCGTTATCGATTTCGATAGTTTGTTTGTCATCATCAACAACAGAAGATTGCTCATTTTTATGACTGACGTTTGAATTGTCCTCATCCTCAACAACTTCAGTTGCATTACTTTCTCTGCCAGGCTCAACCTTGATTTTTTTCTTCCCGTCTGCATTTTCCTTTGCCTTTCTTTTCTTTGGTTGATTGGGTGGTTTATCTGGCTGCGCTGAAGGAATCCCAGTCATTTTCTTTTCTTCTTGAATTAATTGTAATCTTATATCCTCAGCAAGTTGTTCGTCCAATTTACCATCGAGCTGATACCATAAGTAAAAAGATGGAACCCTTTTTCCACACTTTAGGATATGTGACATTCTGTTCTGAACCTCTTCCAATGGTTTGACACTATTAGTGAAGATAGGAACAAATCTGGAAGGAATCCCGTGTATAGTAAATGAAAATGGAGTAACTTTGTATTCTGGCTCAACTGGTGCTTCAAGTTTCTTTGGTGCCGCAACTCGTCTTGGCGGTGCCTTTTTCTTCTTTCTTCCTCCACGTCTAATTGAACTCTTTCTTTTCGCGGGGAGTTCAACTACTTCCTCTCCCGCTTCATCGGGGTTTGCTTCCACGTGATCTTCGTCTACTTGAATTTCTTCCGTTTTGATACTAGAATCAACTTCATGGTGTTCATTTGCCGCTTCTTGATGTATATCGGAATTCGATTTTTCGTTGGATTCCTCCGTCTTTCTATTATCTTGAGATTCATTATACTCTGGCTTACCTTCAGTTGGCTTTACCGGGTCTTCTCTTGTATTGTCAGCTACTTCATTTGTCTTTTCCTCTTGCTTCTTTTCTTCTTCTTTCTTTCTTTGTTTCTCCACTTCCTCCTTCTCTTGCTCATCCTTGTTTCTTTGTTCTTCGTCCTCAGCCTTCTTCTTATCTTCTTCCTCTTTTATTTTCCTGTTATATTCTGCAAGCTTCTCCTCATAAATATCGACTTCCTTCTGGTTATGAATCCAAATGAAACTAATCAAAATATCTTTATTATCAGAATTATCATCACCTTCAGCATTGATCATAGTAGAAGGTGGCAAAACTTCACAAATAGCATACTTAGGTATCTGAAATCTAGTATTTGAATTCTCAACAAATTCAAACAACAAAGTTGCATCCATCAAATATCTTTCTTGAAATGCTGTCAATTTTTCATTCTTGGGGATCTGAGACTTTAATATTTTTACCTTCTTTTCCTTTGGTGGTTTCTTCTCCTTTGGTGGTTTTTTCTCCTTTGGAGGTTTTTTTTCTTTGGGAGGTTTCTTTTCTTTGGGAGGTTTCTTTTCTTTGGGCTCTTTAGGCTCTTTGGGCTGTTTCTTGGACTTTTTCGGCTGTTCGGAATTATTCACAGTCATTGTTGGAGGAGGACCCATTTCTCGAGCTCTTTGTATATACTTTTGAAACCTGGCTATTTCCTGAGGAGATGCCCCTCCTCTAGCTACCGTTTTCATTAATTCATTTAAGGAAGAATCTTCCAATGCAATACGATTCAAATTGGCAATCATGATTCTATTCTCAACAGAACTCATGTCGTTCTTGGAAGCATCACTGGAGGGAGCTGGGGTTGAGACAGGAGACTTCTTTACTGTGCCGGAGGCTGGCTTTGTATCTTCAGGAGCAACAGGCTTGGGTTTCTTCTCCTTTTTCGGACTCTTTGGGGAACTTTTCAGGTCGCTTTGAATTGTCTTTATTGAAGGATCAATATTTCCATTCTCTTCAGTTTCATTTGGAATTGACAATCCATCGTTTTTTTCTGCATTCGGAACATTTTTATCATCGTTGGTCTCAATTTCGTCACTTGGGTTAATAGTTTCAACTAGCTTTTCCTTGTAGTCTTTATCTTTATCGCTATCTTCTACTTGGAATGGCTTCATTGCATCCTTATCGTTGCTGCTATAACAACTTTGGTCCAACTTATCATCTTTGGGATCTTTTGAAGAATTTTCAGAAGCTTCTTCGGGGTTTTCTTGTTTCAGCTTCTCGTCTTTGCCTTTTTTTAGATTCTCCTCTTTCTCTATATCTCCAACTTGTTCATTCTTACTGGCATTTAAGTTTGTATGATCTGAACTTTTACCTTCGTCATTAGAATCTTTATTGTCCGATATCTGCTCTATCGTTTTTTGTCCACCATCAGGTTCTTGCAATGTTTCATCTGTCTGCTTTTTCGCTGACTCTTCTTTCTCTATCTTCACCTTATCATCTTCACAACTATTTCCATCTGCCTGTTTCTTCTTCTCCTCTTCTTCTTGAAGTCTCTTTAATTCCTCCAATCTCCTTTTTTTCTCTTCCTTCTTCGAAAGTGTCTTCTCTGGCCTTCCATCCTTCGCTATAAATATTCTAATCTCCATTGAATGGGGACCTAGTGTTATCCCCGCATCACATAATTTCACCATTATATCCCTCGCATTAACCTCATATCCCAACACCGATGTTCGATTGATCAATGGATCCTCTTTTAGAGATTTCGGTAATGGTTTATCCAACTCCACCAATTTTCGAGCATAAGAACTTTGTTTCACCCAATATAAGCGAAACATGGGACAAACGTTTACATACGTATATCTTGACTTGATTAAGGATCTGTATAACACTCCGGAGTCTTTGATTGTTAATGGTTGATTAAGAACCTCGTCATATTTACCATTTGGAGGAGGATTGAAAGATACTGGTAAGCCATTTAATACATCGAATGGTCGCACTATAGTTTGAGCCAATTCCTCTTGTTCCTTCTCTATTTGCTCCCGCCTATGCGATGTGATTCGACGTCTTATTCTTGGTGGCATGGCATTACAAATTGGAATGGAATTAGTGAAGGAACAAGGATTAAAGAATTTAAGCAGCAACGTTTGTTTTTTTTTTTTGGGTTCGATCCAATTCTGCTACCGACCGCAATAAATGAGTTCGAACGAGCAAGGTTATTACATCATAGTTATATTATTTATGACTTCTTATGTATATTATGTATATTTTCTGTTCTATTCTATGTAAACTTATAAACTTTCTTCAAGAACTTCAAGCCCTTGATTAAATAACTTAATCATCATCTCCAACTCATTAACTAAACGCTGATTACTCTTAGTATCAACAAAAAATTCACTATTAATCTGGGGAATAGTGGGAAATTTCACCTGTTGACCACTACTCGTACCTACAGAAGCTACACCACTTGTTATAGCAACAGGAATAGTACCGCTTCCAGCGCTTGATATAGCTCCAACCATAGAATTGCCTCTAGGAAGAAACAAATTCGGACCTGCAGGATTGGCAGCAGCTGGTGCAGTTTGTGGAACGGGATGAGAAACTGTAGTACTAGTCTTTTTCTGTGCCAGAAGACTACTTTGATGGGGTCTCTGAACAGCACCAAGAGCAGTAATAGATACAGAATCTGCCCTTTCACGTATTGACGTGGTCATCTTTAGTTTCTCCTCGTCACCTTCTTCACTATGATTCGATGTGGTCATGGAAGGGATTATTTCCTTTTCAGTAACTGGAGTCATTGATACAGACATACCAGCAGCTTGGGCGGGGTTTATACCAAATTGATTGACATTTTCATTATCAGCATCGTTTGTTAACGCAGCTAAGGACTGGATCGTATTGGATGGAGTTGGCATCTGTATATGGAACCCAGGTCTATTTCGCTTAGCCTTCAAGCTTGTAGATGAGTTCAGAGTCGTGGATGATACAGCCACTGGGACAGCTGGTATTGATTGTTGTGATAAAAGAGGAAGGGGCTGCTGAGGAAGCTGATTATTCTGAATTTCTGACTTGCCACTTCCCTCAGTACCAAGTTTGAAGTTTATTGGTTGCAAAAGAGGATTCAAATTCGACTGTAATGGTTTCATCTTTGATGGCGAATTAGCTTTATTCGCTAAATTGTTAGAGCTTAAAAGTGAATTTGTAGTTGGAGGAGGTTTTGGTGATGGTGTTCGGAAACTATTAGGAGCAGTATATGGAGGCGTATGAGTACCTGTTTGTGCCAAGGTTTGGAGGGATGATGCCGTGCTAGCAAGTGTATTTGATATTGTCTTCTTTCTGGCACGTGTTTCATTAGGAGAAGTATTTGTCGATGACGAAAAGCGTGACTCTAAACTTGCTGATGCAGATTGAGAATGATATAATACTGGCGGCTTATTCAAAGGAGGATGTGGAGTTGTTGTTGTTGGGAAGTTGGAAAGATCTTCCATATCAGGAATCTCGATTGTTGGTGACTCCATTCGCGTGTTGATTGGAATTGGTGCAGGCAAATCTGTAGCATCAGCATTATCACTTTCATCTTCAAATAACAGTTGTAATGACTTGGGTATTTCTGTCTTACTCATGGTATTCAATGTAGTTGTGGAATTTTGAAGGTTGTTTAAAGCAAATGTACTGTGATTTCTTCCGACTGTAGATTCGGCTTTCAAGGTTGGCAATGTATGATATTCCCCTTGACTATCATAACTATAATTATAATTTTCTTCAACATGATCAAGATCTATATTGTTCTCAATGATATATTCTCTACTACTCAACGAATCAAAATCCCATTTTACTTGTATCTGATGATTATGTGCTGTCTTTTCATCAACAACTGATTGATTATCGGATACGTCTTCGGCAATTTCTGAATCTTCATCGTCTTCCAAATTAATGAACACTGAATCTCGAGCTGAATTACGATCTCTCCATAATAAATAGCGTGAAACTACTTCTTTCAATAGCAGTTTAGGAAAAGTTTTGTAAATTTTAACTAACTTACATTTAAAAAGTTCATCAGCAGAAGGTCTCTCTTCTGGGTTTTCATCCAAACATAAAGCAATACATTCTTTCAAAGCTGCTGAAAATTCTCTTCCTTCCAAACGTGGTGGTGTCAGTTTTGAAATTAATTGCATAGCCCACAGGGCATCTTTATCACAATAAGGAGGGTTCCCAGTGGCTATTTCATAGATGGTAATACCTAATGACCATATATCTGCCTTGCTATCATATGAATCACCCGTTCTAATGACCTCAGGTGCCATCCAATAAGGGGTACCTGCCATAGTTGTTCGTTTTGAATTTACTGACATTTTAGTTGCAACACCAAAGTCACATAACTGCACATTTCCCTCTTTTGTGATTAATACATTAGCAGCTTTCAAATCTCGATGAATGACACCCATTCTATGTACACCGCTCAAGGCTATCAATAATTCTCTAACGATGATCCCAATATATTTTTCTTCCAACACGCCAGCTTTCAATAATGTACGTAAGGAGCCACCAGCACAATAATCCATAATGATCCAAAGTTTAGTATCATGCAAGATTGATCCATAGTAATGGGTGACATTAGGGACATTTTTTAATTCAGTTAAGAACTGGATTTCTTGTTGTACATCGATGACCTCATCTTCTTCAGTGTCCAAGTTTAGGACTTTTATGGCAACAACTTGGTTTGTTTGTTTGTTATAACCCTTATATACTACCCCAAACTTTCCTCGTCCTATCACCTCTGTTCGCTTATACAATGAAGTTGAGTTCATATGGGGATGTAAATGTGGTGCTTGGTGCCTATTTGGGGAGGAACTTATGTGGAAATATTTACAAATGCTAGGACAAGCAAAAATCCAAAAAAGTTAATCAAATCGCTATTTTTAAATTTTCGTTCCTGTGTTTTTTTTTTATTTTCGAATCTTACAAAAAATCACAAAATAAACAGAGGGGTGGGAAACCACTAAATTAAACACTAGATTTATGAACCACTTAAAGCCTTAACCAGTAACTTACATATCACTGTATATAATACATAAACCTCTATTAAATTGATATCTTACCTAATAAATCTATATTTAACCCAAGTCTAACAGACGCAATAGTTCTGCTTGTTCAAATGTTAAAGACTTTCCATTATCATCTTGTTGTGCTTCACGTATAATTTCTTCTTCTTCTTCATCATTCTGTTGTGGTTCTACTAGAACTCTTTCACTACTACAACTCAATGTTTCTTGATTAGTCCCGGCCGAACCAACACTTGAATAATGTTTACTATTTAATGTATCATATGAACCTGCAGATTTACCGAGTAGCCTAGTATGCTCGTCTATTATCTTATACCCATTGTTATCATTATCATTATTTCCACTGGAAGTTATATTATAGGGAAACTTCAAACACATCAAATTTTCGTCTGTTTGCACAATATCTTCTTCCTGTTCATGTTCATTAACCGAAAATGCACTATCCCAACTAAGAACAACGACACCACATAAAACCCCAAACAACCCAAATAAAATCCATAAAAACTGTGAAATAGTCATTCTATGACTGCTCAACAAAGAATTGAAAATCAAATCATTAATAAGATTCACTAAATTATAAACCAAAAAACAAAGTGGATATAAAATTGCAGTGGACATTTGTGCCAAACCAAGGTTGAATGCTGTTAATTGAAGGGCAATAATTAATAACATCACCAACAATAAAAGATATGGTAATACATTGTTGACCGGTAGGACATTGTGGTCTGTTATTATTGTTTCAATTATTACATCTATAATGGATTTGGCAAACAAAAACGTATGTGCCGTTAAGGCTCCACTTATTAAACCATAATTTATCCCCTTCATAAATTGGTATTTGTTACAAGTTATAAATACCGTGTTATTCCTGATAATTGGAGTCGATCTGTCTCGAGATATTCTTTTATTAAGATAAACTTTGTTTATCATTAACAAGATTACCATGACTACGAATGTAGCAATAAACCAACATAGGAAAGCTTTTGTTGTTAACTTTACCACAATATTAGAAAAACGTTCACCAACCTTTGGTGGCGGTACGGCTTCTGGTAAAGAAGGGACATTCCCATTATATGCAATAATAAAAGCACCGATTGCGATTATAGTTGTTCCTATCCATAATTTTTTGGTGAAATATTCTCCTGGTAGCAATAAGCAGCTTAAAATTGAGTTAAATATTAACCCAATACTTTGTAAAGGAGAAAGAATGATCAATGGAAGGGTAGTTATTTGAATTAAAGATCCCAAAATGTTTGAAACTATGAATAATAGAAATCCAAATAGCCACATATTTCTCTTGTACTTTTGTTGCAGATACGAATGTCGTTGTGGGCTCCCATGTTGAGGGGTATGAGTTGTTGATATTGAAGGTAGATGGACATGTAGCAAGTGTGATTTTCTTTGTAAGGTGATTCCTAAAGATTGTATAAATGAAGATACTACAGCGACTGAACAACCAATCGCTATAGAAGATGCAGAAGTAAGAGGCATTGGCTGGTGCTGATGCAGCTGTGTATAAAATGTGTTGTTGTTGCTTGGGGTTAAAAAAATTGAAACTGGGGCGCTGGCAAGCGACTTCTCTTTGAATTGGAGTAATTTAAGCGTGAAAATGGTAATTGAACGAAAGGTATTCAAATAATTGGTATATACTTGTGTAGTAGGAGCAATGAATGAAGTAATCAGTGTGTAAAAGGTAAATTTTGTATGGTAATGATAACTGGGCGTACTTAATAAAGGTTAATTAATTATGTGTCAAAAAAAATTTACGTTTACTGATAATATTTAAAAATAAAATTTAATTTTGTTTGTTAACTTGGATGTTGCTTGCTCAATGTCATTCATTAAAGTTCATTTGATTCAATCCAGCAATCCTTGCAATGTGAGCTTACCGACAAGCTATATAATGTCATTGATATACGTTAATGGGTATTTCCTATATGAAAGGAGTTACCATGTCCTAACAAATTCTAAGCCTTCATAACAGCTATATTGTTTAATAATGAAAAAGCGTATTTATTTTATTTATAGCCTTGCAACCAACTCTCTTTAACTTACAGTAACTTTGTCTCATTTTTCATTCAAATTCAACAAAAAATCCAGTTAATTAGGTACAGTACTCTTGTTGAAATCAGATATTTTTACATCCATAAGACATCACACGATTATTAGATCATAGATTGATAACTATAACAATGTATATATTGCAGCAGATATACATAAAGGTATTCTCGTCATAGATTTTGTGTTGATAGTAAAGTGTTTCAAATGGTTTCTTGTCACATCGAAAAGACATGGAAATAAATTTCCTAATTGGGAAGGCACAAAGAAACAAAAGAAAAAAAGTTCCATTTCAACACAAGATTTCCATCTGAATGCTATACAATTCTACACGAGGACACAATATATAACTATTCACACCTATTTTTTTATTTCTTTCTTTCTTACCACCCACACAGTTCTCGATGGAAAACAGTATTATTCAAATCATAGACCATTTAGATTCAAATGAGCCAACAGAAATAACTACTGGGTTAGAAAAGTTAGATCAACTATTAAGAGGCTTGTTGCCCCATGTTGCAATATATGCCAAACTAAAATCAAAAAGGTCTTCACTTCAAGCTCACAAGATACCGTCTGAACTAACTGCATTTATTGAATTACAAAACAGTTTCCAATATAATATAACGGACCATATTTTGAATGTATATAAGCTAAGACCATTATCGCTGACGGACACGCTTTTAAAATGTAATCGACTACTTCAAGGTTTGTTATTGATACACCCAGAGTCGAGAAGGTTATTCAATCGACCCAGAAATATGAAATTATTACTTGATCTTTTGGAAATTAGTGAAGAAATAAGTATAGAATTAACAATGTCGTTGATCACTACATTAATCCATATTTTATTAAAAGATTTCATCAATTATAGAATATTTGAAGAGAATAATGGTTGTTCAATTCTAATTCGTAAGTTCAAACTATCTTCATTTGATTTATCCCAAAAGAATACAGATACAAAAGAATTAAATCAAAAGAATCTCAACTTTAAAATTATTGAATTCTTGATGTTTTATCTAACCGATGAAAATATCCCAGGTAATACCATTCCTAAATCAATTAAGGATAAATCAAATTATTTCAAACTGGATTTCCCTGAAATTGATGATTTAATACAAAGTTTGAATGAGCTAAAAGATTATTAGATAGTTTCTTCTTCTAGATAAGTTTGCCGCGATAATAGACCTTCCTCCATCTTTTTCATGCATTATCAAGATTAAACTCGATATTGAAATTCTTTGCAAACTTTGCCTTTGCTTTATCTATTGTCTCCTGCGAGTATTTATGCTTAGAAAGTGCCTGGTTACCCGATCCCAATTGGGAAGTAGTTCCATTCTTATTCTCCCCGATGTTCAACATTGACCTGACAGAATACACCGATTGCCCTGTTATATTTTCTTGCTGTTTCTGGTGATGAAGTGGCTGTTGCTGATGTTCTAATTGTGTTTGCGAAGTATTATTGTTCACATTAGCTTTGTAGATTGAATAATCATTAAGTTTGGAATATTTAGGAATTTGCTTATAAGGAACTTTATTGATCAAATCATATCTCCTTTGCTTTAATGTCAATTCGGCGGTTTCATCTACTTTATCGATTCCATGTAAATCCTCTTTTGGTACATCAGTTTCTAGAGCCTTTAACCCAATTAACTTCCTTTGTTTCTCACTCAATGGTAAATCATAACATTGATCTTGTCCTTTGAGAACCTTAATCAATGGCCAAACTATATTAATTATCAAAACCGCCATTATAACTTTACTGACAACAAACAAGTATAAATTATCCGACAAATTCTCATACTTGTTATTCCAATACGTATAATATGGTTGTGATTTATGTTTTAAATCATATAAATATAACAATTTCTTCCCCAAAGATTTAAGCAATGTAAAAGTAATCAAAAGTAACAAGTTCATTAAAATCTTCTTCACTTCATATTCTTGATCAATTTGCCTTGCCAATGCTTGTTTCATAACTGGATTCATCCACTCTCCACTCGGATTATCCCCCATATCAAAGACATTCTCATCATCTTGTTCATCCTTAATACTTTGAAGCAATACCTCTGGAGAAAACGCGCTGCTTGATTGTTGTGCAACCATAATTGGAATCTTGTTGCTCGTTGGTCGTTGTTGTGAACCTAGATATATATTTGGAGGCAAGAGATTCTTAATCCCGTACGAATTATCTTCAACATTAGCCGAGGGAGGTCGATAATACATTGGTCTATCTATTTTTCTGATTTGTTGATTTAATGATTCCTTATTGGCAACATCTTTCATAGCAAGTTTAGATTGAAGAATTCGGAAGGAGGCATTTTGTAACGTTTCCTCATTTGTTGATTGTGTGGTTGGATACAGTATTGGTGCTGGAGGTAAGTAGCTATCACTCGGTACTGCCATTTTGAAATCTATATTTGATGTTGAATTGATTGGAAGTTTTTGTAATGAACTTCGATATTGTATGTTGTTCAAAGGTGCATCACAATAGGGAAACCTTGTATCATGAAAATAACTGTTTGCATCTTCATAGATGCTATCCTCATGGTCTGTAGTCATAACTACTCGTGCTTACGTATGGATTGTAAATGTTACAAAAAGTACTTGCTAAGTATGATGCTAATCAATGATGAGATTTTTAACTTTTACAGCCATCAAACAAAATTTCGCCAACAGTGAGAGAAAACAACTCTTAAACAACCCTGTCAACCAACCAATGATTAGCAATCATTACGGCGACACACAGGTAATGTTACAATTAACTTTGTCAAAGGTTGATATAAGAAGCTATTAGTGTAGTAAACTATATACACCCCATTTAGCAATGATCAACGAAATTGTTATAGCATTAAATACGTATATTCGCCATTCTTGAAGAAACCCTATAATAGGAAGCCCAGTTACCCGCCTGTTCTCTTCAGAGGTCTTCTTTCTTTCCTCATCACTCGATCCTTTTATAAAATCATAATAAAGAAGAAAAAAAAACTTTTAATTATAATCTTTCAACTTTCACTCTTCTTAAACTACAACCCACTGCTTATTACCAATGTATATTAAAGTTAATTGGTATGTTTACAATGCTTTTGAATACAAGTACTTAAAATGATGAACAAAATGTTTACACAGACCTGTACCGAGTTTCTCTTTTAGAGATACTCTGAAGGATAACGACATGCCTCTTCTGACAAAGTGTTTTGGATCTTGTATTTATTTGATGGATTGAAAGGAGTCATTACTAACTAGAAGATTAGAATCATATGATTTAGATCAGCTTTTATAGATTGTAATAAATATAACCTATTTTTCATTTGAATACGTTTATTTTAGAAGTTGTAGTTCAAAAGAGCGCCGTTCTTTTCATGGTTATTACCACATCTCCCTTTCAGTTGAACCTCTCTGTATGCCAGATACTTAAGCGACAAATACGATAACGTCTCTTACTTGCTACGATACTATAGGATCAAGTCAGAATAGTTTTACCAAACTCATTTATATTAAGCTATAAAGAAAATAAAATACAAGGTCAGATCCATCTTCACATTTTGATACGAAGTTTTTTGTTTTGTATATTAAAAGATAAAGATGCCAAATGGGGGGAAATAAATACTCAAATGTATAAATTAATTTATTTCTTAGCAGTTAATCTTCTTAAGTAGAAAGCTAATTCTTCACCTTCTAAGATGTAACCATCACATCTACCAGATTGACCTGGTCTAGAAGAGATAACAGCGTATAATTTACCAGCACCGAATTGAGAGTCGACAGCGGATTCAATAGAAGAAGCACCAGCTCTGGCAGCCAATTTTCTTTCAACCTTTCTAGATCTCTTGACTTCTTCAGTTTCTTGAGTCTTCTTCTTACCCAAGGTAGCACCGTAGTGGTTTTCGTACCATTGTCTGAATGGGGTAGCATCAATTTGAACAACAGCAGACTTGGTTAAAGTATTAGTTCTAACTAATTCGTTGTTAGATGGGTGGTAGACGACACCGGAAATTCTGGTCTTTCTGGAAACACCTTCAGAAGCCCAGGAGAAGTTACCGGTTTCAATTCTTAAAGCTCTGAACTTTTGGTTACCACCTCTGGTTCTGACAGAGTGGATTCTCTTTGGACCAATCTTGGTGTTAGCAGATTGTCTACCTAATTCGAACTTTCTCTTCTTTCTGAATTGGGCTCTCTTGGCACCAGTTGCAGATCTCTTGTGACGTGAATCTCTAGAAATACCCATTTTTTAACCTATCAAGATATGTTAGTACAAGTTCAACATGCATACAATCAGAAGGAAACGGGTTGATATATTAAGTGTTTGGTTTAAATCATGGAAGGAGATATTTTGACTTTTCGTGGAGTTTACATAGATGATATTGTCGATTATAATTTTGGACTTCATCTTGAAAATGATATAAGCTTTCAATCCTCGGTGATATCAAATACTTTTTATGATAGGTAGTCGTCTCGTAGTAGTAATATGTGGTTGAAATAACAGTTGCTGAACATCTTCGATATTGAAATATTTGTCAGTTTCTTGACAAGAAAATCCATTTAGGATATCCAACAAACACGATTTATTCAATATTTCTTAAATACATATATCATATAGTTCCCTTCTATGTTTCCTAATTACCTTTCACTTGGTATATATCACACATACACTTTAGAATATCACTGTTAATTAAGCAAGTTAAATGAAAAAGGTATTTTTCCAAAAGAAAATTTTTTTTTATTAAACAAATGATTGTTAGTGTGCGATACCTTTGGGCAGCTGACAGTGACAAAACTGAAAATTTTGACGTGCGTAAACCAAAACCTCCCTTAACTATGGTGGATTGGCTTAACTATGGGGGAGGCCACGCGAAAAAATGTTAATCTCTTAACTATGAAGCACACAACAAAAACAAAATCATCTTAAGGTTTCCAGAAGAAAAATTGCTCCTGTATATTAACGTTAATCACGTGCGATCAAATCTTTTAGGGATAAAGCCCTAAAACATGTGACCTTCTTGCGTTTCTTTTTTTTGTGTGAGAAGAATTGCTTTTACCACAGGATTTTAAAGACAATTACTAATTATTTGGGTTTACCGCCACTTTCGTCAACCACTTTTATAAAGAGTCAATTCCTCCCATCAGGTCCCCATATATCTACAATTTACTTCGAGAACATTTGGAAAGTACTCTAAAAACTGAAACACTATGGAAGTTGTATACGACGAAATTGAAATTGAAGACTTTACCTTTGATCCAGTAACACAATTATTCCAATATCCGTGTCCATGCGGGGATAGATTTGCAGTTACCTTAGATGATTTGAAGGACGGTGAAAATATAGCAGTATGTCCATCATGCTCCCTTATGGTTAGAGTCATTTTTGAACCAGAAGATTTGGATGAGTTTTGCACATGATTCCCTCCACAATTGCAAAACGAAATATTCGATATACATGTTAATTAGAGGCAATAAACCGAAGCATACAGCTACAGTTATATAGAACAAGGAGTTCAAGAGGCTGTCTGTAGTGCAGACGAGATCAAACCCAAGAATGATGCCCATATGTTGGATTTATTCAGCAGTGAATTATAAACTGCGCACAAGCCAAATCGTCGAGTAACGATCCAACTCGTTTGATTAGAGAATGTATTACTCGAGAGATTGAAGAGAAACATTTACAGAAGAGCTTAATGGCACATACTCAGCTAAAACTAGAAAACAATCCGATGCTCATATTAGATATTTACGTGATCTGATTTTTTAGATTTTTTTTTCGGAACAATGCACATCTCGTTTTTCTAATCGATATTTTTTCGGGTCAGTAAACACTGAACAGAACTAAAAATTTAATCTCTCTTATCAATCAAAACAAATCAACGGATATTTCAATAGATTTTTACTGTAAGTATGTAAAAAGAACAAAAAAATTAAATGATAGCGACAACTACAGGACTCGAACCTGTGCGGGCAAAGCCCAAAAGATTTCTAATCTTTCTCCTTAACCACTCGGACAAGTTGCCTTTTGTTGTCTACTTGAACGGGTAAAATACTCAACCGTAGTGCTAAAGTACCCAAAAATGATAACGGCATCAACTGAATTTACCAAAAACTTTATTCCGAATATACCTCACCAAACACTTACACTTCCGAATTTATTCACTATTTTCCACACAAACTTAGTGACTCAAAGAACATGAGTTTAGAAGCAATATTTCCGACCACAAATGCTTGCGTGAAAACTAGATACCTTTGTTCGTAACCCACAAATAACTCCACACCACGCATGTTCACTAAACAAGCGCCTAGTCGCTGTTGATTCTTTAACAACAGTACGACGACACCACCCCTCGCTTGAAATATCAGCAGCATTTATTAACTGTTTATATGACTTTTGTACTGAGGAGAGGAACTTAGTATTTTTTCATAAACAATCCATTTATTTAATCCTTATGGATATGGAAGGAAGGAGAAAGCAGAAACAAAACGAATGAACGCTATATTAGCGTCGTCGTCGTTCCACTTTCGAGATGATGTCCCTTACATATCCATTGATCTGCTTGATTTCCTTTGGTTTGAGACGTGGGTTTCTGAAGATGTAATCAATGGTAAGCGACTTATTTGACCGATTATGCCATATATTGAGAGACTCTAGACAAAGAAAGATATGCTGAATTAAATTGTTTTTGTTAGGACTGTCATAGAAGGAACAAGGCCCCCCTGTCACGTAATTGTGTATATATTTTTCTCTATATAGTTTCTTCTGTATATATTCTGTATAAAGAGAGAGTATCTGTAATTTTAAGAAAAAAACTCGCAGTCACTCTTTTGCGGCGTGGCTCATCTTCTCTTCTCTGGTTCGATCCTCGGATGGATCCAGTTTAGGGTGCGGTATGGCTCACCGTTACGGAGTCGGGTATTATTCCAGTCTGTAAGTTACTAAACAACGATGTCATGAACAGGGCTTTTTAGTGGGTATGGATGTGGGTAGATACAAAAAGCCTCTGGTGAAGCTATCGAAAAAATCGAGTCCCACACGGTGTAACTAAGTTCATTCCCTCCTCATAGACTAAGAGGTGCCGCCCATACTTCAATTCTCAGGGCCGTGTATGCTGTTGAAGTTTATATGCATTCGCAGTTTATAGAGTATTAGCTGATCAATATACATTGATTTCTTTGAAAAAAGACTTGCAGAATCATAGGAATTATCTAAAGCAAGCAGCAGACCTTTCTGATACATAGTTTCGCTATTGCAAAATGATTCTAATTGTTTTTCAGAGAAGAAATATCAAAAATGGAACGAAATATTGCAACACCCTCGCAGCAGTAAAAATGGACAAAACTTGTGTTAACGGTACCGCTTTAATAAACTGTAAATATTTAAACTGTAATGCTAACATGTAAAACTATAACTTGTAAAATTAACGAAATGGTCAACAAGATCAGTACAAAGCTCAATGGTTAAATGCCTAAAAATAATGAAATATCGACAACTACAGGACTCGAACCTGTGCGGGCAAAGCCCAAAAGATTTCTAATCTTTCTCCTTAACCACTCGGACAAGTTGCCTTATTATTGGTGATTCTTAAATAAGAGGATCTACCGTAATATTAAATTTGTTGATTTTTTGGCTGCAAAAATAGTTTTTGCGAACTGGTTACTTATGGCTGCGTTGGGATTGGATCTCATTTTTTCATATGCAGTCTATTTTTTTACGTTATAGACCATATATTAGATTTCTTATACGTGTTATACATACAGAAGTTCAACAAACAGATAAACAACGTAGATGATAAAACAAACAGCCAACAAACCACCGAAAGGAAACTCAAATTGAGTCAATGTATGAAAAAATCCAACGAGAGGTCAACAAGCAGTATGATTCCCATTTCTGAAACGAAGCCATGTCATTGATAACCAAAATACGAACAAAAATCAGGAGGTATAGCTAAGCATATACATTTGAAAAGATGATAACTCAGGATCACCAATGAAAAGCCTGAGTTCGCGAGAGACATGTGGTGGATGGGGTATAATCCAAATATAGTTGGTAACTTGACATTTTTTCATACCGCAAGCTTCCAAAAGTCTATGTTCTACTCTTACTTTTTTAAACTTAATACCTACGATATTTTCTTACTAAGCTTCTAAAATTTCTTTCCATCTTTCACCCTACAGCGCACGAAAGGTCCTCTATAAGGGGGCTACAAACACTAGTATGGTTGCTACTTTTTCTGTTGGAAATGATAAACAAAAGGCCGAAATTTTCCTACCCATTTGAAGAAATGACTTTCCATAATATAAGAAATAAAAGCAAGTAACTACATCTGTAAAGACTAGGAGAACAAACATTGTGGGTTGTACAAAACTTCTCTTAAAAAAGACCATAAGAGGTCAACATCTCTTTAAGATATCCCTACTAATGCTATTTCATTATTCTCTCATATCTACACTTTAACACTTCAATCAATAATACTAACGGAAGCTAAAACTTCCAATATGTTGATTACGAGCACAAAGCAAAAACTGCTTTTTGATTAACTCATTAAATTTTTGAAGCCTTGAAATCTTATTGTACAATTTCCATCCTAAATAAATATGCTCGGTGCAATTTCTGTCATATAATGAGCTGAAATATTCAAATAGAGAATCGGGCATCATCAAGTTTAGAGATAGATCCAAATAAATCAAATTAACACAGTCATCAAGTATGGTTTTCAACTCATTATCAACACAATAAATTGAACAATATTTGACCGATCTAGGAATTTTAAGTAGTTTGAAGGTGGTACTTTTCGCCTCTAATAGCAACTTTTCAAGATTCTTCATGTGATCGATATTTCCGGTAGCCGTAACACTCCTGCAATGGAGATATTGCAAAGATTCTGGCAATTTTTTCAAATCTACTAACTTCAAATAATCGATATGAAGACGCTGGACCTGGTTCAATTTTTCCACAAGAAGGGATCCATGAGCTCCCAAAGGTGAATTGATAATTTCCAATATTGTCATATCCTTAGGAAAACGATAATCTTGACTTCTTTTAAAGAGTGCGTTGGCGTTTTTGCTTTGTCTGGACCTAGACATTCTGAGAATACATAGTTTTTCTGGAAGTTTCCCAAAGAAGTTCAAGCTATCTAAAAGAGAGAGTCGATTTTCTGTTATTGACAATTCTTTCAAATTTGAAGGAAACTCAAAGGACTTTTCAAATGATTCTATCTGGTTGTGATCTAATTTCAAAGTCTCGCAGCTAACAGGAATTTGCATAATATTCTTCTCTATTACTCCTTTGAACTTGTTATAAGATAAATCTAATTCAAGTAATTGGGGACAAGGAAGGCTACCAAGTATTTTTAAATTATTCCTTGACAAATTTAATACCCTCAAATTTACTGGAAGTTCTTTGAACCATTGTCTTCCTAGCTGGCTGTCGTTCAAAGTAAGAATTTTCAAATTGGTTAGTGATTTAATATTTGTATTCTTAAGTCCCCCAACACGACAATTCTTAAGTTCTAAACAGAATAGAGTAAGAGGAAGACCAAAGTTTTGAAACAAAGCAACATCTAATCTGTTTAGTACCAGTGATGTTAAACGAGTCGATTGATCAAACCCAGCACAAATATCAGATGAAATCTCAACTTTGGATTGAGTTTTCGATGTGTATATATCAACCCTTTCACAAGCTGGTGGAATAGCGGAAAAAACGAGTCTTTGTAATATCAGGTACGTTTCTCGACTAGTTATCTCTGTTGTCAGGTAAAGATTATTAATCGAAAGGTACAGAAGTTTTGGCGGTAACTTAAAACCGGTAGATTCATCAAACTGTAGCTTCGAAATGGTGAAAGTCAATGCTAGTTTCTTCAAGTTAGGATACATTTCAATACCATCTAAAATTTCCAAATCCCAATCGACAACGTTCAATTCGATTATTGACTTAGGCAACTTGAGCAACCGGAGAGAGCTCATTCCCTGTATCTCTGCTTTAAACGAAAGAAGGTTTCGTGCCAGAGAAATATCAATTTCGTGAATATTTGAATTTATGTATGTATTAATTACCAAGTGTTTCAATTTGGAAGGAAGTTTCAAATTAACTGAAGGACTTTCGAACTTAAGGGAATTTTCCAAGATTAAGGTATTCATCGTTGAAGGTAACTCACTGAGGTTATCCGCTAAAAGAGGAACCTCTGTAAGAGTCAACTTGGAACATGATTTGATAAATGATTTAAATGGAAATAT
Organism: Hemisphaericaspora nanyangensis; assembly: GCA_030557635.1. NCBI lineage: Eukaryota > Fungi > Ascomycota > Pichiomycetes > Serinales > Debaryomycetaceae > Hemisphaericaspora > Hemisphaericaspora nanyangensis. The sequence continues at coordinate 619,692 of JAKTPO010000005.1, read as the reverse complement.
CGATTTGCAATATTCAATTCGTAATTCTAGTAGTGGGAAATCAAAATCAATTATAGATGCGTCCTCCTCCATTCGCTGCAAGCAAAGGGTCAATTCTATGTTGTTTAAATACTGTAAGATTTTTAAATGGCGCTGTTCAAACCAGCTGCGACCATTATGCCAAATAAATTCCAGCTTTACCTTCACATTCGATAGCCAATCAGGATATACATGATATAATAAACTCAAATCTCGAACATTCTTAAATACGATCGAGCGAGGCCGAAATTTAGGGTGAGTGGAACAAAAATCAAGAAACTCTCTCAAGCTTCGGAACGTTGGGTCTTGGGTGGTATATTCGCTATAATCAGTGGGAAACACCTCGTTCAGAGCTATCAATCTCCGAGGAGAAGGAATGGTGAATACTGAAGGGGCATTATGCAATTGGAGGATTTTCACTTCTGAATAATAGGAATTGAAAGCGAATTTTCCAATTTGGTCAATATTGATATATGCTTGAAGGTGATGGAGGGGAATATTGTCAAATATATACTGCAAGATTTCCGGTGGCAATTGTAAGATCCACTTCATTGTTGTTGAAGTTGTCATCTTGGTTTTGAATGTAAAGCAGTTGAAATCTCCTCAAAACTGGAAGTTTGGCTGATTTTTATATGTATCCACAAACACCGAAGTAGAATGATTATTACCGTCATGTATTCCTTGATAATTTGGTGTTTTCTTACTGGGGGGTGCTTGCATTTCTTACGGCCGAATCAGGAAATAATTTTATATCGTTTGCATGGTTGTGATTTGCGATCACTGTGTGGAATATGTATACGGTGTGGCGTAGTGCAAATAACAATTCTCGCACACTGATTCGAACTAAATGACAATTAATGAAATCAACAACTAGTATATTATAGACTTGGTATATATAATTGGCTTAAGTAACAAAACTATAAAAGAGAAAATTAGAAAATTAAGAAATTTTATCGATTGGTTGCACCAGGTGAAAAGTCTTCACTCAAACATTTCCTGCAGATCGGATGAGTGTTTGTCCCCAGGAGATTTAGTGCAACCTCTTATCAATCAAATAGATATTTCGGGAGATTTTTACTGTTAGTATGTTAAAAATATCAAAAAATAATCGATATCGACAACTACAGGACTCGAACCTGTGCGGGCAAAGCCCAAAAGATTTCTAATCTTTCTCCTTAACCACTCGGACAAGTTGCCTTAATGTTTTTGTTTTAAACGAGTTTGTGCAATAAACGGATAATACTAGATGATCACGTGATTACTTTTTTTTATTTTTTAACTTTAGAAATAATTTACGATATTGTGTTTTTACGAGATGCATAAAAAACTTTGCAGTCTTTGAGTATACCCGTTTGATCCAAGTTTTCTTCTACATTGTACATAACATACTTAATTTCTTATACGTGTTTGACTTGCAGCAATAAAACACCAAAAATAAAGCTGTGGTTAAACAGGGAAAAAACCCAGGAGTTATAAAAGGAATAATTAAAAAATTGTGAACGATGAATGAGGTCAATGTAGCGAATCCTCTTGATTAAACCAAGTTTTTTTTACGTTATAGACCATATATTAGATTTCTTGTACATGTTTTACACCCAGAAATCAATACCGGAAAATTGTGTTTAGCAGGTAAAAATTTTAAAAAACTTGGTTGTCTTTAAATATAAAAACCATTTAGTAGCGAGTTCTGTGAGTTGAGTCAAACCATTGTACCCATCCTCTCAAAAATGTTTTGATATTTCGATCGAGGGATGGTGTCGTCTTACTGATGTGAAAGATTCAACAGCGACTAGGTACTTATTTAATGAACATGTTTGGTGTGGGGTTATTTATCGGTTACAAACGAAGGTATCTAGTTGTAATGCAAGCCCTTGTGGTCGAAAATATTGCCAATTGGGTTTTATTCCCGAACATGTGGTATATTGATTTCTGGTGAAGTCATACCCAGGAATAATCAAACCGCAAACCAAGTTCCTCAAAGTACGAAACTGATGAAACTATACCATTAAGTATTAAGCTGGTTCAAAAAGAGTTGGATTCTCTATATAAGGTTAACTTGAATCTTGTTCATTGCCAATTGGGAGAGTATAGTTTTCTATATCGTTCCTTGCCTAAGGTCTTCTCTCTATTGATCCCACTCTCTCACTCCTTCACTCATCAAAATGAACTTTCATGGAGATGTGCGTCCCTGTTTTGAAATTTCGTCATGAATTTTATTTATCCTTTGCGTGTACGGTTACAAGACTAGATGATAATCTCCTTCCCAACAAATATCACGTGTTTTCATCTAGAATAAACCCATCATCCCCAAATCTCCAAGTTCTCAAGATAAAGATCTATTTATTATCACCCATAGTTCTTCTGACAAAATACAATAGTTTATTGGATTATGAGGCTTATTTAATGTAGTGGTCGATACTTCCTTAATTACACAGAAGTATGACGTAGTTTCATATAATAGGTGAAAATCATTCAGATCTCTAGAAGCAAGGCCAATCACCAGTAAACTAGTTATTTATATCAGGTTCATTTTGTTTTCACGAAAAAGCAAGATTTTGGTATCAATCTTAGTCGGTCTTCACTATCAATTTCTCAAATCATATTAACTCTTAAAAAAACACTGTGCAATTATTTCCCTACGCAACAACCAAAATTTTTTTATTATCGCAAATATAAATAATTATTACACAATTGCAAACTTTTGAAGTTACAGACGTTAAAAATATCAAAAATTAATAGATATCGACAACTACAGGACTCGAACCTGTGCGGGCAAAGCCCAAAAGATTTCTAATCTTTCTCCTTAACCACTCGGACAAGTTGCCTTGTTGTTGGTTTCCAAAACACTGTTTAAGTTTAATGATCACTTAAGTAGCGCTACCAAAATAAGATATAAAAAATTTGCTCCAATTGCGATCTATCACTTTTCCAGAAGCTCTAGAAACACCCATTATATTCCCCGTTCACCGCTTCAAATTCAATAGTTAATAAGAAAACTTGTTTATTCACTTACTTTAGTGAAAATTAACTCCGAAAGTTTCAATATCAAATGCTATTTTTCGTCGTGCCTGAGAACTGAAGGTGGTCAATTAGCTAGTCAATGTATGTTAGATTTACTCTCGACAGAAGAGACAAGAAATAATCCATTGGACATGAATGGTTGTTATTGTCTTCCAAATAATCAATTCTTATTTTTGGCAGAATACAGGAAGACTGACTCTAAACAACGTTGTGTTTAGGGTTGTATGTACGAAAAGAGAAGTCAATCGGAGGAGTATCAGATAACCACAAGGGCGACTTCGTGAATTTCCAATTAAAGAACAGAAGATCCTAGAGTATTTCGGTGTTTCAATTTCTTCGTGATTCTCTAAATTTCTTTTCAAGAAATAAGACCAACGGCGGAATACCTGGTGAGAAATATCTGGCAAATGGTCGATAATCTGGGATTCACCCAAACAGAAATTGAATGAGCACTTTTATTATCATTTATGATTGTTGGAATAGTTTGATCAAGCCAAATGACACGAGTAACCATTGGGACGAATGGAAATACCAATCGAAAAATGGTTTCGAGCATAGAGTGTTCAGACCGCGTTTCATAAGGAATTGTATGATCCAGAGTGGTTGATATTTTCTTTCAATTCGAAACCATCGTCCCCCTCCCCCATGCGCCAAAAATGCGATATTGGTGATTTATTGAAATCTTGATTTGTTCAATAGCATTTCCTATGGGATTGCTAGAGTTGTATATTGCTCCATGAGAAACGCGTATATCCTCGACAATCCCTAATATTCTAACACATGCAGAAAAGGCACATGAATCTTCATGGGGCATTACAGGGTCCTAAGAAATGGCTTAAACTAATAATGGGATATTTAGTAAATGTATGAAATGCCACACCGTTGTGCGAATTTCTAATGCAAAATTTCTAAAATTAGACACCTCTATCTTAAACAAAGACACAAAGAAATTTTGTTAGGCAGCATTGATTTTCGTTACGGAATTAAACAGTTTTTCCAACGGTAGATACTATAGATCCGTGCAAAAATTTACTTTTTTGCAAGATACACGGCAAAAAAGAATTTGTCGTACAATTTCAGATTTGTGACATTAATGTGCAAACCCGACAATAAGAATATTTCTAATTTAACCGGCTTTATAGAACCGAAGCAGAACAATATAATTATTGACCCCACCTTCTTAGTCCCACATTTTGCTTTAACAATAGGGGTATTGTGCTCCAACAATAATAATAATCATAATAATTGTTTGAGTTCTGTTGCGGTCAACTCGAACTGATAGAAAATTATGTTTTGGGGGGCTGAGAAAAATTGAAGAAAATCTTTCTCGACGTTCCATCCCAAGGCCAGTGTTTTTTTTTTGGAAATATGTTTTTCCTTTGGTATGTGTTATGTCGTAACGTATAGGTATTAACCCCGTCTAGGTATCTCAATATTGTTTGATAAACAATTAATAAGAAGGCTGACTATACTTACACAGAAAGCTTTGTCGTCGGATGCCTTTTGGAAGCGAGCTCGTTGTTTCAATTCCAGAAGGGAAAACCAACAAATTGTGGCAAGAGAAAAAACACTACGGAATAAAAAATGCCAGGAAAAAGTCCCTTGGTTGCGATTGGAACTAGCAACAAGTCCTGCTTGCGATGAGATCCCTTCTTATGTCCTAAAGTTCATGTCGTGTTCGGTTGCTTAGAGAAGGTGACAATAAAATCAAATGGTTAGATCACTATACGACTTGTGTAGTGTGGTACATGTAATAATGATTGTAATTAATTATTAATTTGTGTTAAAGTTTCATTTTTCCGAATTAATTAATCCCAATTTTAGACGATTTTCTTTGACCTTCCCTATTGACCTTTTGTTACCAGTTATATTTTTTTCTCTTCCCCGGGTTTTTTTCTGTTTACAGGGGGTGAAATATTTTCTAGAAGCCTTAATCAAGTAATAGCTTTATAAGCAATCAGAGCACAATGACGCAATCAATGGTGTGTTTGTTAGAGAATCTACTGGAATCCTTGAACGTTCCTGGTATATTTGTATTCGACCTGCATGGGGAGAAGTAAAGGTCCCCCACGCAAATGCTGAAGAAGAAAATGCATCCGAAATAAAAAAAAATAAAAACGTTGGACTTTTGCAAACTCCAACAATAATGATATCCTGAATATATCGTCTAAAAGAAGGACCCACATTCAACTCGGCCAATGTCAGGAGATTTGTTCTTGTTTCATTAATACCATACCACCAGCACCTACCCCTTTGTAATCAATCAATTACATCCAAATCTCTAACCTTATGGAAGCTTAATAGTTTCCAAATTAGTCGTTTTGCGACATTATTACTAATTGTATCCCCCACCAAATCCTCGCGATAAACGTTTTTTTGTATTATTTTCAAGGAAAAATGCTTAAGCCGATCGCCCTTTTCTTTTTTTGCAATTTCGATCCCCATTATATTTTTTGGAGCACCACCAACGAAACGGCCTATAGCACAGTTCCGCAGTCCAATAACGTTCTGGTGGAAAAGGACAGGAGGTATGTAAGAGAACACGGCCATCTGTGGAACGCGTTGCATCGAAAATATAGAAAAGTCATTATGTAAGTCTCTTGAACGTTACCACCATGGGTGTGATTCTCAAAAACAACTTTTCTCGTACTTATAAACGTTACTATTAAGTAATTGCGCGAAATGTTTAACTTGGCATTTATCATTATGATTTTTGATTGTCTAGATAGTGTGGCGTGGGTAAATTGAGCTTTCAACTTGTGGATCAAGGGATACACTAAAGAACTAGTTGGCAACTTGCCCTTCACTTGCGTGTGTCAATTTATATTGTATTCTTAAGGCAATCGGCTACACACAAGCTAGATGATAGTCTCCCTAACAACCACTCCATAGTGTACAAAGTATAAAACAAAGAAACGACAATTAGAATAAAATGTTATCGAAAGAAGATCAACCCATCTGGAGAAATAAGTAAAAATGGAAGACTGGTTCTGGGCGGTTGGACCTGTATTTGTTAAACGCACAGAGGTTTAAATATAGCTGTCATTTTAAATCCTAAATCGACAAGTCTAGATATCAACTCTCCTCGCTGATTTCCAAGTAAAAAAAAAGAAAAAGGACTTGAAACGACGTTTCCCACCTTCAATTTCGCAGGCGGCCCCTAAGGGGGTTTCAAACAACAACTCCTCAACATATATTGGAGACATGGAAATTCCTAATTAACTTTCGCAAGGGCTCTAACGTTGTTGGTACCAATCTCCTTATTTGTATAAATTTGCAGTCACTTCCCGTGTACAATAGGATGAAAGTTTTCTGATAGGCTTGATTTGGAGCTCCAAATCGGAACAATCCTTCAGTTAAAGAAAAGTGTCAGAAATCAAACAATTTGAAAATAAAAAAAATAATTCGGTCAAAAAAAATAAAATATTTTATTTAGAAAGAAAACCGACACATTTTGTTATTGTTGATATTTTTATGGTATATTTTTTTATTTTTTAATTGGAACTTTAAATAAATGCGAAAAAGTCTCCTCTTCGTTTTTTTACCAAAACTAACATTAAAAAATTTGTGTGTGTGAATTTTTTTGCATTAATAAAAAAGCATTCAATTTCGAAATCTTTTTGCTGTGTTAAAAAATCAACACATATTCTTAACAGACAGAAACCACAGCTTCTTGATCAACCGACTGTTATCAACTTGTAATTATATATTAGCCACTCAGTATTTTTTTTGCAGTTTACCATTGGCAAATGTAAAAATAACTTGGAACACCTTTTACACTAGACAAATAAACGGTTGGATTATTTTTGTGTCTGGGTTCACACAACAATATGCGCAAGACACAATTTTTTTTTATAAGATAATTTTTTTGTGTTTCCCATCTGAAGATGTAAAAAAATAAAATAATAAAAAAATAAAATAAAAAAAAATACACAAGAAAAAAAAACGACATAAAAATCACACTTCCCCCACTATTTTCTTTTTCTTTTTTAATTATTGAAATACTTTTACCCGACAAATCTTTTTACAGAGAGACACACAACCAACGCCCGACAACATCAACGATCCACCCAAAAAAACATCAGACATTCTTAGCAAGAAAAGGGTCTTATTAGCATCAGTATTATTTCCTTTTTTACTACCACATACCCTACTAATACGTAGACAAGGGCAGCTGGCTTCTGTAGTCTAACAACAAGCAAGCAACCATTAAGAATGTACAACAACGAAGAGTATTCGTATAACGGGAATACAACCCATACAATATCTCAGCAACAGGCAAATCAGCAACAGGTAATGGCTTCACATCATTCACAACAACAACATCAACAACATCAGCAACATACGAGTGCCTATTTCCCTCAACCAATTCAAATGCACACATTGCCACCTTTGGGTATGTCTCACCCTCATCAAATTCCACCACCAGGACAACAACAACATAAACAAGAACATTCTCTTATACCAGCTCCACCAGGGGCACCTTCAATGCCATTAAATCAAGCAGCGTACCAGAAATCACCACCTACTGCGCATCTGAATGGTCCCTTACATCCGGCTAACTTGAATAGTCAATCATTAGGAGGTCATACAGGTAATACTCCATCAAATACAATGGCAAGGAGGGGTCCTTGGTCACCAATGGAAGACAAGAAATTGTTAGAATTGATTGCCATCTTTGGACCAACAAACTGGGTCAGAATCTCGAATAATTTATTAACTCGTACTCCCAAACAATGCCGCGAACGTTATCATCAGAACTTGAAGCCATCTTTGAATAGATCTCCTATTACTCCAGAAGAAGGGGAATTGATTGAATCTTTGGTTGCTAAGTATGGAAAGAAATGGGCTGAAATTTCACGTCACTTGAATGGTAGATCAGATAACGCGATCAAGAACTGGTGGAATGGAGGTGCTAATAGAAGAAGAAGGGCAAGCTTGGTTACCGCGCCTTCCTCTTCGTCATCCAATGAATCCAGTTATACTAATATTCCTGACTTGAAAAGAGAGTCGCTAAGTGCAGGTATGAATGGCAGTGGTGTTGAATCTAAACCTGTCACGACTACATTGTTACCTCCTCCACCTGCTGCTCCTAGTTCAACCGGTAATGTAAGTCCTTCATCAAGTGACTCTACAATAACAAATCCTAATCCTGCTCCGGTTCCAGTTCCTCAACTTCCTCAAATTTCATTCAACACATCGATGTTTGGTAAACCAAACTTAGAAAGGCGTACATCTCTCACCGAGTATAATAACAACTTAACCCCTCCACCTCCACAATTGAAACATTCAAGTTTAAGATCTGCCAGTTTTGATATAAATTCTACCACGTTACCACCATTAAACCACACTAGTAAAAGAAGACTAGTTGAGGATCAATTCAGTCGTAGGCATTCATTAGCAAACCCATTATTGCCCCTTCCTTCAAGCACCTTACCAGGAAACGGATCCCATTCCAATTTACTTGCCACATCTAATGGTAATATTTCTCCGAATTATGGATCTCCCTTATTGGGAGGTTCATCTGGAACGTCAAGAAACAACTCCATTGGGCATTTTGAATTATTGAATAGTTCAACATCATCAAGAAGATCAAGTTTAATAATCTCATCTGATTTCTTCCCAAATCCGTTGACTTCATCAAGTCATAAACGCAATTCGTCATTTAATTCTCCGTTATTGCCTTCCCTGAATCGACTTTCCATTTCGTCAACCAATTCTGGATTTCATACTGCAGCTACAACAACAACTGTTTCCCCTTCATCAAAGTTTGGCGATAGAACTTCTAGCACTACATCAATAGACGAACATGTTGATGAAGAGGACGAAGAGAGTACGGCTCCACGCAGTAGTGGGAAAACTGCAGAATTAGCAGAAGAAGAAGAAGAGGACGATGTTACTATGGCAAATGATGATTCCGAATCTCTAGGGCCTGGAGCAAAAGTAAAGATGTCTGTGTCATCTTTGCTTGAGTGATTTGAGGGTGTCTGCGACATCTTGTAGTGTTATTAAGAATTTTGTATTATTAATTTATTAATTAATCCTTGGTGGTTGTTATTTTCATTTCCAATTACTGAAAGGCTAGTTGGTTAAGTATGATTGACGGTTTCTTGCCTATTTTTTAGTTCATTAGATTATTGACTTTTCTTTTGAAAGTTATAAAGTCGTTAATTATTGTGGTCCTTTTTTTAATCAAAAAAACGCTTCATTTTATCAGGTATATAAGCATATACGTATATAGAATAATTTTAATAAAGTTTTTGACAATTTGATCAATAAACAAACACACTAATGAAACTACAAAACTGTGTAGCGTGTTATATGCCTACTTATCGTCAATATACTCAATATGAACAACAATCTAACATAGCTAATAGGATAGAAACTCTAGTTCCTTAATATATTATTCATAGTTAGAACCAGTCCTCTCTATAAACAGTATATTAAATAATTTAGTATGGGTGAATACTTTCAAATAGGTTCGGTGGCGGTTTCATCAAACTTTGTGTTCAGTTGGTTTAACCAAATCCTTGGAAGATTCGATTAACTTTTGGTGGAAATGATTCTGCGACAATGATTTCGTGTCGCGACAATTAGCTTTTTCTTTTGCTTTAATTATCGTCAGTCGTCAGTGTTAAATTGTTAATCAAAAAAGGAAAAAAACCCTCAATTAAACACACATACTTAAGAATCTGTTGCCAACTTTTTGTCAATTATCACCCTTCAGAGTTCAAAGCAATTGCATCACCAAATCATGGCAATTTCTGCAAGTGAACAAAAGGCAGTGCTTCAAAGTTGCATCAGCAACATCAACCATCAATCAAATCTTATGAAACAATGTCTTAATGATAACCAGCTTCTTCAAGCATTGAAACATTGTTCAAATTTCTTGAATGAATTAAGAACCAATTCATTAACCCCCAAGCAATATTATGAAATCTATATGTTGGTTTTTGATTCACTTGAAACCTTATCCAGTTACTTGTTAACTAGTCACAATTCCAAACAATCCAAACTAGAAAAACAACGTGCTAATGAAGGAGTTCAGACCCCTTTTTTGGCTGATTTGTATGAAATTGTTCAATATTCAGGTAATATTATCCCTAGATTATATATGATGATAGTGATAGGTACTACATATATGGCAACTAAGAATTCTCCCAAGAAGGAAATCATGAAGGATATGATTGAAATGTGCCATGGAGTTCAGCATCCAATTAGAGGGTTATTCTTGAGATATTATTTGTCACAGCGAATTAAGAATTTATTACCGTTTTCAAATAATGTCGATTTTAATGAAACTGTTCAATTTTTGATCAATAATTTTATTGAGATGAATAAATTATGGGTCAGATTACAACATCAAGGTCATTCTTCTGAACGTGAATTGAGATACAAGGAGAGAAAAGAATTGAAGATCTTGGTTGGATCTAATTTAGTTAGGCTCTCGCAGGTCATTGATGATTATGATGGAGACGAAGATTATTCATCGATTAAGTTTTATCAAGACCGAGTTTTCCCAACAATTACTGAACAAATTATACAATGTCGTGATCATTTAGCTCAAAGTTACTTAATTGATGTCTTGATACAAATATTTCCTGATGATTTTCATTTTGCAACTTTAGATAAATTGTTAAACGAAGTATTTATTAATCTCCATCCAATGCTAAGAAAGAGTGAAATGGTAAATACCTTAATTGACAGATTTGTTTCCTATAAGAAATTCATAAGTGATTTATCTAATTTATCAACAGATGAAGGTAAAGAACAACAACCTGAAGTTGAAATTGATAAATTGTTTGCATCATTCTGGTCATTTTACTTAAAAGTATGTGAATCGGATCCAGAATTGCCATTGGATGAGCATACCGTTCTTTTAGAATCATTTATTAATCTCTCTTTAACATTCGATCCTGATAATTATTCCAACTTAGATATTATCTATAAATACTCCACTGAAAAATTAACTACTAGTAAGGAGAATGAGGATATGTGGATGCTGTTGCTACTTGTTCCAATTAATCATTTCACATCAATCAAGACGTTGTTCAAATTGGAATTCTTTTATGGCTTTTATTCCAAATTATCAAATCCTAATTTACAAAAGCAAATTTCTTTGGCTATTGTTGATAAAATTTTGTTGCTTATTGACGGTGAGATTGATGATGGCTCAGAATATTTCGGTGCCATTGATGAAATTGATGGAGTATTTAAGTATCTCTTGGTTTTGATCAAGGATTCTCCTGGGAAATTAAATACTGCTAAGAATTTGGGCATTACCAAGACAATCAAAGTCAATAATAATGAAAATGTACTTACACCTGAATTTCTTGAAATTCAAGAGAAGTTATGCAAGATCCTCCATTTAGTTGAAGTTCCAAATGATCCATTGAAGAATATTTCCAATTTGATGTATATTAGAAAGAAATACTTGAACAAGAGTTTTGAAAATATAATTTATACTTATCCAACTTTAATTTCAAGAATACTTTATAAGTTGAAACTAGTAGGATATGTTAATTTACAACAACAAAAACGTCGCAGAAAGGATGATCCAAATAATAATAACTTAGATTTATTAATCACATCAAATTTCAAGAATTTATCGGTAATTATAGATGAATTATATCAATATCATCAAGACCATTCCGCAGAATTGATTCTTGACCTTTACTTAAACGTTGCGTCAGTTGCTGACCAACTTAAGCAAGAATCAATTTCGTATGAATTATTTACCCAGTGTTTTATCGTCTATGAGGAAAACTTAATCTTAAATGTTCATCAATATAAACATGCTAGTCATATCAATCCTCATGATCCTTTTGAAGGTGGTTCCTTGGCCCATCAATCAATTTTGGCTATTGCGAATACTTTAAACAAGACTAGATATTTCAATAAAGAGAATTATGAGAATTTGATTACAAAATTGACATTATATGGATCTAAATTACTAAAGAAACAAGATCAATGCCGTTCGGTATATTATTGTGCTCATTTATGGTGGTGGTGTGAAACTTTGTTGGAACCCGGAGAAGTGTCACCTACTGTGGCTGAAGAAGCTAAGAAGGAAAATACTCAAGTTGAAAAGTTTGATCAGAAAGAGGGAGACGACGGTGATGATGGTGATGATGATGAAGTTGCACAAACCCCAGATGATGCAGAAGAAGAAGCTGATGAAGATGATGAAATCTTATTATATCGTGATGGAAAACGTGTGTTGGAATGTCTTCAAAAAGCTCTTCGGGTTGCTGATTCATGTATGGATCCATATCTTTCTCTCAAGCTCTTTATTGAAATTCTTGGACGGTGCTTGATATTCAATATTTATGGAAATGTATTGATTGATGCTCGGTATATCAATGGTTTGATCGATTTGATAAAGACAAACATCGAGAATTTGAGAGATGATGACTCGAAAGGTGGTCATGATGAATATGAACAAAAGTATGGAGTTGGCCATTACAATGAAGAAGGATATGATGATGGTAAAGAAGCATTTTTATTTAGACAGAGTCAGAAAATCTTTAACAGGACATTAAAGTATATTGCTGAACAACAAGAGATCGAAAATCGATTTGAAGGAGTTGTTGTGTAGATTGGAGAATTAATATAGAATAGCATCAAATAAATATCATAATTAGATACCATTTTGACTGAAGAATCTATTTGTGTTTATGTCAAATTAATCATTGTATTCTTTCAACCTCGATTTGAATTCATGGTAAATACGAAAGTTTAACGAGGAGGGAAATTATTTTGCACCAAAATTTGTGTGAGTTGGACAATTTTTGATTAGTAATTTAAGGCATGCTTTAAGTACAGATATTTGTTACTAAACGGATAATAACACACCGATAAAGCTTGGAAATTTTATATAAGCTAGATCTTTAATATTTCTAGTGAATATCAATGAGATTATGAAAGAGAAACGTCATGTGGATTCAAAATAAATTTGTGAAAACCTTTGGGTTAGATTTGCTCCTACATTCACACCCAAAAGCAAACAATAAAGCCTAGATTATAGCGATTTTTAAAATCCGAACTTGAATGAATGATAAAGGAGATAAGCTTACTTTCATTTGTAGTGTTTCTGTTTTTGTTGACAATTTCGATATTTAATAACTTACTAATAACTAAGTTATACTTTGTAAATTTGCAGAAGACTGGAGTGAAATGCCACTTTATCTTTTACCAATTGTGTATCTGTACCCCTTCTGTTGTGTCCAACGTTTCTTTAATTGTTGTTTATCGAATAACTTCTCGGCAATTCTCAACTCTACTGATTCCGCCAAAAAAATGGTTGCGAATTTAGAAAACGATTAATTGGATTGGAACATCCAACATAGAGAAAGGAGTAATAGTATATTACATTGTTAACTGGGATACGAGGAGGTTTAGAAATTAAAAGAAGAATCATCGTTTACGATATTCAACTTTTTCTATCAATCTAACTGTTTTATTGGTTGAAGTTAAGTTGGTTTCTAAGGATAATGAAGGCTGAGAAGTCCAAAACTTACATCATCAATAAGATAAAAAAACTATAGTGGTTGTACGTGTTTTATAAGGTTTTCTTAAGTTAAGACAATTCTTGGCTGACTATAAAACTCTTTATTCTAATTGGATAATAAGAATAAGCTCGTATTAGTTCTTACTTTAAAATGTTACAAGAAAAGTTACAAACACGACAAGAAAAGTGTGTGTATCAAAAGTTTCTTTTTCTTTTTGGTTATGTTATGTTTACATAGTTAATCTGAAGTAACCTTAGTATTATTACAATTAGAATAGAAATTAGCAAATTGCTTTGCTTGCTTACACTTTGTTGAAATTCTTTAAATCCCAGAAAAGTTTAAATCCAATCACACAGCCATTTTATTTGCAAAGCACGAAGCACCATATCCCCACCCCCCTTTCCTCCGTTTTCTTTTTTTAAAAGCCTAACTAACCAACTGTCATTCAAAAAGTTAAGTTACAATTTATATTCTGTGTACTGTAAATGTATTAAAAGTTCCTTTTCTTATTAACTTTTTATTTATCTTCTTCACAAGTGTTTCTTGAAGCAAATTAAATGAGTCACAAAGCAAGAGATTCCTCTTTTTGGAATATGTTGCACTATGGCACTCCATATACTCCTTTACTAGAGGAGGATGCAACTGCACAACAACAACAGCAACAACAAGAAGAATTGCCATCCTATACGAGCCTAGATGCGATTGATGATAATGACAGTGATTACGATGATTATGATGAGAAGCAACCATTTTTAAATGAAAAGGATTTGGAATCAAACATACCAACAAGCAAGCCTATCAAGAAAAAGAGAGAGTCACACAACTTCTTAAAGATATCAATCTTATTGGCTGGTTTATACTTGTTTTACTTTGTATACCATGTAAGTGAAGATCTTATGCTAGCATTCAAACATCATCATGGATGTCATCGTGCTCATAAGAATCTTGATACAACCCAATTAACTGGTGTTTCTAATCCATCAAATAATGTAGTCAGTATTGTTGATACTGGTTCATTTGATGGTCCTAAAGAGATTATTGCAGTTTCAAATCCATTTGTACCTCCTCCATTTTATGGCAAATCTAAATATCACGCTGTCTTGATTGATCACGTTTTTGGTGATTCTTGGGGTAAACCAGCAATCCTGAAATTCGAACCACCTTCGGATGTCGAATACAATAAAGTAGTTTTAACTTTACATACAGAAGTTGAGGGAGTTCAATACGACAGATTGGCCAATTTATTTGTCAATGGTGTTCAGATCTGGAGAACTTCAACAGCTGAACCTGGAGGAACTAAAGTATACAGTGAATTTAAAAAGGATGTTTCCAGATATTTAAAGTTATTTAAAGGTGAGAGTTCAAATGTCATGTTCCAATTAGATAATTTAATTAGACCGGGATTAACCGGAGAATTCAAAATATTGTTGAGCATTGATTTGTACAATTCAACTACTTGGCACCAACATCGTAACCATGACCACGATCACGACCATGACCATGATCACGACCATGACCACGGCTATGATAGCGACGATGACAAAGGTCAGGACGATGACGGAAGTGACGAACAAGGTGAAGGTGAAGTTTCAACCGACCATCACGAAGACGATCACCCTTGCAAGCACGGAAAGCGAGGATTTGGAAGGCATGGAAGACATGGAAGACATGGAAGACATGGAAGACATGGAAGACATGGTAAAGACAGAAAACCTGGAAGACACGGCAGACACAGAAAACATCGCGAACATGAGAAATCAGATGAATCAGAAGCCTTAATCAAATATGAACCAAGCGACAATGAACCCGATAGAAAACCACCTAAACGTTTTTGGAAAAAGCTCAGAAAAGACCGGGCAGTCTTATCAACTAGAAAGCCAGCAGATGAGATTTATCCATTGACCTTTAATTCTAACCCTGAAAAATCTCCTGTTCTTTACATTCCTTCAGATAAGCTCAAAATCAATTTGCCAACTGTTCCTAAGAATACTACTCGTTTGATCCTTTCTATTTTCACATCGGGAAATGCAGCTGAAGAGTTCTGGTACACCAATGTTTTAGACAAATACAAGGACTTCTTTGAAGATAATGGTCACCAGTTTATTGGAAGAGGTCCTCTTAGGCTCGTAAATGTTTATTTTAACAAGGAAAAAATTGCTGTTCAAACCCCTCAACCTGTAATTTTCACTGGTGGAGTTTCCCCAGCATTATGGTCACCTGTTGTCGGAATTGACGCATTTGATGTTCCTTCAATTGATATTGATGTTTCTGGTTTATTGCCATTATTATGGGAAGGAAATGCAATCAATGACAAGTTTTTAGAAATTGAAATAAGTAACGGATTAGGTGAAACCGGTCATGATGATTCCCTGTCAACAAACCTGAATTGGATAACTTCTGCCAATTTATTAACATTCGAAAATGATCAAGTGGTTGACGCATCTGGTGAAATTCTTGATATTGATAGTGAGAATAAGGCCAAAGTAGTTTCCTTTGCTCCCCCATTCACTCACTCCTTCCAACAACTTATCTCAGGTGACTTTAGGGCAAAACTCGTGAGTAGATTTAGTCTTTTGTTGAAGAATGGTAAATATTTGAATGCTACCGTTGGATCATTTACAAAGGGTAAAGTATCCAATATTCAGGCTTATTTGAAAGGTGGTGATTCTCAACATGTTGTTCACGTTGGACATTCAGAGAGTTCAGTACTTATTCATAGGGAACCACCTCATGGAGTACCATATGAATGTCCTCATAAGCATCCTGATGGACCACCACACGAACTTCCTCATAAACCTTCTCATGGACCTCCGCACGGACCACCAGATGGACCAGGACATTGGATGCCACAAAAAAGAGGACTTAAACCAGGGGGTAAGCCACCCAGATGCCCACCCCCAATCGAAGAAGTTCATGTTAGAAAGACTTATCCATTGGTTCTTAATTTAAATGAGAACCGTAAAGATCTTGTTCCTGGCGAACCATTCGAACTCGAATTCGATGTAAAACTTACCAATGCTAAAGTCGTTGATGTCAAATTTGGTCCTTCTAAGAAGAAGAAGAAGCAAGATAAACAACCTGGATTTACTGTCGCTGTTGCCCAAAATGGAACTTCGAAGTATGTTTTATCTCCTAAAGGAAATCACGGTTCTGGGGAGTTACGTACTAAGTATGAAGTGAAGGGTGGATTTGGTAAGAAAGATCAACATCATTATACTAGGATTGTTGACGCTGCCAATGGGAAAATTATCCTGGACGAAGTCGATAGCAATTTTGGGAAAAAACAGAAGATTGAGAATAATGATTTAGGACAAAGGGTTTTAGATATTGTGAAAGAGGAAGATGCTTTCAGAGATATGAAGACTTTAAATCGCAAACTTTTAGATTCTATCGGTGAAACTTTTGAAGATTGGCCAATGAGGAGACATCAGAGGGTTTTTGGTAAGTTTTTCGGCTGGATTAGAAGAAAATTTGCTATGGTTACAAGATTCTTTGAATACTTATTTTGGCAAGGGAAAGAGGAACATGAACATCGTCACCATCATAAAATGAAACATGCTTTCAGTGAGATGTTTGAAAGAAGGGAATTTTAAGAGTTTTTTAGATTGATTTTTCTTTATCTTTGATTTTTATATGTTTTTTTGTATTAGTTGTAAGTACTTTGGAACCAGAATTGTATGTTTTTACTTTTAACCAAACCCAGCCCACTCGATAGAAAACGAGATATTCTCCACTTCGGAATGTAAATTATATATTTCTGTTTGTTCTTCAGGGGCATCTCCATAGGTAGTTGTATCCATAATAACCATATTCTTTTTCACTCCAGTTGCTAACCTCCCACCAACAATTATTTCATTCAAATCAACAAAATCAAATTTCACTATTGAATAAGAATGATAGCGTAATGGGTCACCAGGATATATAACCAAATCGCCTCCGAATTTCAATCCGGGACTGATATAATATCCTAACTTCTTCAAATGTTTAAATTTATGATATCGATCCAAGAATTGATGCCTTGAGAGCTCGCCAGTGCGCAAATAATCGGTAATATATTCTTCAATTGGAACAATGCAAGAGGAATGTAGTTCATCCTCATTATCTTCTTTCACATCATCATCATCGCAATTCTTCGTAATCACAAAATTTGGTTCGCCACCATTGTCTTGCCCTTTATTACTCATACAAATCTTATTATCATTAACATAATTTCCATTCTTTGATTTTGTTTTCAAATTTCGATATTTAAGTTGATCAACAAGAACAGCAAATCCTGATTCCACAAGCCAGACAATTTCCCAAACTATCAATTTTAACGGAATTGAAAGAAATAAGTTCTGTTGGGGATATTGGGGTAATGTACCGATCAAGATCCCTAGGATTCCATGCTCATCTCTAAGTCGTTTCATTGTTTCGAGATTAAATATTAATACTTCCGGATTATATCCACGGTTAATTAACGGGAGCTGAATTGGTATTGTATCATTTTGGGAGGAATCTTCTAAGGTTGTTATATCATTTTCCATCACTGAATGTAGTTGTAACTAAGTGGTTCTTCGATGGCCATATTTGTTTAATTAGTATCTCATCGAACATTTTTTCTATGAAGATCCCAACAGTAACAAAACAACAACAAAAAGACCAATTGAGTAAGTAACGAAGGTTTATAAAGTTCTCATGAGCAAGTTTTTTAGATTATGGGGAAGAAGCATTCGGTTGTTCCACCATTTATAGCTTGAACTTGTTCAAGAAGATTCTTATAGCGTTTGGCTCCATATCACGTTGAGTTTGTTAAGCCACAGAATGACACGTGATGTCACAATTTACAACCTTTGTACAAGCAATCGTTACTAGTAGTAATTCTTCTGTATTGTAAATAGTAGTATCTATTCAACATCTAAGAAGGATAGGAATACACACTTAAAAATTAAAAATACATACAAATAGGGACATAAAATAAAAATAAAACAGCCATTAAAGAGATAATCATTTCTAGAAGTTACTCAAATCATGAATAACCATACCAGCAATAGCAGCTGACAATAAGGTAGCAATCATACCACAATACAAGGAAGACATAATTGTGGATGAAATATCCTTTGCTCTTGAGTTGTTTGTCAAGGTATTCAACACACCTAAAGTAATACCTAAAGATCCCAAATTGGCAAATCCACAACAAGCATAGGTTGCAATCAAAGTACCTCTCTTTGACATTTCATTAAATGGAGCTTCAGTCATTAATAAGTTATAAGCGACATATTCATTTTGGATAAACTTATAAGCAAGCAACTTGGAAATATGTAAGATTTCATTACGAGGTGCTCCCAATAAGAAACCGAGTGGATAAAACAAGTAGGATAACATTAATTCCAAAGTCAATTCCTTAATATTCCAGAAGTTACCAAACCAAGTCAAAATACCATTAAAGAGAGCAACCAACCCAATGATACACATACATTGAATCAACATAGTACCTGCAATTTTTAAACCTAAAGTTGCACCTTGGGAGAACGCTTGTAAGACATTATGTGGTTGATCTTTATCTTCTTCATCCTTGGCTGCCTTTGGAAGGATAACTTTACCATTGGAAACAGGAACATCCATTTCTGGATATCTTAACTTAGATATAGCCAATGAAGCTGGAATAGACATGACACATGAACTGACCAAAGCTTGAGCATTCAAACCCAAACCAATATAACCAACCAAAACAGAACCAGAAATAGTCGAGAAACCAGAAGTCATAACTTGATGTAATTCAGCATTAGTTAAATAAGGCATTAAGTCCTTAATCAAGATGGCAGATTCACCAATACCAATGAAAGGAGAAGCAGCTGCAGTGATAGCTTCAGCACCAGAAACACGCAAAGACCAGAAGAAAAAGTAAGCGAACTTACCGATAGCCCATTGAATGACTCCATAGTAATACCAAATATGAACAAAGGCAACGAAGAATGCAACGGCAGGTAAGACACCAAAAAAGAAGTTACCCATGTTTGCAATTTCTGTACTAGTTAAAAATGCAACACCATCCTTTGCAAAACTCAATAATTCACGAGCTAAAGTGGAAATAAAATTGAATACATCATAACCACATTTTGTTCTTAAAACAAATAATGCAACAATGAATTGCATCAATAATCCCCCGATAACAGTATTCCATTGAATATTCTTTGGGTTTCTAGAAGTAATGAACAAACAAAAGATAGCAACAACACAACCGAAGAATGAAACAGCACGATCTTGTCTCCTTGAGAATTCAGTTTCAGTTGGAATAAATGTACCCAATAATACAACACTAACAGTTACAGCTGCACCAGCCAATAACCTTTGGTATCTTTGAGGTAATAATTTGTTGTAGATAATATCACAACCGAGATCCCAGACAAGCTTGACATAGCTTAATATCCATGGTAAGATTCTGCAATGCCATGAAATCAATCGGACCATTGCCATACCCCAAAACACAGTTGGAATTAACCATTGATGACGATGCTTCTTTTGAATAATAATAGACAACCACCAAGAGGTAAAGAAGCATCCTAAAAAGACATGAAATGCCAATTTGTACCAAGGGAACTTGGTTTTGATTTTTTGACATAAACTTAATTTTTGGTTGCTGCTTTCAGTATCAATTTGGCGGGCAATTTCCAAATCTTCAACCTTTTCTTTTCCAGACTCCAAATCAGTTTTAGATGTCTCTGGTCTGAACTCAGAGATAGAACTAGCATCTTGTGATGCAGCTGTTGCCGAATAATCTTGATGTGCCATTGTTCAAAAAAATGTTGGTATGATGCTCTATTGTTGGGATAACAATTTTAATGGACTGCTTGGAGGTATGATTTGTGGTTATGACTCAAGAGGTAGTATATCATATGCCTTGCAACTCCTGCTGATGAACAAATATATAAAAGAGACAATTGATGATAAGTTTAAAAACAAAATGAGGATCCAATTGTTATTTAAACTGGTGAGAAAATATTTCGAATGGATCAAAATTTTCATTTCTTTTTATTTCAGGTGCAACAGCTTATGTGCAACCGAAAGCTCATCACACGATTGATGCCATTTCTGGGGCGCATGAATGCATAAATTTAAGAGAATAGATGGGCAAACGTTGAATAGGTCGCTAATAGTTCCGTTTTGAACATTTCACAAAATGAGATATTTTCTTGAATTGTGCCGTGCATCTATAGTTATTCCATATTTTTCCGATGAATTCAATAATATTTTTTCCCAAATTTTAATTTCTTTTTGGGACTTTTCCGATTAATTTTGCCGAATTTGAAAAAATTTGAAATGAAACACGGCATCAGCTAAGATAGCCAAGATGATAAAGCTACATGTTGTGCATAATAAGTCGTAATAAATTTGTCTAAGAATCATCAATGGGCATTGTCAAATGATGTTCACGGAAATTTCATAGATAAGAACAAGTTTAACTACGTCCGACAGAAGCAGAAAGGTGGAGAACGTCGCTTGGAATGGAACTGGCCGACTTCTGGGATTTAGTTACAGCTCATCTTTTCGAAGCAACTCAACAATGATCATATTTGATCTCGAAACAAGAATAAGGCACCATTTTTGGGAAATGATCTCTACCCCGAAACATTTAATAATAATCCAATAGAAATTACTTGGCTCTTGTGGGAAGCTCTATGCAAAGCGCATCATCGGATTTATATATATGTTGTTGTACCCTTTACATCATAAGAAGTATCCTTTAAAGCTTACTATTAAACTATTTAATTCTATCCTATAAATTTATCGAACAATGCAAAAAGTTATTCTCTTCCATCTCAATCGTTATAATTGAAATCGTCTCTATCTTGATTACTTCTATATTTATCCCTCTTTTCAATCATATGCCTGGAATCTACCTTATTACTCAAACCCATTAATGCCTTGGATAAAGCTTCAGTAGTACCAATCATTGGCCTGATAAGAATTATTGGAGAATTTCTGAGAATAGTGCCCAATGAATCCTGGAACGATTCCGAGTCATTTAGCTCATTCTTAAGGTTGACCAATTGCTTCTTTGTTAATTTCAAGTTTCTACCAATTGATTTATATGCCAACTTAAGCCCTTGTTTGATGTTTTCAGGTTGGTTTGAATATAAACTAACCAACTTTTCTTCAAGGTCCTCCACATTATCATATGTATAGACATCGTAGTCCTCTTCTTCATCGTCAACATTTAAATCTTCAAATCCTTCGAGATCTTCTTCACTCATACTTGTTCCGTTCTTTTCATTTCCATTCTCCTCATGTTCTGAAGGCGCAAATAAAAAAATAGACTTGCTTAGCAATTCTTTGTCAAACTCACTATCATCATCTTCTTCATCTAAATCGAGATACGAATATAGTTTTTTCCCATCATATTGGTCTTTGCCCATTTTGCTTTTGCTTGCTCTGCTCAAAATCTCAGAACTAATCAATAAACTCTTATGACCTTTGAATAAATCTCTTCTTTCAGGAATGTAATCCGAATCAGATTCCATCTCCTCTGAATCCCGTGAGACAACTTTTTTATCCTTTCTATTAGATGATCTTGCTGATGAACCTACACCGCCTAACATTTCTTCACCTTGTTCCAACAACACTTGGGTTCCTGACGCTAGCTTAACCCCAAGATTCAACAACTCATATCCAGTTGTCTTAGCAAACGAGGCTGTTCCCTTTTTAATACTTCTCAAAAATCTACCGTCTTTCTTATATTCAGCAATCGGAATTGCGAC
Source organism: Hemisphaericaspora nanyangensis (assembly GCA_030557635.1). Lineage (NCBI taxonomy): Eukaryota > Fungi > Ascomycota > Pichiomycetes > Serinales > Debaryomycetaceae > Hemisphaericaspora > Hemisphaericaspora nanyangensis. The sequence goes on along the minus strand of JAKTPO010000005.1, from coordinate 597,404 downwards.
CAAATCTTTAAACCCGCCACCAATATTAACCACAGATCTTAAGGGAGACACCCCGGAAATTATTCCAATGACTTTTGACAGTTGAAACACTGGAGCATAAGCTTTTCCCAAACCAATCCCAATGTTATCCATTCCCAATACGCCATACAACTTTGCAGCGGGGAGAGTGATAGACGAACCATCCAAGATGAAGAAATTAGCCAATTCAGCTGCCTTTCCGGAACGGAGGCCCACATAATCAACCTTTTTCGGCTTGTAGTCTAGCTTCACTTTAATACGACCTATTGTAAACTTTTGAATATAAACAATTTCATCCACTGGTAAAGCAAATCTTTCATCTTTAAATCCCAAAAATCTCACTAAGAAATCTAAAGTATCTTGGTCAACATGAAGTCTCAAAGGCAAGAGAGACACACTAATTATTGAATCACTAACAACTAACTTTGGATCTGGACGTACATTAACAATGGATAAATGAAGCATGCTTGTCCCAATTTCCCTTTCTCCTAGGATATTCATATAACTCAAAATTTTATTCCAAGTAGATGATGGTACGTTATCAAATGCAGTGATTGTACCTAAGCGAACGTCAATGGCACTTAAGGTTTCAGATTCCATATTGGGATCAGTTTTGTCAACTCGGGGATCTCTTGTTGAAAACACATTAGCATTGACTTCCACATTCTTTAGATCAATAAGAACTTTATAGTTTGCTGATCTTCTTAGTTTCAAATTCTTGTAATTCTTTCCCATCATAATATTGGCCTGTATCTTTTGATCATCTTCTGGAGCTATATTCGGTTTGGTATCAATTCTACTGTTAATTTCGTCAGCCAATTTTGAAATATCAGTATTCTTCGGTGCAAGTACATGAATTGACTGAAACAAGGTCTCTTCATACAATGAATCATCTTCCGCATCTTCACTCCTTTCTTCCTCGATATCAAATTTGACACTTTGAGCAGGCTTATTCTTATCCTTCAGCTTTGTCGATTTCTTGTCTTTCTTATTTGTAGTTGCATCCTTCTTCACTTGGGCTTCAAATCGTCTAACCGCACCTTTGATGGCTTTTCTCGTCTCTTTCCAGTCATACCCATCATGAAGATATATTTTGGTCTTTGAAAGGTTAATATTAATCTTGACAGGATCGACTTTATGTTCCTTCAAGGAGCTGTTATCTGCTTTCCTATCAAAATGTTCCTCTTCGAACACCAATGATGACCCTCCTTGTGATTCAGTATCACTGGTTGCGAATTTGTTATCATTAATATCCGTATTTACAAATGATACCGATAAACCCGAAAATGCATCTTGCACGATATCATCCATTAAGCTCACCTTATGGTCTAGACTAACCCTCATTCTATCATTATCTGTAATATCAATAGGTAATTTCAAATCACTGACCAATTGGAGTATTACGTTAGTGGAATCAGCGCATAAATTGACTTGGTGTTCATCTGAATTCACCTTGATATCAACCAATGCGAAGTTTTCTCTAATTCCCAACTTTTCATTCCTTCGTTTAATTTCTTCAACATCAATATTGAAAGTTATTCCAACGTGAGTACAATTAACACTTCCAAATTGGATATACCCTTGCTCTAAATACCAGTCAAGTGGGGAAACATATGCAATTGGAAATGAAGAACTTTTCAGATCAGGCACGCGTGACTTACTTTTTTCGGGGTTTTTAACCACATTATTCACATCATCAATCAATAATCCTGACAAGTTCCTGAATGAACATTTAATATAAAATTGATTTTTCCCAGTTGCTAAATCAGCACTTCCCTTACTAACAATAATGCGTGCTTTACAAGGCAAACGCCCAGGAGTTAATCCTATGACACAATCATATAAAGTATACCTAATATCCAATTTTCCCAGAGCGGCAGATTTGGAATCCGGTGTAACTTTTTCTATAATCTCTTCTTCGACCGTTTCGATAATGGATTCATCATCGTTTAAGAGCAGGAGCCAATTAGTGTAGTATTCAAAAAGTAAATTTCTGACAATAATTTCAAGGGAGTCGACCTTTTCGCCCGATTTATATCTTAGTAATATCAAGGGGAATTCAAGTTCATCAATTGGCTTATCTTGGTATTGATATATGAAGTTTTCCAATTCTTCTAATCTTCTCGTTACTTTTAAATAAACAATTGCTCCGTGTATATCTTCCTTAACTTGGTATAGATTGATATCCTTAAATATAATATGCAAATCTCCAAACTTTGGTAATACTCGAGTGATTGTAATTTCAATTTCTTTAAAGGTAAAATTAAACTTTGCCAAGTTGAATCGAGTAGTATTTAAGAAACTACTGGCTCCAGTCCCGAACCCTGGACCAATACGACGTCCCGGTTTTCGAGAAGGATACATTGAAGCGGATAAGGAAACTGCATTAGATAATTTTGATTGTGAAGAATGTCTTTCATCTACAAAGGAATTCTCCAAGGAGTTCGATTGGAGAGATGATAAATGACTAAATTTCTTAATAAACAACGAAAGTCGTTCACCAATGAACTTCAAATTCTTCAAGGGGATGTTGCACATGATCTTTTGAATTATGAGATTTAGATTTGAACTCATGCTAGTTGCTCTTGGTAATGTATTGGAATTCGCCGATGTATGCGCCGAATGCAAGTATGCTTTGAAGTCGCGAGCTAAAGTATACAAAACAATATCAGTAATTGTAATAAACCCTTCGTCGAATTCACTTTCACGTATGCTATTGAAAAGAATTTTGGATATAGTTAGTTGATCTTGGAGTAAACTATACTTTATTGGAAATATTATACTTTGTAATTTCAAATCATCTGCCACCTTAAAATCAACAAATATCGATCCCGTCTGTACAATGAATTGTGCTTTAGCAGTTACCGCCTGGGAATTTTGTTCGTACTTCCTCCTCAGTCGGGCGGCCAACTTCAATTCTTGATTATTTATATTTTCAATTGTAGAATGCAATACAAGATACTCATCAATTATCGTCTTCAAAGAAATACCAAAATTAGCAAGTATAAGTAAACTTTGGAGGTCTAAGTTAACATATGCAGATTTTGCACATAAAACAGTTGTTTCAATAGTAGTTGAATTTTCTTCATTCTTATGGAACACTTCGAAACGAATATCTGCTTTATTTGCAGCTGTTGATGCTGAAGAAGTTGCAGACAGTATACTAATGGGTGTGGGTGAACGACCGAACATTTGCAGCTCTAGTGGTTTCTCGAAGCAAAATATATTAGTGATATCTCCATTATTACTACGGACAATTTTGAATGTCTCAATCCCTCCAAATAATAAAAGTTCATTCTTTTGTCGCACACTAATATTATGCAAAATGATATTAATTCCATTCGAACAAGAAAATTCACCATTTGGATTTAACGCAGACGCTGCGCTGATGACAAAATTTGAAATTCTCAACTTTTTAAATAACTGCCCCTCATTCAGCATGTTTTCTCCTTCCAGTGGGGTGTCATTTTCATTTGAATATTGTGGAAATTTTTGCAAAGGAGATTGTCTTTCACTCATAGTTTGATTCTTTCTCCTCTGTTGATAACTTTTAAACCTCAAGCTACGAGTAATACCCTGAAAAATTGATGCTAATGTTGGCGTTAAAGGTGTACATGCTAGGTTTATGTTTCCTATAATGACTTCTAAATTTGATATTTCTTGTAACCCTTCGAAATCGATACTGCATTGATCCATATAAAAGATTATCGGAGGATCTATCTCAACAGTATCAGAAACTTTATTATCTATTCCATCTTCATGATTTGTATCTAGGGGCCCAGTAGCTGTCGATTTTTCAAATGATTTGGATGTAGCACTCATATATATAGAACTTGCTTCCTCATGAGTGAACATCATACTATTAACTAAATCGTCCCCGTAACTTTCATCTTCGTTATCCGATATATCTTCACGTTCATCATCTTTTGGTGGTCCTTGCTTGATTTTGTTCTTTTCATTTTCTCCAGGATTGACCGATGGTTTTAATGTTTTCAATATCACTCCCGTAACATTGACATTTTTAATCCCATTTACTGTATCAATTGCAATTTGATCAACTTCTAATACCAAATCAGTAAGTTCGGAAACTATTTTAAGCTTAAGATCAATGAATCTAATTTTTATTCTCAGCAATGCCATCTCAACTGCTTTTTGCATAACTCCTCCCAAAGTGGAAGTTTTTGTAGAAGCAGAGGTATCACTCTGCGAAGGCGTGGGACTCTGTTTGTCTGCGGTATCATCTTGCGCAAGACTAGCCTCGCTTTGTTCACTTTCCTCCTCATATTCATCATCGTCATCATCAAACATTACCGTGTGTGCCAAATCAGCGGTACTTTGCGCCAACAGAAACAGTACCTGACTGGCAATTTCACTTGCATCAATCTCAAAATCTGGCGATACCACAAGTTCTAAATTCTTGATATCTACTTGAATCCCACCATAATTCGCCAATGCATTTAGTTCCAATATTCCGATCTGTCCATATCGCAAATTACATCCTGGTAATTTCCCAACTTTTTCTGGATCTATTGATATATCCTTTAGTATGAATGAATTTAGGGATACTTCTTCTAAATTTGGTAAATCTATTTCCGATAGCAATGATATTTGTTGAAGAACATACAAAAGAAGTCTCTTCTGTATATGCTGAGGTATCCACTGCGGACTCATGGATGGGTCATATATCTATAATGTATATGTGAATGTATGAATGTATGTATGATGCAAATGGTGGTTGTCAATCTTTTGTATGTTTTGTGGAGTAGGAAGAAAAAAAGGGTGGCTGCTTTCTATCAAGGGGCGGTTGTTTTGTATTATACCACTCTTTGTCAAATTACCTGAATGTAAATGTAACTATGCTGATGCTTAACTATGCTGTTAATATATATATAAAATCTTGATTTGTATTACTATGTATATAAGTTCAAAATTTGGTTGTGATTTAAAGATCCCCTTTGAAACTTTGAATGGCAGTCAAAATTAAAGTGAGAGAAAAAAAACGCGCACATACAAAAATGTTGATAAGAAAATATGTATGATGTATGGGTCCTGCATATAAACCTACACATAGTCACCAAAACATGTTGGTTGCCAATCATTATAAGGTTCAAATAGATAGTGATGAACGGCTGTATTCTGGGACGACTGCGGTATAGATTTTTGTTTCTTATTCTGTTGTGATTCAACAGGTTTATCTTCAAGTTGTCGTTTAATTGAAGCCACTGGGTTTGGAGACACCGAAAATCCTAATAAATCATCAATAGAAGGGGGTAATTCGTATATCTTTTTCATTTCTTCTAAATTGCAAATCAGTTTATACCATTCTTCCAATCTAGTTTTGTTAGCGTCACTGAACTTGTAGTTTTTACAGTCTTTATTTGTTGTTATAAATGATATTAATTTGGATATTAGATCTTGGAAAGTCTTCTTTGTGGTATCATTGAGGGATTCATAAACAGTTTGTAGCTTGTCAATTAGGAATGATAGACACGTGTTTCTGTCTGTTATCTGCACATCAGCTACCATAAACTGATAATCATTGGAATTCGCGCATGACAATAATTCTTGTACAAAGTATCCCAACCATTCAACTAATTGAACAATTTCATTTGGACTGGTTACATCATTAAACTTCAAAATCCTATAGATTTGTGACTCTACTGGGGTTCGAGAAGAAACCAGTAATAGATCCATTATCACTTTGAAACACTTAAACTTGAATGAAAACCCCAAGTCATTAATCAAGGGTCGATACAACTTGATAATTAATGGATTAAACTTCAACTTTTTATCTCTAGTCTTATCCTCATTGTATATCAAATAATTCCTATGTACAAGCAATCGAATAAATATTTCAGGATAATCTAACCCAATTTGAGCTAATTCATCATCGCTCATATTTACAAATTCTCGAAGTTTTCCCACGCATTTCCCATACTTGATTGCCGTTTCACTAGACCGATCACCTCGCTTGTAAATCATATCAAGATTACTCTTTCGGATCTTCTTAAATATCTTCAAATTGTTATAAATATCAAATTTCTCAATCACTTTGTGAATCTGTTTCACTCTTCGATTCACTACAGTCCAATCATTCCCTGACATTTCCACTTTATCTTCCATTTCTGTTTCTTCCTCATCGTCGGAACCATATTTTTCATCTTCTACATGGGACCAATAATTGTCATACAACCAATTTAGAGCATCTCTGCATGCAATCCTAAGCATATTTAGACTTGGTAGCACTTCATGGGTACCCATATGTCTCAACTCAACAAAAAATCCAGGTAAACCAATCCCCTTTGCCAAATGATGTAAAGGAATAGCGTAACTTCCTCGTTGCAAAGGATCCAAAATCCCATTCACAAATCGAATTAATGCCATTGTATAGGATAGTTGTAGCACATGATTATCAGCATTTGCTGTATCAGTTAAGATAGTTGAACTTAAAAGTGAAGTAGATTCAACACCATGAGGAATTCTCCCTCGCGATGACCATGCTTTTACCCTTTCAATTGCTCTTTCACGATTATCTTTTTCAGGTGAAAAATTGTAAAACCAATCCTTTACTTGTTTCAAGTCATCCACCGATCTATATGGTGTTATTATTGGGTGTCTGCTCATTGGAATCGGTTCGTTGGGTTAGACAAGCTGTGTCTATTTTTTTTCACAATGAAGCAAGCAGCCGTTATTATATGTTTTATTTTTTCCTTTGTTTTACTTGAAATTTGATTTCGTTCAACAGCTAGTCAAGAATAACTTCAAACAGATCATGACTCAGATGTCATAATTCATCAGATCCAAATAGCACCTTAGAAAAAGAAGCTGCTCCATCGTGTTAAGGAATTCCTTTTCAGAGGAATACCACTAACTGCCAATGATACTTCTACATGCTTAAACTCAAGTGACAATGAAAATGGTTTTGCGTTCACATAAATGACTCACAGTTCATTAACATCACTACTATCTTTATCTTTCAAGAACCGAGTTGCGACGTAAAGAGAAACAAACACTGTGTACAATCAATCATTTGTTGCAATGTAAAATCTCTTCTTAGTTCCTCGGCAAAAACCACCACGAAAAATCACAGAACGATTACCCAACTCAACAAAATAGTCCCCAAATAGCCACAATTTCCGAACGGCTAGACTCCCCTCCATATTTGGCATAAGTCATGGTCATTTTTATGCGGTAATAATTGAAGTACCCCAGAGTTTCAATACTAATACTACATGGAACTTGTGAAAGATTAAGCGGCACCAATAACTATAACTCCGTGGAAAACGGTTAAATTAAAAAAAAAGAAATTAAGGTTTGGCAACGAATTTTTTTTGGTGGGGTTATATAACAATCCTGTGACTTATTCACCATCAATAGCCGCAACTACCAACTGCATTATTTTTCACTATGCACTTCTATAAATACACATCCTTGTACTTTCTATAATATTTACTCATCGGTTTATTCAATTACTATCATCGACCTAGTACTCAATTCAAATAACATGCAATCAATAATGACAGCATCTGCACCCGACATTCCATTTCCCGATTTCGAAGAAGCGTTTAGAATAATCAAAATAGATGAAAATCATTATGTTGGAGCCCATCCCTTAACACTTCCAGTCAAGGTTGCTAGGGGAGTATATGGTGGTAATATGATTTCGCAATCATTATTGGTAGCTATAGAGTCAACTCGTGATTCAAAAACTAATAAAGTGATGATTCCAGATTCGTATCATCTGTATTTTATCGGAGCCGGGAACCCGAAGATGCCTATGAACTATTCAGTAGAGAAGTTATATGACGACGAAAATATGAGTAAGAGATACGTTGTGGCTGAACAACAAGGAAGGAATAGATTAGTGTGCATGGTTTCATTACGTAAACCAGGAACCACACCATTGCATAAACGTGATAGAGATGAAAGTATCCCCGTTCCCAAATTACAAGCAAAATATCCAAATATAAACAAGCTCTATCAGGTGGAACACCTGGGATATGTGAGAAATGCATATTCTAAAGAGTTTATGGATTATCGAGAATGTCCAGAAGAAAACGATCAGTTTGCAAGTGAGCGGTGGTTAACTGTGTTTGGCGGGATCAAGAACGTTGCTGAACCAGGTACGGAACATGAAACTATCGTTGAACATTTACCAAATGCACTTAATGAAACTGAACCCGTGGAAAAGACTATCCTTAGACCACTTCATTCAAAATCATTCCGTGATCCAATGTTTAATTATATTGGTTTAGCTAATCTATCCGATTCTGCATTTATTACTACAATGCCACGTATTTTACATCTTCCGTGGGATCCATCCATCGAAAGAAGTGGAACTTATGACAGTGGGACCGATGCATTGTTGCTAATGAGACATTCGTTGAATGTGTTGCATATATTCCATTACAATGCGATGTCATTAGATCATCATATCTATTTCCATAATGATGACTACACTCCAAATGATGAAAGCGCATTTGACGTATGTAAAGATTGGTTAACGTTTACTTATCAAATGAAACGTTTACTGAATAGTAGATTATTATGCAGAGGATACTTTTTTAATGATAAGGGCAAATGTGTTGCCACTGTTGTTCAAGAAGGGTTAGCTTTGGTTTATGAAGGAGTAGGAGAAACTGCTGATAAATCGAAACTATAAGATTAGGTTGTACACACTATATAGTTTTTCAAATAGATATAATTCAGAAGTTCGTTACTTTTAGTTGCAAAATTAGTTTGTTTCCTAGAATTCGATTATTGCCACAATTTATTCTAGGATCAAAGTTCTTTTTCTTTAGGTTAACATAATAAACTAGTTCAGAAGTTTTTACCTATTTCCTTTGCTCCTTATCATCTACATTCCCCGTACATTGTGATTCGGATACCCCATAAATTTTGGAGGATGTTTGTTGAGTGGCTGAAATTAACCGAGGTTAAAATACGATTCTACCAGAAAAAATAAATTTGAATTCATTTTTCCGTTATCACGAGCCAAATATAAAAAAAACATTGACAACGGCGGAGATTGATGTTGCAGAAGGTTTGGAACAGAAAGTGGAAACACCGTTAAAAAAGGTTGACTCAACTTTACATGGGCGGTGGCTTAAGGAATAATTCACACTTATAGAAAACTCTGTATATATTTGTAAATTTATCGCTTCGGATTTTAACTCCGGATTTATAACCAGTGATCCCTTTGTACTTCGGACGGAGATATTGGTTATCGTCATTTGGAGAAGCAAAAAAAAGACATGTATAAAGAGTGCTTCAAATATCTTGACTTTCTATTCTTTTTCTATTTCACTATTCATCTAACAAAAATGGATAAACTTAGGAAAGAAGTATACGAATCAGAAACACCTGTCGCAAAGTTAGAACGAAAGTTTGACTTGGATGTTATTCCAAATCAATCAAATGAAACAAAAGTAACTTACATAGGGAAATACCCACTAGAACCAGTACATGCAAACAATAGAGGAACCTACGGAGGTGAGTTTATAGCACAAGGGCTCAACGCTGCTTGGAAATCAACTACTCAAGAAGATTTACATCCTCATTCCCTACACGCATACTTTGTGAAAGCGGGTTCTAAAGAGTCTCCAATACGGTGGGAAGTGTTAAAGGTTAGTGATTCAAGAAATTTCTCAAATAGAATGGTGATGGGATATCAATCACATACAAATCAATTAGTGTTTACTTTACAATGTTCATTTATTCGTAATAATCATCAAGGTAAACGTGAAGAAGAATACCAACAACTTATTGCCACAGAAGGCAAAGCAAAAACAATTCCCTTTACTTTCAAGCGCACTCCGAATCAGATATTTTATCAATACAAAGACAATATGGACGACTTGATATACATGGAACATACAAGTGATAACCTTGCTCATGCAATCCCCAAAGAATTCCTTGAACACAACAAATCGGTTAACTTGAATAATATCGGGAATAAGGAATTTGGGATATTTTGTAAGGTTCTAGACAACTATGCTTTGGGTAAAGATTTTACAAAACAATCACATTTAGGGTTAGCTTTTGCTTCTGATTCATTATGGTTAGCGACTGTGCTTAAGGCAATTGGTTTGCCTATTTCAGCTGACAATGGATACTTTAGAGTAAGTTTAGACCATACAATTTATTTCTACGATTGTGATTTTGACTCCAGTGATTGGATATTTTTGGATTATCGATTTGTTAATATGACAAATAATAGAATATTGGCGGTGTTAAATTTCTTTGACATGAATGGTAAGCCGATTGCTTGTGCTGTTCAAGAAGCATATGCATTCCTCCCTAAAGAAATTGTTGATGCAAGTTGGGAATTACACAAGAGGGACGAATTGAGGAAAGGTGAGGTGAGAGCAAACTTATAAGTTTGAATTGTTTTGCTTGACTAGATGTGGCGTATTTACTATTCTCTATATAGAGTAATCGGAAATAAACAGGTATTCTCTCTAACTGACTGAAAAATTGTCGCGAAAAAAATGCAGCACCATCATTTCCCCACTATGACAGATCCATGAACTTAATTGTAGTCTTTCAAAAACTTTCTTTAAACATCCTGAATGATCATCAATCAATCAAAGCATCTACAACCTGCTGGAAACCAGAGTTTGTTTTGGAGAGCATTTAATCTTCCGGCCATTAAGTCCCGTCCAATTTTGATTTACCGAGGAATTATCGATGATGGAAAAAAAATCTCCCCCACTGCGAGATAAGCCCGACCCGATTTGCATAAATTATGAATCATTTTTATGCTTCCCATAAACTGTTGATTATTTCACAATAAGTGGCTTTCTCGAGATTTCTAGATAACTAGCAAAAGCACTTGACTAAACTTTAGGTATGATTGAAAACTTTGTCACTGAGCCAGTATTCCCAGCAGAAATTGCAAACGATGTCCAAGAGATCTATGGCTTGAAGCAAATATCCCCACACGTTTATCAAGGAAAGTTTCCATTGCAAAAACCCATGAAGAAAGCCAGAGGTGCATATGGAGGTAATTTAATCGCACAAGCCATTGCAGTTGCTATTAAATCATCTCCGCGAGGATTCCGTCCCCACTCTTTACATTCATATTTCGTTAAAGCAGTTAGCGATAAAGATGTGGTTACTTATGAAGTTGAAGAAATTTCAAATGGGAAATCATTCGTTAATAGAGCAATCAAGGCAAAGCAAAATGGAGAAATAGTGTATACTGCAAATATTTCCTTAACTAAGAACAACTCTCTCGTGGAAGAATGGAAGAAATATAATGAAGCTAAAGCTAGAAATGATCCAGAAGCTGAAAATATTAAACCGTTTGAGTTTGGTACTCCTCAACATGTCTGGTTTGAGAAACATAAAGTTGAAAGCTTACCTATTGGAGCAACCAATTCGAATTTATTATTCAGCCATAAGATTTTTCCAGAATTAGTATCTCTTGAATTAACAAAAGACGAAGAGACAATCCCGATTGCAGAAAGAAAATTTTCATATATGATTAGATGGGGAATTGAAAATGAACAAGGATTGAAACAACCATTGACCAATATCGATCCGGACTATAAATATGTTGGTTTGGCGTCGCTTTCAGATTCAATCTTTTTGACGAGGCTTATGAGAGTTTTGAGAATTGAAGATGTCAATCTTACTGATTTGATTCATTACTTTTCAGTTTCATTGGATCATTCATTATTCTTCCATGATGATGATTTTGACGTCACCGAATGGATAGGTGTTACTTTCAAAGTAGCCAGATGTGGTCATAATAGGGTTTTGATTGAAGGGAAGATGTACAACCACAAAAATGTTCATGTTGCAACTTTTGTTCAAGAGGGATTGGTCATGTTTGGTGGTAGAGAACAAGGTGCAAAGTTGTAGTCGAGATTTTCATAGAGATATTTATTGAGTAGATATTGTTATTTATGAGCTTACAACATCTGTCGTTGTGATAATCAATCACTGACAAATTTCTGAAAATTGACAGCTTAACGCTATTCAGGAACATACATTAATATATGATATAAATAAAGTTAGTCCCGTTACGTGCTAACGTGGTATTCCAATTATTAGACTTCTTTTACTCTGTTTCTTGTCCATATTATCGAACGAGCAGTTACAGCTTTTTTGTTAGAGCCTTGACGAGCCCTAAGAGGACATACAGGCTGAAAAAGTCAGAGGACGATGCTAATTCCAATACTGATAAGAATATAGTCAATAATTAGTAGCAGATTATCACTCGTGTTAACATCAACTAATTTGTCTTACGTGAGTTTACTATACGACACTATTCCAAAATCTCCAAAAACAGTAATAACATCAACCAAAATCGATAAAAGAAATGTAAATGGATTCAAAAAAATGTTTGTTTATGTGTGCCAGTACCCAGATTCTAGAAATACCTGCGTAAATTGATTTATCAGGTTTCTAATATAACTGTGGGGTTATTGCTGAAACATCACAGGGCTATAATCGCTGGGCCAAAAAAAGATTATCATGTGTAAAACAGTTCCGAGGAGATAACAATAAATACAGCAACCACAGTTATATAAATTTAAAAGCAAATCTTATATTTTTTCTATCTTCAATCAATACACAAGTACATTATAATTAAGTACTAGAGATAAGATATGATTCAGGATATTCAACCAACTAGCTTCAAATCGTCCGAGATTGATCTTCATCGAGCATTTGATGTTGACCAAACAGGCCCAAATAAATTCAAAGGAAAATCGGCATTAACAAAACCACATGTACGAAATAGAGGAGCTTTTGGTGGAAATTTAGTTGCTCAAGCGGTCTTGGTTGCTATGAAAACCTCGCCAGCTGGGTTTAGACCCCATTCCTTGCATTCATATTTCGTGAAGGGAGTTAATGATGTCACTCCGCTTGAGTGGGAAGTTGAAGAGATTTCCAATGGGAGATCATTTGTTAATAGAATAGTTAAGGGGATTCAAGACGCAGTAATTGTTTATGTTGCCAATATATCACTTACCAGTAGAAACTCTCATAAGCAAGCCGAAAAGAATGGTGAAACCACTTTCCAATTCCAAATACCAGAAGACGCAGACGTCAAAAAGGCTAGAGTGGTAGACTTACCTTTGAAGCAAACGAATGAAAAAATCTTTTTACATCTTAAAACATTTCCCGATCTTAAACCTTCACAAACAATCGAACCTAGTAGAAAATTTTCATACTTTGTCAAATGGGGTATTCCTAAATCAAATGGTAACGTTGAAGAATTGCAAGGCGTTGATCCGGAATATCAATTCCTTGGTCTTTCATCGATTTCAGATTGGATATGGCTTGAATGTTTAATTGATCATATTGGAGTCGATGTCTCACAATTACCAAAGCATACTGTCTCTCTTGATCATTCTATTTACTTTCATGATGACGATTTCGATGCAACAAAATGGATGGCTTATTCTTTGAAGTTGATTAGAATTGCACATAATAGAGTTTTAGTAGAGGGTGAAATATATAATGATAAGGGAGTTCATATTGCTAGTACAGTTCAAGAACGTCTTTACTTGATTAACGGAAGACAAAAGAAATCGAAGTTATAGGTTAGAAAAGTATTTCTATTGTTCTTTTTGATTAGAATGGGTAATAAATATACATGGCTGTAAATTATGTAGCAATTATCCATTGGAGAATGTTTTAAATGGCCGCGTGCAGGTCTTGTATTACTTGTTCTAGAGGTGATTTCCTCGGTAATAGCGCAAGGATGGAAGACAGAGTAAGTCCTTCTCAAATCCTTTTGAAAACTTGTCTTTCAAGGACTAGATAATCTATTTGGATAGAAATTGCACTTGAGGTTATTTATTCGCTCCAGCTATATCTACCGTCGGTAAATTCTAAGTCCCTAACATCAGAAATCTTGAAAAATCAAATTGTTAGCAGATTACTTAAATTTAACCCCACAATAGTTTCTTTTTTTCCGGTTTCCCTCTGATATAAATTGTTTTAGCTTTCACACCTTCATTTCTCTCTCTATCTCTCAATCAATCTCTTCCCCCAAGGCCTCTCAATACAAATGACCAAGAACTTCAACTACGTAAGAGGACAACCCATCGACGTCCATGCCGAGTTCGGGGTTGACAAAATATCAACTCACAAATATCGTGGTCGCAAACCCTTAATCAAACCAAGTCCCGAATCCCGAGGAGTCTTTGGTGGTAATCTCGCAGGTCAGGCCCTATTAGTCGCCATTAGATCCTCACCTGCTCAATTCAAACCACACTCATTGCATTCATTCTTTGTACGTGCTGCTAATGAGAAGACGCCTATTGAATGGGAAGTGACTGAAGTATCCAATGGGAAAACGTTCGTTAATCGGTCAGTAAAAGGAATTCAAGATGGGCAGATTGTTTATATTGCCAATATTTCATTGACTACGCGGAATTCTCATAAGGCTGCCTTACGGAAATATGAAGAATATTATGCCAGCATTGAACAAAGAGCTAAGGAGAGTGATGAGGATGAGGAAGAAGACGACGAAGCTGATTCAGCACCACCACCACCGAAACCATTTGTTTTCCAAACTCCATATCATGAATGGTTTAAGAGACATGATATTTCAAAGTTGCCAATCACTGATGCCGAATCCAATTTCTTAGTTTATCATAAGATCTTACCTGAATTTGTTTCATTGAAATTAACTCCCGAAGAAGAAAAGGTAAGTGTAACTGAACGTAGATTGAGCTTCTTATGTCAATGGGGGATTAATAATGAACAAGGATTCCATCAACCATTGGTAAATGTTGATGAAGATTATCAATATGTTGGTTTGGCCAATTTATCTGATTCAATGTATTTAGATACCTTGTTGAGAATCCTTCGTATCAAAGATTTGGACTTTAATGAAAAAGAAAATTCCTATTTCTCTGTTTCATTGGATCATACTATGTATTTCCACGATTCTGACTTTGATGTTACGAAATGGATGGGATTTTCGTTTAAGGCGATTAGATTCGCTCATAATCGAGTTGTAATAGAGGGTGAAATGTATAACGACCAAGGTGTACATGTTGCTACTATTGTTCAAGAGGGTTTAGTTAGATTCAATGGCAGAGAAAGAGGTGCTAAGATATAGTGTTTATTAGTTGTAACGTTTCTGAATTACATAGTTATAGCTTTATATGTGTGTGCAGTTTGATTATATTATGCAATATGGAAGCGCCCAATTTTTTTGTTTTACAACCAAACAATTTGATTTTCTATCTGTAGTATTAGAGATCGCTGAATCCACGAAATAGTCAACAGTTAAAGTGACACGATGACAGCACTGTCAGACGATGAAGGCTATAGCTTGAATGTATTCAATGAATCAACTTTACAGAGCCTATTAACTCAATTATCTAAAATTTATTCATCCAATAACTTACTAATTCTTGATCCTTTATTATCACCGTTGTTAAATCATTTAACCCCATTCCAACAATTGAAAGATGCTGGCAAATTCCAGAATATAGTTTGGTTAAATGATGGAATTAGTGAAATTCAATCCAATGTGTTTGCTAAATATTCAAGTTTGATTGTTATAATACCAAACTGTTCAATTGATGATAATTTCAAAATATTGATTGATTTCATTCATAGAATAGTGAATCAGATTCACGGATTAAAGATAAATATTATTGTTAAAGATTTGGAGAAATCATTTATATATTTATTGAATGATTCATTTAATGGTATTCTCGATTTCAAAGCAATTTTAAAACAAGAGAAATTGACTAGGGCGATCAATATCACTTCACGTATTAAAGTTTCCAATTGGTTTACTAACCCAATATTTACAGACGGAATCTTAGTTAATGAAGTGAACCAATTTTCAGGGATTAACGACTACTTCCACCAACCATTAAAACAAGTGAATCAATTGACCACTAGTTTGATACTCGTGTTGTTTTCTGGGGTTAAGCAACAAACGAAAACCCATCAGCGACATTTATTAAAGTTGAGAAATGTGTATGGGAAGGGGAATCATCTGGATTTATTGATTAGACAATTGTTAGAAACTAAGATGCCCGAATATTTGAATGAGAATCTTTCACAATTGGAGATTGAATTCTATCAAGAGAAATTGCATAGTAATACTGATTTAATAGTTTTGGAAAGAAATGTTGATTTCATTCCAGTGATTTTTAATCAATTGAATTATCATGGACTAATTGATGATTTATTTGAAATCAAATTTGATTCAATTAGTCAATTGGATCAAGACATTAATAAAAACATATCCAACGATGATTTATACGCACAAGATTTAAAGCATTTGAATTTTGCATTAATTGGGTCTAGATTGAATAAATTAGCTAAATCTATTCAACAACAATTCAAGAATAAATCCAGTACCGATGATGCCAATTTAAGTGATATGAAACAATTAGTATCCAACCTTGGTAGTTTGACTCTTCAACAAGATTTAATTAAGAAGCATACAGCAATTGGAGAATCAATTTTATTAAATATCAAGAATGAATATGAAACTTTTTTGAATTTCCAAAACGATATATTTGAAATGGATTATAAATTACAATTATCAAAATTGAAATATTTCTTCAATTGTAATTTCCCAAAGGAATTTATATATGCTACGATCTTATTAATTGGGTATATCAATGACGGAATTTCGAATAAAGATTTAGATTGGATTTCTGGGGAATTACAGGATAATTATGGCATACAGGCAAGCTTTGCCTTGGAAACAATGATTGAATTGAAATTGATCCGAGTGGTTCAAGACACTAGTTCTGATTTCTTGAGTACGTTGGGTTTAACCGGTCAAAAGAAACAATCGACTACTTCTGGGGTGGCTGGATCTCATGTTACTGAGGAGAATTATCAGGTTGGCATTTCGGGTGGACAAGATACATTTAAGGGTAATTACGCATTGATTAATAAATTTTGGAACTTGCATCCATTAGAAGAGGAAGAGGATGGTGAGAATAGTGGAATAAAAAACAACAAGGGAGTAGAAGACCTGACAAGTTTAGTTGAAGTTTATCCTAATCCGTCGTTTACACTACCTGGAAATACTGTTCCATTGATTTATCGAATTATTGAATCTTTGTATTTCCGAGATTTCCTCCAGTATAAACCAATCAACAATCTCAAGAGACGTCCCAATTGGGATAATTTAGGGTTGAATACTATGTTTACTGGGAAAACTGTGGATATTAATCTTGATGATCATCTGGATGATAAGAACAAGGGGGGCGTTAATGGTGGGGCATTGGGCACAATGAGAAGTACCATTCCTAATCCTGATTATATAATAATAGTTGTAATTGGAGGTATTACTAGAAGTGAGATTACTTGTTTCAAATATTTACAAGAGAGATTTAAGAAACAAGGGAAAGATAAAGAGATTATAATTCTTTCAAATGGAATTGTAAATAATAGTAAGCTTTGGAAGTTTATAGATAGTGTGTAGATGGAAATATATCATACTTTTTCTTCTTTTCACTTTCATATTAAACGTGTTTATATTCATTGAATATATATAAAAATGTCAAAAACAAAAAAATACTAAACAAACTGACTTTCATAAAAAGCTTTGAAAACATTAAAAAAAAGTATAAAGAACAAATTTGACATCAGGAATGATCTGGGTTATATGATTGTAAAATATGCTAAACTATTCTGATCCCAATTAATATGTTTTCAAGCGAATCAATCGAACAAGGAACGTACCAATTGGGTTGGGTTGGTTTGGGTTGGGTTGGGTGATGGTAGTAGTGTATAGTGGTAAAATTATTGACTCAAAGTAAGTTTAGAATATCAATGACATTTCTCCAAATGTAGTATTAAACTATTTCCCATTAGAAAGAATCCCGAAATGATAATATTTTGTTTAGATAGAATCTTCAGCTTCCTTTTGTTGTCTTAATTTAGCATAGTAAGCTTCTCTCTTTCTAACAATTGGGAGATGTTCATATTCCCAATAGAGGGTAGCTAAACCAGCACCACAAGCAAAACCGATGGTGATATCAGCTATGATCTTTCTCTTTAAAGTACCGGTGATTGGAGCAATTCTACTAGTGACAGACATTGTTTTGTAGTTGTAGTTGTTGTTACTATGATAAACAAAAGTTAACTGTTGAAAAAGAATTGAATCTATAGGCTAGATTTTTTTTTCACAGTTAACGGTTAATTGGTCTTAACTATGTACAGCACTATTAAATTAGCATAAGCTCAGCAAACAGTTGAGCAGGGCAAGCCACTAGAAAAAATAAAAAAATAAAAAATCAGTTCATAATAAATAAAAATTTCTAAACCAATGAAATTTTATTGGATTAAAAAATGTGACAAAAGTACACGACTAAGTGTTTAGTTAATTTTTTTTTTATTTGGCTTTTTACTTTTGGTGAAAAACCTCATTAAATAAAATATTTCACTTTATAATTATTACATTATAACTTCACTTAACCAAGGTTCAATTGAATTATCATACACTAACAGACACACACAATGCTTTCCACTAGATTAGGTTTAAGGGTCACCCCAAGATTAAACGCTGTTGCAAAGAGAAACTTCCAATCTTCTGCCAGAGTCATGAATGATGTCTTTGGTACTCCAGCTTCTGGTGTCTACTCTAACTTACCATTCAAGGTTAAGGGTAGAAAGATCATCCCATTCAAGGTTTTCTACTGGGGTATCTTGGGTTTCTTCTTCGCTTTCCCATTCTTAACTACCTACTGGCATATGTACAAATCTGGTAATTTGAGAAAGTAAGTTATCAATCCCACACACAGCTTTATTTTTCATGATTTGGTATTGGTTTTTAATTTGTCTTTTTTTGTATCTATTCATTCAGTTCCCATAGTTTTTTTTAGTTATTCAAGTAATTATGATGATTTTTTTGTCACCCCCCTCCCCCACCAAGTATGAAAGAAAACAACAGAAGAGTGTATTCGTGAATTGTTGATTAAACATACACATATCAGGTCACATTTCTCATTCACACGCCCTTTTCAGAATAAGTTGAGAAATTATATGTATATATTAGCAAGAAAATACGATGGCATCATCTGGAACTATAATGATGTGTAGTGACTAGTTAGAAGTTATACGTTTTATCTATTATATATATATATATGTTTGACTTGTCTACAACAATATAAATTCTTTTATGACTTTTACTACTATTCATTAAATCATGGGTAATTATTAAGTGCTACTACTACTATTACTCTATAAGCCTTGTGTTTAATTTCTAAATGTCAAATCTCACCTTTTTGACCACTTTATGCAATTCTCCCCCAATAGTCTTCCTCTTCATACTTGACCTCCTCTCACTTGTACCTTCACTAGACATAGATGCAGGTGGTGGTGGAATATATGGTAAGTACCTATTATGCTGAGGATTTTCGTGTCTATGCGATTGATACTCAGAAAGACTCATTTTACGAGTCGAACCTCCAACACTACCAATGGTTGGTGATAATAACTCACCATTTGCTCCTTCTTGATGCGGAGGAGGTGGAGGAGGTGGAGTTGGTGGCCGAATTCTTCCAAGTGTATTAAACCTTCCAGTTGGCAAATCTTCTTCTTCTTCAGGTGAACTGCTTCCTCGTTCCCCAAGGGCATCTTGATTACTTTCACCAGAATTCAACAAGAAACTCGATCCTAAACTTCCCAAAGATCCCGTACTCAGTTCAGTTTCTTCTCCTTCTTTCCCGGTCAATCCAAGCATCGTGTTGAAATTAATAGAACTTAGTTCAAAACCAAGCGTATTTTGAGTACTCTCACTCTCGATAGCTTTTAATAAATCTCCATCCTGTTTATTATCATCCTGCTGTTCAACGTCATGATCCTTATTATTCGCTTGATTTCGATAAATTGGTTTCTTACCCCAACTATGAAGCAATTCAAGAAACTTCTCGTCTTCATCAATCGTACGCGTCATATTGACAAAAAAATCCTTTTTGGGACTAAAATTGATTACAACCTTATTAGATTCAAGATATTCCTCTCTTCTCCTCCTTTCCTCTATCTTCTTTTGTTTTGCTTTATCCTTTTCAATTCTTGCCTTTATTTTATCTTTGGTCATCTTAAAATATTGATCTTGTTGATATACATGCTCATCTAATTGTGCACGTACATATTGTAAATCTTGTTGATAGTTCCCCACCTTACTTTCAAATTTATTATTCACACTTGAAAAGCCACCTAAACTCTTAATCTCTCCAGTTGTGTTATTACCTTGAATATCAGTATATATCGAATCAACTGTTTCATTAATAATCAGGACCAATAAATTTCGTTTGATTTCCATTTCATGAACAAACTTGTTATCCTTTTTATCAAAATATTTCTTATTCTCTGCAAATTGATCTAATGACTTATCCAACCTAATCACATATTTCAATAAACTCCTGCCTTCTTTAATCAACATTTCTGGTGTTAGTTTGGGCGCTAACACACCTGCACCCACGCCACCTCCTCCGATTTGACTCGGTATATTTCCCCCTACATTGGCATTATTATTTGGAACTGCATTTGAAGTCGATATCGAAGTTGCCTGGATAATAAATTTCTCAATCTTCGATAACACCTGTTTGGAAAACACTTCCCCACCAATTGAATTCTTACTTTGCGTCCAAGTTCTAAATAAATTAATCAAACTTTGTCTGGTTGGAGTATCAGTCACCAACGTATATGTTTCCACAAATAATTTGTACAATTCATTTCCAAATATTACATTATATGGATTTCCGATATTTTTACATATTGAATCCAAAAGATAAATACTAAACAACTTTTGTTTCGGTACACATTTCCTTATTCTATTCACAATTAATTCACAAATTTCGGCGGCATGATCGATATTTTGTTCAGCTAAGGACGTAAGCTCGTTAATGATAGTTCTGGAGTTGACCGTTAGGGAATTTAGGAGGGTTTTGTAGTTTTCTGGATCGAATTCTTTCGGTTGAACGTCATCCATTATTTATATTATTATATTAATATTATTATGTCTTAGTTTGTCTATCAATATTCTCCGTATTATGTCTTTTCAAATATCAAATTCAACTAGAAAAGTATCAAGAAGTAATATTATATAAGGGTACAGTTAGAAGGAAGTTAAAAAAAAGACAATACAGATATATTATACACATATAAGCTTGCGGGAGATATTCCTTCGACTTATATATATGTACTATAAATGAATATTGTTATCTGATTTGTCTATGTTTCTGGTAAATCTTTTGTGGGTAAAAAAGAGAAATCCAATCAAAAATCTTATTTGTAAAACTTTGTTTGGTTCTTTCAGAACTTCGTCACCTTATTCTGGCGTTAAAAATGATATCTTGGTATCTTTCAAAGATCGTTTTATGTTGCTTCTTACTTTTGTATTTGTCAAAGAAAGAAAGTCCACAAAGAAGAGTTGAAATTGTTATTGATGATGGGCACTGATGTATTTCCTTCAATCAAAGGTTGATTGTATTTCGTACCTCTATAAAGAAAGGAAAAGTATAATCTACGTGTTAGGGTGGTGTGGAAATTTTACGTTTACAAAAATTATTGTGTTTTCTGCTGATCATCAGTTTCTTCATCAAATACAAGTGTTACCCGCCTCTTAATATTATCATGCTAATTTATTATTGCAAAATATCTAAGCTTTCGATGGTTTCTATTTACGAACCACTTCTAAAATAAGGAGAGACATCAGTTATTCGTCTAAGACTTCTATTCAAAGTCGGAGGTTTTCTGATTCTATCATTCTGTGATCTTGATGGCAACTGTGCAGTGTGTGGAGAAGCAGGTGGTCCTATCTTCATATTTGCAGCTATTCTAGATGCTAATTGTGAAGTTAACGATCGACTTTTTCTCATCTTACCACTAATTTTAGCACTGTTAGAAGACCCACTAGAAATCCTCACTGGATGCATTAGCTCTAAGTTCCTAGAACTGGAAGGAGTATATACCGTTCCTGATGAAGGAATGGAATTTATTTCCCCAATTTTTGTTGATTCAGCAAAGAAGGATCGTCTTGATCCTCGATCACGCGCATCCAACGAAGGTTCGCTAGTTTGAATACTCAGAAGAATGGTAAGTGGTTGCGGGTTTCTGATATTAATAGGTGTAATATTGTCACTGAGATTGTTTCCACGATTCTCGAGAATTTCCTTCGCTGGTGCTTCATTACGAAATTGGGATAAAAATGTATGTTGTGACCCACTAAAAGCATTAGGTCTTCTTGGTTCAATTAATTCATTCGAATCATCAAATTCCGTTATATCTATTGTTTGAGGTCGTTCTTTTTCTCTCATTTGTTGGAGTTCAAGCTCAAGATTCGTCTTTTCTTTAGTCAACTGGGTAATTTCATCCTTTGCTAAATATAAAAACTCCCGTTGTTTCTTTACTTTCTCATTAAGTTTGCTATTTTTCTCTGATAGTTCTTTATTCTGGGAGGCGAGATATGAACATTTATCAACTAATGTCTTTTGTTGGAATCTTGTTCCACGGAGAAGCATGTCAAACTTTTGATCTACAGGAACCAAAAAATCAAGAACATCAGGATGAGCGTTTGCATCAATTGCCATAGTTGAGATTCCTTCTTGATTACATATTGGACATTTCAATTTATGGGTATATTTCTGATTTTCTATAAAGCTAGTTAGTAATCCATTGTGAATAGTTTTGGATTTGGGTGTAATTCATACGAATTAAATGCTTGTTACAACAGGTATGGGCACATGAAGTTAAAAGTAATTTATCGTCAATTCTTTCAAGTTCCTTGATTCCTTTAAAACATATATGACAACATAAATAAGGTTGATTGAAGTCCATTGTATGTCCTTAACTATTGTGTAATGGACCAACCAAAGCTTTGCAACAAAAGATTAATTTTCTTATATATTTTGTAAAGAATCTATACAAATCTTGATAAAGGCGATAGAAAGAATTTACTAACAATTCGATCGTGGTTTATAAGTAAATAAGAGAATTTTTTTAGATCGTACTAGTTATGATAGTAAAGGTATTGGTTCTGTTCAACTACATTCAGTTTCCTTTGCGAAGGTTGCTAATTCTTTTGTTTAGAATTGGTTGCCAACGTTTTGCTAATCTCAGTGTAGTAAGCCAAACATAATTTTCAAATACCACAATTAAAGAGTAAGAATCTATACTAATATGTGAAGATTCTATTAGATGAGGTACTATATTCGTCTTCACAATAGAAGGAAATTTCCAGGTGAAATTGATTCATTTCGATGTTGATTGTTTCTGATTACTATATTGCAACCGATATCGCGCCGTTGTCGGCATTTTTCTTTTTGATATCGTGACTAATTTGATTGATTGAATTTATTTTCCACTGTGTGAAAAATTTCTGTGCTAAGCGCGCATTACCACGAATAGATTGTCCTGTGTGCCAGGTTAGGTCCAATCCCCGTTTTCTTAACAATTCCGAAACCATTTGAGCACAATACAAAAAGCACGAAGAATTTTTCAATTATCTTTTAATTGCTTTCTTCTTTTCTATTAACCAAAATCGTTCCTTATAGATATATATCAAACATGATCAGAGCATCTAACACACTCAAGACCACATCCATGAGAACCCTTCGTTCCTTCTCAACTACATCCACTCAACTCAACAAAATCAAGGTCGCCAACCCAATTGTTGAGCTCGATGGGGATGAAATGACCCGTATTATCTGGCACCGTATTCGTGAACAATTAATTACTCCATACTTAGATGTTGACTTAAAATACTATGATTTGGGTATTCAAGCCCGTGACAAGACCGACGATCAAATCACCATTGATGCTGCTAATGCAATTAAAGAATATGGTGTCGGTGTTAAGTGTGCTACCATTACTCCTGATGAAGCTCGTGTTAGAGAATTCAACTTGAAGAAAATGTGGCTTTCTCCAAATGGTACCATTAGAAATATCTTGAACGGTACCGTTTTCAGAGAATCTATTATTATTCCAAGGATTCCAAGATTGATCCCAGGTTGGAAAGAACCAATTGTTATTGGTAGACATGCTCATGGCGATCAATATAAGGCAACTGATTTAGTCATTTCAGAACCAGGTAAGTTAGAAATGACTTTCACTCCAGCCAATGGAGGTGCTCCAGAAACCCGTACTGTTTATGATTTCAAGGGAAGTGGTGTTGGTTTAGCTATGTATAACACTGATGAATCTATTCGTGGGTTTGCTCACTCTTCCTTCAAGATGGCTTTAACCAAGAACTTACCATTATACATGTCCACCAAGAACACTATTTTAAAGAAATACGATGGTAGATTTAAGGATATTTTCGAAGAAATCTACCAATCTACCTATGCTAAGGAATTCGAAGCAAAAGGATTATGGTACGAACACAGATTGATTGACGATATGGTTGCTCAAATGATCAAATCCAAGGGTGGTTTCGTGATGGCTTTAAAGAACTACGATGGTGATGTCCAATCCGATATCGTTGCCCAAGGTTTTGGTTCTCTTGGTTTAATGACCTCTGTTTTGATGACTCCAGATGGTAAAGCATTCGAATCTGAAGCTGCTCACGGTACTGTTACCAGACATTACAGACAACACCAAAAGGGACAAGAAACTTCTACTAACTCTATCGCATCCATTTTCGCTTGGACCAGAGGTATTGCTCAAAGAGGTAGACTCGATGGTACTCAAGATGTTGTTGATTTCGCCAACATTCTAGAACAAGCAACCATCGATGTTGTTCAAGAAGATGGTGTCATGACTAAGGATTTGGCGTTGGCAATGGGTAACACTGAAAGAAATGCTTATGTTACTACCACTGAATTCTTGGACGCTGTTTCTGACAAGTTGAAGACCGCTGTTAGAGTTTAAGACACTCTATAAATAATTAAATATCATTAAGTTAAATAAAATAAAACAATTAGTCATATATATATGAAACTCTTCCTTTATTTTTGAGAAACATGCTCTTGACCTTCCAAGTATTGCCAAAGGAAATCCAATCCGTAATAAGTACCCAATGAAATAGCGCAAACCTTTGCAAATGGCTTGGAAAATTGACGATAGAATACTGACTATTCTTAATCTATTAGTAAAATTACCCTTGGAAATTTCAGTTTACAAAAAATACACATACATGTGGACTGATGGGTTTAGTTTGTGTTGAATTAAATCTTAACACTTGCATTGTAGACAATGTAGATCTTGATATGAGACAGAACTGGGCCGAAGTATTTTTAATATTGCTTATCATCATGGGCTGAGCGGTTGCTGTTGTATGAGGATCATGCCTAGATTTGATCTATCAATTTTTCAAGAGTCGTTTGTTTTCAGTTATGATTTCTGCGGGAAAAGGTAGCGCGTACAAAGTATTTATTTTTTCACAAGGCTATGCTTACACAAACAATACGGCAAGGTCGGGCAGTATAACCACGGATTAGTCGCTCAATGGGGTGTTGTAATACTAGCAGCGGAGCCGAGATATTTTCAGGTTGACTAGGTAGCAAAGTTTTCAATTGCTTATAAACTAAAAAAAGCTTGAAAATTCATCAATGCTGCAACGCCAGAACAAACTCCGACGAAAAAGAGTTCAGAATCAAAAACTAGAGCTCTTTAAGGGTTCAAGAACTTTGGTTATTATCAAAAGCAACCGAGGAAAAATGGAAGGTTGTTTCTCTATGATGGTCATCACTCTCGTATGGATAGATATGTTTTACTTTTTCCTTATTGTAGAGATTGTTGGAGTAGAGGGAATGTTTTACATGCTATGTTGCAAGTGGTTGATCGAGTATCCCAGCAAATAAAGTCATATTGGAGAAGCAAGATTCTTTCTAATCTAATGTTCAGAAGTAGGTTTGAAAAAGTGCTGGGAACTTCTTGATGACTAAGATATTTCGGTGCTCGGCTGATTGTGAACATCAGCTTCAAAGACCTCTATTGCGCAATAATTTTGCTTCAGATTGTATAATTCTAGATCAGATGACGAAACGTGATTAATAAGACCCTTCCTTTTAAACAAAAGATTTCTGAAGACAATATATTATCAGTAATCATTTCTTCTTCCTCTCTATTGTTGCAAAATTATCGTGCCATTTTGTTTTCTTGGAAAATTAACTTGACTTCTGACAATAAATAATGCATTGATTTTCCAAGCGAAAAAAATAATAATTATGGTTAGGTTATGTAATTGTATGTTGCGGGATCCAGACCTATCAGTTCCACCTGTTCCATGCTTATCAATAATGCTCCAACTGTGA
Source organism: Hemisphaericaspora nanyangensis (assembly GCA_030557635.1). NCBI lineage: Eukaryota > Fungi > Ascomycota > Pichiomycetes > Serinales > Debaryomycetaceae > Hemisphaericaspora > Hemisphaericaspora nanyangensis. The sequence goes on along the minus strand of JAKTPO010000005.1, from coordinate 571,182 downwards.
TCATTCATTATTCAAATAATTTTAAGACGATCTAATTTCATCGTCATAGGAAAGATGGCTTTTTTCCCACTCGTTTGTAATTATTACAAGACTCTATATTTATTCTAAATGAATGTCATGGTCAAAAAACTCTAATTACATAAATATTGAGGAGATTCTCCCTTAAATTTCAAAAAACATAGTCTTTTTAAGTATTTCTTTTGAAAATCAATCGCCTCACCTTGTGCAATTTAAATAGTTGGACAAGTTCTCCCGTAAGAAATCTCGTAAGAATATTTCGATACACACCGGAAGAAGTTTAGAAAAGACCGACAACAGGATAGAAGCTTGTGAATAAATCTCAATTTGAAGATACTTTGGTTTCAAGTAAATCATTATATATTTATGATTTGAAGATTCTTCCAATTAAGAATCAATTCAGTTATCCTGCTGCGTTTATTTTGGTATTGCATCAGATTTTGTTCAGTTTTATCAATTACGATCACTTGAAACATTTCAATTGCCCTTGGGTTGGAAGAGAATAATACCAGATAGCATACAAAGTCCCATAAGTCATAACCTGCCCTATACAATCTCATACACTTATTGCATCCATCTGAGCTATCAAGATTTGTAAGGATATCCTTGAAAAACATCCCGTCGAAACATTCTTCGTATTTCAAAGATCATTCTTTTTCAATTTATTTTTATCGGAGCAATTCTTTTTTTTTAATTTTGCATCCATTAATCAATTAAACATCTTCGGAGTTGCTTTTTTTGGTCTTACCATCCCCATTAACAGCCAATTTCTCGACCCCAGAGAAGAGTATTATTTAACATTACTGGTTGATAATAATAAGCAATTAATTAATTAATTAAATAAGTTAATTAGTTAATTACTTGGGACTAAAATATTTTTCAGATATTTTTGCTGCTGCCACCACCACCGTTCACCGCTTCTGAGCTGCAATTTTTGCTCCCCTCCCCAAATTCTGCCATACGATTTGCTATTTCCAACTGTCTCCCTAACTAAAACGAGGGATACAAATTTAATAATTCAACAATAAGACAGAAAATAATAATTAATTAAAACTAAAAAACGCAAATTTCAGTGACTCCCAAATACAACATTGGACGAAGTCATCGCTTACTCAACGTTAAAACAAAGAGTTTCAAACAAAGGTAACAAAACAGAGAGAAACAATCCCCAATTAGAAGTTAAACAAAAAAAATGATTCCATCGTCATCGTCAAATAATAACGCGAATTACCCGGAGAAGGATCCTTATATCCCAAATTCCATGATGACCTCTTTGGGCGCAACCACAGATAGATCCACAATTACCAAAGGAGCGCCCTTATTATATACACAACCTCAGAAGTCTCTAGGATCAGTCATAAATTCTACACAATTATCTACCGTTTCCAAATTTCCGATATCAAACCAGTTTCAATCACATTATCAATTGCCGCCAATACTTCCAGGTCCGAGATCTAACAAATCATTATCATCACCTAATTTATTGGTTCCCATTTCCGCATTAACAACACCCGAGAAACCATCGTCATTATTCGACAGTAGTCATAAACCGTCATTATCTTCTTTTTCTTCTTCTTCGGGATTTCAAAGAAGATTTTATACTAGCGGTTCCGGTTCTTACCCGATACAATCGTTATTTTCACATTCCGAGAGTTCATCAATATTTGAATTATCGACAGCCAACTTTTTACTTCACAACGAAGCTCTTAGTAAGCAACCGTTAAACAATACAAGCTATATATCTCGAAGATTCTCCTTGCCTTCAATGAGTTCATTAACTGAAAACAATAGTCTTGTTTCGCCACAGAATCAACCGAAGAGATCACCGAAGAATTCCAATTCTCCAAAGCAAAATCCTTACCAAACTGTTTTCAAATATCAGAAACCACAAAAGAAATCTAGATCGGGAACTATGGTAAGTAAGTTCTCGGCTAAGTCGAAACTGCGAAATACAACTACCACAAGCTCTTCTAAATCTAAAACCATTGCAAATATCTTCACTCAGAATGCTATAAATTATACTATTCATCATCTACCTTCAGATGTTTCCAATATACCTTTAGATCAACTAAATTTATTGAAGGATAAAATATATCCTTCCATTGTCATGAAAAAGTATTCTACGTCTGCTATTGATCCCCAGCGACCATATTTGACAGTTTATGAGTATCCCATTAACGATAACAATTGGATAATATGGGATTACGAAACTGGATATGTTCATCTCACAGGTCTTTGGAAAGCATCCTTATGTGCATCAGCATCAAGTCATTCGAAAGCGGATATTGTGAAATTGCTTGAATCTACTCCCAAGGAATATCAACAATACATTAAGCGAATTAGAGGAGGGTTCTTAAAGGTACAAGGTACCTGGCTTCCATACAAGCTTTGTCGTATATTAGCTATTCGCTGTTGTTATTTTGTACGGTATGAATTAATACCATTATTTGGTGCTAACTTCCCCGATGAGTGTTTGAAGCCTGGTGATAAAGGATTTGGTGAATTGAGATTAGATTCGCTTTATGAATTTGATTTAGGCTCTCCCATGCCATTACCACCTGTAGAAAACAAGCTGATACCCACAGATTCTCCACCATTAAAGAAACACAGTATTTCATCCATTGATCTTCAGAATCCATTACTTCCACTTCCATTGCCACAACTTCCAATTGAACCCACCACTCCGCAAAAACAAACTAGTACATCTACGCTTTCATCTGTATTTTCCTTTGAATCAGCATCAACAGCAAACAGCTATTCTCCAAGTTTATCATACACTGACATGCTAGAGATTGTGAATGCTTCCAAATGTCTTCAATCGATAAGTCAAGGACGGAAAGTAAGTACAGCTCTTTCAGAAGAGGACACATATAATTCATCAACTGATGAAGAAACCACAAATAATTATACTCTCAGTGCTGAAAAGACTAAACTAGAAGGGATTTCGAATATTTTACTTGCTGCTGGAATTGAAATGGATTCAAATATGGGAAAGGAATTACGATTTCGCCCAGCTGAAGCTCCCTCATTGAGAACGACTACCAAGATGGTTGAGAATAAGGAAGATATATCTAGAGAGAAAAGACGGCGGAGAGGAAGTATGAGGATCAATGATTTATTATCCTGATGGGTAATTTTCTGGTTTTTTTTATTATTTGGCTTTCAAATATTTACGGTTTTGATATAAATGGTGAAGGGTTACTATTCTGTTTTTGCTTTCATTTTTATGTTCGTTTTGGTACACGATCTGGTTGTATACTTTTTTGGTTTTCTACATAGTTGCATTTTTACTTTGTTGGCTTTAATCAGAGTAATGAATAAACTCACTGAATACTGTAGTTAAGATATTCCGTTTGGAAACCGTAGTTCACGATCCGGGGAGTGTGTAACTAATCTCTATAATAAGAACCACGTATTTTCTCTCTTGGTGAATATACTACAAGTCTTTTACAATCGTAATAGTAATTAGTTGTACCTCATTGATTTGAAATAGTATCATTTGGAGCACTTGGTGGTTATTGGTTTTGTATGGTGTTGAAAAAGAAAAATGAGAATTTGACAGCCCAACTACAACCACGACAACAACCATTGCTACCTCGTTAAACATAACTGCAAATGGATTTTATAGACTTCAATACTTTTGACAAAAGTAATAATAGTGATAGTCTATTGCCTCAGCCACAACCTGCGTTGTCACTAACAAATATCGAATCATTTAGTAAAAGAATTACTTCGAATTTGAACACCAACTTATCAAGAATTTTAAAATCAGATACTAAATCAGACAAGACACAAGCTGCTGATGAACAAGAGCTCACTCAAGATGAATCTATAGCTGAGAAATATGCTCAATTGTCATTGTCATTGCTTAATAAGGAAAAGGACGATGTTGATTCACAGGAGGTTGATACTGCCAGTGATGAAAAGATTGATTCAACAAATACGTTGACAACGAGACTTTCTCGTGTATTGAATGATTCCTTAAGTGATTCTCATATAAGAGAAATATTCACGCATTTAGAAGAAAAGGTTATTAGTGATAATAAATACGTGGCTGAATTAATTGAGCCTGGAGTAATTGGGTCAATGACTAGAAAGAAACTACGTGGTAAGATTGAAAACGAGTTAATCAAGAACCAGAGCTTAATCCTCAAAGAATATCATCCTTTAATTAAACAATTAAAAGCTATTGAAACAAAGTTGAATAAATTGAACGAGTTAAACAGTAGTACCAATGAAAAGATTATTAGAAATTATCATTTCTCCACTGATTTCAATAGCAAAATTAAAGATTTAATAGATGAACAAAAATTAATTGGATTGAAAAAGAACTTACTAATCAGTTTTAAGGATAAATTTACCTTGAATGAATATGAAGAGTTTGTATTATCCTCGGGAGACCTTAATGAAGATTTCTTTACAATCTTGGCTAAAGCCGAAAGAATTAATGAAAACTGTTCAATATTACTTTCAATTGATAATCCTCAATTAGGCCTAAAAATAATGGCTAAGAGCAATCAAATCATAAATAAAGCTAGGGACAGAATTGTATCATACACAAATAAGACGTTGAGCAATTTGTATTCACTTAACCAAAAGGCTAGACTAGTTGTATTGCATCAATGTTTCAGGTACTTAAAAACTCAACTCAATTACTTCCAATCAGTAGTTAATATTTTCAGTGAAACCAGATCTAAATTATTAGTAGATGAATTCTACAAACAAACACAAGGTGATATCGATTCAAATCCCTCGAAACTAGATTCTTCAAGACCCGTTTTCTTATCTGCGCATGATCCGGTCAGGTTTGTCGGCGATTTGTTAGCTTATGTACACTCCACGGCGGTCAATGAATTGGAAATGATGAATAGTATTTTCCTAGTTGATGAAATTAAAACCGATGACGAACTCGAGGAGTTCAAGAATATAATTCAAGATGTCTTGGATAAAATCTTGAAAGCATTATCTCGCCCCGTTAAATCTAAGGTTGAATCAGTTATATCCAGTGAGACAAAATTATCTACCGTATTTCAAATTTTTAATCTAGTAGAATTATATTCTTTTATGTTTGAGAAGCAGTTGAAAGAAGCGGGAAGTTTCGTTGAAACAATCAAGAGATTAGTGACAACGTGTCAAGAACGTATCTTTATGATTATTACTAATAGATTGGCTACAATTAGAACCAGTAATTCTGCACAATTAGAATTGAACCTTGATTTACAACCTCCAGAATGGATCATTGAGTTTTACAGCGATATTTTGCCGGTTATAGATCAAATTAACACAGATACTATATTCAAATTATCAGAAGAGGAAAATGATAAATTTTTGAAATTGCTTGTCAACGAACCAATTGAAATATTCTTCCAGCATGCTAAAGATAATAAATTGTTTACCAACAAGTTGGAAATTATAATTACTAAACAGAACTTCCTTGATTTAATACTTACGAAAGTCCTACCCGTGAATTTATTATCGAATAAAGTTTTAGAAATTAATGATATGATAGATGAGTTGACTAAGGAATTGACTGAGCTTGAGTTCCAGAATATTTTGAAGAGTTCTAATCTCTTGGATTATTATAATATTGTAAACATGATATGTCCATTGACTGACGATTTCTTTGACGTTTCGATATATGAACCGATCAAAGAAAATAAATTATATACGAAAGAAGCATTTGTGAAGACAGATGAAGTATTACAAAGTTACTTGCCTAACGCTATGATTGAGATTCAGCAAGAATTGTTAAAGTTAAACTCTCCAATTGTGGTTAATGAAGTTGTGAATAGTTCATTCACTTCCTTGGTTAAATTTTACAAAAAATTGAATATAATAAATCTGGAATATTTGCAATTCAGCTTTACATGGAGTGATTTCGATTTGGCAACATTATTAGGAATTGAAGATACATATGTAAAGGAATCAAACTATATAGAGTAGATTATATATCAAAAATCTTAAATAGCTACTTTACTATGATCGGGCAATTGACCCCTACCATATCCATCCTTTGAATAATAATCCATTGGATAATATTTTTCATTCCCCATTACATCCTTTTCTAGCATAACCATTGCTTCGTAGGGTGTCAACAATGGTTTATTAAATGCATATCCCCAATCAATCGACAATCTTGGACATGCCACCTGCACAAAAGCATCAATGTCATCAAACATGGACAATTTTTGTGGGAAGATCTCACTTAGTATAATCTTTACTACTTGAATACCACGTTCCAGGAGCTGTTGTTCCAATTTATCCAAGGTGATTGGATTTCCTTGGCGGCCTAAAGCTCCTAAAATAAGTCCAATCTTTTTAGCATGTTTAGCAACATTAATAGCATCTTGTCTAACATTAATCAATTGTTTCTGATCATAATATTCTCTAGTAAACTTTCGTGAATATGGATCATATCTATAAGCAGGTATTTCTGGGTTATGGATCATGGAAGATTCGAGATGGAATCTACCATCTCCGATATATATCATTCCTTTAATATGTTCTTTATCTAGTCTTGCAGAAGTGCAACCCAAGACTTCACCTTTAGAAAGTGGTCTAGTTTGTGGTGGGATAAGATATATAGGTTTTTCAGAGTCATTTTCTAATTTTTGTTTGATTGAATGAATTGTAGGATTAAATTGAATGGTTCCAAATATTGCCAATTGATCCCCACGTTCGAAATTTAACTTGATGGTATTGATTAAATGGGTTTCATCGATGTTTATAGTAACGAATACATATAATACCTTTATATTTGTAACATCAACAGGAACCAAACAACTATGGGCATAATGAACAATAAAATCACAATCCAAGGAACGAGCAGTATAATCGTCAATACAACATGCACCATATGAAACATCTCCCATTACAAGAGTTTCCACTTGACAAAACTGTTCCAAAATATCTGATATGATTAAACTATAAATCAACAAGCCTTCAGGCATTTGTAAAGCAACTCTTTTGGCGCCAGCCTTTTTGATATTCCATACAGTCTTGTGGATTTCGAAGTTATAGTTTGAAGGTAAGAGCTTTATGGCATTATTTAAGTCTTTATCGTTTAAGATATCATCTGGAATTTGGTTCAATACTCGACCTATGTGACGATTTGGGTTGGCGGTTTTGATAAGTGGTTGGTCACCTTCTTGAACTGGATTTTGGGTTACTGAGGATGGTTTCTTACCTATAAATCTTCTTTTCGGTATCTTTGGTTGTTCTGATGCTACGTTTTCTATAATTCCAGACATTGTATATTGTCCTCTATGCGGTTAAGGTAGTTGTAGTATTTGGTTGGTTGGACTTATTAAAGACTAAAATTTTGTTCACATCGTGCGGCTCGATTTTTTTTAAGGTTCACATTTGATCTGGTTATTGAATCTTACATTTCAGTGATTGGATTGCCGACAGCTGTATAGCTCACAGATTTAATGGTATTTCGCAAAGTGACCTCCAACATTACATAAAATCAAATCAATGAAGGATAAGCTTATTTTGTTTTGGGTCAAATAAATCAATGGAATTGAAAAATGCTTCTCCTTTGATTAACACATGCTTTCCTAGTGATCGAAGCCATACTATATATCTTACTCACAAGTCCATAGTTAAACTTGGATTGCTTTTTAGTATCTTCTCAAACGGCTAAACAATTTGTAATTACTTCAACTATATAACTTTTCGAACTTTCCCTTATAATCTTTGCCATTATTCACTTTAGAAGTTTTCAATTTTATTGCAACCTTTTATGCGGCTGACTTTTTATTTCCAAATTGGGAAATCATATTTTTTTTGTCAATCCCGATCTCATCTGTAACAGTTAATCTCATCGAAAACGGAATCGTTAAACCACCTTTTTTTCATATTACAATTACACTAATAGTAAAAATGATAACTCCATTCTTTACAATTGATCAAGATGATGAGTTCATATATATCTCCATCAAAATCTCCCACATTCGTTTCAGTGCACCGAACATTGAAATGATTGTCGATCATGAATTATTTATCTTTTCATTACCACCTTATTATCTTCGAATCAGATTCCCATTTCCATGTATAGATGATGAACGTTCACATGCTGAATTCGATTCTAAATCCGAATCAGTTAAAGTTAAAATACCTAAAGAGACAAAAGGTCAACATTTCCCTGATTTAGATTTGACTAATAAATTATTGGCTAGAACTAATGAATTACAACCTCCAACTGATCAACTGAAACCTTTGATTGAGGAATTGGATGTTGAAAATTTATCTACGCAATTAGAAAAGGATTTTACGGAAGGTGAACAGTTCAATTGGGAAATTAAACAGGATGCACCTATTTCTGAACAGGAAACAATCACGATTCAAGGAAATAAATATGGGTTTAATAAACAATATGATAAGATTATCGGTGTATCTGTTTCTAATGGGAATGATATCAATGAATTAGGAGATCCCGAAAGTACTGCTGAAGACGATAGGATAATTGAACGATTAATCAAGGAAAATATCAAATTTGATCCAGAAATATATGCAGCTGATTATATAATGGAAAAATATCCAAATCCACAAGAAGATGATAAATATTTTAAACAATTAATGGAATGGAAGAATCCATATTCTCAAAAGTTTTTGAAATGGTATAAACATCAACAACAACTCAATGAATCAGAAAGATCATCAATTATGAAAATTGACTTCTCGAAAGAAGAACAAGAAAAGATGATAAACTTACCTAGAAAGACATATCTTATAAATGATAGCAATACCAAAATGGAAATCTTGATCTTAATGGTATGTTTATTATTTGCATTACATTTCGATCTTAGAGAAAATGAAGGTGAACATCATATAGAAAGTGCTTGGACAATTGGTAAAATCGTGCCACAGTTTTCATTTTTAGATTCAAAGATACTAATACTGGGTACTACTGCAACCACAAATTATCTCCAATCGGCAGTTATAACATGTATCAGAAGAGCCTTATCTTATCCATTCCACAGAAATCTTAAAATGATTAATAAGGTTTGGGATGATGTTTATTATAACTTACGAGGCGGCAAACGACTTATATTACAAGCATTATTGGATTTGAAGGAACTTTTCCGATTTCATGACGTTTATTATGTATATGATAAGATTTGGTTAGAGGATTTGTGTGCGTATTTGATAAGTGATAACATCGCCGAATCTACAATTCGTAATCTTGCTCATGATTTAAAGAAAGAGTATTCAAATATCAAAAAATCTGATATTACGTTTGAAAAAGTTGATAGTGACAAGATTAAGGCTGACAACGATGAAGAAGCGGATGATAATGAGGATATCAATTTAGATGAAGAGGAAGATGAGATGATTGCCTTAACATTAGAGGAGATTGAATTGATGGCTGAAGAACTGTATGAAGCATTTCAGAAACAGTAGAAATTGTACGATGCTCATAAATGTATAGATATAAATTGTATAAAGTTTCTTCGGTTATGTGCCCTCTCGTTATGTTTTCTAAAACAGGTAATATAACGTAAAGCCAAGACCTCCATTGTCATTTGTATTATGATTCTTTTAGGTAAGGAATTGGCCTAAATAAGTTGATGGATCCAGTTTCAGGAGTCAACGTGCGTCCTAATATGCAAGAGTTTATTCCAGCTGCTGCAACTTAGAAAAAATAATTTCCTTTGGAAATTATGAATGTATTATTTATGTTCAAAATGACTCTCTGGTTTTGATGTTAGAGTGGAACTTGTAGATATTCCATCATTTCGAGTTATGAGTGATTTCATTAAATGATTTTTTGGGACTCTTTACTTTTTAGTTCTTTAAAGAAGCCTTTTGGGTTGAATGCAAAATTAGCATCAGTTTTTATTTGCAGCCAATTGTGTTTGCTGTACCCAAAAACTATCGACAACAAATTATAAGGCCTGAAAACTACAAAATATTATCCAATATAGAGTAGTACTCATTACTATTCTAAATAAATAGAAAATGTTACAACATTATACAAAAACAGAAACCCAACTGTGTCTCCAAGATTAAAAAAAAGATACCATAAAATCTACTGTATCCTTATAAATTTGCAAAAAAAAATGAATAAATAGCGATCTCTATAACAATGACCCCCAAATAACATATAAATAAATAATAATAAGCGAATGAACTAAAAACGAAATAAAAAAATGCTAACCAGTCAACCACCACCTTCCTCCGGGCTCTCTACTCCTTCTCCGGTGATAATATATTATGCGGATATCTCCCCACATTCAGTTCTTGACGACGATGTCCCATAGGAGGATTTATATCTTCAGGAATGGTCTTGTGCAGGTCGGGAGAATTTCCAGATACGTCCATTGACAGATCTGGATCCGCTTCTTGATCTTCGGGTTTACGTTGTTCGGATGACTCAGGAAGTGCTAATGGCGGTACTGAAGTAGGTTGAGAAGCAGGAGGTGCAGCAGCAGTAGGTGGTTGGACTTGTGATTTTGTAAAAGTAGTGGTATGTCTAGAAAGTTCATCATTTGAAACTGACTTGTGTCGTTTATGTGACCTTGAAGGCTCACCTGTACCAGCGTGTGGTCCTTCTGGTTTCCAATGATGAAATTGTATGATATGCTGAAATGATGTCATTGATTCTTGCAGAGGTGCAACCTGCAGTTTACTTTGTTTATGCAATGGTTGTGCTGGAATTGGTTTTACTTGAATTGTTGATTGTGCACCTAATGGAGATTGAAATGTTGAAAATCCAGATTTGTTTGAAGTATAAGTCGTCTCTGCTGCTTCTATTGCGCCTAAATCGATGCTTGATTGTGAGCTACGGCGGCTTGAACGAGTACGTGAACTTGTTGTTGTAGGCATGGAAGTAGTTCCTGAAGATGATGTTGCTGTCGCCAGTCTTCCTGGGGTATCTACTGGCATTGAATAATGACGTTGATGGCCTCGTGATTGTCCTCTTCTAGTAATGGTAGTTGAAGAAAATGGGCCCCTATAGGACGACGTTGGATTTGCGAGATTCGCAACGGCCTGTGCACCAATCTTTGCTGGAGAATGAGGCCTTTTGGTAGTGTTACTCCCAGCTCCAAATCTATAACTCATTGGAGGGATTGGATTCGCATTCATTACATCAGTACCTCTTACACTTTCTGTTGGTTTATGGGTCTTTTGGATTGTACCAGACTGTGGACTTACATCAGGATATCCTTGTGTTTGTGAAGTGTTTGGTCTGGATTGATATTGTTGGAGAATTAATTGACGTTGTTGCTGTTGAAGGAGTTGCAGTTGTTGTTCTGATGTGAGTTGCTGAGGTGGATATGCTAGAAGTTGCTGTTGTTGAAAGTTTGGTTGATCCCAATTTGGCACACCTTGGGCCATTGCCTTTGCTTGTTCTTCAGTCAATTCAGGAACAGATCCGACGCACATCATGGGAATTAATTTTGGTGGAATTTGAGCTCTTAATGCTGTTTGTAGGATAGTCATGTTCTTATTTGCTGTTTCAACACGATAATAGTCTTGCTTAGTGCGTTCTTGTTCTGCACGTAATTTCAATGCCTCTATGAATGCATTTTCCGAAAATGGAAAAGTTGATACATTTGGTCCTAGTAATGACAATAAGCCTGAAGAAAGATCTGATTGTTGTTGTTGTTGTTGTTGTTGTTGTTGTTGTTGTTGTTGTTGTTGCTGTTGCTGTTGTTGAGTTGGTCCCAAAGAAGAGGGTCTGCGTGGTTGCTGATGTTGTGGAAATGGTTGAGCTTGTGGTTGAGCTTGTGGTTGTGTTTGCTGGTGTGGTTGTTCATTTTGTATTTCAGCTAGACTAGGTAGAGTTGATGCGATTGTACTTGTTGTGGTAGTAGAAGGCATGTGAGTGTATTGCTGTGATGGTTGTTGTATGTGTTGTTGATGTATATGAGTTGGTATAGATGAGAATGGATATTTTTGTTGATGTTGTTGAGGCTGTTGCAGTTGGGAATGCTGAAACGGTTGAGGGGTAATTGAGGTTGTTGTAGTTGCTGTTGCTGCTATTGACGGTATTGTGGATGTTGATGCTGATGCTGATACTGTTTGTGATGATGAAGAAGTCATGGCTCTGTTGGTGGTATTGCTATTATTGTTAATATTATTGTTGTTGGTATTACCATTATTATTATTATTAGTATCTTTGTCAATGAGTGAGCTAACACTCATGGAAGACATTGTGAAATTAATTCTTGTGTTTGATACAAAAAAAATTGTTGAAATTAAAACAAAGGTAAATGACCCATGAAAAGTAAGCAAAGAATGGAATGAAATGAAATATGAAAAAGATGAAACAGAAGATGATCAGAATGTTAAACAAGTGTGATATGATTGATTGATTGATTGATTGATTGAATAAAAGAAAAAAAGAAAATTTTTTATAATGAAGTTAACACTAAAATGTAAAATGCAAGTAAAGTAAGAGTTATGTTATATGTGCCTTGACGTAAAGGAAGTGTTTGTGGAATGTGTATGTATATTAAAGCCAAAAGGGTTAAAAAAGCAACTTGATGAATGAAACGGGATGTTTGTTAACTTATTACGGAATACTCTCATAAGCTTTAATCAACAAAAAATGACTTAAAAATTAATTAATGGCATTTAATCAATGACGTATCTAATAATAATAATTAAACACACATACATATAGTTATATATTTATAGTTAGTTATAATTAGTAGTATTAATTAAATGATTATCTCATTAAATTACGATTGTTTATTTCTATTATATCCGTTTATTGTCTTTCTTGTTCAACCCTTGAACAATTAAGTTCTAGAACAATAAAAAACACCAACCCCCCAAGTATAAACGAACTAATATATTCTAAATAAAGTTCACATCTGTTACGCTTTAATACCAATGGTACTTACTACTTAGATCGATTGATCAAATGAACATCTTTACTGTCTTTGGTGTCCCCGCCATTACTTACTTTCCAGTCGCAAGATCGAATTGTAAATCCTTTGCTTCTTTTTTTACACATTGTACCGATCTTTAGCAATTGCTACTTTCCAATTTGTTTCAGTTATTATAAAAAAGAAAAAGCAACACAGATAATGGAAATGAAAAATTTAGCTATGGCTTTTGTCTATTTTGTATTCACTTTCTGTTGAACAAAAAACTTTCATCGTATAATTACAAGAGAATACTATCTAACAATAGAACCGCCTCTCTCTCTTTCTTATTCAATTTTATCAAATATTCCGTTGATTAAATCACAAGCTTGTAATTGAAAATCAATCGGAAAGAAATGTTTTAAAAAACCCACGAAATGAATTAAATTTGACTTGCAATTAAATTCTTTATAGTTCAATATGATTATGTTCACACAGCAATCTAAGTTCAACAAAAACGTTGATATATATATAAAAATAATAAAAGAAATGGAATCAACCACTTACAGTTAATAGAACTTTGCGTTGTAAAGTTACTTTTGTGTTTACTCGACGACATCTTAACAATACAGATTCGAAGAACCCCATTTTGAAATAGAGTGAAATTAAATAATTGGATGTTCCGTGTTGATAATCAACTGGTTTTCTTTAGATGAGATCATTAGAAAAGTTTCAAGCACGGCTCTCTTTTAAGCAATGTTCCCATTTGATTTTATCCTTCACCACCTACACTTTTCTTAACAGTCAGCTGAACAAAAAAATGGTTCTACTTTCTCAAAAAAAGAGGTCTAATAGGAGATCTGATGATACAATAGAGAGTGATTCTTTTTCAAAATCCATATACTTCGTCATAGGATATCTCAAAGCTGTATATACTTCAGAGTGATAAATAATACCCTTTAAACATAAATAATTTCCAATGGCTGCAAAACTCATAAAAATTACATAAATCACGTGCTCAATCTTTCCTGCGAGCAAAAGAAAAGAATTCTTTTGTCCCTGTTTATTAATTTATATGCAGATCCAAAAGCGTCCAGCACATTCTCAAAAAACTTTTAGAAACGGACTTGGAATACACCTGGTCATTGCTGCTACCATTTTTTATCCACATCCAAAAACAATATAATAGTCATTCGTTCCAATAGCATCATCACAAGCATATAGATTAGAAATAAACCATGGATATTCAAAAAAGGAATCTGTCTTCCCTAGACAAACTTGCATCGATTGAGGATGCGAAAGACGTTGTCCACTCCGTAGATATTGATGAAACTGATGGGTGGGCATTAGATGACTCTCTATTAGATAGTGATCCAGAAGAACAAGAAGAAAAAGGTGTCCAAGAAACAGGTGAAGAACTTGTGGTGGAAAAAGAAGAGAATAATGGAGAACAAGAAACGCAAACAAAAGAATCTTTAGTTCAACCTCAATTGGAGGCAGAAGAGTTCAACAAACAATTTGATACAAAAGTAGAAGAAATTGACGAACAAGCTGATTCAGAAACTGATGTGCAACCTCAAGCGGAAGTAGAAGAAGTTAACGAAGAACCTGAAGCGGAAATAGAGGAAGTTAACGAACAACATGAAGCGGAAGAAGAAGTTGACGAACAACATGAAGCGGAAGAGGAAGTTGGCGAACAACCTGAAGAAGAAGTTGGCGAACAACCCGAAGAAGAAGTTGGCGAACAACCTGAAGTGGAAGTAGAAGAAGTTGGTGAACAATCTGAAGCGGAAGTAGAAGAAGTTGACAAAGAAGCTGATGAGGAAGCAGAAGAACTCAATAAACAACCTGTCGCCAATGTAAACGAAGCTAAAGAAGTATCGAATGATCAAGTTCCTGTTATACAGTATTCTAACGCTAAATCTTCCAATGGACGCGACATTTCTGACTTTCAAGCTCAGATATCCAAATTAACTATAACAATTACCTCATTAACTGAACAACTACAAGAAACAGAACTAGAACGTGATGAAATTCAACTGAATTATGACACTTTATTGAGTAAAATTTCTTCAATGAAAACGATTTTCACCAATATGAAACAAACCGAAACTGAATTGGAAGAAAAGACTGAATTGGTTGAACAATTAACACAAGAAAATGAATCTTTAAAGCATCAAATTCAGCAATTATCGGAAAATAAGCAACAATCTGAGTTAGTAACTCAATTACAAGAACAAAATAAACAACAATCTGATTTGGTGGCTCAATTGCAAGAACAAAATGCTGATTTAAATAATGAATGTGAACGTTTAAGTGATTCCTTAACTAAATCTAGAAGAGAATATCATGCAACTATGGAAGAACTACAAGATGAGAAATATGATCTTGAAAATCAAAACTCTAAATTATCTAAGAAGATAAATGAATTAAGCCTGGAATTAAACGATTTGAAGATAATGGAAAGTGAAATAAATGTGGAAAATAAAACGTATGTGACCACAATTGATGAATTGAAGGAAAAATTAGCATTAAAGGATCAAGAGTTACAGGAATCTAATGAGACAATTACGAAATTAAAATTAACCATTTCCGAAATCAAAGTAAATTCAAATGATACAGTCATTTCATTGAATCAAGAAATACAAGCATTAAATTCTAAGATCCTGGAACATTCAGCTATAAACAATAACTTAAAATCAGAGATATCCATCAAAGATCAACAATTGTCCGAATTACAGGAAGAAATCAAACAGATTGACGATCTTAAGGCCGATATCAACAATAAACAATTATCAATTGGGAAATTACGACATGAAGCAATCATCTTAAATGAACATTTAACCAAAGCTTTAACGATGTTAAAACAAGGTGGAGATGGTTCTAATAAAACAATCGATCGAGAATTAATCTCCAATGTAATTATAAGTTTCTTACAATTCCCACGAGGTGATACGAAGAAATTCGAAGCTTTGCAATTGATAAGTGCATTATTGGAATGGGATCAACTGCAAAGAATTGCAGCTGGGTTACAACAAACATCAAATACAAAGGGACGAGCTGGTAGTGAAGGTGGTAGAAGTCTTCTGACACAAAGCTTTGCATCGTTATGGACTGAGTATTTGGAAAAGGAATCAAGCAGTAAATAGAATAAGCTCCCATATAGTAAGCAGTCTTTTCCGTTTTGATAAGTACACGCATCTTTTTTTTTTGTAAATCGGTCGCATCAAATTTCATTTACGCGTTTTGCTCAATTTATTCACCTCCCAAGTTGAACCCCCAAGAAGAGGAATACGTGCTCAATGGTTAAAATTGACGACTTTTTCAAGTCTAAAGGGAAGATCACTCAGGTAAGTACCCTTGTCAACTCCCTTGATTTTGAAAAGTTCTGTTACTAACAATTTTCAATTTTCAGAAACGAAAAGCAACTGATGATCAGCCTGTTGCAAAGAAAGCTAAAACCGAACAACAGCCCAAAGCATCACCTAGAAAAACAAGAAAACCAGCACCTGAACCAGAAATTATCCCATTGGACAGTGATGACGATTTTGAATTCAGTGATGATGATGATGACGACGAAATTGTAGAAATTCCAAAACCAACTACGCCTAAACGACCAATAGCATCTCCACGAAAACCAACAACTAAAACAACAGCACCATCTAAGATAACTCCAGTCAAGAAGGCTTCTCAAGCTTCAGCATCCAATGAGCAAACTGCCGATGAAGTTCTTGCAACCATTCCTGATGCCGTCTTGCCCAAAACCGACGCGAATGAAAAAATCAACTTTTATGCTCTTAATGCTCAAAGACAAGCTAATCAAGGTGCAGGCGCTACTGTAGAGTTACCAGAAGCTCAACCTAACTGTCTCAGTGGCTTGACGATTGTTTTTACAGGTCAGATGCCAAATTTAGACCGTGATACTGCGGAAATGACTGCTAAGCGATATGGAGCAAAAGTCACCAAATCAATCCTGGGAAAAACTAGTTTGGTTGTTATCGGACAAGATGCTGGTCCTGCTAAGATTAAAAAGATTGAAGAATTGAAAATTAAGGCGATTGATGAGGCTGGGTTTTTGGAATTGTTGGAAAAGATGCCAGTGGGAGGAGGAACTGGGGAGCTGGCCCAAAAGGCAAAATTGAAACGTGAGGAAGAAGAACGAAAGATTATGGAAATGGTGGAGGAAGAAGAAAGGAGAGATAGAGAAGAGGAAGAAAAGAGAATAGCTGGCCAGAAGAGAGCTGTCGCCCCTGCTGCTGCTGCTAAAGTTACTCCCAAACCTGCACCAACAACATCTACAAAAGCAATGTCTGCTGATGAAGTTCTTGCAACTATTCCAAATGTCGAGTTACCAGAAGTGGATGCATCAACAAAAGTAAATTTCTTTGCCTTGAATGCACAAAAACAAGCTAATCAAACAATGGGTGGTAATGTGGAATTACCAGAAGCACAACCTAATTGTTTGACTGGATTGACCATTGTCTTCACGGGACAATTGCCTACTTTAGACCGTGATACTGCAGAATTGACAGCCAAGAAATATGGAGCAAAAGTTACCAAATCAATCCTGGGAAAGACTAGTTTGGTGGTTATCGGGCAAGATGCGGGTCCTTCAAAAGTTACCAAGATCAAACAATTGAAGATCAAGGCGATTGATGAAGCAGGATTTATTGAATTGTTAAGAAAGATGCCAGTTGAAGGTGGATCTGGTGAATTGGCACAAAAGGCAAAATTAAAACGTGAAGAAGAGGAACGTAAGATTTTGCAACAAGTTGAAGAAGCAGAAGAAAAGGAAAGGGAAGCTGAAAATAAAAGAGTGGCCGCTAGTAGTAGTAGTGCAAGCACAGCAAGTCAGCCACAATCACAAATGAGTTCAACAACTGATATACCTGCTAAAGATAAATTGTGGACTGATAAACATGCACCTACCTCTATTAACCAATTATGCGGGAACAAAGGTCAAGTTGCTAAATTACGTAACTGGTTATCCAATTGGTTCATAAATGCAAAGAATGGTTTTAAGAATAGGTCAGGTGATCCTTCATCAACTTTCAGAGCAGTCTTGATCAGTGGTCCTCCTGGTATTGGGAAAACTACTGCGGCCCATTTGGTAGCAAAAGAGCTTGGATTTGATGTATTGGAACAAAATGCTTCTGATGTTCGTTCCAAATCATTATTAAATGCCAAAGTTAAATCTATATTATCCAATACTTCAGTAGTTGGGTTTTTCAAACATAAAGATGATGCTGAGCAAAATGAAAATAGTAAGAAGTTCTGTTTGATTATGGATGAAGTTGATGGTATGTCTAGTGGTGACCATGGTGGGGCTGGTGCTTTATCTCAATTTTGTCGTATTACTCATATGCCAATGATTTTGATTTGTAATGATAAATCCTTACCTAAAATGAGAACATTTGATAGGGTGACTTTTGATTTACCATTCAAACGTCCAACTGAAATTGAAGTAAGAAGTAGATTAATGGCTATTGCTTTTAGAGAGCATATTAAACTTGATCCTAACATCATTGGTAATTTAGTACAGGCCACATCATCAGATATCCGACAGATGATCAATTTATTATCAACCGTTTCCAGGACTCAGAAGCAAATTGGAGCTAATTCTGCTGCTGAAATCAGTCAATCATGGAAAAAGCAAGTCATTTTAAAACCTTTTGATATTGCTGCAAGATTATTATCACTGGGGATTTGGAATGCTCCCAATCATTCATTAAATGAAAAATTGGATTTATATTTTAATGATATTGAGTTTTCTCCATTAATGATTCAAGAGAATTATTTAAATACAAACACAAGATTAACAGGTAAAGCACTTGAACATGTTGCTCAAGCTGCTGATGATATTAGTATTTCCGATTCGATCAATTCTTTGATTAGATCAAGTGAACAACAATGGAGTTTATTACCTTTCCATGGATTCATGTCGACTGTTAAACCTTCATATGAAGTCGCGGGGAATATGACTGGTAGATTGAATTTCAGTGGGTGGTTAGGACAAAATTCTAAACAAATGAAGTTTCAAAGAATGTTACAAGAATTACAATATCACACACGTATTAAGACTTCAACTACCAAGCAAGAATTAAGACTTGATTATTTACCTGTACTTTTCAAGAAGGCGACAGAACCTTTGAAAGCCAAAGATTTTGATGCAGTAATTGATGTTTTAGATGAATATTTTTTGACTAAAGAAGATCTTGATAACATTGGAGAAATGTTGAATCAACAAATAATTCTTTCCCCGTCAGATAAAGGGACATTTACTCGTAAATACAATGCTAAGGTTCATCCAACTGTTATTTACAAGACAGGTAATTCTGTTTTGAATGGTGGTAAGAGAGCTGCTGCTAAGGTTGATTATGAGGATGTTGTTGAGGATGATATGGAAGATATTCCTGATGAAGAGGTTGAAACTGACGCAATTGATACAAAGAAGGACAAATTAATTAAACTTACATCAAAGAGGAAAAAGGCTTCTGCTGCAAGTACAGGAGGTGGAGCTAAAAAGAAACAAAGCGTTAGAAAGTCTAGATTGTGAAAATTTGGCAAAGTGGGGTAGGGTTGAGGGAATTCTTTAAACGTTTGTAGTGTATAACAGAAAATTATTCGAGGCTTTATTTGATAAGTAGTGGAGAAGACTATTGAATTACCATAAGAGTTCATTTTAATGTTAGACTTGTAGGATGTTATACTTGCGATGATATTTACCACGGAAGGGAACAAAGCCAGGTGTCATTTTGTAATGAATTGATTATTTAACGTGAAGCAAAAGATAAGGCAAAGCATTGACGCTCTTACTTCTTCCCCCATATGTAGATCTCTTCTATTTGAGTGTAGATCTGTTAGAATTGTGATCTGTAGTAAACTGTCAACAATGAGCTACCAAGTGATTTCTTGCTGTCGTGGTATACGAAGTGAACACAGGTACAAGGGGTTAAATTAATTATTATAATTAACTTTTTCTCTCACTCACTCACTGTCACTGTTTAAAACATTCACATTTATCACACATAATACTGTATCCACCCATTCTCAATTTAATCTATTTTACTGAACACTTTGCAATTTTCTACCTAATAATTTGTTATACACTTAGGTAAATATACTATTAGTATTATTTCTTTCATTTGGCAGTATATAGTAAATAAGACACACAACACAAGACAATGTCAGGTATACCCTTATTCAATATACCAAATACTAAACGTCATCCTAATGGCACAAAGGCACTACCTAATCTAACCATCCCCTTACCACCTTCACAAGAGAATGCACAACCAAAGATAACAACCAATCCTTATGATTTACGTCAACAACAATATGCTCAACAATACTCCCAACAACATCAACTATACGCTCATCAAACTTCTTATTCATCAAATTCATCTTCATCAGCAATGTCTTCGCCAACCACCAACAAATTGGACTTATCTTCGACTAACTTAAGACGCAAACCCCCTCCAACCATAAATCCAGTCAATAGCAATTACACAACTGATAATGATGGTGATACTCATATGACATCCCCTTCTCCACCACAAGTAGATGAATCATCTCGTGAAAAAGAAAAGAAATCTGAGCTGAGATCCGAGGTACAACAATATGACGACGAAGAGAATACTCTCAGTGTGAAACATCATTTGGAACAGCTCACTCCATATGATTGGCATCTTGTTGCCAATGCAAATCAAATTGTAGAAATTGGAAAACTTGGTGAAGGTAATGGAGGTTCGGTTTCAAAATGCAAACTTAATCAATTACCCCATAATCAAATATTTGCTCTTAAATTAATCATTACAGATCCTAATCCAGATATTCAAAAACAGATATTTCGAGAATTGGAGGTGGCTAGAAAATGTCAACATCCAAGTATTGTTAAATATTATGGTACATTTATTTTGGAAAAACAAAGTATGATTGGAATTGCCATGGAATATATGGACGGTCAATCACTTGATTCCATTTATAAAGAAGTCTTAAAGAAGGATCCTTCAAATCGAATAAATGAAAAGGTTTTGGGTAAAATTACAAATTCTATATTGGCAGGTTTAGATTACTTGCATTTAAAAAACATCATTCATAGAGACATAAAACCTTCAAATATATTGTTGGATACTCAAGGTAATGTCAAACTTTGTGATTTTGGAGTAAGTGGAGAAGCAGTCAATTCATTAGCTTCAACATTCGTCGGTACACAATATTATATGGCACCAGAGAGAATAACAGGTGGTAGCTATTCTATATCTAGTGATATATGGTCCTTGGGAATGTCTTTATTGGAAGTGGCAAATGGAAAATTCCCAATTGATCTAACATTATATGGTCCTATCGAAGTGGTTGATATGATTCTGAAAAGTGAATTAGAATTATGTGATTTCCCGGAGGATAATATATATTGGACCCAAGAATTTAAACAATTCATTGCAAAATGCTTAATTAAGAATCCTCAGAGGAGACCTATCCCAAGAGTATTATTAAGAGAAGATGAATGGTGTCTTATACAGCTGAAAGAAGTCGTGAGAATGGATAAGTTTGTTAAAGTGGTTTGGAGATTGAATCAATAAGGGTTCATATTTTTGGTTCTTGGTAACAGTATCAAAGTTATATTGTTACACATACGGAGTTTAGTTTTTATTTGGTATTTTTTTCTAAGCTAGGTTTTTCGAAGCCCTATTAAGCATTAGGGACATATTGAAGGAGGGGGATCTTATAGAAAGAGCAAAATATATAGAGAGTAATAAATGATTCGCCCCTCGAAGCATTCCTACAATTGTAATCTGATGTTATAATGGACCAGTGAAGTGTACTTGGATTTGATTACTCGTTTGTTTGTAGTCACTTGCCAATTCTAACAGTAGAGTTTTGGTATCAATTCCTTCGTTCAATGATAACTAATTTGTTTTAGTAAGTAGTTGTATTGTGCGTTTTCGTTTTACTTTTAGCTATGAACATCTTGAATGGGGTCTACTGTAAAACTTTGACACATATTTTGATGAGGATTTTGCTAAAAATTGATAAAAATTCGACACAAAGGAATTATTAAACAAGAGAATAACTAAACTCCGTCTTAAGAAATAGACGTACCAGCTATACGATTTACTATACATATAATAGGAACTGAGTTTTGTTAGTGTAGAAGCTAATGATGATTAAAGTGCATTTGCAGCCAAAATTATAATATCACGTGACACATATTCATCCAATCAAACATCAACAAAATTTTTTCATGTAATGCTTGGGCCCAAAGCAAAAAAAAAACCCAACCTGAAAAAGTTACAACCAAACTAAGTGGGTCCGTCCTATTACAATAATACCATAGACTGAAACAATGCCAATTCCATTTGAAGGGTTATTGCCATACGCCATTATGACCGCATTCTACGGTCTTGCTGGTCATGGTGTCCAATTTATCAGATATTGGGATAATGGATGGAAAAATGACAGATATAATTTAGATGCATGGGATGACAAAATGATGGAGAGGGATTTCTTATTGACTGGGGTTGAAAGAGGACAAAGCAGTGATCCTATTGCTCCTGAGCATTTCAAGACTGCTCATGTCGCCAAACAACAATACTACTCTGCTTATAGAGGTAGATTGTTTACTTTGAGAGAAAGATTATACAGAGGTTATGTCTTTGGTGATTGGGATTTCTCGTGAGTTTGTTCGAAGAGGAGTGGTTGATTTTTTATTCATTTTTAATGTCATATTTTTATTATATTTTCAGTTCATGAAACTTTTACTAGCATTGGAGACGGTTTATTTGTGTTTAATCGAATAGTTATATATTTATTTAGTCTATTATTATTATTCAATAAAAGATGATAGTATACAAAACTCAAAGAAAATATCAAAGAAATGAAATGAAATGAAAAAAGCCTTACATCTATTTAAAATCCTTATATGTCCATTTTTCAGTAACTTTCGGAGTGTATTTCCTCCTTTTAGCAACTGGAACTCTAGCTTCAATTTTCCCACTTGATTGTAAGTTCAACATTTGATCATAGAATAAGTTACCTTCAGGTTTCAAGTTTTTCAAGTTATTTGTCAACTCATTGGATAATTTCACTTCTAATGGAGCTTGAACTGGGTTATATTTGAACAACTTTTGACTCTTTCTTTGTTTCTTAGTAGCTGGTTGTTGTTTCTTTTCTTCTTCCTCTTCTTGTTGCTTTTGTAACAATTCATCCAAGTTTGACAAATCTTTCAATTGTTTCTTTAAATCCTTTAACTTTTGCTCTAATTCAACTTGATTCTTATGTCTAGCTTCTCTATTTCTCTTTGTCTTTGTCTTGATCTTGACTGAAGTAGGTTTATTTATCGATAATTTATAATCTTCATGCTTATCTTCCTGTTGCTTCTCATCCTCCGAGTCTTCATCATCACTACTTTCAGACAACATATTATCATCGAGCGTTTGGGTTAATGCTTTAATCTTTTCCCTATGTTCTTCCATTTGTTGTCTAGTTAATTCACGCTTATACTCCACATCATATTCCTTATTTATCAAATCCTTCCAAGATTCCAAAGATGGATTGTAGGACTTACCAGCATGAACAATCTTCTGAGTCAAATCGTTCTCAACAACTTTTATAGGAGCTTCCTTTAAAGTCTTTGGCACAACAGTGGCACGAGTAACTTCTGAAACTGCTGTAAATTCTTCTGGTAGCTTTTCTTCTTCTTCCTCATCGCCTGTGGCTCCCCAAATATCCTTATTTGAAACATTAATCAACCCATCCTTTTCAATACGCGCAAGAGTCTTAGATTCATTCTTATATTTCCCACCAGCTAATTTCACTAACCGTAATACATCAGTCTTTTTGACACCTTGGATAGTATGAACTTTTTTACTTTCCTTGGGGTTCACTAATGCAGGAACCTTGGATTTGTTACTCAAGATCTCCTGGGTTTTTAATTTCTTAACAGCCGTAGTTCTGGCAGATTCGATAGGTTTGTCATCTATAATAAAATCAGGCTCGTCTTCATGGTCCATCCCAAGAAGAACTTCTTTATCTCGTGCACTTTGAAGTCCGGCTTCGACATCTTTTATATCGATATTCTTTCTCCATGCTCTCTTTCCCTTTCTTGAAGGCTGTGGCTTGGATGATGATTTCTTAGTTTCAGACATTTGTTTAGGCAAAGATGTTATACAAAATAGCTGCAAAAAAGGATATTAAAACTAAATAGAAATTAATAATGAAGATGAAGAGATGAGGTTAGCCAATTTTTTTTTTCGAACTCATTGATCCGACGACATTAATTATCACGACATTTTCTGTTTCTTGCTCATGACGACATTAAATATTAGGCTCAGCTACGTATGTAACTATGTACTACTGATGTATTCTTCTTCTGCTTCTTCTTCAGCAATGATTAGGTCCTTAATGATCTTATCCTGGGTAAAGCTAAACCCATCACTCAATTTCTGTAAGTTTCCTTCACTTAATGTATCAGGAATAACTTCAATGTTTGGTGTTGTTGATGATTTTCTTTTTCTTCTCTTGACTTTGGTTTGTGATTTGGTGTTAACATCAGGATCAGCAAATGCCATCATATTATTACGTCTTCTTACTCCTTCTTTCACCCAAAACTCATTTCTATATAATTCCCAACCTTCTCTAATATCTGTATTGAACATTCTTGGATTCAAGACTAATTTTACATCAGTGACTCCAATTCTTGGCTGACATTGTGATTGACAACCAACTAGAAACACTTCAATTTTTGAATCTTTATTTTGGATTGAGTTTGGAGATATTCTGTGAAACAGATCAAGCATAGAATTGATCAAGAATAACAGGAATTCTCTTATTAAGTCAGTAATTTTATCAATATAGGGAGTTTTAATCTTCACCAAACGGACATTCAACTGTCTTAATCCTTTGTTGGTTGACGAGAGGAATTTTCTCGGCACAACAATTGTTTTTTGGTATTCACCTGATAAATGATACAACAAAAGGGTAATTATAGTTATAAACAACAAAAATTGTAAAATGACTCTCCTAGTTCCAGTCGATGAAAACGCTGCATCCAAAATATATAAATGATGTACGATAGCTGCAATGATCGAACACAAAATAGACAAAAATGTAAGATACTTACGTCTCATTGCTCGTTGTAAAATAACTTGTTCTCGTAAACTCTCCTCAAGGATTAATAAATTACGAAATATTTTCCCACTGGCTGGCATAGAAGTATATCCAGTACCATAATATTCCGAACGATGAGACTTCTCACTTGGTGTAACATCTTTAGATTTCTTTCGTATTCTCTTTTTAGGTTTACTTGCCACTGAATCCGAATCACCACTTCCTCTTCTTGCTGACGATCTTTTCGTTTTTTTTGGTTGTGTAGGTGTTTCAGTCCCACTGTCCCCAGCAGCTGATGATGCTTTCCTAGATTTTCTTCTAGGCTTGACACGGGGAGGGGTAAGGAATGCCAATCTTGCTTCATCATCTTCGTCATCATCTTCGAAGGAACTGATCGATGATTGTCTGCGCAAATGTTGTCTAGGACTAAGTCGATTCGACTGACGTTGATGATGATGATGTTCTTCTTCTTGTTGTGGTGAATTGCCCAATATGTCTAATGAACTCTGTGATGCAACGTCTGAATCGGAATATAGTAAGAATTCATCAGATTCATTAGAACCTTTATTTCTTGAACTGACGGGAGTGATGTTTAACATTATTGGTGCTTGAAGAATTGGAGAAGAATCTGGTTGCAGCAGCACATGGGTATATTCAGTATCTGAATCTGATTTATTAATGGTTATAAGTCCGTCTTGACTGTTCTTAGTGCTTGAATTTGATGTGTTATCAGTAGCTGAATTGGCTTCATCTGAGCACCCTTTTTCTTCACCTTGTTTAATAGTTTCCATAGATTTTCTTTGGTAATGTTCTAACAACTGATTGAAATATAGATTTTTTTTTATTAGGAATACTCTCGTTTAATAATGATTAAGGTAAACTAATAAACTAAACCCCTCAAAACGTATCTCCAAATGTTGTAAGACTGTTTATAATTATGTTTATGTTTACTCCAAATTCATGTACGATTATTTAAGTTTGTAAAGCAAGCAAATTAATAAAGAACAAAAAAAATTCTCTCTGTGTGTGTGTGAGTTTGATACCGCTGATCCCTCCCTCTCAGTAAAATTTACCGCCAGAGTGTCACATGCCGCAGTCCCCCAGCATTGATCTTTATTAATTCTACCACGATTCACAAGACAACAAAGGCATAGCCCTGTCAACCAACCAACAGAATACATACATACACACACCGCACTACACCACCACCACATTACCACCACCCCCAATTAACAACAAATGGCAACAACACTAAAACAGCAGAAGGAACAGTTTGTGTCTGACTTACTTGGTGGTTCAATTGATGAAATTTATCAAATAACAACTATTGCTTTAACTTCATATTTTGCATTTAGAATACTAAAGAGCTTATTAAAAGACGAATTCCCATTTTATTATGATTTTGTTATTAACGTTTTTTCCATATTAGCTGCTATAACTTACTATGGTGACAATGTTAAACTTCTTCATTTGGTCATTATAACACCTGCGTTGCTCTTATACTTTGCAACAAAGTTTATGAAGCTGAAAGATTCTTCCGAGACATCTACATCAAAACAACATCAACAGTATACAGAATCAGAATTCTTACCAAGAAAACCATTCATAACTGCTTACAGAGCACATATGTTGATAATTACAAATTTGGCTATTATGGCTGTTGATTTCAAGATTTTTCCTCGAAGATTTGCAAAAGTCGAAACATGGGGTACATCAATGATGGATTTAGGTGTTGGTTCATTTGTGTTTTCCATGGGATTAGTCAACTCACGTTCATTGATCAAGAATCATACTTCCAAGACTTATCAATTTAGTTTGGGAAGATATGTTTCGTCAATTGTTAAAAATTTCACCAAATCAATTCCATTGTTGATTTTGGGTTTAATAAGATTAATCAGTGTAAAACAGTTAGAATATCAAGAACATGTTACTGAATATGGTATCCATTGGAACTTTTTCGTTACTCTTGGTTTATTGCCAATTATGTTGGCAATATTAGATCCAATTTTGGAGATTTTCCCAAGAGCAATTGTTGCGCTTTTTATATCGTTAGGTTATGAAGTGATATTAAATAAAACCAATCTTTTACGATTTGTGTTGACTAGTGAAAACAGATTTGATAATTTGATTACTATGAATAAAGAAGGTATTTGTTCATTTATTGGCTATTTTACAATCTTTTTATTTGGTCAATCATTTGGATCATTTACTTTGACTGGTTATAAGACTACCAATAATTTGATAAACATCAGTAAGACTAAACCTAAATCCAAATCAAAAACTAACTGGTTAACAGTATCAACTACTTCGGGGTTAATATTATCTTCGATATTTTACCAATTATTATTTTCTTGTGTCAACTCGTCATATTATTTCACTAATGTTTCCAGAAGATTAGCCAATTGTCCTTATGTTTTATGGGTAGTATCATATAACGCAACTCTTATGCTTGGATATCACTTGATTGATAAATTAGTTGCAGGAAAAAATATCAATTCAACGATTCTCGAATCAACCAATAACAATGGGTTATTGATCTTCTTGATTGCCAATTTGATGACTGGGTTTGTGAATATGAGTATCAATACATTGGAATGTGATGCATGGACATCTCTTGGTATTTTAACGGTGTATGGATTGATATTGACTGTTATTGCAACTCAATTAAACAAGAGAGGTATATACGTAAAACTTTAAAATTGGTACATAGACCTACATTAATAGAGAGAGACACACATAGACAATTTTGTACTTAGACCCCGACCAATCGTTAAAATCAGTTTTTTGCTTTAAATTAAATAAAGTTAGACCGGATGATTTTTTTTGTTGTGATGTAGATGCTAAATTAACATCGTTTAAGCGTATATATTCCTTTCTCTCTCGTGTCTACAAGAACCATTCTACAATTCTCTGTGGACCCTTGAATTTATTGAATTCATTTGACGCAAAACTCGCACACACACTCAAATACTCTCAGACACACACAAATCCTCAACACTTGAATTATCATCATTGGAACTTTCGCAATTGTTTTTCGCTTATTTCAATTGATATACCAAATCCTCATTATTCTTAATTATTCTGTTTTTTTTTGTTCATTTGCATTTCAGCGATTTATTTATAACACTTATTTAATACACATAAATTAAACTATGGCCACTGCAGCTTCTCAAACTAGCGCCTGGACATCGTTCTTGAAATCAATTGCTTCCTTCAATGGAGATTTATCTTCATTAACTGCTCCTCCATTTATCTTATCTCCAACATCCTTAGTTGAATACTCACAATATTGGGCCGAGCACCCCGATTTATTCGTAGATGCCGATTTAATCAGAGCTAATGATCCAGAAAATGAAGAAGAAGTTGAAGCTGTTGCACTTAAACGTATGATTTCAGTTACAAGATGGTTTATTTCCACTTTGAAATCTCAATATTGTTCAAGAAATGAAACCATGGGTTCTGAAAAGAAACCATTGAATCCATTCTTGGGTGAAGTTTTCGTTGGAAAATGGCCTTGTGATTCCGTACATGGTGAAGCCATATTATTGAGTGAACAAGTTAGTCATCATCCCCCAGTTACAGCTTATGCAATCAAGAATATGAAACACAATGTTACATTACAAGGGTATAATGGAATTACTTCAAGTATTTCTACAACTAGCATTAACATTAAACAATATGGACATGCAATTTTAGAATTCCAAGACTTGAATGAATCGTATTTGGTTACTTTACCACCTTTACATATTGAAGGTTTAATCACGGCAGCTCCTTTTGTTGAATTGGAAGGTACTTCATACATTCAAAGTTCCAATGGATTCATTGCTATCATTGAATATTCAGGAAGAGGATGGGTTTCAGGAAAGAAAAATACATTCAAAGCAAGAATTTATCGTGATCAATTAGCCAGTGCCTATAAGGAAAACGCTCTTGTTACAATTAGTGGTCAATGGTCAGGAACTTCTTATATTGCCAAAGGATCAACTACTCCAACAAAGTATGATGAATTATTTTACGAAGCTTCCAAAATACCCGCTCAGCATTTAAAGGTCAAACCAATTGAACAACAACATGAATTAGAATCAAGAAGAGCTTGGGAAAAAGTTGCCGAAGCAATTAGAAATTCAGATTATAATTTAATTCATCATGAAAAATCATTAATTGAAAACAAACAACGTGAATTAAGAAAACAAGAAAGAGAATCCGGTATTACTTGGGAAACTAGATGGTTTGATAAGGTAGATTACGCAACTGATGAAGTAATTCATGACAATTTCATGAATTTGACCAATTTGGCAAATTTATCGATTCATAATTGCCCATCTGGTTCATCAAAGAATTCAAAATATGACATCGGTGAAGCTAAACATTGGAGATTTAACGTCGAGAAATGGAAGAATGAAAAGGAAATTAAAATTGAATAATTATTCAGCAATTGTATAGCAAATTTTGGTTTATAGATTGATTTTATTTGGTTTTAATAATCGAGTAAGATCTTATTTAGATCCATATTTTGACCATCTCGCAAATTGCTATATAGCAATTGAAAAGAAACTGATCTGCAACCATCCAAGCCTTGATTTAGTTGAGTTGCACAAAGAGTAGTATGCGAAAGTAGGGCATTGCGAGTATTCCCAAACTTGTTTCCATTCTTATCAGCAGCAGACACAGACAGAGGCTGATAAAAGCATTGCCTATCTAATGCGTGAGCATTTGATTGTATAGACCTATGAACTCTCTAAGTCTCTACAATGAAGCAATTAATAAAAATAGTAAGTTTAGTTTACAACTAGAAAAATCATCATGAATACCTTCATGCAAATACAATTACATACCCCCAGGAATTGATTAATTAACCTTTGGTGAAGTGTTTCGGGGCTCAATTTCCTTGCAATTTAATTTTCTGACATATTGTCATTATAAATATATCGTTAATGATTCAATTTGAATAATTGGCCTACCTAATAAGAAAACGTACAAGTTTTCCAGATTGTCATATAATAACTCTTATAGTCTACTATTTTTTGGAATCGCATCTATTGAAAAATAACCTCAAAGAAAAAGTTTTACAGTTCTTCAGACTACACATTCATTGTAGTAGTAGTGAAAGATATTAGTTTGTAAGGTGAATCGCATATCGCTCATCAAGTTCCATACATTAATTCACTTTAGCTAGTACAAGACAATGCCTTTGATTTCTCAAGGATATATTTTGTAACTGGTAGCTCCGCATCCAAAACGATATATATTCTATTCATCAGGTGATTCATTAGGGCTTATCACGTGCGATAGATTAGGGCTCTCTCGAATATTACATGCAGTATTCTTACGAGAACATCCATTCCTCAATAAAAAGTTTTTTTTTCTTGGTGCACACCAAAGAAAATCTTTTGTATAGTGAAGCCTCACACTTAATTACACAAAAGTACGTTTTTACACACACTAACTCACTCACTTTCTCACTCACTAACTTTGTTGCAGTTTGTTTAGTCACTCTGTTGGTGTTACACTCACCAATTTTTTTGCACAGTCAAGAACGAAAAAAAAAAATTATCAAATTTTAATTGAAAGGCCCTTTTAATTGAAAATTTCTTTCTTTTCTTAATAAGTTAAATACACCATTATACTATAACTCATTAGAAATGGCTGAATCCCACAGATGTATGTTTTATTAGGAATACATGGACATATAACTTATGGAGTTTTCATTTTTGAGAAACAACTTGAACTGAGCTTGGGAGACAAGGGAAATTACCAAAATGACCGTAATCAGTATATATCATATTCAAAGAAAAGAATTTTCACATATAGCCTACAGTTTATAATACAGCAACTAAAACATAAGGTCATATCATTTACCACAGATAGGAAATGATAATAAGAGATAAGATCTTGATTATGAATAGACATAAAGGCAACCATGTATTACGTTTCAACAAGTGATATTGAGTTTTTGTTTTGCATATGCCAGCCAGTTGAAAGTCACACACTACCCAACCAGGACTTAGCATATCACTCGAGACCTATTTTATTCAAATCAAGTCAACACTCAAAACCATTATATTTCAGTTGTTTCCCATAAACTCCATCGTTTATTTAATTATCCTGGAATTATTTTACTAACATTTTTTTTAGTATACGTTAAAGGTAAACACATTTCTTACCAACGTTCCAAGAACGTTACCAACCCAAACGTATCTTTGATTCAAATTGAAGGTGTTGCTAACTCCAAGGATGCTAAGTTCTACTTAGGTAAGAGAATCGCTTACGTTTACAGAGCTTCCAAGGAAGTCAGAGGTTCCAAGATCAGAGTTATCTGGGGTAAGGTTACCAGAACCCACGGTAACAACGGTTTAGTTAGAGCTAACTTCAAGAAGAACTTACCAGCTAAGACTTTAGGTGCTTCCGTCAGAATTATGTTATATCCATCTAACATCTAAGTATGTTTAAGTTACTTGTTTTGATGATTTTGAATGTTTTTTAAAAGGAGAGGGCTGTAATTTATATTTCTATGATGGTGTTTTTGTATCGCTTTCGCCATTCAACTCAAAGCATATAATGTTTAGAACTTTCGCAGTATAGTATAGAAGGTTTTGAATAATACACATAATTTTAAAATAGTCAATAGGAATTACAAATGGAGATTACATTGTAGATTAGTGAAAAAAAAAGAAAAATTTCAACGTATAATTTATTCTCAAAGCATAGCTCATGTAAATAAAACGGAACTCATAATTTGAATGTTTTGCAAATAGCTTTACTAACAACTCTTCCAAAGACAACACATTCTAGCAATGAGGAACCACCTAGTCTGTTTCCTCCATGGAGCCCTCCACTAACTTCACCAACAGCAAATAAATTTGTTATTGTACTACCATCTTTTCTAATAACTCTGCCATTAGCATCAATTTGTACTCCACCCATTGAAAAATGAAGGACTGGAGTTATAAGCCCATAATAGAACCCTTCATCAAGGTCAATTTTACTACCAAAATGAGTTCTCCCATAATCTATATCCTTTTCATCGGCAAGAATTGTATTATATCTCTCAAGATTTTCTGCAACCTTTTCTTGAGGAATATTTGCACCAGGATTCAATTTTTGCAATAATTTAACCAAATCTGATACTTTACCCTGTTGAAGCAACTTTTGTGAAGCATAAAATCCAATATGTGCCTTAGCTTTATGAACATCATTTAAACTTACAAGGATAACAGAAATAGGTGATTCTTCTTTAAACCCTAATCGATTATCACCACCTAATTTACATTTATTCAAAATTGCATCAGTTACAACATCACGCGTATCCAATTCATTAACAATTCTATCACCAGTAGAGGGAGATAACAAGATCCCGCCAATTCCTCTAATCACTTCTCCACAAAGGAACTTCGAACTATCATTTGGACTATCAAGCTTCACAAACCCAGTTGGATGGACTTGGATCTGGTCCATATGGATAAGATTGGCATCAACGTCACGTTCGGCAATTTTTTGTCCATCTCCCGTGGTTTGAAGTCCATTTGACAGGGGGAATTCTAAAAGATCAGGCCTGTATCTCTTTAACAACGAATTTTGGGTTTCCAAATCGGCAGAAAACCCACCAGTTGCTAAGACTACATTTTCTCCTTGTAAAACATGGACACTATTATCTTCAATGGATACATATTCGATACCTTGAACTCTAGTATGTGCCGAATCATAAATTAACTTGTCAAATCTCGAATTCTTCAAAATTGTAAGTTGTTCAGGGTTAATTTGTTGAATTTGATTCAATTTCATTGATAAGGCAGATATAATTGCAAATCCTGGTGGTAATTTCCCACTACCCCTATGAGTTCTAGGATAAGTATGACCACCTAATTGAACCAATGCCAGTAAATCAACATCAAAAGAGTCCGCCAACCAATGAATTGCATCCCCAGAATTATCAACCAATGTTCTAGCTAATTGTTCATCAGATAATCCTCTTCCTGATTTTATAGTATCTTTGTAGAAAACTTCAACTGTATCTTTACTATCTTGAGGATGAAATCTGGTAGGAACCCCATTTATACCCGAAGAAGCCTTCATTGAATTTCCTCCAAGCTTATCGGTTTTCTCCAAAATGACTACTTTACGCCCCTGATTGAGTAATTCAATAGCAGTAGTAAGACCAGCAAGACCACTACCTATAACAATTGTAGGTGTTGTTGTCGAAGTTGACATTCTAAATAAAGATCTAACTGATAAGTTCAAAGTGTTGGAAAGTATATCGAAACAAAAATAAACCAACAAAATCACAGTAATACCTATGGGTACAAGGTATTTGGGGTAAAACTTTAACACACGAATTGTTGAAATAAAACTATAAAGGTATAAAAAGAAACAGAAAAGAAGATAGATAAAGAGTATTGAGTTCTCGAAAGTTAAAAAATGCTTCCCTATAGCTGTTAGGTTTTACATAGCCGAAACGTAAAATAATGGTCTGATGTTTATGAATTAATCACTTTGGTGCAATGTGATAATCAGGAGAGATGGTTGAAAAATCCTGTATATAATAAATGTCGTTTTATCATGGCACGACATTGGAAATGTCTCGTTTTTTTGATGGCTTTATTTAATATCCCCATCATCAACCATCAATGAATCATCAACTATTTGATTAATAATCAGAAATACCTTATTCCCCATCAACCATGCTTCATCTGCATCCAATTATTCATCCAGATATCAAGAGTATAAACTTTAAGTTTGAACCATTCCTACGAACCGAGTATAATTTCGGATTAGATCCTGATCGTCCAGTATGTCAATTCTACAATCCCTTAAAACCAATAGGCTCATGTCCTAACGGTAATGATTGTCCCAATAAACATGTATCATCAATGTATTCAAACAAAATCGTCTGCAAACATTGGTTAAGAGGGCTTTGTAAGAAGAATGACCATTGTGAATTCCTCCATGAATACAATTTAAGAAAGATGCCTGAATGTCTCTTTTATTCCAAGAATGGGTTTTGTACTCAAACTCCAGAATGTCTTTATTTGCATGTAGATCCACAGCTGAAAATACCCGAATGTCAGAATTATAATAAAGGATTTTGTCCAGATGGACCAAATTGTAAAAATAGACATGTGAGGAGAATATTGTGTCCGTTATTTTTGACGGGGTTTTGTCCAAAGGGACCAGAATGTGAGTATAGTCATCCTAAATTTGATGGAATTGTTGGAAGGCTACGGATTAAGCCAAATACTGTCAAGTTGATAGACAATAAGGATACTCAAGGAACTGACTTAGATGGTGAAGAATCAGAGACAGGTCCAAGAGCAGAAGTAGAAGCGATAAAAGAGCAGCAGCAACAACAACAACAACAAGAAGAAGAAGATAAAGAAATGGATGACCAGGATGAAAATTATACACCCGAGCTTGAATAAAGACTCCAGATTTACAACTAACTAAAATGCTTATAGCGTATAGGTCGTGATAATTTATAGAAAAATGTATAGCAATACCGATGAAATGTTCTAAATTCTATACGTACGAATATGATTTCTTTCCTGAGGTGTAAGAACCCAGTTTATACCCACGTTCTCTTCCAAATCAAGACCGTCATCATCACCATTTGTCTTTTTTGAAATGGCAACATTTTGATAACTTTCATCATATTCTTCATCATCCATGCCCACAAGTAAAACAATTTGGGTTATTCTTACAAATTTTTCTCTTAATGGATAATTATCGGAACATACTTGATTAATCAAATAAGATAAATCCTTTTCCAATTTAATTGAACCCAATTCATTGATTTTGAACTTCTTTAATGCAGCCATTAATTTCTTTTCTAACAAATTGGATAAGTTGATAACTATAAGTCTTAACAACTTGTCAAATATTAATGTCTTATGACATGTTTGAACATATGGCTTGATCAAGGAATGCCAGGTTGAAGTAAACTTAATTAATGTACTTGGATCATTCAAACTAGATGATGAATAAATAATATAATTTTCATTTGCATCCGGTAAGAATTCACTCACAAGAGCCACCAATTTGCTCTTAATAGATTGATTGTAAAGGTTAATCAAACTTTCAGATATGATTTTGTTAGTTATACTCAAAAATGGATCCAAGAAATCATTCTTTAAAATAGTTTCAATTTTCTCTTTATCCCTTCCAAATGGGAAACTGTTCTTCAAATAATTGTTATTCTTCCTTAATAACTTATCGAAAACTTTTCCAAAATATTCTTGTGCCATAGCTACTGTATTCAAATAAATAATAAAATTAAGTAATTTGGGATTATTAGGCACAGTTTGAAGACTTCCCACAATTGCACCAGATCCACTCACTACACTTCCTAAAGCGCTAGTAGCGGCGCCCTTAAGGAATCCCATCCCAACAGCAGACGGATCTGGCGTCTGACTTCGAGATGTACCAGGAGAAATGTTACCCCTAGTGATGTTGGAACCAGCACCAGCACCTTGTTGCGGATAGGAAACCAACGACAATATTTGGTTGTAACGTGGTTGATTATCGTTAAGATTTTTGATAAAGAAACCGTTGATTAAATCCGATTGAATCACGACAAAGCTTTCATTTATAAATGTTTTAACTGATGATGGTATACCTGAATCAATAACGTTTCCGAGAGTTGAATTTAAGACTAATGTTAAATCTTCAATCACGGATGAACAAGGAACCTGTTCAGGAAATACAAATTTGTCAGCAACTGGATGCACGACGAGATAGGAATCCAAGGAAGGTACTTCTTCTATGGTTATTGCCTTTTCTAATGATCTCCGGAAATAGAATTTATGAAGGGTTTCAAGGGATGGTAGTAACTTTTCATTGATCTTCTTGGTGTAGTTAGATTTTGATATTAATTCTGGTAAGGACAATAAGTCATTATTATTCGAAGTTTGGGAAGGACTGAAATATTTAATTGTGATAAATTTACAATACATTGACCAATGATGAAAGATACTAGCCAATTCCTGAAGTATATCGCCAACTTGTCTTATGGACACCAAATCATTATCGTTAACATCTGTAGCGCTTGTGTCATAATACTCTCCCAGAGATCTCCCGTCATTAGTCTGTTCGCGTAATTGAATTTGCCTGGAAGCTAGAATGGGGAAATTATACAATTTAATATCTTGGAAATACTTGTCAAGTCTTCTCATATCATAAAAGGTATCGGATATGATTCCAATTTGCATGTCAATCTCTCGTTGTATTTTGGTAATCACATAAGAAAGGGCACCCGGGTACGTTGCACCATAATATCGCTTAATCAATGGGCCATGTTGCGATAACATCATCGAAATACTTTCAAATAATTGCATTGTTATCGAAGCGAAAACCCCCGGAATCAAGTTATCTGGGTTTATTTCATTAGTTCTCGAAATCAAACTTTTCAGGGTTTCATTGATAATCTCACAAATAAACTTTGAGTAACAATTTAATCCAATTTCCTCTTGACCTATCATTGGGAATAATTGGAAATATTTAGTCAATTGTTCAACATTTCTTGCCTTAGCTGCCTCATTAAACTTGCCCTTGAAGACTGCTGTTAATTTATCAACCCAGTTTCGAATAGTTACTTGAGGAAGTTCCGGTATATCAGTAGAAGGTATAACGACCGAAGCATATTTCCCTTCAATTAATTCTTTCGGCAATTTGGAAGTAATTTGATGAATACATTGAGCTGCCAATTCCCAATTATTATGTTCTATAGCATAATAAGCCTGATTTATATTATTCTTGAGTAACTGAATATTCTTCACAAAGTTCAAAGTCTTGCCTACATTCCCAATCTCTTCATCTAATGATTTAATTTTAAATGTTAATGAATGACCTAAATCATTAGCAACTTGAAACAAATTGGAAAGTTCACTGGAATGCGTGATTGTATTGGATAGCCTAGTTGTTCTCATCAATTCTATATTGGTAATATCTTGTTGGAGCTTACCTTTTTTGATATTAGTGTAATTATCAAGATCTGTATCTATATGAGTTACAACATTATCAATTCTATCAATTAAGTCATATAAATCTTTTGGGTTCGATGCGTTGTTGTACAATTCTTGCAAATCGGCGACTTCCTTCTCTAATCCCGCATCGTTTAGAATGGATGCCTCCTGTTTGAGATGATACCCATTGTGTTTCATTGTGCTTAATGGGATGGTTCTTAACTATGAGTTGTTCAATAAGGTGTGGTTGTAAAAAAAAAAGCTTTAATAAAATGCGCAAGAACACATTGAAAATTCCACCCATTAAAATTTATGGGAATCAATTCAACCAACTACTTTTTTAAATAAAAGTCAAATATTAGTCAAATACACATAAAACAGAGGGATAAGTAAGCTACGGGTCGCAGGGCCGATCCATCTATAAAACTCTAAGAAAAAATTTTCTAAGCTAATGCACCCATTGGGTCATAAAAGGGAAGAACGTTAAACTCTTTTGATTTCCAAACATCGTAAGCCTTTTTCGAAGCATACTTCTTTGTAGTAACAATTTGGAAAACAAACTCATCAAACCATTCATCAGTCATCATGAACCAACCTTTCTTGCCAGATGCATCACCCCAAGAATTCTCAATCTTCCATCTTATTGGTAAATTAGAAATAGGATCAATATGAACTCCAGTTATCACCATAGCATGGGTCATTTGAGATGATCCAGTCTTCAATCTTTGCAGTTTGGTAATTGAAAGATTGAAATCAAATGCTGAATGATAATCATATGCAGTTGTATCTAAGATTCCTGATTTACTGTCAGAAAACTTACCTACATCACATCCAAAGAAGATTGGTTCATTATCCTTCAACATCTTAATGGCACATTCTTTAATTTCATCAAGTTGAGTATTAACATACTCAATTGGTTTACCTTGAAATACATTGTTTAATCTTTCAACAGTATACAATTTGTCATATGCATTTCTTGGATCATGAACTAATGAGAAATGTGCTTCTGCATCATATCTAACATGACTCTTGAAAAAGTCTAATGGCGTAGTTTCAAAATGTTTATATTTACCATCTTTATCAATAAACTCCCAAATAAATTTATCATTTGGATTTGGTGGAGTTCCTAACCCCAAGGAAATAATTTTATGAATAACTTGCATGGCATGAACTTTAAATTGATCAACTTCAGCTGCAGATGCATTATTCTTTATTAAGCTTCTAATTTCCAATCCAAACTCTCTAAGCTTTTCAGTAATGATATAGTTGAGCTTAGAAGAAGCAGTGGATTGAGCATTATCAGGAAACACTTCATTAGGGACAATACCATATTTATTGACCAAATTGACAATCATATCCCATTGACCACCATCATTAACAGGCGCAGAATTCAAATATGCAACTAATCTGGAATCTAATGGTTCATCTACTGTATCACATATATTTTCCAAAAAGTAATTGGCTTTTTCTAATTTATCATAGAAATATAAATATGATTGAGATACTTGAAATTCATCATCTTTTAAATTATAATTTTTGATAACATGAGTTCTAAATATGTTGGATGAAGCAAAGATCCAACATCTACCAGACAGTTTTTGATTATTTAAAAATGAAGGAGACCCAATTGTATCTACCGTAACATTAAATAAGAATTGATCTTTGACAGAAGTATCAACGTTTGATTTCCCAATAATTTCCAAGATTGGATGTTTTGCAAATGCATTCTGAGCCAAAATGTTCTTTGGATCTTTACTAAACTCATGTCTCCAATCTTCTAATAACTCATAAGAAAGAGGATTTTGAGGGATTCTTTTAATAGTTGTAGTGTTTGTCATCATGGGTTGTTGATTAGCTTCTTCAATTTCGAGATTTACAAATGATTCATCAAAAGAACTAGTTTCGTCAATCTCATACATTTCTTTTCTTTAATAAGAATTAACTAAGAGCTTTTTGGCTTTTATGGTTAAAGAGTAGATCTAATTAGTCCCAAAAGGAAAATAAAGGAGATATCAGTTACAAAGTGGGCAGAATGGCAAAACGGGTAAAAAGTGTGGAGATGGAATTTGGCTGTAGGCCATAATGTTTTTTTTGCCCTCCCATAGTTAAAGATATTTGCTTATCAATGGGACAACCCTTTCCGTAGCGAAATCACAATAGTAAACACAACGCCACTTCCCCCCCTTTCCCGCCTTCAAAGGAGCCCATTTGGTTGTAAGGAGTCAAAGATTAGAAAAAAGGGAATACTTACCCGAAAAACTCACTACAGTAGTGGAGAGTAGTTCACTTGAAACTTGAAAGATTTGGCGTAGAAGCTGAGAAACAATACAAACATTCTATTAAGTCAATATATTTATTTAAACTTCTCTCTATTGCTAATTACTAATTACAGCTTATTCATAGATTGTCTTTCCATTTTGAATTTAGTACTTCTTTCTCTTATTCTTGGTTTCTTGACCTTACCCTTAAGTCCTTTAATACCAGCAACACGATCTCCCTTGGTAGCTCTATGCCCTTCCATAATAGTTGGTGTCTTTTTTGATTTACCAACAGTAGATCTATCAGCTTTACCCAAAATAGTTTGAGCTCTACCTAATTTGGTCTTTTGAGTTTCGTTTAATGATGATTGCTGTTTCTTACCTGCATGTTTCTTCTTGATATTTTCTATGTGATTTGGAGACATTAATGAAGGCTTAGCATTAGCTTTACATCTAGTTATACGTAACTTTCTTCCCTTTTTTGAATTTTTATCACCAGTTTCAATTGGTTTATCATTTAAGAATAATGCCTTGTTAACAGAAAGAGTATCTTTGAATTGAACCAATGCAAACCCTTTACCCATATTAGTCTTTGAATCACGGATAATTCTAACTGATTCAACATCATTATCCAATTTAGAATTGAAATAATTCCATAAAGTATCTTCTTTTTCTTCAAAATCTAAATTACCAACAAATATGGTTCTCTTGTTATCTTTTGGAGCAGGATGAGCAACGTGATCGACACGGAGATGATGTTGTTCAAATACAGTAGCATTAAGGGCAGTAGCACTTCTTGAAGCTCCCTTTTCAGTGAATACTACATATGCATTGACAGAATCTCTAGATTTATGTAAATTTTTTTTTGCAAAGGCAATCTTTCTAGGTAAACTTTCATCAAATGAAATTGATCTAAATCTAACAGATTCAACTTTCCCATATTGTTTAAATAAGTTTTTGAATAATTTGGCCATATGTTTAGATGTAACAACATCAGCTGGAACATTACCTACAAATACTGTTCTTTCTGCTTTTTCCAATTCCGATTCTTTCAAATCAATAGTTTTTGCAACGGTAGCTTTAATTTTAGATTCTTTTTGTTGTTGTTGCTCCTCTTCTTCTGACTTGTCGTCCTCTTCATCATCTTCCTCTTGCTCTTCTGCTTCTTTCGATTCCTTCTTGTCTTTCTTTTCACTTAATAATTTATCGAAATAAGATGCTTCTAAATCTTCGTTTAAATCAGCCTTCTTCTTGGCCTTTTTCTTTGATTTCTTTTCTTCTATTTGTTCTTGTTCTTCTCCTTCTTCGACAGATTCTTGTTCTTCGTCTTCACTAGATTCTTCACCTTCTACGTCTTGTTCTTCTAGTTCTGCAACAACTTTGGGTATTTCAATTACAGTTCTTCCCT
Organism: Hemisphaericaspora nanyangensis; assembly: GCA_030557635.1. Classification (NCBI taxonomy): domain Eukaryota; kingdom Fungi; phylum Ascomycota; class Pichiomycetes; order Serinales; family Debaryomycetaceae; genus Hemisphaericaspora; species Hemisphaericaspora nanyangensis. The sequence continues at coordinate 530,615 of JAKTPO010000005.1, read as the reverse complement.
TTGGTAATTGATCTCTTGAAACTGGTCCATCTGCTGAGTTTTTGAATAAACTGTCAACAGTAGAATCTTTTGGTGCAGATCCAAATAAAGAAGCAAAACTAGACATTTGAAAATAGAATATATATATACAACAATAGTAAGTAATGCTAGAAGATTATTAGGGTCTACTAAAAATTTCAATGAACCGATGAGATGAGAATAATAGTATCTAAAAAAAAAAGAACAAAAAATAAAAAATAAAAAAAGACACGTGATTACCTGCATATAACTATTTTGTTTTTGATGTTTTTGTTTTTGTGTCTTCTTTTCTGTCTCTCTCTCTTTTTCTCATTCACAATTTTCAAAACCCAAAATTCTTTCTCTGTGATAATAAAAATCTCTTAATATTAATAATAAGTTACCTAAAAGTATTTTAAGCTTTGGCATATCACTACTATATAGACATTTTCACACGACTCATTGAACAAAGTAACAGGTAAACTTACTGATTTCACTTTTACTTAACTTACTTAGAAGATACTTTTTTGTTTTAACTCTTTTAAAGAAAGAATTTCCGGAGTATATTTACCCAAACACAAGCTATCAACACACTAGAATTACATACACATACACACAACGATTTCACTATTAATATTTGACAAGCTAACCATCTAGTAACAAAAATGTCTGTTGTTGAAAGTGAAGTTAAAACCGAATTGCCTAACATTGCCGATTCACCCAATGAAGAATCAACACGAAATGGAGTCATCGAATATGAAGACGAAGACGCAGACGCAGAAGAAGAACAAGAAGATTCCAATCATCAAGAAAATATCACGGGACGAGAATCACCTTTAACAGATATAGCAACATCACCACCACCATTTGAATTATCTCTTCGAGATACCGATCTTCAGAGTGATGAAGATATACATCTGTCAAAGATTATTGATGATTTGGTGGACGAGTCAGGATCAAGTACTAACATTTCTCCTATTCAGCAACAAGATATAAAGACGAATGGAAGAAAAGATAGTTATGAAAGTTCGGAACTTAGTGATTTGGGAGATGATGATTCCGAAGCCGAGACTGATAAAATGGATTTCTTGGAAGATAATGATACCGACAATTCTGTGGGGGGTCACAAAGTATCCGATTTACAAACATTATCAAAACTATCAGAGTTGGCAAGATTGAAAGACGTGGACTCGGATTTTGATGATGATGATGAAGAGGAACTAGAAGTTGATTCAGCTGTTGTTGTTGATAATTCTGAAGTCAAAGAAGAACAAGAAGGAGAAGAAGCTAGTTTAGATCAAGAAATAGATACAGAGAATAAGGAAGCAGATGATGCTAAAGAAGAAAAAGGTGACGAAGACGATGAAACAGAAACACTGTATAAGCGAACAGCAGAAGTAAAGGATGAGAATGACAATATTGAGAATGACAGAAAAAGAAGAAAGAGTGATCCAGAATTCCTTCCCAATGACGAGTCAGAACCCATTGAAAAGGAGCAGAATGAATTGGATGTTGAAAAAAAGAGCAAATCGCCAAGTGTTGAAGTGAAGGAGGAGAGTCCCGATCCAATAGAAAAAACCGAAATGACCAAAGAAGTCAACCAAGACGTGCCACAAGAACAAATACAAGAAGAAGAATTGACTCAGATTAACCTTGGTGACATGGAAGATGATGATAACCAAGCAGAAGCTGAAGCTGAAGCTGAAGCTGAAGCTGAAGACGAAGACAATGAGGGTGAAGCTGATGAGGAAGCAGAAGAAGAAGAGGACGAAGATGAGGAGGAAGAAGAAGAAACCAAGGCGGATGAAACGTCTCTAAATGGTCACGAAGAATCACATTTGCAAGAAAAGGAAGAAGAAGAAGTTGAAGTTGATACTGTTGATCTCAATGAACAAAGAAAATTAGCCATCCAAGAATTGATTTCAATCGAATCCAAATTTGCGGAATTACGAGATAAATTGTATCAAGATAAGTTAGCCCTATTAGAACGCGAGTTACAATTATGTCTAGAAGGATCACATCCTGAATTATCGAAAATATATTATAAGATCAATGGATTCTATCAAGATAGTCTAAAGTTGGCAAACTCTAATTTGGCCTATAAATTGAAATGTATTGACAAGGAAACAATGGCCACTAGGACATCAATCCATCAAGACTTTTTAAAGAATGTCATGGAATTGAAGAATAATATGATTACTGAAACAACTTCATTGTGGTACAAAATTAATAAAGAGAGAAATCAATTGGATCAACTTGTACCCGATTTCAATTTCACAGCAATACCCTCAATTCCAAATGTTACCGTGGCAGGACCACCACAAGATGAATCCAATATCAATAATCCATCTGTCTACAATCATCAATACAATTATGTTGACAATGGAGTATTATATGAAAGCAACACTCCATTATCCAAAAAGACTGTCAAACAAAACACTTTAATTGAATTAGTTCAACACCGAAACAATGTTAATCATCAAATCGGAGTGTTGAATGGATTAGTACAATTCCATGGATTCCCAGCCGCAATCAATTCAAGTTTAACTGATGATTCTTCACATCCTGAAGAACTTTTGTTAAGAAAAGCTACTGACGAAGAAATCAAGGAAGACTTAAAGGCAATGGGAATACCCATATAGAAAAAGAAAAATAAAAACTCACTCTGTCACTGACTCATTTCGCCCTTATCATTCTTGTTACTCCCTTTTATTTGTATTATATATATTATATATCGTTCTTAATAGATGTAAATGTATTACTGTATAACTAAAAACCGTTTGTAATGATTTTGTACAACATTGCACGACCCTAAATTTCTCACCACAAACAAAATCATTTTTGACACGAATGAAGAATTTGGAGTGGTTGCCATTTTTTTGCTTTAACCTTAAAAGACCATCAATTGAGCAAAGTAATAAATCAAGATGGTTGAAGTTTCGTTAACTGTCGGGAAGCTTGATGCTTCGTTAGCTTTATTGTTAACCAAGGACCATCATTTGATTGAATTCCCAACTATTCTTTTACCTAACGGAGTTAGAGCTGGTTCAATTGTTAAAATCAAATGTGAACAAGATATAGAAAGTGAATATAAAGAAGCTGAACAATTCCAACGTATCCAGGATGAAATATTGAATACTTTTGCTACAAATTTACCAAAAGCTCCTACACTTAAAATTCGTAATGTAACTCAAACTTCATGTGTTTTAGAATGGGATCAAATAGATTTAGGTACTTCGTCATTGAAAAACTTGATTTTATTTAAAGATGGTAGAAAATTGGGATCAATTCCTCAACCATTGACTAATAAGACTTCTAAATTGTCGGGATTACCAATAGATCAAGCATTCAGATTCCAATTGCGTCTCGATACTACTGCGGGAACTTTCCTTTCTAATGAAATTGAAGTTAAGACACTTAAGATGACAGATTTATCAGGTATTACTGTTTGTTTAGGTGATTTTACACCAAACGATCAATTCACAAGGGAAGATATAGATGGCACTTTAAAGAATATTGGCGCTTCTCATCCTGCGCAAAGTGAAGTTAAAGTTGACACTACTCACTTTTTATGTACTAGAGAAAACAAGAATAATCCAGAATTTGTTAAAGCTAGTGATATGAATATTCCTATAATAAGACCTGAATGGTTGAAAGCTTGTGAACGAGAAAGACGTATTGTCGGGGTTAGAGATTTTTATGTTAAAGATTGTGTCTTGCCTGACATATTTGCAAAGAATTATTGGCAAAAGGATAATAGATCAAGTGTGGCTGCTGCTTCAGTAACACAGGCAAAAGAAGAACTGGCTACAATCAAGGGAGAATTACCACCAACTCCAGTAGAACCTGAAAATGAACAAGTTGAACAACCTAACAAGGAAGAAGTGCCAGCTGAAGTTCATCAAATACAAGAACAATTAGTTGGTGAATCTGTTGAAGAAGCAAAAGGTTCAGTAGAGGCTGAGGAGAAAGCAGATATTCCGGTAGAAATTGATGCAAAAGCCGAAGTTCTAGAACAAGTCGAAGCTCCGGCACAATCTTCCATTCAAAGCGCAAAATGTGATGAATTTGATGATGTAGACCTTAACTCAGGATCAAAGGAAGAAGTTGGTTTTGAAACAGCGGAACCAATACCCTCTGAACCGAAGGTCGAAGATCCTCCACTCGAAGAGGTAAGTTTGGAAGAGTCCAAAGAGATCCCTGTTGCGAGTGAAGAACAAGCACCAGAACAAGATATTTCAGAAGTATCTCAGGATGTAGCAGAGCCAACTGCAGACTTGCTACACGAAGCTGAGAAAGCTAAAGAAACTCCAATAAATACTCCAGAAGGTTCATTAGAAAAGCCTGAAGATGTTACCACTAACGAAGAAAATGTTGAAGAAGTAAAGGTTGAAGAAGTTGTTGATGATGTTGTTGTTGATGATGTTGTTGTTAATGATGTTGTTGTTGATGATGTTGTTGATGCTGATAATGAATCTGAGGCAGAGGGAGAAGATGAAGAAGAAGAAGATGCCGAGGTTGCCCCTGATGTTAGTCCTTCAAAGAAGAAGAGAAATAAGAAAAAGAAGAACAATAAGAAAAAATAGATTGTGTAGAGTTTAATAGAGTAATTCTGTATAATTTGAAACAGATTGGTTAATTACAAATTAAAAAGTCTATGCATTGAAACTTAATCCTATGAGTAAAGCAACTAATATAAAAAATTCCCCAAACTAAACAACGACAACTTAGGAAGTAAATGACAAAGAAAAGAAACAACGAAACGTGGTAGTAGTATCTACTCACCAAACAATCTTCTAACTTTCTTAAGAATGGAATCCTTTTCTGGATCGTAAGGATGATCTTTGGATGGAATTTCCAAAATGGCAGGGAATGCATTGGTATAAGTTTCAACTTTATATCTAATTAAATCAGCTAAATGTTGGTTAATCAATAAAATAGCAATATCATCTCTACCAGTAGTGAAATTATCAAATGCTTCTTCAATTTGTTCAATGGTGGTCTTACCTGGAATAACAGTAAGGAAATTAGTTTCCTTACCAATCTCATTAGAGATTTGACCAATACCAGCTAGAAGTAATCCAGTGACTGTATCTTCGTCAGCGATTGTAGCCAATAACTTTCTCTTGGCCATTGCATCAGTAGCACTACTCATTATGTATGCAATAAATGTGTGTCTTGGTTATAAAGTGAACGCTAGTGCTTTCGTTAAAGATAAAAGTGAAAAATTGTCGGACATGATTAATTAAATTTAATTTAATTAAATTGCGAACGGACGAGAAACACTCACTCAAATCTGGCTCGAAATTGATAAATCACGTGATTCTCTATTTCCAACTTTCCGGAATTGATCTCGTAGATTTTTAAATCAAAATTTTCAGTTGGGGTTAACTATGTTGAACTTTGTAAACTGCACGAAATTATTGCTACAATGCTTAGGACCTTCTTTCCTAGACAGTCCCCATGCTTTGTTCCTAGTGGAAGTATTCTTCGGACTTCATTAAGATTTGCAGGACATTCAAAATGGTCAAATATCAAACATGATAAAGCCAAGAATGATGCCAAAAAAGCCAAACAAGCGTTACATCTCGTTACTAAAATTGAATCTTGTGTTAAACAATATGGAAAAGATAGCAATGCCCAATTAGAATCCTTGGTCGAAAAAGCGAAGAAATTGAATATTAATAAACAAGTCATTACTGGTGCGATTAAACGAGGTGCTGGAGAAATAGAACGTGATGGACCTGCATTATCGGATGTTCAATATGAGTTTGTTGGTCCAGGGGGTGTAGCTATTATTGTTTCTGCGGCTACTGATAACAAGGCGAGAACTGTTATGTTAGTCAAGACTGCCCTCCTGCATTTTTCAGCTTCATTAAGTCCTTGTTTGTATATGTTTGAAAAGAAGGGAGAAATCATCTTTTTACCTAAAGAACCAGTTGAAGATGTTGAAGCCGTGTTTGAGACTGCTTTAGAAATCGGAGCTGAAGACTTCGAAGAGGTTGAAACTGAAAAAGGTTCAGTATATAGACTTCTTTGTGATGTTGCTGATATTCCAAATATTGCAAATGAGTTGAAAAATAAAGGTTATAAATTACAAGATACATCAATCAGATACGTTGCTGCTGAAGATAACAAGGTCCCATACCCTGAAGATCAAGCTAAGGGGTTTAATAGAGCAATAGATGAGTTGGATGGAGTTCAAGAAGTTGTTGACTATTATACTAATATCGCAGACGAACATCTTGCACGTTTACAAGAAGACAATTGATCTTCTACAAGGTCAACTAATGTAGAATTCTCTCTGTACATAGTCATTTTAGAAAGCATTCATAAGGAAATGTATATTTAACAAATAAAAATATTAAACATTTGTTTTTCAATAAGCTTTAAGACATTGTTCAAACTATTCACTATAATACCAATTTAAACAAGAAACCAAAATCATAAATCTCGTTTCAATTCAAAAATAACAAACAGCCCATCTCAATGTAAAAACAGCCAAGTTGGTGAAATAAAAAATATTGCCTAATGGTAGTAGCTACCAATTAAATCATGAGTGTTTGCGCCGCATCAACAAATTATGTAAATCTTGCTCTAGCTAAACTTACTTTTGCTTCTTAATTTCTTCATCTAAGACCTTGTCCAAGGTAGATAAGTTTGGGTTCTTCCACAATCTCAATTCTTGATCACGGGTAAAGTGTCTGTAAGTGAAGAAACAAGCGGAACCAACAGCAACGGAAACAAAAGCGAATAATGGAGCCATTTCAATTGGAACATCGGAAAAAATACCACCTTTCTTAGCGGCTTGCATTAAAATTCTGGAAGATCTCATTGTTGCTTGTGACTAATATATTTGCTTTGCAATTGGAAAACTAAATGGTAAATGTTTTTATGTTAAAAGGAAGGATTTGGGTATTCAATTGAAAAATCGTACTATGTGAATTTTGGAAAGTTTTTTTGGATAACTTTACACGACCCCCTTCCTTTGTAGTCTCTTTTACTTTGCGCACATTTGGTTGGTTGATTCTTCTATGCAGGAATATCAACTAGATACGATGGGCATAGCACTAAAAAGATCATCAAGATACAGATAGGCATAACACTGAAGAGATTATCAAGATAACAAAGCATAGATTAAGAGGCATAATAATAAGAAAGGAGTACGGATTTAGTATGATGTTCCTCTAATAAATGTCTATTGGAATAAATACAGTTCTATTTACCTCGTTCTCTACTCCTTTTTCTCTCTCTCTGTCTCACCATTTCTTGATCAAATCTTTTAAAGTATCATAGCAAAGCCAGCTTACCGCCATGGAAGGGACAATCTTGTACAAATTTGCAGTTAAACCCTTATATGCACCAAAGAATCCCTCTGTGGTGAATATTGAAACTAATGCGTGCGTAACTGATCTATATTGGAACCCAAGTTCTCCTCCAGCCATATTGGCAACCTGATATCTCTTTCTTAAAACATCTAAAGGATAGATCAATACTCCTCCGACAAAACTACTAAATGCACCCGCAGAAAGTTTCCATATTGGATTTGAGAAATCCTTTGGTGATTCATCCATATATTCTCTTAATTTTTCATATAATGCAAAGTTTATTGCTACATAAGGAGCAACACCTAATGTAGTTGGTACAATACCTCTGAAAAGGGCAAGGAACCCACCTTCATTTCGATACACATCTCTTAAAGTCTCAACCACAGATGGGGCTTCAACTAACTTACCTCTATTTAACTTGTTCAAAGAAGCTGTTTGGACGGTAATTCGTGCTCGCACTAAGTCTAGAGGGTATGTAGCAGCTACTGATGCAATACCTCCAATAGAACCTGCAAATAATCTTTCATACCCATTTAATTGATTTGAATCTCTAGGATTCATTTTGATCATAATTTCCTTACATTTCTCAAATACTGCAAATTGTATAGCACTATATGGAAATATTCTAATACAATTCAACAGGTTTCCTCTATACCATCCTCTCCATCCTTCTTCTCGATACATTTTTAAAATAGTCGGGAACATTCCGTTATAAGCATGTTGAGCACCAGGGCCCTGTAATTGAAGAAGAATCTTTGCTCTTTCAAAGGGAGATACTACTGTTCTTGAAACAGCTCCAGCAATTCCCCCTGCTATAAATGAAGAATTTGATTCGTTTTTCAAAGCTGCTTTCATATCGGCAATGAAATTGGTATTTATCATAGGACCTTTAAATTCTTCCATTTTTCTGAATGATATTTTCTATACAAGGGGGAGGTATACTCTCTTTTCCTTTTCTAATTAAGACGGGTATGAGTACTTTCAAATGTTCCCCATATATTTACTCTTTGATCAAGATCAAAAGCATATGAAAGGTCAAAAAGGTTAGACAAAATTTTTTTTATTTTTTTTATTCTTTTTTGGTCTCGGCACCGAAATCTTTTAAGCGCTTAATTTGATACGAGCCTCCCGGCATTTAATACCCCTGCATTACAACGCCAAATTTTTCTATAGTTAGTACCCAGCGGTAGTAATAACGATGTGATTACCCCATTCTTCAAACCAATTTCATCTGCATAGACCCTTAATTACAAATTTTCAAACTTGTAATATTTGAACGAGCTACATAGTTTTTTCTCAACTCCTTTAAAAAGATACCTTTTCACCTAATGGATGAATACTGCCGTTGGCATTGTTCAAGAGCTGTTAAGCCCATTCTGATAAGATAACTCTAAATTATTATGGATTACAATACGAACATCGAACAAATAAATTTTCAAACTACAATGATTGTTCCCAAGTGCTCGTGTGCAAATCTAACGAATTAAAGTTCGAGGGGAAAGCTTAAAAAGGTAAGCAGTGAACCATTTTGCAAGTAGGAAAATTCACTTGTGGTGAATGGGATTGGCTGCGAAAAATTTTAGTTAGAAATTCTACAAAAAAAAATTAATTCAAAATTTTCTTAATAAATAATCAAATTACTGTAAACTATCATTAAACACATCTATAAAATCATATTATTTTAGTAACTGGATAAGACCTTATCAATGGTAGCAATCAAAATATCAGCATGCTTTTCTTCGAATAACAAGGTTGGTCTCAATCTGACAGAAGTTTCAGAACAACCACCCATGTTGATACCTGCAGCCTTCATATCAACCAAAAACTTGTTTCTGGTTGGACAATCTGCCAAAGACCAAGCAATAAAAGTAGCTCTATCCTTTCCTCTAAGATCTCTAATTTCGTTAGGGTACTTAACTTGTAATTGTTCTAATTTGTTGAACAAGTAACCACCTACCTTTTGGGCCTTGCTAGCTAAATCGTGCTTTACAACTTCTTGACCAATGGCACCAGCAATAATCATTCTAGCTGGATCACCACACCAGGTGTTGAATTGACGGTATGCAAAGTTTGGAACAATTTCTGGGTCATGGAAGAAGTAACCAGCAGATTGGAACTTCTTAGAGAAAGTAACAATATCAGCAGGTGGAGAAAGGTTGAAATGTTCATGAGCCCACATAACACCGGTAGCACCAACACCAGTTTGAACTTCATCCATAATTAATAAAGCACCATATTTCAAGGTGATATCTCTTAAACCTTGGAAGAAAGCAGCAGAGGCATGGTTGTCACCACCTTCAGATTGAATTGGTTCAACCAAGACACCAGCAACTGGACAATGCCAAGTCTTGAAGATAGCATCAACAATAGCTAAACATCTTTCATCCTCCTTCTTGTTTTCTTCAACGTGCTTATCTAATGGATACTTGTAAGCTGGGAATTCAGCCTTTGGCCATTTGAATGCTGGCAAGTCTAACTTGTGGATTGGTTTGGAACGAGTAGTGGAACCAGTAGCAAATAATCTACCATGGAAAGCACCTTCAAAAGATAAGATAGCCAACTCTGGAGAACCTGGAGATTGATTCTTCATAACAGAAGCAATTTCATGTTCAGAAAAGTTAGTCTTGTAACCTCTCTTCTTGGCTTGATACCAAAAGAAAACAGCCTTAAAAGCTAATTCATTAGCATCAGCACCAGATAATGCAGACCAAACCTTATCTTGACCCTTTGGAGCAACCTTTAAAATTTCAGAGACAATTTCTTCAGTATCCTTGCCTGGATAACAACCTAAAGAAGGTCTATCAACAAGTGCTCTAATCATCTTGTCGGATTTGGCAGCTTCAATCAATTTAGGATGATTGTAACCCAAAGGGATTGAAGAAATTTGAGCATAAACATCCAAGTAATAGTTACCGTCAACATCAGCAATATAGTTACCAACAGACTTGGCATAGTCAGCAACAAAACTGACGTGTCTAGCATCAAAAACCTTACCTAAGGAAGCAATAGCAGCTTTAGATTCTTTGTTTTCGGTGGTAACGATAACTGGAGCCTGTGGTTCTTCTGGGAAAGTTTGTTGACAAAGAGACATGGTATTTAAAAAATAATCAAAAAGTTAGTTGATTAATGAAAGAAAGAAGATTTTTACAACACTTTACGATTCGAGGGGATTTCATGGTCTATTTATGTTGATTGGTTTTTCAAGTGGGGAGGGGGGGCGATGTGATGGAGTATGGGTTTAAAGCAGCAATAAACACAAATCGCCTTGAAAGAAATAAAAATATTGGCGCATTGCCTATTTGGGACTTTACCGCTGAAATCATTTGCGCGTCCTTCCTATTTGGGATTTTCTTTTCGGAGTCCCAGTTATTGAACAGGTATCCACAAAACGATGTCCGCTACTTTACATTCAACTGCTTACATTTCGATTAACAGGCTTTCAAGTAATGATCTATTCCCGCTAAAAATGATTTAGTTTTCCAAATATCCTCACTGGGTGTCCATATACTTTTGGCTTTAAAAGGAATTAATAATTGAGCGGGTGAGTATCTTGTAGTATTTGTGCATTTTTTTTATCATGAGAGTAGTTTACTACCTATTATCTTTGTGATTAATCTTTCACCCTCTTCATCTTCAGATAAAGCTGATCATTGTTTTTAACATTCTCTAAAATGGGAGTTATTCATTTATTCATTTATTTGGAGATTTAATCAAAAAACTTTTCGTCCTGCATATAGAGAATGTGAAAAAACCAAAAAAAATCAGAGACAAACGATGAGATAAACAAAGGATTATAGGGTTATTTCTTATCTTCCTTTCAACAAGTGCTGAAAAAACGATGTCATATTCAGATAAGGAGACAGAACAGGAACGTGCAGATAGTATAGAGATAAATGTACAACTGACGACATCAAAAAGTGTAACGGAAGAAGTGATCTCTCTGGCTCCTCTCGAAACGGAAAATCCAAGCGATGTAAGATCAGACGAAAACAACGAGACACGCCACGATGAATTGAATCTTCAAGAAATAGATCAGTTATTTGAGAGCTCGATAGAAGCACCAAGGGTGGATCATGCCGAGGAAGAAATATCTACTGAAACTATTGAAGAAAAAACTTCCCCTTCTAATAAGAGGCCAGCCGAAGAGGACGTAGAGGAACCCGAAACTGCAAACAAAAGACAGAAATCTGATGAGGTTCACGAAGTACCGGATAACAAAATACAAGAAACAGTCGACAACTCCGAGAAATTAGATGAAATACGACAAGATGAGGAATCCAAAAATTCAGCAGCTTCTACTGATGTTCAACCTGAATCCAACAATGCTGAAGAGACGAAAGAAAACGAGAGCAATAGGGGAGATCAACAGGAGAAAGAAACTCAAATTGTGAATGAAAAAGAAGATTTAGAAATGATCGCAACCGAATTAGAAGAAGCAACTGAATCAAACAAAGAAAAAATAACAGAAAGTAATATTGATCCAGCATTAGCAGGTGAACAAAACAAAGAAGCAGACTCTGACACGGAAAAGGAAGTTCAATACGGAGGAACTCCTATTCCAGCAAATTCTGAATTATTAAACACTCATTCCGCTTTGGCTGCATACAATGCACTTGCAACTCAATTACCACCACTTGCAGGTTTAGCTAGTGCTAATTTAGCAGCATTGCCATTGCAAATAGTTGCGCCAGATTACTTACCTCCAAGAATTCAACTTTTAATTAATACTTTGCCTACTTTAGATAATTTGGCTACTCAACTATTACGAATTGCCGCTCTTGGTCCATATCAGAAGATTATCGATTTAGCTTCAAATCCCGATACACCTTCAGGTGCAACTTATCGAGATTTAACATCTCTTTTTGAATTCACCAAAAGATTATATTCTGAAGAAGATCCATTCTTGACTGTTGAGCATCTAGCTCCTGGAATGTGGAGAGAGGGTGAGATAACTCCAGCTATTTTTAGAAATAGAGAACAAAGTATTGAATCAACCTTGAGAAAAGTCAATTTAGCCACTTTCTTAGCAGCTACTTTGGGTACTATTGAAGTAGGGTTCTTTTATTTGAATGAATCATTTTTGGATGTGTTTTGTCCTTTGAATAATTTAGACCCAATAAATGCTTTATCTAACATGGGCACAATTAATCAATCTTTACAGAGTGTTGGGAATGCCATTGGTGAAAGAGTAGGCAAACTATTGAAACCTCAATCTACATTATATTTAGATTTGAAAACACAAGCGTATATTTCCGCTATTGAAGCAGGTGAACGTTCAAGAGAAGAAATTCTCGAGGATATTTTACCTTCCAATTTAGAAGAGATTCTTATGGCAAGAAGAGGAGTGAAGGGGTTGACTCCAATGGAAGAAGATTTCGTGGAACGTTGTAATGCTCGAAAAGAGACTTTGTTGAAGTATCCTAGTGATAAGAATCTAAGTGAAGAATACGAATGGTTTACATTTTTGAAAGACTTATTTGAGTATGTGTCCAAAAATATGGGATTCTTAATCTGGGGAAAGAAAGGAAAATCACCTAGGGAAAAAATTAAAAAACCAAAAATCAATACTCCACATAGTCAAGAAACCATTGAGGCAGCAGAGGAAGCTGCAGCTGCAGCTGCAGACGCAGCCGCCGCCGGAGGCGAAGCTGAAGGTGAAGCTGCCGAAGCTACCGAAACCGAATCCAGAGAAAGCATGGAACTCGTGCGACCACAACATCGTCCATCTTCTATGCCATCTGCTGAGTCCAGTGTTGAAATTAGTGCACCGGAATATAATGAAATTACAAATACGTTACTACCTTCAGAAATTCAAGAACGACAAATCCATCTTCGTATAAACCCAGCAGCTACTCAACGAGGAGCCCAGAGAAGGATATGGACAAGAGAAGAAGAAAAGGCATTAAGACATGCTTTGGAGTTGAAAGGACCACAATGGGCAACTATATTGGAACTTTTTGGTAATGGAGGTAAAATTTCAGAATCACTTAAAAATAGAACACAAGTTCAATTGAAGGATAAAGCGAGAAATTGGAAGATGTTTTTCTTGAAGAATGGACTTCCTGTACCTGGATATTTACAAGGTGTGACGGGTGATTTGGAAAGGGAAGAAAAACAAAAGATAGGCAAGAGAGGTGCAAGGAGTAAGAAAACTGCTGCTGCACCAGTGCCATCAGTTCAACAACAGCAACAACAACAACGTAAATAGTTTTACAAGATTAGGTACTTTTCCTTTTGTAAAATGATATTTAGTTTATAATGTATTTTTATTCCATACTAGTCAATTTTTGGAATATAGTTGTTGGGAAAAGAATTTTCGGTAACTTTGGACTTTATCCTTAAACAGAATAGAAATGTAGAAAAGGCAAAGGTCTTCTAGAGTACGTTTTTTTTGAACCTATAGATTAGTGGATTCCGCAACTTAACGCATTTTACAGCTTACTCCTACTGATTTACTCGAAGTTTGACTTAGGTTATGTTTTTTGTGAGGTTTTTCAGTATTCGATCCCATATGGTGTTTGTTATTTTTCTTCGGTCGTTAATTCAGCTATTTGTAGTTCGTATATATTGAAATTATGTATATTTAATAAAGTAAATACACGCTGTAAGTGAAATGAAGAAAACCAATAGATTCAAGCCAAAAGATGAATAATAAAATTTAAAAAAAACATTCCAAGAATCATACAATTTAATAATAAATTATTTTTTTAGTGACAAAGAAAAAGAAACTTTTAGCGAGTATTTTTCTAATGCATCATTCGAATTAGAGTCAATTTAGTACATGCGTTAATGAAGATCTTCTACAGTACGAAAAAGAATTGTCCCTATTATGAGATTTATTCAAGCAGATCTCCTTGAACATTTCACATACTAGGGACCCATAACCGAGTTTCACAAAAGAAATATTTATAAACATGTGAGTACCCTAACATTTTAGTATGAAGAGGCATGTCACAAGAACTACAGATAACTACTCACTAGGTTAATGTTCTCAGAAAATGTACAAAAAAACAATTCAATCAGCAAAATCAAGTAAAATTTATTCATCTTATTAGAATTGTTGTATTCTTGGCACCTTCTTCCTTTTCTACAAAAACGTCACAGAGAAACCTATTTCTCATGATTTCTATAATAACAAGATACACACCAATCACATCGTTTTCTTTTTGGAGATTAATCACTTTACTTACTTTTTATCACATCTATTTATTTTTTTCCCATTGTAAGAATATAATGAGCAAGTTTGCACCCATTCCTACCAATCTTACAATCGAGAAACAAATTGAGCAAGCAAGAACAGAAGCCAAAGCACTCTACAACGAATTAATCACCCTCAAAAAACGAACCCAAGATGCTACATTAGGTTCCCTTTCTGAAAACATAACCCATATTCCTCGAAATTCATGTAATTTAAAATTATATAATACATTACGAGGACATCAAAATAAAATTACCCAATTTTGTTGGAGTGCCGATTCAAGTAAAATTCTATCAGCTGCTCAAGACGGATATATGATTATTTGGGATGCTATTACTGGATATAAAAAACATGCCATAGAATTGGATAATATGTGGGTATTAAGTTGTAGCTTTTCACCAAATGAAAAACTTGCCGCCTCTGCTGGATTAGATAATGTTTGTACAATTTATAAAATTAAACCAGATACCGAGAATCCTATTTCAACCAGGAATGGAGCTATTGCGTTATCTAGTACTTTTTACCAATCGGTTGAATCAATGTTTCGTGGACATTCGGCATATATTTCCCAATGTGAATTCATTGATAATAATTCAATAGTTACTGCAAGTGGTGATATGACATGTGCTCTTTGGGATATAACCAAGGGCAAAAAACTGAGAGATTTTATTGATCATGTTGGTGATGTATTGACATTAACTACCTTCCCACAAAATCTATTTAGTAATAAGCTTTTCGTTTCAGGATCTTCTGATGGATATGCCAAAGTATGGGATTTAAGATCTCCCACACCCGCTCAAAATTTCTTTGTTGCAAATAGTGATGTTAATTGTTTAAAAGTTTTCCCTGATGGGAATGCATTTGCATCCGGCTCAGATGATGGATTAATTAGATTATTTGATTTACGATCTGATTGTGAATTGGCTAAATATTCACTTGCTTTAGAATTACATAATCGTGGGTTAGAAAGTTTCCCACAAATGGTTATACCATCAACACCACAAGGTAGACGTAAGGGGATTTTCACCAATAATCTAGCATTTGGAAATGGAAGTGATGCACTTTCAAAAAGGTTTAGTTCTGGAGAAAGTGTAACTTCAACAACCGAAGCTGAATATTTAGGGCTTATGTCATTAAATTTTGGAAAGAGTGGAAGATTTATTTATTCTTGTTATTCTGGTTATGGATGTATTGTTTGGGATACGTTAAAGAACGAAGTAGTGGGGTCTGTTGGTAGCGATCATTCAAATAAAATTACTCAAGTTGCAATTAGTCCCGATGGAAGTGCCTTGGCTACTGGTTCTTGGGGTACGACCATAAAGGTTTGGTCTGTTTGAAGTTTTCTCTTGTGCTTGGTATTTCTGTGCCCAAATCTTACCCTTTTTAAAGCTTAGCTTAGTATGAAAGATTATATGTTAAAATTGTTTGTAACAAGCATTGAAATAAGCATTCACTACACAAATTAACAAAATATGAATAACATAGATTATAAGAATAAACGAAAAATAATACAAATAGGGGGACATATATAAACAAACCAATAAATTTGTTTTTCCTACACTCACTCACTAGACTTCATTAGTATGTTTCTTGACATAATCCCATAAACTCTTTAATAAGGATTCTGGTAAAGTATATAAATCCATGGTGAATTCTCCATTATCAACATCATTCTTGACATTCATTTCATTAGTTTTATTATCAGTAACCATTTGAACAATGACAATCAAGTCATCTTCACTTAGTTTAGTTAAACCGTTTGCCAATTTTTCAAGATCAATATTACCCTTAACAGGAGCACCAGCTGAACCTTTAGCTTTTTTCAGTTTGTTGGTTAAATCAGTAGATGATGATGATGAACCATTTCCAGATTCCAACTTTCTTTTGTTTGAACTACCACTACTACTAGCACTATCATCAAAAGGCAATGATCCACTTTCTAATAAGATTTTATTTAAAGCAGGGTTTTTAGTTGGAGACACTGGAATATTAATAACATGATCATTTACATATTTTTCTTGTAAAAAGTTCAAATCATGTTGGAATTTTCTTTCACCTGATTTACCAGGTAAACCAGATATGTGAATAGAGATAGGTATATCGAATTCACCCCAACCTTGTTCTTCTACTCTAAATGGAGCTTGTTTTATAGTTCTTATTGGGTTTGGGAATGTAGGATGTAATGTATATGTTACTTTATCCAAGATTGAAGCAGGGATTTCTTGGCCATTTTGATCCAACATTGAGATTTGGATGGACCATGATCTCATTGGGAAGTTTTCAACTGGAGGGACATCTTTTAATATGTGTTGTTCTGTAGTTATTCTAATAGTTCTTTTAACCTAGGGAAGAGTTGTGTTAGTAAATGGTTAGCTCTTTGAATATAAACGGATAGGGAATCCCCCCAAAAAGAAACAACAGAAACAAAACATATCAATGCATTCCAATAACATGATCTAAATTGTTTTGTGATGTCAATATCGATTTAATATGTTTGGCAGCATTAGTGTAGTTTCATATATATTTGATGGTTGTCAAATAAATAAGTATACATACTTCAGACATTGTTTATGTGTATAATCTATTTTATGTGTAAATGTGATGTGATGTGATGTGATGTATCTATTGAGACAATATATATGTGAATATTACGCGTATATTTGAATATATTGAGGTAGATAGTGTGTTGATTGATGAGGTTGGATCTGGAATGAAAATTGGATAATTTGTTTATTGAAATTGAATTGAATTAAATACAGGTAGTGTACATACTCAGTTTATTCTTTTATTTTCTCCCTTTTTGAAAACTTTTTTTTTTCACACTTTTAATTAACACACATACAATATGTTATGTTTTACAATAAGGATAGGCTGGAGTTCCTTACCAGAGTGGGCAAATTCATACACCCTCCGTTGTTCACCCCCAATTCATTAACCATATGTTCACAGTAGGACTAGATATCGATAGTCGAGCTTACTTCACTCGCTTCGGACTAATCACTCATCACACGTAACAATTTTTTTCTACCTCCCCTTTGGTTGTAAAAAAACTTTTGGCTGTAAAATAAAGCAAACCCCATACAAACAAAAAAACAAACTATAAACATTGCCACATTCCCTCTTAGAAGGGAAGATCAAGAGAGGTCTTGTTCGAAGCATATGTGTATCTTAAGAAACAGGGTTTACATTCAAAAAGAATTGGAAACATTAGTAATTGTACTGAGATGAAGTTACTTAATTATTCAATTATACCCCTTTTCTTGTATCCATTATGGTGAAGAAGTCATTTGTTACGGCCCAAGCCAAGACATTAGTAAATCATGTGTGCTGCTTTTTTGATTACTCGTCTGTATTGCCGTCTTTGCCGCTTTAGTCATAGTTGATTTTTGAGGCTAACTTAACTTCTTGAGATCAATTTAACTAGCTTGTCTTAAATGAGAAAGGGCAAAATATCCCCATATGTAACACGATTCAATGATCTTTTATCGTGTTTTTCTACCATTTTACTAGGGGAACGATCCACTGCTAGACCGCTTGCGCTTGGTTGGGTTTGTCTTCCTGGGGTCTAAGGCCTTTAAATACTTTACTCATAAAGTTTGCTCTTACCTTAGACATGGTGAGACCTTTAAATCCTAAAAAGACTTCTAAAGGCTTCAACATGGCTAGGATCAGAACAAACTTTACGAGTAGCGTATTTAAAGTTGAACTTGGACCCCAGACCATTTTTTCAATGAATCACGGTGTTGATTTTGTCACAATCAAAATACTAATGATATCGACAAATAAGGCTTATCATAGTAATCTTGCCAATTATACAAAACACAAGATAGTAAACATAATAGTCCAAAATGATCAATTGCGTAAGTTTGTGAATATAAATATTTGAAAATTACGAGATTTCGTAATATGGTGTGTGTGTGCGTATGAGAATGTGTCTGACTTCATCTCGGAGAATTGTTTCACTTTTCCATATTTTTTGAGGAAAATTTCAAAATTGATCTTGATCCATAAAGTGACTCATTTGCGAAATTTCACCTTTTCATTTTCATTGCAAAATTTTTATAAATATAGAACATTAAGCTATTTCTAAGGTTCTCTTTTCACGTCCAACAACACCATGCAAACAATCAGAAAGGCAGTATTACCTTCCAGAAGACCAACTCTATTATCAAAACAATGGCTTAGATCCAACTCCACAAATCAATCACCATTAGATGCTTCAAAATTGATTATTCAAAAAACTACAAACCCAAAACCAAAAGTTCCCAAGGAACAATTAGTGTTTGGGAAAACATTCACTGATCATATGTTAGAAATAGAATGGACTAAATCAAAAGGTTGGGGTACTCCAATCATTTCCCCATATCATAACCTATCATTAGACCCATCCACAATTGTATTCCATTATGCATTTGAATTATTCGAAGGTATGAAAGCATATCGTGATGCCAATAACCAAATAAGAACATTCAGAGGAGATAAAAACATGATCAGAATGAATACCTCGGCAGAAAGAATTGCATTGCCAACATTTGATGGTGAAGAATTACAAAAATTGATTGATAAGTTGTTAATTCTCGATCAAGAATTCGTACCTCATGGACAAGGTTATTCTCTCTATTTAAGGCCAACTTTAATCGGAACCACTGCATCTCTTGGTGTAGGAGTTCCTGATCGTGCATTATTATTTGTGATTGCATCGCCAGTGGGTCCATATTATTCTAGTGGATTCAAACCAGTATCTTTAGAAGCTACTGATTATGCAGTTAGGGCATGGCCAGGTGGTGTTGGTGATAAGAAATTGGGGGCAAATTATGCACCATGTGTTAAACCTCAATTAGAAGCCGCCACCAGAGGATTCCATCAAAATTTGTGGTTGTTTGGCGAAGAAGGATATATTACTGAAGTGGGTACTATGAACGTATTCTTTGTGTTTCAAGATAGTCAAGGTAAGAAGGAATTGGTTACCGCTCCATTAGATGGAACTATATTGGCAGGTGTTACTCGTGATTCTATTTTGGAATTGGCTAGAGATAGATTGTCAAGTGAAGAATGGACCATTTCTGAACGAAAATACACCATTTATGAAGTTGAAGAACGCGCAGCTAAGGGTGAATTAGTAGAAGCATTCGGTGCAGGTACCGCTGCTGTTGTTTCCCCGATTAATAATATTGGATTTAGAGGTAAAAGTATTGCTGTTCCTGTAAGTCTTGGTAATTCTGGTGAATTGACGGCTCAAGTTGCTGAATGGATAAGAAAGATCCAATACGGTGAAGAATCATACAAGAATTGGTCCAGAATTGCTCAATAGATGATTATTATATGATTTCTTATTTATTTAGATAAAATACAGAGACTTTAATAACTAGTGAATTCTTTCTATATCGGGCAAGTTCTTAATCTGTTCCACAACATAATCTCGTTCATTTGCCAATGTTGGATCATGAAATCCTTGAATATCAAAGGTATTGAAGAACTCCATGAAATTTTCTTTATTTTTCACCAAGATATCAAGTACTTTCTGTGATCTTCTTGGATTAACCACAAAGAATTTAAATACATGGAATCCTTCACGTTGTAGATTCTTCAGTTTATCACTTAAGATTAACATAATCAATTTCAAGTTATTGATATCATCAAAATATTTGTTCAAGAATGTTTGATTCTGTTTCTTTAATAAATCATTCAACAACTTAACACTTTGTCTCTTTGTCACATAATTATTTGATTGAAGCAATCTATTGAATGCAGTTATGAAAACATCATAATTATTAGCCAAAAAATCGGCAACTAACTTCTTATGAGTATTTAGTGAATCATGTAAAGTTGTAAAAGAATCAGTTGCAATCTCAAAAATTGGTATTTGAACATATTTAAAGAAATTCCAAAATGATGGATGATTCAATACAAACCGATTTATATTTTCATATTTGAGACAATCACGTAATATTTGACCACATATCAATCCTATCTCATGTACTTCAGGCCCCTTCATTAACATCAATATTATAGCTGGCTTGTTATTCACCAAATATTCAGCAGTAGGGGACTTGTTTCCAATTTGTCGTCGTAAAAGGGTCAGAAACAATATAACCACATGTTTTCGAGAATCAAAATCCAATTTACGTAAATTATAAATTAAATGGTATAAACAATCAGTGGCATAAACTTCTTGAGCCAATATTCCAATCTGGTCAGGCTGAGGTTCATTTTCATCATCTCCATGAAGAATCACCTTCATTTGATTCAAATATCTAGTACAATCATCTTGAAATTTTTTATTATTATCATTATTGATGTCTAGTTTTTGCACCAGATCAGTTAATGCTCTGACTAAATCCTGGGGAGTCTTTGGAGTCTTGGGATCTCTTTTAAATAGGAAGGCCATGATCTGTTGTTGTTGTGTGTGCTGTTGCTGTTGCTGTTGCTGTTGCTGTTGCTGTTGCTGTTGTCGGTTGATGAACAAGGGAAGGGTGTGAAGGTATATTTAAGGCGGGTAAAACTTTCATCCACAAACAGATCTGGTGGATGATTTATAGTGTGAGTTTTTTTTTTCTTTTTTAGTCTATTAATTCTTTTTTTGAATTGGCGTGTTGCTGAACCGTGGAAGGAGTAAATATCTATTGTGTCTGTATCTATAGGTGTAAATCTATATGGATATATGGTAAATATCTCTTAAGTAGGTATCACCAATTGGTCCCCCTATAATAAAGAAAAAGTTAATGGGGAATATTCACAGGTGACAACAAACAGAAAAGAAAAACTGTAAAAAAAGAAAAATAAAAATATCTTGATTTACACGTTGAAAAGATTTAACATGTAAAATTAAATTAATCCCTCTTTCTGTTGTTGTATTTTTATTTTACAGATTAGGTTAATTATTAAAGATTTTCCAATTTGCTTTCCATTGGGAATTAATTACACCAAGAACCAAAAAGGGGGTTAATGTCGTCATGGTTAAGTATATGGCTGGCAGTGCCAATCAATAGAAGTAATAGACCAATTCTACAGGATGATGAATATATATTATGCATTAGGGATAGCATTGGGTTATATCAAGGAAGACTGAAAATTCTTGACCATCAAAATGGTAGATTATATCTAACCAATAAACGAATCATATATTTTGACAATGTAGATCAAAAAAGATGCATTGGTGTAGACTTGGATATTTTTGCATCAGCTGAATTCGTAGATGGATTCTTAAGATCATCTCCCAAAGTTAAGCTATTTATCAAGAATAATGATGCAACTACAGCAGGAAATCAAGTAGGTGATAGAGGTTCTCCAATTTCAACGTCAGCATCGCCATCTTCATTTACTAGACCTTTGGCAGTAAAACCAATCAATTGGGTTTGTAAGATATGTTCGTTTAATAATTCCATTGTACTGAGTTTTGATGTTGACCAAGATGTATTACCAAAATGTACTTCATGTGGGATTCGACCTAATCGGAAATATTTAAAAGATATAGTCGCCACTAGCTCACGAAATCTGTCACCACAACCACTACCACACCAACCACAACCTCCACCAGTAGCTGCATCTTTAACAATGCCATCACTAGATCGTCTGACGACGACACCGACACCGACACCGAGAAGAGATGATCAATGTCCCCAATGTACTTTTATAAACCATCCATCAATGAGATATTGTGAAATATGTGGCTCTGAATTAAAATCGACAATTCCAAAAGCATTACAAATGAAGATCTCGGAAAGTATGAAAACTAGACCAGTTAAACCTTCAAACCCATTAAATTTGAAATTAGAGAATTCAGAAGAAAAATATACAAATAATTCACCGTATATTAAGATTAGTTTCCGAAAAGGAGGTGAAACGCAATTTTTTGATCAAATTACCACTACAATTGACGAAATCAAATGGGAAAATCTTAAGAATAAAGGAGGTATCAACAAGAATGGTGTGAAACTTGAAGCACCAAAACCAGAACCATCCACTACTTCTACTAAACCAGGATTTGGGATTCATGCATTAGAACAGATTGGGCAACAACAAAGAAAACAAAATGAAATAATCTTGAGTTCCTCATTGGATGATTTGGAACAATTGATGTTGAAATATCAAGATTTAATTAAATTATCTTCTTCATTTAATAAATTTATTAATAATAAATCGGCAATATTGACAAAACAGTTAATACCTAGTTTGAATATTAAAAAGTCCTCAACATTATATCATCAAGAATTAAGTCGGCATATATGTGAATATACCATTAACTATGTATTAACGAAAGCATCGGCAATGATATCCAGTCAGGATTTATTTGCAAATTATAACAGATATCTTGTTGCATCACAAGGGTTTGGGTGTGAATTAGTGAGTGCTAATGATTTTAACAAATCAATTGGAATGTTTGAAACATTGAACCTACCTCTTGTCCTTAGAAATTATGAAAAAGCGGGTTTATTAGTCATTGCGCCCAAGAATACCGGAAATACATATGCCGAGTATATTTTAAACTACCTTCGCGAAGAAGAATATGAATTCAAGATGAGTAAGATGAGGCATGAATTGATTAATGAGGAACAATCACAAGATGGATATTATCATCAAGCATATACATATTTTAAGGGGAATACGGTTTCAGAAATCTCACATAAATTGAATTGGTCAAATAATATCACAATTGAAGAACTTGAAAAATGTGTTAATGAAGGATTGATTGTAGTTGATCAAAATATATCAGGAACTTTCTATTATATTAATAAATTTAATTATACAACTGATCAATGGGATGATGATCAAAGTGAAATACAAGAAATTCGAAAGATATTAGTGAATGAACAAAAGACAATTAGTGAGAGTTTGAAACATGAATATGAAAGAGAACATCTTAATAATTTGATTAATTTAGATCCTAATTATACTTTTGGTGATCTTGTTGTTGTGAATGAACAAGAGAATAAGAGTAATAGTAATAGTGATATTTCAAAAAGTAATACACCCATGACTGAAAGTCATTCACAATCTTTGAATGAATTGGCAGGATTGCAGTTTTAGGCAGGGGTGTTTTTTTACAGATATAGGTAGCGAAATAGGAATGATATGAGAAGGTCTACTCAGTATATAGACTTATATACTTAACCCTTGTAATTAATGCCCATAAATCATTTGGGTGATTGCCAAAAATTGTATGGGAGAATTTTTCAGTTTTTTTTTTCTTTTTTTTTGCCTTATGGCTTTGAATTGTTCCACAGCCAACTTAATTCACCTTATTGTATGTACGAACAGCTTAAACATATAATGTCAATATGAACTACGGATCTTCAACATCTTCAGCGTCATATCGTAAAATAAATAATCTACCGATTCAACAACAGCAACAACAACAAAACTCTTCCTTACAACAACAAAATACAACCATACCCACTACTACGACTACCACCACTGGCACCGGCCCTAGCCATCTTCATCATCTTCATCCACAGCAGCTGCAATACCAACAACATCCACAACATTCACACCATCAACAGCTACTGCACAAACAAACAATAAATCAAATGCCCATGATACCACAACCAGCACTAATGGCATCAAGTTCCATCCTAACATTAGGTCCATTTAAACATCGAAAAGATCTCACTCGAGAATCGGTATTAAGTACATATCTGATTCTTGGATATATTGCAGCAGGAACATATGGGAAAGTATATAAAGCAAAATTGAAAAGTAATGCTAAAGATAAACAACTTTCCGATCTGGGGACAGGAGATGTTGGTATCAATAATGATTTAGTCACGAATAATGTGACTTCTGCCACTGCTACATCATCTAATGACCAAATGGATATTGATGATCTTGAGAATGATAAACCAATAACTCAATTTTTTGCAATTAAAAAGTTCAAAAGTGATAATCATGGTCTGACAAAGACTCATCATACTCATGATATCAATGGTAATGAAATTGTTCATTATACTGGAATATCTCAAAGTGCAATACGTGAAATGTCATTATGTCGAGAATTAAACAATAAGAATATAACCAAATTGGTAGATATAATCTTAGAGAATAAATCTATTTATATGGTTTTTGAATTTTGTGAACATGATCTTTTACAAATCATTCATTATCATTCACATCCTGAAATTAAACCGATCCCACAAGCGACTATAAAATCCCTAAGTTGGCAAATCTTAAATGGGGTTACCTTTCTTCATCAAAACTGGATTTTCCATCGTGATTTAAAACCAGCAAATATCATGGTTACATCACAAGGAGTTGTCAAAATTGGTGATTTAGGACTTGCACGTAAATTCAATAATCCTTTACAGAGCTTATATACTGGTGATAAAGTTGTCGTGACAATTTGGTATAGAGCACCTGAATTATTACTTGGAACTCGACATTATACTCCAGCAATCGATTTATGGGCAGTAGGGTGTATCTTGGCTGAATTATTATCACTTCGACCTATATTTAAGGGAGAAGAAGCCAAGATGGACATTAACAACAAAAAGTCAGTACCATTTCAAAAGAATCAATTTCAAAAGATTATGGAGATATTGGGAGCACCTACTCTCAAGACATGGCCAAGTTTGAATAAATACCCTGAATACCCGCTGTTTACACAACAATTGGCAACTCAATCATATCCCCCAAACCTTGTTAATTGGCATAAGATGTTTGGAGGATCGAATAAACAATGTCTTGAATTATTAAAAGGATTATTAGAATATGATCCTGAAAAGAGATTAACTGCAGATAATGCATTATTACATCCATATTTCTTAGAATTACCAAAAGTTCAAGAAAATGCATTTGAAGGATTGACATTCAAATATCCCAATAGACGTATTTATACTGATGATAATGATATCAGCAGTAATCATGCCATCAATCAGAATTACAAGAGAGGTGGCGGTGGAGGTGGAGGGAACTTTGATGATGGAGGTGGACAAGGGACAAGTAGAAAGAAGAGAGGTTAGTTAGGTAGTAAAAAAATTGTATGTATGTATGTATGTATGTATGTATGTATGTATGTGTATAAATGCTTTTGTATTTAGAGATTTGGTTGATGATGTTGATGTTGATGTTGTTGTTTGGGATTTAAGGTTTTAAATAAAAGGACTTTAGCGGTTAGTTGTAACTGATTATTTGTTATGCTCAAGTAAATAGCCAGAAGGAAAAAGTATCAACAAGCAATCAGATAAAAACCAGTAGCAATCAGATTTACAACAGACTAGTAGCAATCGACTGTATCTCTATAAGCTATGAAATTGTCTGATTGGTATATCAACAAGAAACACATTTACAGCAGTCAAGTATCAGATATATATCAAGCACAAGACATCAAAACAAAGGAATCAGTATGTCTTAAGATTGTTGATGTTGATTTCAGTTTACCACCTCATTCAATCAAACAAGAAATCACACTATTAAAGAAACTTAATCATCCTCAAATCATTCATTTTATCAATGATCTTAAAATTGATGATGATTTAATATTGGTTACCACATTATATCGATACAATTTAAAAGAACTTTTATTATCCAAGTATTGTAAACGAACAACAAGATTTGATTTTAACAATCCAGGTCAACATAGTTATGCATATCGAAACACACTTGATGAATCCGATACAATACAATGGTTAGTGAAAATGGTCAGTGGATTGAAATATCTCCATTCTCAAGGTATAATCCATCGAGATATTAAGCCAACAAATATCCTATTCAGTTCCGATGATATAACTGAGCCAATAATTGGGGATTTGGGGATTAGTTATGATACATCTTTAACATATCGAGATCAAGAACCAATAAATGAGAAATATATCGATGTTTGCACAGGAATCTTTAAACCGCCGGAATTGATTTTGGGTATAACTAATTATTCATATGAAATTGATATTTGGTCATTAGCTATTGTAATGACGATATTATATGCAACTAATTTTGAATCTATATTGATTAAAGGAGATGATGATGAATTACTACAGGAGGAGCAGAATATATTTTATGAAGTATTTATAAGTGATTTACATTTATTAAGTAATATTTTTAAAACATTTGGTACTCCAAGTTACAGTGATTCAAACAATGAAATTTTATATTGGCCAGAATTAGCTAGTGATGAGTTACATTTTAAAAAGTTTAATATAGAAACTCGTCCTCGATTGTCATTGAAAGAAATACTTCCTAGATGTACCAATATCAAGATTAAAGAATTATTTAATAAAATGACCAAATACAATAGAACCACAAGAATCACTAGTCATGAGCTTTATAATGAACTAACTTGTGTATGATGAGATAGTACTATAATATATTATTAGAGTTTATCCCCCCCAGTGGAGTTGTGCAACCCTATGTTTATCAACGTACCAATAACCCTGATTTTTGTGGTTTCGATTGCATGAGCCTAGAATATACCCGTATCTAACTGCCAACCGATTTAAATAAACGCCTTAACCAACCATGTTTCTTTTTTTGTTATTGTTATTGTAATAGCTTAAGGGGAATTCGGTATTTCTCGGCTGCAACTGCAAAGGGTTCATGTTAAACGAAAGATTTCAGATATCATGATTAACTTTGTTATATATGATTTGATTGCGCTACCATAGTTGGATACTGGGACTTATTATATAGTATATTTTAATCATTTGAATTCTGGTTTGAACTTGTAGAAGAATCAGAGTGTAAGAGATCTCGTATTAAGTATTTCTTATGTAATGACACAAATGAATATATTCACAATATGCTAAATAAAATGATTCCTAATAAAATCTTAGAAGTTAAAAACAATTTGGTTGAATGATAGTAATGATAACAGTAGAACCACCAGCACCACCAACACCACCTTATCATCAATCACGCACAAAAAAGGAAAAACTTTGTATTCAAGAATTAGATGATTCGTTGATCATAAGATAATCCCCAACCAACAAAGTGGAATTTAATAGTATTGTGGGAAGCTTAAATCTAGTGTAATGCCCGTGAAATGCCGTATGCTATTTCAACAGGGGGAGGAAGTAACATAGAAGAATCCTTTTACCTAACGCACACTCCAACTAACCCATATCATTCAGTAGGGTTAAACAAAAGGATTTTTGTTTTTTCTGGTTCGATTATGAATGTCGTATCTGGTCAAATGTGATGATGCATAAGTTATTGTATTTGACATCATATCAAAATATAACCAAATGGGGTTTTTAGTGAGTTATCGATGAACACTCTCATTCTGAGAGTTTTAATCATTTACCAAATGTTTCAATCCAGTGCCGCTCCATACTTTGTTTCACAGGAGTCCTTATATGTTTTTATGAATTAATTTTTAGTTTTTGATTCTATATAAAATTTAATTAGTTTATAATGACTTATGGGGAAAAAAGAAAAAAAATCCGTTCTATATATTTATATCCGTTATGACTAACGGTTACCCCACACCACCCTACCAATCAATCAAGTCGCGCAATTGTTTGTTGTCTATTTGTGCTTATTTTTTGAAATGACAAAAATAATAATAATATTATTTTTTATTTTCTTGAGACTATAAACAGCAAAAAAATAATGACTAAATTTATTATTTTAATTTTTTTCATTATGATTACAAGGGGAACGAGCCGCCTGTGAGATGGCCTTGAACACTCACTGTTAGGCGAAAGGTGAAAGGAAACTTACACCTATGGAACCCACCTGCTGTGTTAACTTCCGGTAGAGTGTGTAGAGAGTGAAGGGAACCCACCTGCGGTATTTAGATTAGTGTATATAAAAATTGAAAGAAGAATCAGGAAGAAAAGAGTGAAAATGGTGAAAGTAAAATACTGTGCTCATTGAATATGAATGAGGTCAAGTCGGGTGGCTATACAAAACTTTATAAAAAAATGAACACTATCTACGGAAACTCACCTGTAATAGATTACCTCCCGTGGTCGTGTAACTCTGGCTAAAATTTGTAACGTAACCTTTATTTTATAAAGCTGAAAGAGAGAAAAGAAAAGATAATTGTTTCGTTATTTTTAAGGAAGATGCATAAATTTAACTATTATTTTTTTCTTGAATTATGCAAGCAATTACACAAAAAAAAATAATACAGCTAAATAATTAAATTTAAAATAAATAAAGAAAAAAAGTTTTTTTCTATTTGTTTTTTTAATCTGTATTTATTTAAAAACGTTGTATATTTTCATTCTTTCAATAATCATTCAGCCAATTTTCCAACTTAAATAAAAGAAAACACCAAAACAATTCTCTTCTTTTACTTGAAGACAATTTCTCCATTAGTGTGATTAAAAGTAGATCATATACTAGTAAGAAGAAGAACTGAAAAAGACAGAGCCATCCCCCAACTTACAAACTCGTATAACCTCCCAACAAGGTGAATTTTGAAATTTCATACAAGGATAGCTCCCCTATTCTCCCAATAAATATATAGCTTAGCAAGCAAAATGAAATTATTTCAAAGGAATTATCCAGCTCATGAAGAGACATTCGATGAGCAGTTTATAAGAACAGCCAATTATGAGGAATTGGAAAGTTCATTTAAGATTCACAAGTATTATCCTAAATACTTTCATAATGAAGGAATTTCGACTCCTGAATTAAGAGATTTGATAATAGACAAACCAATATATAAAGAAGCAAATCGTCAAGCAAATCTCTTGAGAAAGGAAGCAACAAAAAAGCTAATGAAGACAATGCTGGATACCAATGGTTTAGTCACAGAAATTTCAGAAACAAATGCAACAACTCAAAGAGACAATTATAATAATGACCATAATGTGACAAAGACTAAAACCAAAAATGGGGAATCTTCGGTTTGGGATATTGTCCACGATGTCCCACTTATAGATAATAAAGGGATATATACATATACTGAGAAAGAAATACATCCAGTTGATTTAGAATCCGAAACAGATGAAGTAGAGGCATATTCTCCAGAAAACTGCAACACTAATGACCAATTCATATTTAATGATTCTTGTAATTATGGAACACGACTTATTCATCATCATAAAGTGACGCCAGCTTCAAGATTGTTATATATAATGGGTAAATTCAAGAGATCAGCAAGTTCCCAACCTAGAGAGGTTAGACCCATTCCACGTGAACGTAAGTTGATAGTTTCAAGAGATTCAAGGAAAGCAACAACAACAAATAATTCATTAAGTCAAAAAACTTTGCATACAAGTCATTTAACTGAATTATATCTTGTCCCTAGTCTAGACAGGAAATCTGCCTGTTTTGATCAAACAAAGTCGCAATATACCTTAACCAGGAAGATTATTGATAAACTACACGTAGGAAAGTCCCAGTATCAACACGATGATTATAGATTTACTAAGAATAATAAAGATGTGATAGGTATGTATAACTCATTTTTATTTTCCTATTTTACAGGTAATAAGCTTGTGAGTGTGTATGTGTTTTACTAACGGTCGGGTCTACTTTCTTGATGAGACTCGACCCTTTTCATAATAGCCCCCCCCCCCCCGAGTGTGTTCAAAAGGGTGTGTGTGGGATTCCGTATTCAAAGATTCAATGTGTGTGTGATTTCATATTGAGCGATTCTTCAAAATGTGTGTTTTCAAGATATGGGGTCTTTTTTTTGCTTTGTGTCGTCAAACAAAACAAAGGTTGCGAAAAAAAAAAGAAAATCGCAAGAGCGGCAATCTTAAAAAAAATAAATATAAGTCCATAAAAAATAAATAGATTAGATTTTCACTTCCTAATCAGGTTAAAGCCGTTCGGTATAATAATCCTTCAACCAAAAATAGAAATTCAATCATATTTGGTTCCAGGAGTCTACGAATGACATAACAATGCTATTCGGATCCAACCTACAATCTTTCGTCTATACTTGATCACTTATCTAGAAATCCAAAAATTCCAAAACATTTTAAAAGAAGGGTGGGGTGAAAGTGGGGAGGTTTTTTATTAAAGTTTTAATTTAAGATGGTGTGTGTGAGAAACATTTTTCTTGAAACAAGGATAAGTTTGCAGTTTTCATTTCTTGAACTTGACAACTTACGTATGATTGAATTATGATGCGTTGTTAGGTAAAAAACAAACTTTAAAGATAGAGAAATTTGGCTTGGATATTTTGCAGTCATTCGAAAATAAGAATATCAATTCCAAAATAGGAACGAAGGGCGAGGGGGCGTATGGGCGAGGGGGGACCTTTCAAGAAAGTGTGGGTTGTTTCAAAAAAAAAGTCGTAGGAAGTATCTTGTTATATTATCAAATTAAACTCAAGTTAGAATTTCCAAGGGATTATTGAGAATAGGGATCATATATGGCGTTGGGGAGTGTTCAGCTTCCGAAACCCACTAAAATACAATAAGCGAAAAATTAATCAAAACAAAGGTGTGAAGTTTAACCTGTAAATCACTTGGCTAACTTTTTGTTTTGTTTTTTCTTGTGGTGATAAAAATTGCAGGGTCATGCATTTCAGGTGGAGGTGTTTTACAGTTTACGACATTATCAAGATTTTGAGAGATTATTGGTGGTGATCAGCCAGTAACAAAACAAAAAAAAAACTAACAATATGGTTTGCGTTTTTTCCAAACAAAACAATAAAAGATGGAGACATTTTTTTTGGGGGGATTCAAAAAATGACGGAATGCAAAGGTTCTTAAGTTTGCTGAATTTGTTATTTACACATTCCAACTATAAAAAGGGTTAGAACCGTAGTCCGTGTGACAGCTCCCACATTTATAAAATAACGGAAAAAGAAAACCACTGTAGTTGTTAATTATCCGACATTCAAAAGAAGACAAATCAGCCTTTCTAAATCAATCAATTTAAATCGTTCAATTCATTATTTATTGATTGCTAAACAACTTTCTTAGCGCCTTCTACAGAGACATACTAATTGACGACATTTTCGCTTTTCAGTGATTAGAAGAATTTTTTTTTTGCGGTAATCCCCCTTCAAATAAAAAGTCAAGTTTTCCCCCATACAAACCACAAACACCCCCGAAAAACCTGAAGCTTAAATAAAATAAAATAAAAAAAAATAAAAAATCATCGTTGGTTCTCAATTCAAAATTTTACAGTCACAGATAATTTTTTTTATTCCCTCTTTTTTCAATCGCACTTACACATTACTCCCCCAATCATCGCTAACACATTGTCATCATCAACGACATCCCACGACCTACTACTATTATTACTACTACTACTACTACTACCTACAAAAGATAGTCAGTCCAATTTCCTTTTACTCATCAAATAGATTGTTTTGTTATACACATATAGATAATATTTACCTCAGAACCCATCCTACCAACCAAACCTTTTTTTTGCTTTCTACTTCGTATTTAATTTATTTGGGGGGGAAAAAAGTCAATATTGTCATTAACAAACCTTACACAGCACTCACATACTAACACACTACCACACATACACACGTACACATTCATTCATTGATTGATTGACATACACACAGACACGAACGCTACTATTATATAGTATAAAAATAAATACAACAAGAACTAAGCTTAGTACAAACAAACCTTATACAATTTAAAGAAAAACAAAGAATACTAACGATAGATAATGTCTAAAATAGAAATTATAACTGAAAATGTAACCAATGGGCACACTGGTGCTATGCAAACCATTCAATATACTCAATCCCAAATGGTTGGTCATGGATCATTTGGGGTTGTATTCCAGACTCAGATCTTACCAACCAATGAAATTGCTGCTATGAAACGAGTCTTGCAAGATAAACGATTCAAGAATCGTGAATTACAAATTATGAAGTTGGTTCATCATCGAAATATAGCTGATTTAAAGTATTACTTTTATACAAATAATGATAAACAAGAGTTGTACTTGAATTTGATATTGGAATTCGTTCCTGAAACATTGTATAAAGCTAGTCATTATTATGTTCTGAAAAGATTGAGCATGCCTCCATTAGAGATTAAGTTATATTGTTATCAAATGTTTAGAGCATTAAACTATATTCATTCACAGGGGATTTGTCATCGTGATATAAAGCCACAAAATTTATTAATTAATCCAGACACTGGTGAATTAAAATTATGTGATTTTGGTTCTGCGAAAATCTTGAATCCAAATGAACCCAATGTTTCATATATTTGCTCAAGATATTATCGAGCTCCCGAATTAATTTTTGGTGCTACTAATTACACAACAAAAATTGATGTTTGGTCAGCTGGTTGTGTTATGGCTGAGTTAATATTGGGACAACCATTATTTCCTGGGGAATCAGGAATTGATCAATTGGTGGAAATCATTAAGATTTTAGGTACACCATCCAAGGAGCAAATTAAATGTATGAATCCAAATTATATGGAACATAAATTCCCCCAAATTAAACCAATACCATTATCAAAAATCTTTAAAAAAATGAGTAATGATTGCATACATTTCTTAGTTAAAGTGTTACAATATTCTCCAATTGATAGAATTTCATGTATTGAAGCATTAGTAGATCCATATTTTGATGAATTAAAGAATATGCAAACCAAATTACCAAATTATAGGAAAATCTTCTCACAACAATTTCATCAATCAAGTAATCCAAATACTCATTCAAATGCTGCAAATTATCAATTGTATAATTCTCAACCTGATTTGAAAGATTTACCTCCATTATTTGATTTTAATGAACGAGAATTATCAGTGGCTCCCCATTTAAATTATAGATTAGTTCCTGAATGGGCAATGGGTCATTTACAATTGAAGAAACCTATTAATAATTTAGATGAATTTATCCCCATGAATCCGCAAGATATGATTGTAACACTTGAATAATAAATCAGAGAGAGGGAGGGAGAGAGAGACAAAGAGAGAGAGAAGCAAAGAAAAATTAGCATACTAAGTGTATATAAATTATTAGACCTCATCCCCTTACACCAAATCATTTCCATCAACACCCTCCCCCCCCCAGCACTACCACATAAAACAAACAAAAAACTGAGCAATCAACCAGCAAGTGACATTGTCTCGATGTATACTAATCATCCCATTGAGCATTTTACACTACTTCAATAACCCATGAAAGGCAACTTTTTCCATTCATTCATTTTTATTATTATTATTATTATTATTATTATTATTATTATTGATAATAATATCTATTTAGTATTTATATAAATTATAACTGGCCCTCTATTATTTTTTTTATATAGTTATGTACTTTTTTGATACGTTTTGTACGAATGTCTGATTTTTATTTGAGTTTTTATTGTTATTAGTAAGAAAGTGTTGGTATTATTATCCGTTTATTAAAATATTTAGCCTATTTACATAAAATGTTATCCTCCTTTATAATCTAGGTTTGTTTAATTGTTTAAGTTTCTGTTCTGGAACCGTAGATTTTAATTCACCTTTAACTGTGGGTTTCTGTTGATTTGTAATTTTATAATAAATTCTAACAAATGGAGTTAAGAACCATCTTGAGAACCAATTCATTGCCCAAAAGCTAAAGATTATTCTTAATGGGAATAACATCTTTACAACAATATAAGACAATCCACATCCCATTACCGCATGTAATTTATCACCAGGATTTTCAAATTCCCAATCAGGATAATTATCAGCAATTAACTTGGTTGCCTTTTCTATAGCCCAATCAGGAACCTCTATTGGAATCAATGCAGGATAATGATAAAAGAGATACCAACATCCAAGAAATGGTAAGATTGCGCTTAATTCATGTAAGATTACAAATGCAACACCATTGGAATAGGGTTGATCAAGAAATTTTGAGAGTCGTTTATGAGTGAATTTGGGTAACATTCGAAGATATTTGTAAGCTTGTATGTTTGGATATATTTCTTGTGGTTTTAATGGTTTTGGTGATGTGAAGATTTTATTGTTGATTAAGGTTGTGTGAAATGGACGAAGAATGGAGATGTTGGATGTTCGTAATGGCGGCGATGGGGTTTTGGATAATAGTGATCCAGGGATGAATTTAGCCGACTTGGGCCCTAGCAAAGTTCTAAACATTTTATAATTGTCCCCGCTGGATAATAAATAATAAGTTTATTCAAATGGGGATAAGTTTCCATAGGTATACACAACACCAGTAAAATTTTTCATTACTAACTTACGTATATAATTATTGTTGGCAATTAACCCGAGGAAAGGCAAGAGGGCTCAACCGTTACCTTCCTAATTAGGAAATTATATATTACGCCGCACCTAAACGATAAATTTTCAAAATTTTTTTCGTTTCAATTTTATTTTTATTTTATACGAGGGAAAGAACCACAAAAACACCACCGCTTAAATCCTCCACTTGGGTCCACCTCGTTCAGATCAGCAATAAAAAAAATTTCAAACAAATATAAATATAACTTCAATTTACTGCCAATTTTTTTCTTATAATTTTCCTTTTCCTTAATATATATTATTATTTTTCATATATATATATATATTTATTTCAACTATTATACTCAAACGCACAATGCCAGTTCCTCCTGTCTATATTGTATCTGCTGCTAGAACTCCAGTTGGTTCTTTCCAAGGTGGTTTATCTTCCTTAACTTACTCAGATTTGGGTGCACACGCCGTCAAGGCTGCTTTGGAAAAAGTCCCACAAATTAAACCAGAAGATGTCGACGAAGTGGTATTTGGTGGTGTTTTAATGGCCAATGTCGGTCAAGCTCCTGCTAGACAAGTTGCCCTTAAGGCTGGTTTACCAAATAAGACTGTTTGTTCCACCATTAACAAGGTTTGTGCTTCCGGTATGAAGGCTATTATAATTGGTGCCCAAAATATCATTTGTGGTACTTCTGATATTGTTATTGCTGGTGGTGCCGAATCCATGACTAACACTCCATACTACTTACCATCTGCTAGAGCTGGTGCCAGATATGGTGACGCTACTTTAGTTGACGGTGTCCAAAAGGATGGTTTATTGGATGTCTATGAAAACAAATTAATGGGTGTTGCTGCTGAAAAGTGTGCTAAAGACCTTAATATCACCAGAGATGAACAAGATGACTTTGCTGTCAGCTCTTACAAAAAGGCTCAAGCTGCTTTAGAAGCTGGTAAGTTCAATAATGAAGTTTCTCCAATCACTATCAAGGGTGTTAGAGGTAAGCCAGATGTGGTTATTTCTGCCGATGAAGAAATTAAGAACCTTAATGAACAAAGATTAAGATCTGCCAGAACTGTTTTCCAAAAGGAAAATGGTACCGTCACTGCTCCAAATGCGTCTAAATTAAACGATGGTGGTGCTGCTATTATCTTAGTTTCTGAAGCTAAATTGAAAGAATTAAACTTGAAACCAATTGCCAGAATTCTTGGTTGGGGTGAAGCTGCTAGAGACCCATTTGATTTCACCATTGCCCCAGCTTTAGCTGTCCCAAAGGCCTTGAACCATGCCAATGTTTCTGCTGAAAAGGTTGACTTTTATGAATTAAACGAAGCATTCTCCGTTGTTGGTCTTGCTAACTCCAAGTTATTGAACTTAGCTCCAGAAAAGGTTAACGCTTATGGTGGAGCTGTTGCCATTGGTCATCCATTAGGTTGTTCTGGTGCTAGAATTATCGTTACTTTGTTATCAGTCTTGGCTCAAGAAGGTGGTAAGATTGGTTGTGCTGGTATCTGTAACGGTGGTGGTGGTGCTTCTTCTATTGTTATCAAGCTTGAACAAGAAGAATCTAAATTATAAGAAAGTGTCACCTCCCTTTCATCTCACCTTTTAGATTGTAATAGTTGTTTAAAATATATATATTAGCTAGATATAGAGCAAAAAAGTACAAAAAAAAGAAAAAATATCAAAAAATTGATGATAACGTAATTGTAGGAAGTGTTTTCGAATGACGATGTGGCCACTTGAATGATAACAAAGACCGATCAACGGATATAAAGTTTTACTTGCAGTGTATGATTACTAATGACATCAAAGAGAAGGTAGACGAAAGTTATTTAATGGCAAAAATTCTTCATGTAAGCACTTGCAACCCTACCGATTCAAAGAAGAAGGCTGAACCACGTGGACAAGCTTTAATGAAAAGCTATTGTATAAATGTACATATGTCATTAAGGAAAGTGGCGTCCACCGCTATTGAAATTGTTCATATCATCGGTTTTTGAGATTAGTAACGGTTTGCAACCAATTTATATAGTGCGACATTAAGCAACAAGCCAAAACGACATTGCTTGGAATTATTAATGTCGCAAAAGTTTGCTTGATACAAATATGGGATTTTTTGCAGATGAGTTTACAGTTGAATGTAAAAACTCCTAGCAAATACGCCACCGCCAACCCAAATGATTGACGTCGATTACTTATGGACTGAAACTGAGCTTGAATCATTTGAGATTTACAATAGGTTCAAAGATAACACGGTGATATCCTTTGTAATTATTCCAGGAACCGAATCCGTTTTGAATGAGCTTTTGAAATTTAGTCAACTTTGGTGTTTGCACTATCCTTGGACCTATCATGCACCTACAATAGTATCCTATGAATATACCTATCACAATAAACAGGATGAACCCATTAAGCTAGGCTACATATATGGAGAATTAAACTATTATTTAAACTACCAAGAGTCGTATCTTCTTATACACATTATCCAGGCATTTAGCAGGGAATTCAAAGGTGTGTATATTCATTTCTTTGATTCCGCAGCAACACAACCATTATTATTATTATGCGAAGCTATTCTAGATGACGAATTGTTAAATGTCGCTGCTTCTCAAAATCGAGTCTGGATACATGAAGGAAATGTGGTATTGCTAAATTCTCATCAAAACAACCAGTTTCTACCTTTGATCAGAGCCATCCATCAAATTAATAATCATGATTATTCTATAGATACAACATTGACCAATGAGTTAAATAGAGTCAACGGAAAACTTGAACCTTTTTTACGGGAATTTCACGATTTGGAAATCTCAATCCCCTCAAAAATTGCAAATTTGCTTCTTGACAATACTATCCATACATACAATGCCCTCGACGCTTTGCTAGATGAAGATTCTGATGACTCGATTGATGAATATGGAGATCCAATTGACATATCCATCCCCGTCAATACTCTAAACCTTACTTCTTTGATTATGCTTTCGCCCGATTCAGGAAATGATTTCAAATCGGTAGTAAGTGAAATCCTTACCAAGGGATTACTGAAACATATCAAATCCCATGATATTTCGGTCCCCAAAGATTTCGAATTGCCAGATCTACCTATGTCCAGAAATGACTTCCAAGATAAATTGATCGAAAAAGGATATATCTCAAGCCGAGTGGAAGAGAATAGAGATGTTTATGACCAATATATCCCACCTGACCAAGATCGTGAAGAAGCTTTAGCGGGGCAACTCCAGGATATACTTGAACAAGGACAAGCAGGAATTGAGGATTTATTAAATGATCTAGATGCCGAAGAATCGGAAGATGATGAGCTATCAGATGATGAATTGAATCGGTTCAGGTATACCTATGAAGAAGTCTCTGGTGTTTGGCTAGATAAAGAGGAAGTAAAGCCGACATATCAAGAATATAAGGAAAAAATGATGAAGGATACCGAAGTGTTCCTGAATGAGTTCAAAGGAACTGAATTTGAAGATTTTCCAGAGTTTATGGCTTCAGAAGTTGCTTTGGCTATGAAGATGGAGAAATATAATGATGATAGTGATTATGTAAGTGATGACACTGGCGAATATCAAGGTGAAATGACTTTTGATGAATACGTGCAATTTAAAAATAGACTAAGAGATGAAGAAGTAGTAAATGGCGTACATGACGACGAAGATAGCGATGATGACGAATGGGAATATGTTGAACACGTGGACGATAATGAAGAAGATGATGATGAGGATGTGGAAATATACACAGCCGAACCCAAGATTTCTGAACTTGGACCTATGCGATCAATTAATGAGAGAGAGAGTCAGCTGTGGCAACTTTTTAAGAATAACGATATTGAATCATTGAGCAAGCTATTACAGGGAATGGAAACCAAAGATTCTCATTTAGAAGATATCATTAGGCGCAAATATAAATAAGTTTATAGACTTTTTTTTAAATACACTTCACCAGGGTACTTAAATATTATTATTGGGAATCTGGATTCCTCTCTCATTTAGCTGATGTATTGTCCAAATCCAAGTTCTAGCGGCGTAGTCCATATCATTAGCAACCTTGGAAGGAGTAGCTTCTTCACCATTAGCACCAAAGTATTTTCCATTATGTTTCTCGACTATTAAAGTTGGATCAAGACTGCATTTGGTCACTGCTTCCGCACCTTCTTGACAACTGACACCGAAGAAATATCCGACAATTTCAAACACACACCAGAATAATATTCCTACAATAGGTAATCTAGTCCAGTATGCAAAGATATTCGCATTCATAACAAATCCTGGATGTACAGTCATGCAAAGAACTTTTGGATTTCTTAAAGCTAGCATTTTCATAAAATGTATTCCCGCCGTCTTGGCCATCCCATAACGAAGCCAAGTGAATATGAAATTGGGTCTATAATTGAATGTGTTGCTTAATCTAAAATATCTAATTGCAAACTGGTGCCCTATAGAACCAACATATATGACCCTAGGAGGTGGTGCATTGGGGAACTTGCCAGTAGTTTTCTCTAGTATGGGTAATAGTTTAGTGGTTAATAGAAATGGAGAAACGTAATTTGTCTGTAGTTGTATTTCAAAGTTGTCCTTTGTTAAGGCAAAAGGTAGAGCCATGGCTCCAGCATTATTGATTAACAAATGTAAATGATCTTCAATCCCTTTAAAATATTCCACTGCCCGTATTACCGATGCCAAACTACTTAAATCAACCTCCAAGAATAACAAGTCTCCGAGATGTCGCATTGTAGAAGTTTCAAAGTCATATTCCTGTGTAATTTCCTTTGCCTTCTTCTTTAGCTCCTTGATCGACTTCAAGCATCGTGATCTGCTTCTTCCAGCAATGTAGATGATATAACCATGAAGATATAGATGCAACACCGTAAAGAAACCAACCCCACTATTACCTCCAGTAATAATCGCAACTCGTCTCTCTGTGCTGGGATTTAAGTATGGTAGTGTACTAACGTCAAACGAAGACATGCTATTGGCACAGATCAAGAGCTACCCTGTGATGATGGATGGATTCAGGTAAAAAATGTGTTAAAATGATGCAAGTCAAAGAAACAAACAACACAACCTTGATATCGCGAGGCAAGAAAAAAAATAATAAAAAGGTTCCCAATGCGATTGTGATTGTTGCTTGGCACAATTGTGAAATTGGATCTCTCTCTGTCTCTCTGTGTTTGCGTGCGCGTGTGTGTGGTACTCTGGTTTTTCGGTATATGGTTATTGAGAGAGAAGTTAAACTGTTATCATATTTGATAAGAAATGTGTAGTTTCTACATGATTTATTGGTGGAAAGATTTCCAATTATGGTAAGCGTTTTGATGCGAAGATCAATACAAATTTTCATATGCTATTACTTCTAAATTTCCCCGGAGATAAACTTCAGCAAGAAATACATAACGAAGCAAGACTACTAGATCCTTTTATTATAATCGAGATACTCTCTATACATGTTATTCACAATATAAGTATATGAAAGCGATATTTTTAATCCAATTTGAGTTCCTTAACAATGATTTCGAAAATTTCAGTTGGAGTCTTATCAGTAGTATCAATAGCAGCAGCTTCATTTAATTCTTCATCCTTTGGGATCTCCATAATATCGTATTGTGATTTAACCATATCTGATTTCATATAATGTCCCTTTCTTGATTCAACTCGTTTAACGAGTTCCTCAAAGGAAGTATACAAGAACATAAATTTGAAACTTAACTCAGAAGATGGAACTGCATTAGCTTTGATATATTCACGATACACTTTCTTCAACATTGAACAAGTTACCACACAGAGACCAGATTTGTTATCTTCTTCTAATGCCTTAGCACTGGAAACTTGACTTAGTTGTCTTAACCATCCCCATCTATCCTCGTCAGTTAAAGGTTGCCCTTTGGACATCTTTTCCACATTCTCTTGTGGATGCAAATCATCACCTTCAATAAGTGGGCAATCTAACCTTTGAGCTAAAAGTTCTCCTTGAGTTGATTTTCCAGTGCCTGCAGGTCCACCTACTACAATAACTGTTCTTCTATGTGTCATAAATCTTAATACCTCTTAATCCAAAGGAAAAGTGCTGAAATGGAAAATCTGTAGACTTCCAATTTACGATGCTGGCAATTTATAACCCGCCCCCAACTTCTTTTTTTTTGTGGAGGATCCAACAATTTGCGTGGGGGTTCTTTCCATTGTTCCCCCACTCAAATCCGGTTGCATTACCAAAAGCAGCATGGGTGTTTTAACATTTGGGTAAACCTGGTTGATTTAAACTTATTGTGTTATTCTAAATACAAGTTTCTGCTATTTACAAAAGTCAGTTTCTGGTATATACAAAAATCAGTTAGGAAAATGATTTATGGCGACTCGTTCTCATATTCTTGTTCTTCTTCCTATCGCTAAATCCGATTTTATTCCATTTCTTCAATGATTCTAATTCTTCAATAAGTCGTTTCTCACACAAAGCCTTCACCTCCGCCATACTTTCTTTGTCAACAAAGATGGTAGGGTATCTAATAGCAAGCCACATAAGACCAGTTGTCATTTTATGCATAAATTCAAGGTTCAGAATCACTTTTATAGCTTTTTCAAATTGATCACCAACTCGTACTTTTCCTGAGAGAACCTTGAGATTCAAAAAACTAAATTGAAAGATGTTCTTGGTTTCATTCTTAGCTATGGCTAAGAAAAATTCCTTTAGACATTCCTGTCCTTCTTTATTATCCCTTACATTCAAAGGCACTTGTGCTAATTTCAATTGATCTGCCATCGATAACTTGTATGGGCCATCTTCTGGATAACATTTGAGGGCACAAGTGACATCCCTTATCTCACAAAAGAAGACGTCTTCGTGTTCTTTTTCTTCGGTTTTTTCTTTAAAACGATTTAATAATGTAAGAAAGGAAACAGTTGAATCTTCCTTCGCCATATAATACTCCCAAATATGATGAGGTGGAAATATGCCTGCTTTCGTTATTGGCACCGGAGATGCTTTGAAGTAGTTTTTTACTCGTTGTAAATCACGTTGATGCATTGAAGTGATAAATCCTTCTTGTGACCCTTCGTCTCTGGAAAATCTTCCAGCACGGCCACCGATTTGTTTTGCCTCTGATATCGTCAATGGCAAATGTACCGCACCATCCCATTTCTCAAGCTTGGTAAAAATAACTCTTTTGATCTTAAGATTCAATCCCATTCCAATAGCATCCGATGAGACCAAAATATCATACTCACCACTATTGAATAATTCAGCTTGTTGAGCTCTAATTTCGTGAGGTAAACTTCCGTAAACAATGGCCACCTTAAATTTTGTTTCTTTTTCAATTTTGCACTGTAGATCCCATAATTTCAGCTTAGAAAATGCAATCAAACAATCACCCTTCTGCAAGGAACTAAAGTCAGTAGGTTTGTCTTCAATAGTTAATTTACCCAATCTTTCAAATCGTCTTATATGAAGCTCATCCCCAGTTTTCTTGACTAATTTCTGAATTATCGGGATGGCTGTTTCTTCTCCACAAAGATGTATTTCATTCGCCAACACTCCTAGAAATGCGTTTGTCCATGCACATCCTCTGAAACGATTACCTATCATTTGAATTTCGTCTATAATACACAATTCAAACTTCTTGTGTACTGGGACCATTTCAACTGTTCCTGCATAGATACCACTAAGTTTCCCATATTGATCATATTTAGGGATGACTTCTTCACCAGTAACCAAATTACATGGTATACCCTCTCTATTGAATCTTTCAAAGATTTCACGAGCCAATAATCTTAATGGACCTGCATAGTAACCACTTTGGGCTTGGGACAATCTAAGAAGCGAGTTATGGGTCTTACCACTATTGGTAGGACCAACGTGCATAATCACCTTTCTTTTCATCTTTCTTGCAAGGGGGTAC
Organism: Hemisphaericaspora nanyangensis; assembly: GCA_030557635.1. Classification (NCBI taxonomy): domain Eukaryota; kingdom Fungi; phylum Ascomycota; class Pichiomycetes; order Serinales; family Debaryomycetaceae; genus Hemisphaericaspora; species Hemisphaericaspora nanyangensis. The sequence continues at coordinate 488,142 of JAKTPO010000005.1, read as the reverse complement.
CATTCAGCTGGATTATTAACGTCAATGGTCTTTTCTTCGAAAGGTGCTGATTCTATCTTGGCGGCGTAGTATTCCTTATAAAGTAATTGAGTGAATATTTGCAACAACAAGTCTTGTTTTGACTCTAAATTGTTGAATTCTAAAAAGTTTTTTGGATATTTTCCGGCATTGATTAAATAGATTAATTGAGTAATATGATGCATCTTTGGATCAACAAAATCTACCAATTGGATTTGAGATATTGGAGTCATTTTCGATTTTTCATAAGTAAATCTTTGAAATTGTTCATATATATTCTTCCTAAGTCTGTTAACCAACTTTTGTTTGAAAGCTTCAGGTTCATCATTTACCAAGTTAAGGGGATAAGTTGCATTATTTGATTTAAGAAAATCGTGAACTCTTAAAAGAGGAGTTTCTGCAACCTGTTTAAGTGCGTGTATCTTTGCAACATGTGGGTCTATAGCGTTATTTGTGTAAGCATCATGCAATGACGTTGATGTTGAAATATGGCATCGCTGAAAAATTGAGTTTGGAGAAATATTCAATCTTTTTGGACTGCAATGACATGCAGTCACTATTCTCCTTATAACTTGAACATTTGTTGACGTTAGAAGTAGCCTGTAACTCATATCGATATGCTAGAACTTTATCAAACAAAAATCAATAAGTTGATAACCTTTTTGCAACTTGGGGTTTACGTGAAATTTCACTATATTATGTTTAATGTATGTACGTCTTTGACAAAAGAGAACAAAAAAATAGCCACAAGAACCGACCAATTATAATGAGATTACGTCACGTGTATGTGCTAACATCCGGTTGTTAGTATTTTTAAACTTTTTTTTATGTCTAAATTTTTTTTTTTCCATTGAATGATTTTTTATGTGCGAGAGATCTTGCATACATTATTTAATTCACTAATTATTTTTACAACCTTTCCTTTGTAATTCATAAGCTGTGGTCAAAAATCCTAGTTTTACTTTTACTGTTAATATATATATATATACCCCATTCCCAACCTTATACACGTCCCACACCAGATCCCCCACTCCCCGTCCTTAACCCCAATTTGCTTTTTTTCCCGGTATTTTGTGTTGTATTTTGCATTGTGTTGTTATTGATTATTATATATATATTCATTTTTATATGGTGGGAACTTCTAAATTCGTCAATGATCAAAATCAGACTGCTCAATTAGCAGCACAGTTCAATGAGTTCTACCTCAGTATTACTTCTGCTCAGATCAGTCAGATTGGTAACTATAGAATAATACGAGAGATTGGAGAAGGTGCATTTGGTAAAGTATATTTAGCAAGACACGTATTATTGAATTTAAAAGTCGTGTTGAAATGTGGGATGATTGATGATCCAAATATTGTTCGTGAAATTTACTATCATAAACAGTTAAAACACAAAAATATAGTTAGTCTATATGAAGTTATAAAGACTGAGAATCATCTATGGATTGCATTAGAATATTGCGAAGGGAGTGAGTTATATTATTACATTTATGAAAAGAAAAGATTGGATATTGAAGAATGTCGGGACTTGTTCCTTCAAATAGTTATAGCACTCAAGTATGTTCATTCATTAAATCTAAGTCATAGAGACCTAAAATTGGAAAATATTCTCCTTGCCGATAAGAAACGAACCATAATAAAATTAACCGATTTTGGGTTTGTACGTGAGTTCAATCCATATAATAGAAGACTATTATCGACAATTTGTGGAACTACCGTTTATATGGCCCCAGAATTATTAAGAACTGAAAAATATTCCGGATTTGCTGTTGACATCTGGTCTTTGGGAATTATACTATACGCAATGGCCTATGGTGTTTTACCATTTGATGATGACGACGAAATGAGAATACGAACAAAGATTTTCAATGAAGAACCTGTATACAGCGAAAGCATTCCAGATGACGTCAATCAGCTAGTGATGAAAATGTTGAACAAGGATCCCAGTAAAAGACCTGATTTGAATGAAATTTTGAACTCGCCTTTTTTGATTGATCATCACACAAAGTACTTGGCAAAAACATCCAAACGCGCAACAACTGATGTAGAATCTATTCTTTCAATTAATCAACATTACAATTGCACAAAGAGGCCGTTTGAATCAAAAATTGAACGTGATCTAATTAAACGTTTGCAAAGACTAAATGTGGACATCGATGAGCTACAAGCGAGTGTTTTTAATAATGAAATGAATACATTAACTGCCTTTTACGAGTTGTGCTTGACGGAAGAATATTCTCGAAAAAAGCTAAAATATATCAGAGAAAAGAAACGAAAGTATTATGAAGCAAAATCTACATTAAAAAAATCAAGAAAGAGAGTGAAAAGTGCCCTCTCTCTTACGGATCAGTCAGTATTGAGCTCTCAACCTATAGAGAGAATTATTTCATCATTAAGTTTAAACTCCAATCGAAATCCAAGTAAGACAAACTTAATCAAATCATTTATTGAAAATCGTGAGTCTCTGGACTTGGACAAGCGTCTTGATCCACCACTGCCCAAAACTACAACCTCATTTTCGAAAATTTCAATAAAGGATGATAACCCTAGAGCGTTGTTTTCATTGGTTGAATCACCACAATCACCTACCTCCGACTCGAAAATTTCGGCTCATTCCAGAAGGGGTTCTCGTACCCTTTCTCCAATGTCAACAAAATTAGATTCTTCCTTGAGACGTTCAGTATCATTTGTTCCCGATGAAAGAAGACTTTCTACTGTATCATCAAACAGACTGACAACAAAAAAGGCAGGCAGTAAGTCTCACCTTTTGAATAAACTTCAATTTTGGAAGAAAAATAAAGACAATGATGCTCAAGAAGAGTCTTCAACTCCAGCAAGTTCTCAGTTGAGCGCCAAGAACTCACTTGAGAAACCATTATCATTGGGGGTCACTCATACTGAGCATAAGCAAACGCGAGCAAGCGATAGCATCGATGCATCACGTAAGCCTTCGTTTTCGATTATAAATACTGAAAAGCCGCACGTTTTAGAAAATCCCATTGCCAGTCCTTCATTTGAACAAATCCAACAAACTACACATGCTGAAATTGTTGATCCTCAACTTCGAACACCTCCGGAAACTCGTCTTCGTCGTACTAGGCCATCTTCCATGATATCCCAAGTGAGTGAGATAAGTAGGTTGAGTCAATTATCTACCATGTTATCAGAATCAGAATTAGATATTCTCGATGAAACAGATACGATGGACGATGATGATGACGACGAAGACATGTATGAATCGAGTATTAATATGTCTCATGATAATAGGGGAGCTACTGGAATGACTCCAACATCGAGTACTGCCACTCATAATAAAGGTAACAGTGGAAAGAAGAGACCCGGATACAGAAGAACAATGTCATCTGATACAGCATCATCTAGTGGAACCAACCCTGCAGCTAAAGGGAAAACATCGCTTGCAGATTTACCTGGTAATTCCTCTGAAGATGTATCTGACACTTCAGGTATTCTCGTGTCCCCAATTCCCACCAAAATTCTACCGGTGGAAGAGGATCCTTGTCAGGATCCTTCATCGTCAGAATATTCGAGATTGCGAGGAGTGAAAGGTTTGAATAGCAACGCAACGTTTTTCAGCAACTTGCCAGTACCAGGAGGTGTAATTATTGACCAACAACAACCTTATTATCGCACACATTCTCCACCATTAGGTGGGTATAATAAATTCGGGTCTAGAAAACCAATGAAGTCAGCTTACGAAAGCAAGAATGAGAATTCCAAGTCTGTAAAAAAGAGAGCTACACCGACATTCTTTCAGAACACCCTGTCACCAACACCAAGAGTATATGAAGAAACGCGACAAGTTGAACACTGGATACAGAGCTCAAATTTCCACGGCAACTTAAAATCGACATATGAACCTGTCATAAACGAGGAGGATGAGGTTAGTGATAATTAGATATTATTTATAGAGAACCTGTATGTAGAAATATAGAATTTATATGGTGAAACCTGTTTATAAGAATCAAGTGGCTGCCAAAAAAGAAAATTGATTTTGGTACACTACTCTTGGTTTTAAGTACTGCATATTGTGCTACATGGAAAATTTTTTCACTGTGTGTTTGGCTACAGCTTCAAAGAGCAGAGATTGACAAAGCGATTGGTTATTATTGTTCTAACGCAGTTACATATATATAAGGGCAAGAAGAGCATCATGGCATCTGTTGTTGTTGTGAATAATGAATTAAAGGATTCCGTTAAGGAATATGCCCAAATCATTGATGGGATAAATAAGAACACTCAATTTTCTGAAAGTATTTCATCATTATTACAAGGAGACGAAATAGCCAACAAATCAGAATTATTGGCAAAGATATATGGTGTTTCTACTAGTGATAACTTTAAGAAATTGACAGATAAGGAATTCGAACCTACTTTCTACTTGTTACTTCATATCGCTTCTGAACTTTCCAGCAGTCAGGAAGTTTTAGATAATGTCGGTTCACCAATTATTAAGGCGTTATTGGAAACTGATCCAGCTCAACCACCATCTTTAAGGGATAGAAGATCTATAAAATCAGCTACCGTCTTATCTGTCTTAAGCACGATCTTCAACTTGATTCCAAGCGCTTCCAAGACCAGAATAGCTCTTTTGAAGGAAATTTTAAAAGTCATCAAAACTTCTGGAATTGATTTTGCTTTAATTCAAGATAATATTTCATCCAATTTAATCAATTGGTTAAAACAAGCCAACACTGATGTTTCTGAAATTAGAAGTATATTCTGGGAATTTATCACCTTGGATACTAAATTCTCCAAGAAATCATTGGACTTGATCAAATCATTCACAAATCAACATGAATTAAACTCAACTGAATTGAATCAACTTATCACTTTTGCATTATCATCCCAAGAAGTCGATATCTCATTCTTGGTAAACGACAATGTTGCCAAAGCATTGAATGATGAACAATTATCTACTATCTTTAAGAAATACGTTCGTGGTGAGATTATCAATGCTAGCGATGTTCCATCTGAATTACAATTACCAGCTGAGATCATTCATAGCAAATCCAAAATTTTGAACTTAGCCAAATACTTTGTCGATGCCTCGTCTTCTCCAGACCATGACGATATTGTTTTCAAATATAACGAAATTCCAAACGTTGCCTCTGGTGCAGAATTTGAACAATTAGTAGTTCAAGCCATTAAGGCTGGTGTTATTGAAGGTAAATTAAACCAAGTTGAAGAAGAATTTTACTTGAGTAGAGTTAATAGATTCATTTTGGCAGGTGAAGATAATTCTCAAAACTGGGTTGCTGTTAAGGCTGCTTTACAACAATGGAAAGATGCCTTGACTAACATTGATGAAGCCGTTGCCGCTGCTAGAGAAAGTATTGTTGACAGCTCTTCTAACTAGATATTTTTCTGTTTGTTTAATTAATTACATTGTACCATAACGTTAAATTCAAAAATTCTTTATTATTGTACACATAGAAATAATCAAAACTCTATTCTTTTTCATTGTCAAGAACAACTAGGAATCCACCCACCAAGTGTAATGATCCACATACAAATACTTCTATTTCTTCCTTTTGAGCTTCAGATTTTAAGTAGTTAACACAAGATTCGATATCTGGGAGAACGTGTCTAGTTGCTTTATCCCCATCTAGTTCTTTCCAGGTATCACTGAAATCATGTTGAACAACGAGCTTCTTAACTGTGTCTTCCGGATTGTTCTTGGAAAGTAATTCTGCACTATATTCGCCTGATGCCCAAGTAATATTTGGTGTGAAGATGACATCTGAAAATTCAAAACTAGACTGTGAGTCTTTTAATACTTGGTACAATTTTTGTAATAACTCGCGATAGTTTTCTCTTCCTTGTTGATTGAACAAAAGAACCTTTCTCTTGTTGGAATTTTCCGGTTTAGATTGTTCTTGTTTGAACCAAGTAGTTGCAGCACTAATGGATTCCATTGTGTGTGCACCATCAATATACCACGTAATTCCTTCGTATCCTGCTCTTTCTTTAATCACTTGGCATCTTCCTGGCCAGTCTACGTTAGCAAGACCAGCAAGGAATTTATCGGATAATTTCTTGATGGAACCATCTGTGTTAAACTCGGGTAATTCTTCAGTTACACCAATCGATTTCAAATGAGTATCGGCCAATCTAACAGCCAATGCAGCGTTGCTGGCTTGAAAATCACCTAATAAACCTAATTTTGCTTCCTTGGGTAAATCTGCATCGACGAATTCTAACCAAGCAGAACCTAACTCTCTTGAACGCTTTACTATCAAGTCATGAGTTTGTGGATATTCAACTTGGTTAGATACAAATGCCGGAACTCCCTTTTTAAAAATCCCAGTCTTGTTGTCTGTAATGCTTTCAATGTTATCTCCCAACATAAAAGTATGATCAATACCCAAGGCCGAGATACCTGTAACTGTTGGCTTATCGATGATATTAGTGGAATCATAAGTCCCACCTACACCTACTTCATAAATTGCAGTATCTACACCTTCTTGCATAAAGACGTGAAATGACAAAACTGTTAAATATTTGAAATACATTGGTTTAACTTGATCACATGGTTGTAAACTAGGCCATTTCTTAGGATCAGATTTTGTTGTTGATAATTTATCCCAGACTTCAAAGAAATATTTGGTAAATTTATCCTTACTAATTGCTTCACCATTGATTCTAATTCTCTCGCGAACTGATTTTAAATGAGGAGAAGTATATAAACCAATATTTGAAATGTAATTTGGACGATATTGATTCAAAATTGATTCGGTGAAAGCACAAGTGGATCCCTTTCCTTTAGTACCAGTGACATGGATAATATTCAATCTATTAAAATCGGAAGGTTTATAACCCATTCTTCTTGTATATTCATATACTTCACCAATCGATAATTCATTTCTATTTACACTTGCACCCAACTTCTTCAATGCTTCAATTGAAGCAAAATTGGATTGAAGCGAATTCAATGCATTAATTGCATCTTTATAAGTTCTTAACCCTTTCATTTCAGGCCTTGGATTAAAATCGGTTGATTGACTCATAGGAGCAAATGAAAGGATATTTGAATTCCACCCCTTGCTCTGAAGAAGTCAAATATTATTTGAAGGTGAAACGAGACTGATAAAGTGAAAAATTCTTGGGCGTCCTTTGTTCCCCCGAAAACGGCAAATTTCTTGAGCCGCGTGGGAATACCCTTGGCTAACCGCTGGTTAGTTCTTATTCACCTTTTCATATCCGGATAAGTAACAACTGCTATTGTTGATTATTATGCGTTTATTTGATTGTTTTTTAGGTGTCTGAGTTCGGGTTGAATTGTATTGGGAATATGGGGTCAAAGTATAGAATTGTGACACATGATCTGCGTTGTGTGAAAGAAGTTCGTGTTAAGCAAACAACATAGCAAAGTGTTAGAGGACTTTCCGAGGAACACTTGTAGCCGTTCTACTTGAATTATGCTAGGATTTACTGACTGACTGAATGATTTACAGATCTCGATATGAAAACCTATTTATAAGAACCTTTTTAAATGCAGAGAAATCAAATGCGGTTTTACTAACAAAAACCCTTAATAATTAACTTATATGAGAACAAAAAGTCCACCAAATTCAGTCCAGTAGTGGACTCGGATTAACTGGACTTAGTCCATCAGTGGACTTGGACTATCCAGATCCATAACACCACGGCTTCTGACTGGACAATATTGAGTGGATTTGGAAGGACTATAGGTTCATCGAGTTTTTCTTTGTTTTTTTGCTACCAGATTCTAATATTGAACCGGTAGACTGGCACCTCCAGCTCTTTGTGGAAATTTAATTACTTTCATCTTAAGTTTCCTCAAAAGTGGTATTTTATTATTGTTTGATTTCTCGCTGTCCTCTATTCCAAGGACAAGAAAATCCTAGGAGAAGAACAGGAATTTCTTGTCCTTGGATTTCTACATGAAATTATCAAATTCCATAAGAAGTTCTCATTGTCATTTTGCATTTTACATATAGAACTAAAACCTTTTACAAGCTAATCAAATGTTATTGTCTCTTTCATTATCTAGTACAATCAAAAACCCACCCACTAGGTGTAATGATCCAGTTACAAAAACTTCCAATTCTTCTTTTTGACCTTCGGATCGTAAGTATTTGATACAGGATTCAATATCTGAGAGTACATGTATAGTTGCCTTATCTCCATCTAATTCTTTCCAAATATCACTACAATCATTCTGAACTGCAAGCTTCTTTACTACGTCTAATGACTGGTTCATAAAACCTACTTCTGGACTATAGTCACCTGATGACCAAGTTATATTTGGAGCAAAGATTACATCTGAAAATGCAATGTCAGAATCACGCAATATTTGAAATAATTGCACTAATAGGTCACGAAAATTTTCCCTTCCCTGTTGGTTAAATAAAAGGACTTTTCTCTTGTTGATATTCTCTGGATTAGATTGTTCCATTTTGAACCAAGTTGTGGCAACATCCACAGATTCCATAGTATGTGCACCATCAACATACCATTTGATGTTAGATTCTTTAATCACTTGGCATCTACCTGGCCAATGGACATTAGAAAGACCAGCAATAAACTTATCGGATAGTTTTTTAATTGAACCATCTACGTCAAACTCTGGTAGCTCTTTAGTAACACCGATTGATTTCAAATGGGTATAAGCTAATCTAACCGCCAACGACGCGTTTGCTGTTTGGAAATCCCCCAATAAACCTAATTTTACATACTTTGGTAAATCAACGTCAACGAATTCTAACCAGGAAGCTCCTAACTCGCCAGCACGATTGATTATCAAATCATGAGTTTGTGGGTATGCTATTTGTCTAGATACAAATGCAGGAGAACCTTTTTTAAAAATACCAGTTTTGGCTGTTGTGATACTTTCAATTGTATCACCCAATACAAACGTATGATCAATTCCCAAGGCAGTGATACCAGTTGCTGTTGGTTTATCGATAATATTAGTTGGGTCATACAAGCCACCAATGCCGACTTCATAAATTGCAGTATCTATACCTTCTTGCATAAAGACGTGAAATGACATAGCTGTTAAGAATCTGAAAAACGTTGGTTTTATTTGATTACAAGATTCATCATTGTATTGATTGGAGGGGATATTTGATAATTTATCCCAAACTTCAAAGAAATATTTGGTGAATTTGTCCTTACTGATAGGTTGACCATTGATTCTAATTCTTTCACGAACTGTTTTTAAATGAGGTGAAGTAAATAACCCGACTTTTGAGATACCATTATCGCGATATTGATTTAAAATTGATTCGGTGAAAGCACAAGTGGATCCCTTTCCTTTAGTACCAGTGACATGGATAATATTCAATCTATTAAAATCGGAAGGTTTATATCCCATTATTCTTATATATCCACACATTTCAGCAAATGATATTTCAGATCTATACTTAGTTGCTCCTAACTTCTTCAAAGCTTCAATTGAGGCATGATTGGAGTAAAGAGTATTTAATGAGCTAAGGGCATCTTCATAAGTTCTTGTACCTGTGATTTCAGGTACTGACTTCAAATCAACAGTTGGACTCATTTAGTAGATGATTTAAAAGTATTCGACACACTTGGGAAGAGGAAAGGTATCCAAATTTTATACTTATAGTAATTGATATAAGTAAGCGCTGCCCCGCCATGATACGGGCAGCCCACGGTGGCTGCAAAACGTGAACCATTGTTTGAGTTGCGTGGTGCTGGGGGCCAAACACAAAACAATTGCTAACACCTTAGCATAGTCTTTTCTGAAGTGTGATGTATACACATGAGCTTCTTTGAAGCATTAAAGGCAAAGGAAGGAGAATCCAAGTAATAAGGAGGTTTCTCAAGTGTTGTGAGGGTATTAGTAAGCCACCAAGGACTCAAACATTAAATGACGTATTGTTTATCTTTTTTTATGATTAGCGAGAATCATGATTGAAACTTTTATGGATAACGGATAAGTATATAAACTTGATACCAACTGCGATTACGATCATCAAAAATTTTAATTGACATAGATTTACGAGTTGTGTGTGTTGAGGTTTACGAGAAGTCTAACTTCGTCATTTCGTTTTTTTCTTCGCAATCGTTTTAAATTCTTTGTGTATGGGAATGTATTAACTAATGACTTGGTTTCCCTGTAGAAGTTTACATGTAAGACAATTTAGTTGATTTGAGAAATCAATAGTTTACTACAGAGTGGTATGATGATTTTCAAACTGATTGTTTAAATAACCTTAGATTAACGTGAAAATTCGCTCATTTCTTCTACTGTATAAACAGTATTATTCTCTTTAGAATTAGCCAAAATGGTTGCCAAAAAAAGAAAATAAAAAACAAGGACATTGGAAGAATATACATAAGCAAGATACATTTAGCACCAAGAGACTAGAAAACAGAATAATGTTTCCAACAAATATCACGGCTTCGTCAAATTCAAACCAAGCGAAAACAATAACAAGTAAACTTGTTTCTTGGCAAAGGGGGATTATAAAATTCCCTACAGTATTTATCTTCAGAAAATCTACGTTTTAAACTCATTTCAAATATTGCTTATTAGAGAGAAGCTACGAACTGAGGGAGAATATTTATATATAGTCTACCAATAATATTAGCTTGGAATGTCAAATATTAATCAAATGTTAACAGGTTTATACTGGTGGTGATGTAAATTGAATATGAATGATTGTGAGTGAGGTATGGTTGCTCCCAAACAAACAAAAAAAAAGAAATTTCGCGACAAATAATTTGCGACACATTTTTTTACAAACAAAATTTGACAAATGATGTGACACACACAATTTGAAATGACCAAAAGAAAAAAATGATGAGTCAGAATTTGGTGTTTACTATGTAAGAATGGGTGTTTAAATAAAAAAACTTTTACCAAAGGGGAAAACGGCACCAATCAATATTTATGCATGCAAACTGACAGTTTTCTTTATTATTCTTCTTCTTGTTTTCATCATCCATTCAACCACTAAAGAGGGATATTATACCGTATTACGATATTATACACTTCAATCATCAACTGATTATTAGCAACAACTAACAATTTACAATTTTACTTTTTTAACTTAACTTTTTCATTAATTGCACCCATTTACAGAGAGATATTTATCATAATGTATTTCCTCATTTAAACTTAACTTTTCAAGTGTTACATCCTCCATAGTTATTAATATATATATATCGTGATTAATATCCCACCTATAGCCCTGTTTATATCGACTGTCCCTAATATTTGTATTGTATCCTCCCCAAAGTTTATTATTATTATTTTACTTCATTGAAAACTTCTTTTGAAACTTGATTTGCCAATTTCCACAGTTTCAAGAGATTTAAAACACTTTTTTACAAATCGGTTTTATATTATTTCATTTCATTCCATCAAGTTGGTTTAATCAATTTTCTTTTACTAACTGAACCTAGAAGTATTGTGAATTAGCTTTTTATATCCCTATTTAGATCATATGCAACAACAAGACTGTTCTTTCAATATGATTAATGATAATATTTATAGAAATCCAATTCAAAATACTTCGAATTTTAGCAATAACAACAGCTATTTTACTAACAACAACAAGATGAACAACCCCACCAATTATCAACATTTTCAATTGTTTGCTGAGGAAGAAACTATTGCGACTTCGTTGGATATCTCATCTGTACAAAATAACGAAGACTTGAATGATGATTTTAGTGAATTCATTGATATTCCAAATTTAGTCAGTGATGATGAATCATGGGAAGAAGATAGTGTTCTGACAAATACTTTCCGTTCTCTTTGGAAGAACTCAGGTCGTTCAACACCAGCAACTACTGTTCAAAGTTCTTTTAGTGACAATATTGAACAACAACCACCTGCCCAACAACCACACCCACAACCTCATCCGTCTGGCAACAAGGTACTCGATGGACCTAAAATAACTGCCCCAATATTGCAAACTCAAAAGCCTAAACAGTCAGCGAAACGGTCACATCTACAACCAAAACAACCGCAACCCCAACAACATCCACCAACAAAGGTTCAACCAAAGGAACAATCGACTGCTCATGAAAATCAAAATCATCATACTCTTTCTGCTAAAAAAGGTAAAACATCTAGTAATTCTAAATCCACCATTACCAACGCCGCCGCCCTTAGTACAATTACCAAACTTTCCCCAGAACAATTCAAGAATGAACGAACTCAATTAATGACAATAATTGTGAAATATATGGCAACTAAAATTCATAATTCTTTCCCACCTGAATCTCCGAGACAAATGAAACCTGATGAACTTCCATTGGATAAATTTTTATTACTATTAACATGTAGATTAAAATTGTCTTTACCTTTATTTATGAAAGGTATTATTTATTTGTTTAGATATATGGATATCATTTATTTATTAAGATATCTTAATCAATCCAATAATTTCATAAACTATAAAGATATGGGATTTGAATTAAAAAAATTAATTGTGGGATGTTTTAAATTAGCAATTTTGAAAGAAAGAAGAATTCATAAAGATAAATATAATTTTAATTGGCATCATATTACTGGATTATCCAATCAAGAAATTAATTCAATTGTAAAGAAAATTGTCAGTAGAATGAATGGGAAATTGAATATTAAAGATGTCGAATTAATAAGAATGAAATCAGAACTATTTAGATTTGTTAAGATGGTTTCTAAAGAAGTGTAATTCTTTAATTTTTTGGTTGAGAAAGAATAAATTTATCTTTTTAAGTTTGCCATATTGATTATGGTCATCTGTTGTTTTTGTTTATAAAACGCTGTTTGTTATTGTTCTTATTTTATCAGGTTTTCTTTTTGCAAGTTTTTTCTCTACGGTTTATAGTGTGTGTATAGTAGTTATATATTTGAAATTCAATGTATCTTATTGTTTAAATATCATGAAGTTAAGCGGTCGTTCAATAGATATATATGTAGAATTGGAAGTAAGAGTTTGATTTCATTTCAAAAATTGAATTGGTTGCAAAATACACATAAACTGAGAGAGACTGATGAAATATTTCTGTCTGTAATTTTCCGTAATGGGAAGAAGGTTGTGGAAAGTTTTCCCCAATCCCACAACAAACAGACTAAGTACTAATATAGTTAAAGATTACAATATAATTCAAATAGAAAAGCTTATCTGATCATTATAAGCATAATTTGTTAGTAGGAAGTTGATGATGCTTATTAAATTATGTTAGTACTCTATAGGGATCAATACAAACATGAAAATCTACAAGTGAACACGACCACGACCACAACTACAACCACAACCTATATTTTTCCACAGATTGCCTACAAAACTGGCCCTTGGGGAAACATGCTAAAGCTTGTAGAGCCAAAAGACTTAATGCAGGGTAACTATCCAATATAGTTGCTGGTGTTTGTAATTAATTAAGAGTGGCATTGTGACTTTGTTGAGTCATTCAAGCTGCCAAATCAAGTAGTCGAAAGCGAGAAAATTGTGTATATTTCTGCCAGAAAGAGACAAAAATTTCAATATGATGTAATTTGCTAGTATGTATACAATTGGATTTCCATATTCTAACTATCATAGAGATTAACTTTTTTGAATCTCCTGTATCCATCTGTTATGTTTGGTTCGGCGGTTGTAGAGAAATCCTCAGCAAATTGAGCTCCGAAAAAGACCATATATACACGCGCGTGTTTCATCAATTGTAAAATGAGAGAGAGAGGAAAAAAACTTAATAAAATGAAGAAAGGATGAACGGGGATGGGTTCACGTGATCAAATTACACTTGACACATAATTGAAACTTGGGGCATTCAATTTTTTTTTCTTTCTGCAATGAGTCATATTAAGATATGCCATGGCTGGGAGCGGTTTATTAGTATTTAAAGACTTCTACTTACAAGGAATAATAACATACGACATAATAGGCTAGATTTGTGAATATGACGCATGTGCATCATATAAATGGTGATATGTTTTTTTTCACTTGTGTGGTGACGTAAATAGAGAAAGTTATATACTACTAATAATAATAATATAATAATAATTTGAAAGGGCATTTGGTAGTAAAATTACTCATAATCAGTTTTTTGGTTGGGGTGAAATTAATTTGGTTATATAAAACTTTTTCTTTATGACTCATAATTAATAATACGTAATCAGTAAACAATAAAAAAAGGTTTTATTTTTCTGTGCGATAAAGAGAAGATGCTATTGCCGCTGATTACCCGATTAGGAAGGTGATATTTATTAATTCCACCCATAACTTTTTTTTTTACCTTTACTACCGCAACCACCTTTTTACTTAACTATGTATTTAATACTATTATTATTATTATACTATATTATAACAAAGTGAAAAATTTTTCAATTTTTGCAATGATTCACTTATCCTTTTTGATTCCTTTTATTATAAATATTGTACATTCCTTAACTTTTCACTTTTTTTTCTTTTTTTAAGAATCTTTCTGCTTTCTTCTTCCTTTTAATTCTACAATCCAACCTTTATTACTCAAAAATGTCTGTTGCTTCTAATCCATACGGTCCACATCCTTCTGACTTCTTATCAAACGTTAGCAAGTTCGAAGTCATCGAATCCACCTTAAGAGAAGGTGAACAATTCGCCAACGCCTTCTTCACCACCGAAAAGAAGATTGAAATCGCTAGAGCATTGGATGACTTTGGTGTCGATTATATCGAATTAACTTCTCCTGTCGCTTCCGAACAATCTCGTCGTGATTGTGAAGCTATTTGTAAATTAGGATTAAAGGCTAAAATCTTGACTCACATTAGATGTCATATGGATGATGCTAGAGTTGCTGTCGAAACTGGTGTTGATGGGGTTGACGTTGTTATCGGAACCTCGCAGTTCTTGAGAAAGTTTTCTCATGGTAAAGATATGAATTATATTGCTCAATCTGCAATTGAAGTTATTGAATTTGTCAAGTCAAAGGGTATTGAAATCAGATTCAGTTCCGAAGATTCATTCAGATCAGACATTGTCGATTTGTTAAACATTTATAGAACCGTTGATAAGATTGGTGTGAATAGAGTCGGTATTGCTGACACTGTTGGTTGTGCTAACCCAAGACAAGTCTATGAATTAGTCAAGACTTTAAAATCAGTTGTTTCATGTGATATTGAATGCCACTTTCATAATGATACTGGTTGTGCCATTGCTAATGCTTATACCGCTTTAGAAGCTGGTGCCAAATTAATCGATGTTTCAGTCTTGGGTATTGGTGAACGTAATGGTATTACTCCATTGGGTGCCTTGATGGCCAGAATGATTACCGCTAACCGTGATTATGTCTTGTCTAAATATAAGTTACACAAGTTGAGAGATTTAGAAAATTTGGTTGCTGATGCTGTTCAAGTCAATATTCCATTCAATAACCCAATCACTGGTTTCTGTGCCTTTACTCACAAGGCTGGTATTCATGCTAAGGCTATTTTGGCTAATCCTTCTACTTATGAAATCTTAAACCCAAGTGATTTCGGTTTAACCAGATATATTCATTTCGCCAATAGATTGACAGGTTGGAACGCGATCAAGTCCAGAGTTGATCAATTGAATTTACATTTGACCGATGATCAATGTAAGGAAGTCACCGCTAAGATTAAATTATTGGGTGATGTTAGACAATTGAATATTGATGATGTCGATTCCATCATCAAGGATTACCATGCAGAACAACAAACACCATCATTAAAGCCAGTGGCTGATGGTGCCGAAGACGTGGAGGACGAACCTGAAGCTAAGAAACCAAAGACTAATTAGAGGAAAAAAATTTCTTACTCAAGCTTCAGGCATCTAATTAAGTCCCCCAAATACATTATCAACTTTCCATTATCATTTATATTTGTCTTCTTTTTTCATTTCTTCACGTGGGATATACGTGTTTTCTATTTTAACGATTTGGTTTGCCTGTTTTTATTAGTTTATATATGTAAGGGTTGTATTTTAGAATATATTATTCGTGCATTAGAATGCCTTTAGGAAACATTAGAAATTATACGCATTAAGTCGACCATATAGAATTAAAAGGGAGGCTATATGGTATGTCGGTAAGAATAAAATACATTTGTACAATCTGAAGAATTTGGCTTGCAATATTGATATCATTAAAAAAACTCTTCTTTTCTGAGTGAGTCTTATAAACAGGTTAACTTGGTAGAATTCGAGTAACTCTCTTCTTACTGTTTATTTCTTTCTTTAATAATACCACGAGACGGCTTGAACTATATCAATTACTACCAATTGTTAACTACATATATGTCATTCATCTGAAGAAAATTGTGCCCTCTTCGAAACGATAGAATGTTCCCTATTTAAAAGTCTTTGGATGTTGCATCTCAAGAACAAATGGGGATGCTAGTGACGTAAACAAGTTAGCTCCTGATGGATGAGGGTTAAAGTTCATATTTTTCATATTAATTGATGATGTTCATTAAAATCAAACATTATTGATAATTCTAATTCACCATGATAACATCGGATATTCGCTCCTTGATCTCCTTCTTATTCTGAGCCTCCAGTACTGGGAAAGGATATCGGTTCCTTAAAAAATCGCTCCTGTTTTAGAGATGATCCGAGGTAATCAATGAAAAGAAAAAATAACACATCTTTCCGTCTCACCCTTTCTTCACTTCACCGACCGACAGAGATGGAAATACCTTTTTCTCCGCGATTCGTTGGGGAAATTCAAAGCCTCCGAAAAGTCCCCCACAGAGAATACTTTTTGCACAAGTATATAAATGTGATCAAGTTATCTTTGTAATTTACTTTCTATAGTTCAATAATTTAGACCTAACAATTTAAAACATTCCAACTGACCATGAGAACACAAACTGCTTTCGGCTACGATTCAAGAAATAAAAAAATCACCAGATTCGATAATCATCCAGTCCCCACTCCAAAAGCAAATGAAGTCTTATTAAAAGTTGAAGCTGCCGGCTTATGTCTCTCCGACCCACATTTATTACAAGCTGGTCCTGTCGTAAGTAAGCCACCATTACCATTAGCTGATCACTTCGTTATGGGTCATGAAATTGCTGGACAAATTGTAGAAGTGGGTAGTGGTTTAAAAGATCACCCTGAATATAAGATTGGTGGCAGATTTGCTTTACAAATACAATTGGCATGTGGGTATTGTATTAGTTGTAGAAAGGGGTTTGATACTGACTGTCAAGAATCTATGCAATGTCATGGGTTGAATGAAGATGGTGGGTTTCAATCGTATTTGTTAGTCAAGAACATCAGAACTTTGTTACCAATTCCCGAGGGAGTTAGTTATGAAGTTGCTGCAGTTAGTACTGATTCAATGTTGACTCCATTCCATGCAATTCAAAAAGTTAGACATTTATTACAGCCAATTACTAAAGTGTTAGTGCAAGGCTGTGGTGGTTTAGGACTTAATGCGGTACAGATTTTGAAGCAATATAACTGTCATATTGTTGCTACAGATGTTAAGCCAAACATTAGAGATATTGCACTCGAATATGGTGCAAATGAGTTTTATACCGATCTCAACAAGTCTTACCATGAGCCACGTTCATTTGACGTTATCTTTGATTTTGTTGGTATTCAACCTACCTTCGATATTTCCGATAAATATATTAAGAAATTGGGTACGATTTCTATGATTGGTTTAGGTAGAGGAAAGTTATTTATTCCAAACTATCCATTGTCCGTACGTGAAGTCAATATCATTTTCAATCATGGTGGTACCTCAGCTGAACAGATTGAGTGTATGGAATGGATTAAACGTGGTTTGATTAAACCTAACTTCCATGTTGTTGATTTTGAACAATTACCACAAGCAATTGACGATTTAGTAGCTGGAAAAGTCACAGGCAGAGTTGTATTTAAACCTAACGCAACCTCATCTAGACTCTAACGTATTCAGCATGTGTAGTAGTTGTATAGGTGTACATATTGTTTGTGATGTAATTTAATCCCACCTCCCAAAAAAATCTGTAACTGGTTGATTTCCGCATTTCGGATTCACCAAAAAAATTTCCTTGACATTGCACTCTTACTCTTCTTCTGGAGACATTAATCAACATACACACCTGTATACAAATGGCGAAGAAAACAGGAGAAAACTCTAAGAAGGCTCAAGGACAAGCTAGAAAGGCTGAACAAGCAGCAATGAAAAAGCAAGCTGCTTTGGATGCGTTAGAAGCTGAAGAAGCAAAGGAATGGGACAAGGGTTCCAAAAAGGGAAACAAGAAAAAGGAAGAGGAACAATTCAAAAGAGAAGAAGCCGCTCGTAAAAAGGCTGAACGTGATGCTTTATTACAAGCTGAAGAAGCAAGTATGCCTTCTAAGCCAACTAAATCCAAGCAAAGAGGAGCTGAAAAAATTGCCTCTAAAAGAACAGGTAAGATTGATGATTTCCTTGATTTTAACAGTGACAAGCCCGAATTAAGTGCCAGTGGTATTGAAAGCGCGTTAGAGGCTTTAGCATTGACTTCAGCAGGCGGTGGTGTTGGCAATAAGGATATTGACAGACATCCTGAAAGAAGAGTTAAGGCAGCATATGCAGCCTATGAAGACAAGAGATTACCCGAATTAAGAAAGGAACATCCTGGTTTAAGATTGCAACAGATTAAGAATTTGGTGTTTAGAGAATTCCAGAAATCACCTGAGAACCCAATGAATCAAGCCACAAACATCCACTATAATGCTAGTAGAGACGAGGTGGAAAGCAAGAAGAAGGAAGTCAGAACTTCTAGAGAAAAGAAGTTTACGTGATGAGCATACGCTACTTTTCAACATAGTCATTTGTGATTTATTGTAAAAGATGGTTGGAAAATTGTATAGTAATGAAATGTAAAAACAAATTTGTGCTGAAGAGAAAAAAGATGGTTAACTGAAACGGAATACAAACTTTTTCTCCGAAATCTGAATTTGATAATATCAAATGAACTGGTAGTTACCCGGATAACAATTTAGATGAGAAACAGTTACCCGCAGTATCGTAAATTTTTACAATTTGCAAGCCTTTTCTTTTGGTTGTAAATAAAAAAAGAACATAAGAAATTTATGTAAAACTAATTATAGAAAGACATGAAATTAACATGCGAATGAGAGAGTGTTAGAGATAGGTAAATAGCACAATAGTGTACAGAAGTACAAGATTATCTGTAGTAATGTAGAGATAACAATGTAGAATGGATTGACTAAATGGAAAGGTGTCCAAATTGAAAGTAAATTTTGATTGATTTTCTGATAAAATGATGATTATATGGTTGCGTGATGGTTACAACAGGAACTAAAACAGTTTAACTATTGATTGATTGATTGATTGATTGATTGATTGATTGATTGATTTATTGATTGATTGATTGCTATTGATTGGACGAGAGATACTAAGAGATGGTACTACAAACACCAATGCAGTTTCTTATTAATTACTCAGTCAATAATTTCAACAATTAGCAAAAACAAATACATCCAACAAGCGAAGAGGTGAAAACAACCAAATAAAAAAAAAAGTTTTTTTTATTTTGCAGTTTATTAATTAAGTATAAATTATTATAAATACAACCAAATGTTCCCTCTTTAATCATCAGGTTTTTTTTCCCTCCCCAAACAGGTCTGCTCTTCACTTACTTTCTCCAGTCATTTTTTATTTAAAAATCAAAACATTCCAATATATTTTTTAGAGAGATAGATAGAGAATTGGAAAATTGGAATTACCCACCAATAAATTTTAAAAAACTAAACCACTTGTACTACTATATCATTGACTGCTTATAGGTCATTATAAAGATCACACACACACACTTAGACTAATTCACAATTTTGCATAGAAGTTTTTCTTTTTTTTTTTAACAAATTGAGATAGTCAAACTTGCATACATCCCCCAACGAGTCATCGAGAAAAGGAAAAATTGTCGACGCTACCAAATACACATTGCAAACAAAATCAATGTCCAGATTAGATAGATTGGTAATCCTATTGGAGACAGGCCTGACTCCATTTATAAGAAACACTGCCGCTGATCAATTATCCGATTTAGCTAAGGGCCACCCTGAAGAGATTATTAGCTTATTAGGAAGAGTATATCCTTACTTAAAGTCACCCAAATGGGAAACAAGAATAGCCGCTGCCAGGGCTTTGGGCGGAATTGTTAATAATGCAGAATTATGGGATCCTAATTCTGAAAAGGCGATTAAGTTAGAGCAGGAAGAAAGTAATCTTGTAAAACAAGAATTAAATCAATCAATGATTGTGAAACAAGAAGAGGAAGAAATAAAAATAAAATTGGAACAAGATGAGGAATTAAAGAAATTGGATGACAATTTATCAAATTTAGTCGAATTTGGGTCATTCAGCTTGCATGAGTTAATTAAAAGTCATGTTAAGTTATTAGCAACGAAATCAGAGGAAAACTCAGACGATATAATTAACGATGATGATAGAACATTAATTGGAAGGATAAAACGACATAGAATTTCAATTTTAAAGGATGATTCAGCAGATACCGAAAATGACAGATCTGAAACCAATAGTCCAGCTCCACAAACTACAAAGCAAGAAGAGGTTTCCGAAATCAAGTCAGAAGTATCAAGTGCATCAGTGACACCATCTCCAGTTCTGGCCTCGGCTGCTAAACCCGTTTCTAGCGCCAGACTAAAAGCAATACAAAAGAGAAGAGCAAAAGCAAATGCCAAATCAAACGCAAACAGAGTGAAAGCAGTAGATATATCTCAAAGTTCAATCTCAAGACAAATGATTGAAAATGGTGAAGGAATGGATATAGATTCTCCTACAACTGACACCCCACAATTTGATATTACATCGCAACAAGGCGGTGAAAAATTAGTTGTTGAAGCAAAACCAACTGAATTATCACCATTGTTATCTCAACATAATAAAGTTGCAGGATTGGTATGGCAATTCCAAGGTGTTTATGAATTGTTATTAGCTGACTTATTTGATCACAAATGGGAAATCAGACACGGGGCTGCGTTGGGATTGAGAGAATTAATCAGAAAGCATGGAAAAGGTGCAGGTAGAGTCATGAATAAAACTCGCGAAGAAAATGATAGAAACAACGCAGCAACTTTGGAAGACTTGGGAGTTAGGTTATGTGTATTATTTTGCCTCGATAGATTTGGGGATTATGTCAGTGATACTGTTGTTGCACCTGTTAGAGAATCTTGCGCCCAGACTTTGGCGGCATTATTGATCCATTTGGATGATGAAACTGTTATCAAAACATTTAACTGTTTATACACATTGGTGCTTCAAGAAGATTTGGTACCAAAATGTTGGGAAGCTAAACATGGAGGAATGTTAGGTGTCAGATATCTCGTGAGTGTTAGAACTGATATATTATTAAAGAATCCAGAGATATTGGATAAGGTGGTAAATATGGTTTTACATGGATTAAAAGAGAGTGATGATGACGTCCAATCAGTAGCTGCTTTGACTTTGACTCCAATAGCGTCGGATTTTGTTTCAACAATGCAAAACTCGGTCCATACTTTGTTATCTGTCATTTGGGATTGCTTGGTGAATCTTCGTGATGATTTATCAGCATCAATTGGATCGGTTATGGATTTATTGGCAAAACTATGTAGCCATAAACAAGTCATTGAAATTATGCAAAAAGAGGCAACTGAAAATCATGAAAATTCTTTTGAAAATTTAGTTCCCAGATTATTCCCATTCTTGAGGCATTCAATTACAAATGTTAGAAAAGCCGTACTAAGAACAATATTGGAATTTTTATCAATCGATGATCCATCAACTAAGGCTTGGATTACCTCCAAAACTTTGAGATTAATCTTTCAAAATTTGTTAGTCGAGCAAAACCAAGATGTATTAACATTATCTACCGAAGTATTCGATAAACTATTATTGGAAATCAGCAACAGCACAACTCTTAAGATTGATAAGATTTTCACATCACAAGCAACTCCATTATTAACTTTAACTATGACACCAATTGGTATCTCAAGACATAATTACCAAATGAACACAACCTTGATCATTAGACCATCAGGCCAATCATTGGGACCTCTAGACGATGAAGAAAAACGCGGTAAAAAGAGAAAGCCGCAAGATGAACCAAGTTCAGATATCCCGATTGAAGATTTGAAAGTTAACATTGATTCTCCAATCTATAAAGGTGATGTTATGTTAATTGGATACGAGAAATTTATTGCATGTAGATGTGCTGCTGTTCATGCATTTGGTACTACATTATCATATTTGGAATCTGAAGATACTTTGTTGAAAATATTCAACTCGGTTTTAAGTTACTTGAATGCTCCACATGCTACATCAAGATTATTAGGTTCATTTATCATACAAGAGTATGCTGCAAGCTTGGAATCTAGAGGTGTTAAAGTGAATGAGAAAGTTGTTGAGCTCCTTTCTGAAAGTTTGTTAAATGTTTTGCAATCACCTGAAACATTACCACATTTCCGTGAATTAGTTCCTACTTTGAAATCGGTCAGAACGTCTTGTTTGCAATTATTCGATGTATTTCTTAACACTGCCAAGATTTCACCATCAAGAATCCCACAATTACCTGTTGTTGTTCATGGTGAAGCAGAAGCTGGACCAACCGCATTTGGACTTGAAAATGCGCAAAAGTTATGTGATGAAACCTTTGACAAATTGAAGAAATCATTATCAACTACATATAGATTATCTGCGAATCAAGCCCTTGATGATGCAAAACACAGAATTACCATTGCTATCGAAGAAGCAAAGATTGCAAGTGTTGGAAGAATCACAAGTATCTTAGCTGGTTATGCATCTGCTATTCTATCATTATCTGGTATACCTAAAAAGCTCAACCCCATTATTAGATCCTTAATGGATAGTATAAAATCGGAAGAAACTTGGATACTACAAAAACGATCAGTGAATGCAATGGCTAAATTAATCAAGGAATTAAATTCGGGAGGGAAGAAGGGTCCAGCAGATAAGATTGTCAAGAATTTGTGTGCTTTCCTATGTGTCGATACTTCTGAAGTTCCCGAGTTTCATCATAATGTTGGTTTTACCAATAATATTTTATCATTAAGGAAGGAAGAAGCAAAGACTGATCCAATTGATGTTGCAGCACATGAACGTGCTGTTCATGAAGCTAGAATCAAGCGAAATGGTTCATTAATGGCATTAGAAGAATTATTGAAGATTTATTTATCGAAATTATTTGATGAAGTTCCGAAATTGAAAGAAATAATGATTACCCCTTTGAAATATTTGGAAAATTCTTCTAGTGATGAAATAGTGAAGGATGAATTGAAAGGACAGAGTATTATTGATGCGTTGGGTATATTGAAAGCATTATTACCTAAGATGGATAAATCATTGTATCCTGAGATTACTGATAATTTGGAATTATTGTTACCAGGGTTGAAATCAGAATATTCGGTATTTCGTTACTCAACAGCAAAATGTTTAGCTACTATTTGTTCAGTTGTGCCTACAAAAGCATTTACATTTTTAGTTAAATCGGTGCTACCAATGTTAAAGAATGCTGGTTCAATTAAAGAAAGGCAAGGTGCCATTGAAACCATCTATCATATTTCAACCACCATGGGATCAGATATCTTACCGTATATCGTTTTCTTGATTGTACCAGTATTGGGAAGAATGAGTGATTCAGATCATGATGTTCGTGTATTGGCAACTACCACATTTGCAGCAATTATCAAATTGGTCCCATTGGAAGCTGGTATTCCTGATCCTGAAGATATGCCTCAAGAATTATTAGAAGGTAGGGATCGTGAGCGTGATTTTATTCAACAAATGATGGATCCAACCAAAATTAAACCATTTGATTTGCCTGTTACCATTAAGGCCACATTACGTAAATATCAACAAGAAGGTGTTAATTGGTTATATTTCTTGAATAAGTATCATTTACATGGTATTTTGTGTGATGATATGGGGTTAGGAAAAACATTGCAAACTATTTGTATTATGTCATCTGATCATCATATTCGTGCCGACAAATATAAGGAAACAGGGTCTCCGGAGTTTAGAAGATTGCCCTCATTAGTTATTTGTCCTCCATCTTTAACTGGTCATTGGGAACAAGAAATTAATCAATATGCTCCGTTTATGAGTGTTTTGGTATATGCTGGTAATCCTGCAACTAGAATTCCATTAAGATCCAAAATTCCTGAAGTTGATGTAGTTGTTACTTCTTATGACGTGAGCAGAAATGATGTTGATTACATTACTAGTCAGGATTATAATTATTGTGTGTTGGATGAAGGTCATATTATTAAGAATGCTGCTTCCAAGTTGACTAAATCGGTTAAACGAGTTAGAGCTGAACATAGATTAATTTTGTCTGGTACACCAATTCAAAACAATGTATTAGAATTATGGTCATTATTTGATTTCTTGATGCCTGGGTTTTTGGGTACTGAAAAGGTATTCCATGAAAAGTTTGCCAAACCAATTGCTGCTAGTAGAAACAGTAAGACGTCATCTAAAGAACAAGAAGCAGGTGCATTGGCGTTGGAATCATTGCATAAACAAGTCTTACCATTCATGTTGCGTCGTCTTAAAGAAGATGTTTTATCAGATTTACCACCCAAGATTATTCAAGATTATTATTGTGAATTAAGTGAGTTGCAAAGGAAGCTCTATAAAGAGTTTGCTAAATCCCAAAAGGAAACTGTTAAAGAAGAGGTGACTACTCAAGGTAAAGAAAAAGAAGGCAAGACACATGTATTCCAAGCATTGCAATATATGAGAAAATTGTGTAATCATCCTGCGTTGGTTTTATCACCACAACATCCTAAATATCCTGAAGTTGCGGAATTTCTACAAAAGAGAAATTCTGATTTAAGAAGCATTGAACATTCTCCTAAGCTATTATCCTTAAAGACACTTTTGTTGGAATGTGGGATTGGTATTAATGATAGTGATTACTTTTCTAACAAGTTTAAGCAAAAGCAAAAGCAGCAACAATTAATCTCTGCTGAAGGAGTCATATCGGAACATCGAGCATTAATCTTCTGTCAATTAAAGGATATGTTGGATATTGTTGAAAACGAATTATTGAAGAAACATTTACCGTCAGTTACATATATGAGATTGGATGGTAGTACAGATCCTCGAGATCGTCAATCAATTGTACGTAAATTTAATGAAGATCCATCAATTGATGTTTTGTTGTTGACAACAAAGGTTGGTGGTTTAGGACTTAATTTAACTGGTGCTGATACTGTTATATTTGTGGAACATGATTGGAATCCAATGCAAGATTTACAAGCTATGGATAGAGCTCATAGATTGGGACAAAAGAAGGTGGTCAATGTTTACCGATTAATAACAAAGGATACATTAGAAGAAAAGATTATGGGGTTGCAAAAATTCAAGATGAACATTGCATCGACAATCGTTAACCAGCAGAATGCTGGATTACAGTCTATGGACACCAACCAATTATTAGATCTTTTCGATGTGGATGAGAGTGCAGCAGCTGCAGTTTCGTCTGGTGCCAATGAAGATCGTGATGGTCAAAAATACGATGAAAGAAAAGATATAAACAACATGCCTGAGGATTTGGCAGGTGGTCTTACAGGTAAGGCTGCTGGAGCTGTCGGTGAATTGGCTGATTTATGGGATGAATCACAATATGAAGAAGAATATAATCTTGATAATTTTATTAAAACTCTTAAGTAGAAGTTTAGATTTAATTAGTTGGTAAATAAGTAAGTAATATATGAAAAAGGTTAATAAGAAGAGTTAGCATAAGCGATGTTTTGACAAAAAGAGCGAAGGGATCAAGCCGCTTTGTGTGCGGTTTAGGGATGGATTTATTTTTGTGGAATCACAATTTAATTTTTTTTCTATTTTCTTTTTATTGAAATTTTTTTTTTTCAAAATTTTATTTCTTCATCTTAGAGTTTAATTAGAGAGTTTCTGCTTCATTTGTGAGGTTTCTATTACTTCAACAACTTCTTGTATATATATATTTAGCTACCTCGAACCATCAGGAAAAATGTCAGCTCCAGTTTCCAAAGAGCAAAGGTTAATGGTATTAGAAAGAGATGCCGAAATTGCCTATCCTTATTTAGTATCCGATGAGTATTCCTCCACACATAGACAAGCAAAAGATGAGTTTGAACTTCTGAAAATACTCAAAGCCAAACAAGAACAAAAACCTAACGAAGTGAAACCTTGGGTTCATTTTGTTGCTGGTGGTATTGGTGGTACCGCTGGTGCCATTTTCACTTGTCCTTTGGATGTTGTTAAAACCAGATTGCAATCAGATGTTTTCCATAATGCTTATAACAAGATACCAAAATCAAATAATCCCTTTATAAAAGTGGCACAACATTTTGCGGAAACCGGTCATGCTCTTCGTGGATTGTATGTTAAAGAAGGTTACTCGGCATTGTTTAAAGGTTTGGGACCAAATTTAGTAGGTGTTATTCCCGCAAGATCAATTAATTTCTTCACATATGGTGCCACCAAGGATTTACTTATCAAGACATCAACCGAACAAAAAGAACAAACATGGATGCATTTATTGTCTGGTATAACTGCTGGTATCGTTACTTCTACTGCCACTAATCCTATTTGGTTGATTAAGACTCGTTTACAGTTGGACAGCACAAACGGTAAGCATTTCACCAACAGTTGGCAATGTTTGAAACATGTGATGAGAACAGAAGGTATTTTTGGATTGTATCGTGGGTTAACTGCTTCTTATTTAGGTGGGGTTGAGTCTACATTACAATGGGTATTATATGAACAAATGAAAATGTTTATTAATAAGAGATCCTTACAAATTCATGGAAAT
The DNA here is from genome assembly GCA_030557635.1 of Hemisphaericaspora nanyangensis. NCBI lineage: Eukaryota > Fungi > Ascomycota > Pichiomycetes > Serinales > Debaryomycetaceae > Hemisphaericaspora > Hemisphaericaspora nanyangensis. Next base: position 461,355 of record JAKTPO010000005.1, on the reverse strand, counting down.
GATCCAAATAACAAATCAACGCAAGATCATATTATGGAATGGTGTGCTAGATCAGGTGCAGCTGGAGCTGCCAAAATGGTCGCCTCATTAATCACATATCCTCATGAAGTCGTTAGAACTCGTTTAAGACAAGGTCCAGTTGAAGCAACTGGGAAGCCGAAATATACTGGATTAATTCAAACTTTTAAATTGGTCATTAAAGAAGAAGGTTTTGTAAGTATGTATGGTGGTTTAACTCCTCATTTATTAAGAACTGTTCCAAATTCCATTATTATGTTTGGTACTTGGGAACTAGTCGTTAGATTATTGTCATGATTTTGTTCACTGATCTCTCCCCCCCACCTTAAGAATCCAAATGAGAAAAAGAGACAAATTTCCTTTCATGTAAATATTTTAATTGGGTGTTCTGGTTTTACTTCTGTTTATGAGGTTATTAATTAGTAATAATAACCGTCAACGATGTTTTTATGTTTTGTACAAGTAGTTGGTTGAATATGTTATAATGTTTTAATAGTTGTTTATAGATTCTTTTAGTTTGTAAATATGTGTATTCAGAGATCATCCCCTAGTAATAACAAGAATATACGTTTCAACCTAGTTTTAACCTTTTACGACTACCATTTTTGTCTTGTTCTTGGTCTTGTTCATCCGAAGAGTCGACTACATCTGAACCACTTTCATGTCTGATGTCATCAGCATCGTCCCTTACCTCTGGGATTGTTTCCTCTATTCGTTTAGGTTTTGGTTTCCATGTGTTTTGAATCAACTTGTAGAATCTTGGAGGTTCGCCTGGAGGTAGTTTGATACCCAATTGTTCTATCTGAGAGTCTGATTCATATTTAGTTATTTGCCTCTTATTCTTCAATGGCATCGTTAAGTTCTCCAATGGCCGATTAGGTCTTTCAGATAAATTATCGATATCGGGTACTTTTCCAAGAGGATTCAATTCTGGATTGAAATAGATCGATTTCAGTCCCCATAACTTTGCCAATACCTTTTGCTTTTGTTGCTGCTGCTTCTTCTGTTGATCTAGGAATTGTCTAATCTTAGCTTCGTGTAATTTATTCTTCTCTATAAACTCCCAGTCTTGTTTCAAGTTGGATAAAAGCTCGTTATCCTTTTCCAGTCTTTCACTTCCAACTTGTTCCAATCTTTGAATACGATAGTACAATTTAATTGGATCAGTTTGCTTCAATTTTTCTAACTTGTGTTGATGCTTTTGTCGTTGTTGTATTTTCCCCTGTCGCTTACGCTCATTCTGCTTTAGTTCTGCTGCTAAACTCCAATTCCCTCGAATCATTACTCGTAATAGATAGTTCTCTTGCTTGCTTAACGCTTGATGCATAACCATCAATTTTTTTTCCTTTGCCAGTGCACTTTAACTCACATCAAAATATTTCACCTCTAGTTTTCTGAATACAACCCACTAGAGAGCAACGATGACTTCATTAAATACGCCTTTTGTCAATAGCACGCCACCAGTGATGTCACTTACTGACTTCTCACAAATTCCCACTGATTCGCTCGAATCAATAAGAAACAGACTCAATCAAATCCATCTCTCTCTACGAAAACTAGCTGATCAAATCAATGGCCATAATCGACATCCAAATAAAATAAAACTTCCAACATATTCTCATTTCCAGAACCAATTTCAAGTCCTCATCACTCAACTTAGTTCAATTGCTGCCATTTTAAACTCAAATGAGGATTTGCTTAAGAATACTAACGCGTATCCAACGCCGATGTTCCCCACTAGTGCTCAAGAAGGATTGTTGACTACTTTGCTTAGGAAGAAAGCGTTGCCGGAAGTAGATGAATGGATAACTAGCGCTCTAAATAAGAGTGAGTCTGATGATAAAATAAGTTTGGCTAAACGTGATGAATTGGCCCAATGGTGTTTTGCCAAAGTACAGGAATTAAGAGAAGAGTTTCAATTTTATGGGTTTCATACTAAGGAAGAATTAGACTTTTTGGAAACGCCTGAGGGTAAGTTGCAAACTCAAGAGAAGAAGGAATTGGAAAATAAACGAGAAGAAATCGAATTAAAGATTACTTCCGGTGGGAAGAAAGGATTGCATCCCAATCAGGTGTTGAAATTTATGTATCAAGGTCAATTGGAATAGTTTAGTTACAGTAATCTATATTATCTAACAAGGAGAAATTTCTATTATAGTACGCCGGTTTCAATTAACCCCTATTATGCGTTCTTAACCTTCAATATCGTAGTAAGCATTATAAAAGTACAACATAGCAAATACAAAAAACGCAATAGCCCCACCTAAAGTAACATTTCTCATTGAAATCTTCTTCGCTAATAATTTCCCACCAAGGCATGCTGCAGCAGTACATAACCCATGTCCGATTATAGCACCCATGATAACAAACCAATATTCAGATCCAGCAGCCATAGCAATAGTGGCGATTTGAGATCTGTCACCCCATTCACCCAAAAAGGTCATGACAAACACTTGAATCCAAACTGGACTAAGAATGAAGGAAGCCAAATCTTCAATTTGCTGACCTAATTCTTGATACCATTCCTTTTTGGTAATTTTAGATTCACTGACACCACCTTCCATATCACTTAATTGGTGATTCAATTTACTTGTTGCGATTTCTTCTTCAACTTCTGCTAATTCTTCGTCGACACCCAAATCTTTAGACATGGCTAAACCTTCCTTCAATAATTTAAATCCAAATACGACAAACAAGAGTGAAGCCAAAAATTGAGTTACTCTTTGTGAAATTAAAGTTGGTAATGCATGACCAACAACACCAGATAAAACTGTCATAACGACCAACGAACTGAATGCAGCCGAAAACACGACTAATCGAGAATTTCTCATTGCCATTAATGCAGCAATCAAGAAGGTCTTGTCCCCAATTTCAGAAACAATAATCATTGATACTGACATTAAGAACGCGTTGTAAGAAGTTTCAGCTTCTTTAATATCATCATCTTCTTCGGAATCACTACTGTATGGTCTCAAAGGATTCTTCAAGTGGTCCGGAGTAGGCTCGTTGTCTTGATCATTCAATACCTGGACACTGAGTTTACTACCTGAATTGGAAACGGATCCATCGGCTACAACTGGCGCGCCTAAAGCAACTTCTTCACCTAAATCTTGCGAGGTTTCGATATTGGCAATACATGCAGATGATAATACTAATGCTAGTAATACCTTTGAATATTTCATTTTGTTACTGTTTGAATATATGAGTGTTCTATGATAGGGGTATTCTTTGTTGATTGGTTGATGATTCTGATTGATAAGATGTAAATGAAGGCTCTATCACTTCTGAAATCTCTATTCTTGTGTATAAGCAGTTTACTTAAAGGTGTCAATAAGAGGATCTAAATATGGGTATACAGGCCCTTTTTGCCTCTAAAGCAGTATCTCTATGATTAAGAAGATGTTATGGTGTTATAAATAATTTGGAAAAAAAGAAATGATTTTTTTTCATCCTGATGACAGAACTCCGATCATCAGCGAAAAGGGCAAATCATTAACACATGTATTAAAATTGAACCTTATAACAATGATAACGATTATAACGATAATAATAAACTACTAATAAAATGGGACATTATAAATATATAAATAAACAAAACTAACTTACAAAAAGTTGGTATAGAAATACAAAATGACAAAAACGCTTCTTACCATCCTTCAAATCACAATCTTAAAGAGGGGAAGATAAGAGAGTGTGCGTCGTTTGTTGGTTGGATTTCGAATTTCAACACCATTTTTATTCATGGAGCGAAGATGTGTAGTACAGAGTCAGAAAAAGTAGTTCTCTCTCTCTCTCTCTTTGGCATGCAAATTGAATTTTTTTAGCGGATGAATAGCTATTATACGTGATGGTGAAAGTGTCTCTCTTAATGAGCAGCTGGCAAAGGGTTATCAATAACAACACCTTCTTTAACCTTACCACCTTCGATCCAACCACCTGGACCAGCAGCTTCATGGCTCTTGTTGTATTGGTTGATTCTGTCAACCATAACTGGTCTGAAAGATTTGATTAAACCTTGGACTGGCCATGCAGCAGCATCTCCTAAAGCACAGATAGTGTGACCTTCAATTTCTTTAGTTAATTCAAAAATCATGTCAATTTCCTTTTCAGTAGCTTGTCCTCTAACAAATCTATCCATCATCTTTTGTAACCAGGTAGTACCTTCACGACAAGGGGTACATTGACCACAAGATTCATGTCTATAAAAGTGAGAAAATCTTTGAATAGCTCTAATGATATCAGTTTGCTTGTTCATAACAATAACAGCAGCAGTACCTAAACCAGATCCAACATCTCTTAATGCATCGAAATCCATTAAAACGTTTTCACAAACATCCTTGGTCATGACTGGAACAGAGGAACCACCTGGAATAACACCTAATAAGTTATCCCAACCACCCTTGACACCACCACAGTGCTTTTCTAATAATTCCTTCAATGGAATAGACATTTCTTCTTCGACAGTACATGGTTCATTGACATGACCGGAAATACAGAATAATTTGGTACCTTGATTTCTTTCACGACCAAATGATGCAAACCAATCACCACCTCTTCTTAAAATAGTTGGGGCAACGGAAACAGTTTCAACGTTGGCAACGGTAGTTGGTCTACCGAATAAACCAACACCTGCTGGGAAAGGTGGCTTCAATCTTGGCTTACCTGCTTTACCTTCAATAGATTCGATCAATGCAGTTTCTTCACCACAGACATAGGCACCCATACCACGATGAATAAAAATATCAAAATCATATCCTGATCCACATGCATTCTTCCCAATAAGTCCGGCCTTATATGCTTCATTGATGGCATTTTGTAAAACTACTGCTTCATTATAGAATTCACCTCTGATATAGATATAAGCAGCAGTGGCATTCATACCTCTACCTGCCAATAAACAACCTTCAACTAATTTATGAGGATCCTTTCTAATAATTTCTCTATCTTTACAAGTACCTGGTTCACCTTCATCGGCATTGACGACCAAGTATCTTGGACCAACATTCTTTTCCCATCCTGGAGGATTCATAAATGACCATTTAAGACCTGAGGGGAACCCAGCACCTCCTCTACCTCTTAATCCTGACTTTTTCATTTCATCGATAATCCATTTGTCACCTTTCAAGATAATTTCCTTAGTTTTGTACCAATCACCCATCTTCATGGCAGACTTCAAATCATGGCCATAATTACCATAGACATTTTGAAAAATACGGTCTTGATCTTTTAACCCACCATAATGTCTGTGTGGATTGGCTGCTGGATCAGCAATAGTAGCTAACCCACGAGCCAAGGCACGTTGCTGTATTTTCATATTACGAAGCATCTTTGCTGATGTTAATTGGTTGTGAAATGCTTTGGTTTCCGTAGATGTATGGTTCCCTTTATGAGACTGAAATTTTTTTGAGTGTGTTTTGGTAGTCGTGTACTATGGCAGCAAATTAGAAGAGAGGATAATTTTTGGATTTGGTAATTGGATTTCCTTTGATGTTATTGGGTAAAAAATGTTTATGTGCACACCAATCCCCTACTTAATGCAAAGTTTTGCAATTTCGATTATTAAGTCAGGTACTTGTGCTTCACAGTCTTCCGAATCCTCCATGAGGTTAGCAAGAGCACGTAATGGAAGCCTGCTGACTTCACGTGAGCTCATATGTTGCTCCTATTAGTAAATGAGTTAGTAAACAGACAATAATTGATTGGAAATGTTCGCATTAATTACTTACATAGCAATAATTTCCGATCCTTGTGAGCAGATACTTATAATCATCAGTTTCTCGGTAAGATATTAATTTGGAGATATTACATTCTAAAATCCGAACTATATTGTGTTGACTCGGTTCTGTAATATGAAACGTTTTAATTGCTCTATCGAGAACAGCTTCATCAATGTTCTCCAACAAATTTGTAGTTGCGAAAATTGAGATGTTAGAATGCTTTTGAAACCTATCCAAATGTGTTAACAAAATATTAACTATTCTTACACCATCTGAAACTTCGTTTCTAATAAATTGGTTTCTCCTACTTGTTGCTATGGTTTCGATTTCGTCGATTAATAAGTAAACAAATGGTTTCGATTTGTGGGTTATAATAGATTCGATGGCTGCAAAAAGCGATGCTAACTTGTTTGGTGATTCCCCAAAATATCGAGAGAATACCTTCCCACTTACAAGTTCAATCAAGACACATGGAACCTTGTAGTCCATTTTTTGGTGTGAGATTGCCAATTTTTGCAGGATTGCTTTTGCTAATGAAGTCTTGCCTGTTCCTGGAGGACCATAAAAAATTGCAAAATTGGTAATATTGGTTTCTTTGCCCGATTTCGATAGTTTAACCTTTGCTTCGCAACACTTTAACGCGGATTCTTTTAATTGAGAATCCATAAATAAAGATTCCCAGCAATCGATTAAATCTGCATTGGGTAAGAATATTACCTGAAGTAGATTTTGTTCATTTATCTTGTCAATCATGGACTCAATCTCTACCAAATCTCTCTGCAAGATTTCATCGAATCTTGACTTCTCGATATCTGGGATTAACCTGGAACCACCGACAAGGTTCCTTGCATATTTATCTTCGAGTTTGCTAAATTCAAGGTTTCTTGTACCTTTATATTCGAAGCATTTGCTACTAAGTGTAAAGGTGGCGTCTTCTGAAGCTTCGTACTCTAGTTTTGTTAGTCGCGCCAATAACGTAGTACCATTCTCTTTGAAAAACATGCCAACTTCTTCAGGACAATAATAGAACTTAAATTTGAAAGGTGTGGAGTTCGTTATTTTTACAGTTTCGGAAGAAATGACATGTTGTCTTAATTCTTCCAGCCTTTTAGCAGATGTGTAGTTGGGATTCAACAATTTTGGGGGACTTGTAAATAAAGAAGCTACATTATATGCCAGTGGTTTCTTTTCTCCAAGAATGGTTTCTATCTCCTTATATATTGGCAATGAAATATTTGGTGGACTTGGTGGTTTGGGCTTTGTTATCTTTGTTAGGGAAATGTTGGATACGAAATCATTTAATACTACCTCCAATAGATTTTGCTCCCTGCAAATTACTTTTCTTCTCAACACTCTAAGGGTATACTCTTGAGGGGTAGGCTGTGTATTTGGGAGGTTAAGAAGTGAGTTGATGGTACTAGGAAAAGGATTAAGCTCCCTGTTGTTCTTAAAGTGAAGTGAGGAATCCAATTTGATTCGTGGTTGCAAAATATGTAAATACTGAACTATAAATGAAGATAAGGTAGCTTCCAATGTACTTGCTTCTGTGAGAAATGTACCCTCTAGATCATTGTCTTCTGTTTCAAACTCAATAGTAAGTAAGTTAACCACCCATGGTCTTAAACATACTTCAAATGTTAACGTTGGTTCATCCATGGCTGCTCAAACTGGAGCAATACAAAATACCACCAAGATTTTTTACTAAAAATGTATTAAAAATTTTTGAAAACAAAGCTGATAGAATGGATAATATGTAAATTCCCTTAATGAATCCTTCACTATCAATTAGTTAACTTAATGATCTATGTATTATAGTTTTACAACCATTAACAGTGGTTAATCTGATTTGGTTGTAAAAAAATGGATCTAACCTCCAATAGCCTCTAATTAAGCAAAGCGGCAAAAAAAAATTGTTAGCTTACTATTAATCGCAATGATCAAGTGGAATTATTCCTTTTGATTATTTACGATATGTGTAATTGACCAAATATGATAAGGGTATGGAAGATTGTGCTAATCGGATTCATAGCAAGTGTATATTATAACATTGTATTATCGTTTCTTGACAAGAAGAAATTAGATAATTATGCTAGTTATCTACAGCACTTCAAAAACGCAACAACAAACCCATTCTACGATCCCCTTATAAGAGGACACCCAAAGCTTGCATCTAATACATATTTAGATGTACATCCACCACAGTCACATTTACACCAGGAGCTAATTGGGAAGGAAAATGCCACTTTGGTTATGTTGGTTAGAAATAGCGAACTTGAAGGTGCATTGAAATCAATTAGATCATTGGAAGATAGGTTTAATCGAATTTACAAATATCCTTGGGTATTCTTAAATGATGTTCCTTTTGATGAGGATTTTATTATGAAGACAAGCTTAATGGCAAGTGGAAAGACATATTATGAGTTAATTCCAGAAGAGGATTGGCAACCTCCAAGTTTCATTAATGAAACTAAGCTACAAGAAAATTTAGAGAAATCAAAGCATTCAATCATATATGGAGGTTACAGATCTTATAGAAATATGTGCCATTTTAATTCAGGGTATTTTTATAGACAAAAGAGATTATTGAATTATGATTGGTATTTTCGTGTGGAGCCCGACGTTGAATACATGTGTGATTTCCAGTATGATCCATTTGAATTGTTAAGAGTAAATAATAAGATCTATGGTTTTGTAGTTGCAATCCATGAGTACGAAAATACTATACCCACACTTTGGCAAACAGTAGAATCATTCATGCAAGAGTATCCGCATCTATTACATCCAAATAATGCATTGGACTTCATAACCACAAATGAAACTTCATTGAATCATTTTGCCGATCTTATTCCATCATCTACACGATATAATCTATGCCATTTTTGGTCAAATTTCGAAATTGGAAATTTAAATTTCTTTCGTAGCGAAGCATATGGAAAATTCTTTGACTATTTGGATCATGCTGGAGGATTTTATTATGAACGATGGGGTGATGCACCGGTACACACCATAGGATTAGCCTTGTTGGCTGATAAAGATAGAATACATCATTTTGAAGACATTGGATACTTCCATGCTCCATACTTGTCATGTCCTAGTTCAGAAATGGTACGTGCTTCAAAGAGATGCATATGCGAACCAAGAGTGCAAGAAAAGATTAACAAAAGTATTGATGTCAATTACTATAGTTGTTTGGCTAGATGGTGGAAGTATGGTTCGGGTAAAGTATTTCTTAATGATATAGACTATATCAGATGATTAATGAAGTTATAAGATAAATTTTGCAGCCAAGTACCTTTGGTTCAAAACACTTTAATACTGCATCAACCTTGAAATGACTGCTTGTATTTGCTTCGAGAAGTAATGATCAATAGCTGAAACAGCTCATTCGATTGGTAGTAAGTTTTTCGTTTTCCAATTTAAGTTCAGCAAGTACCTTTTGGAGATATTCAACTTGGGGAGTACTCGTGATTTAATTTAGGCAAATGTTGGCCAAAGCTAACGAGGAGAAAAGCCGAATATGAAAGATTGAAATTTCAAATTGGCAAAGCAATCTAATAACCAAGAGAAAAGCAGGATTTAAGTCTTGACTATGTTAGAATGGAACGTGCAAATAAGGGATTATCAAAATGTTCAATCTTGCTTTTCTCTCGGTTATTATACTCATTATTTTGGCAATTTGCGATTTCACTCTCATTTTTTGGCGTAGAAAATTTTATAAAAGCTGTTCTTGTTGAACTTAAATTGGAAAAGAAGAAACTTGGGAGCCCAAAGCCGATCAGCAACGGCTGATCGAACACTTTCAACCGTGGTAATTATCTAAGTGTCTCCAGTAAACCACTGCTTAGTCTTTCCCCAGTTAGAAATGACTAAGTAGCAGAGATCACTTCGTACAAAGTTTCTTCACTGAGATCACAGCAACAAAAAAAATAAATTCAACCTCATCGCAGTTTTTTTTAAAATTAAATTTTTCCAAGATGCACTTTATAATCATTATAGAACCATTCTTATACAACTCTATCAAACATATTCATCACTTACTAAAATGGCTAGAGGAGGTTTAAAGCAACAATTGAAGCATCATCAATTAGTTGAAGCTATTGACAAATCAAAATCAAAGCCAGTGATCAAGAAGAAAGATAATATACAGGAAGATGAAAAACCTGTTGAAGATGATGTGGTTCACGTACCTGTTGTTGACAAGAAATCAAAGAAATCTAAGAATAAGAAAGCTGATGACGGTTATCAGAGTGAAGTATTGTCTAAGAAGGAGCAAAGAAAATTAAAGAAATTGCACGCTGAAAAGGAAAAACAACAAGAAGAGGAAGAAGAGAAAGTGGAAGACGGTGATTCTGAAGAGGATGACGAAGATCAAGAAGAAGATGAATTGGATTTGGAAAGATTGGCAGCTAGTGAAAGTGAAAGTGATTTGAATGATGAAGATGATGATGAATCAGATGACGACGAAGAAGAAGAAGTGGAAGAAGAAGAAGCTGGAGAAGCGGAAGAAAAGGAAGAAGATGTTCCATTATCAGACGTCGAAGTTGATTCTGATGCTGATGTGGTTCCACACACAAAATTGACCATCAATAACATGGCTGCGTTAAGAGAATCATTGGCCCGTATTGAATTACCTTGGACAAAGCATGCATTTACTGAACATCAATCTATTATCAGTGCTGATAAGTCAGAGGCTCAAATCAAAGATATTTACGATGATACTGAAAGAGAATTGGCATTTTATAAACAAGGTTTAGATGCTGTTAAGCAAGCTAGAGCTACCTTATTGAAATTAAAGGTTCCATTCTCAAGACCAATGGATTATTTTGCTGAAATGGTCAAAAGTGACGAACATATGGATAAATTGAAGAACAAATTATTAACCGAAGCTGCGAATAAGAAGGCATCTGAAGAAGCTAAGAAGCAAAGGCAATTAAAGAAATTCGGTAAACAAGTCCAACATGCTACATTACAAGAAAGAGCTAAACAAAAGAGAGAAACTTTGGAAAAGATTAAGTCATTGAAGAAAAAGAGAGGAGCCAATGAATTAAGCAATGATGATGATTTCCAAATCGCATTAGAAGAAGCTACCCGTGAAGATAATGGAAGAGATAATAAAAGAAGAAAACCAAATGCTAAACGTTTGGCCAAGGATGCTAAATATGGATTTGGAGGAAAGAAGAGAGGAGCCAGAAAGAATGATGCTGCTTCCTCAGCTGATATTAGTGGATTCTCTTCTAAGAAGATGAAGGGTAAACCATCTAGACCAGGTAAATCCAAGCGTACTAGAAGAAATTAGGTTTTATTATATACTCTGTTTGTATAAATACTGTAAATTAAAAATGAATTTTTTTCTTTCTTTTTGGCCAATCTGATTTAGTAATTTGTAAAAAGGACGTTTCAGGGTGCTCTTTATATCATTATTAAATCTTAACAAATGATAAGAGTGAACGATGTATACATGATAAATATGTAGCCCTTTAACTCAATTGACATATTTACATAAGTCTTACGGTGGTATGCTCGTATAATCACCTCGTAAAAAAAATGCGATTGCTGAAAAAAAAAACCGTTTGTGGATTGTCGCTTCTTCCAAGCAACTCACTCAAATCAATTTCAACGAAATTCTCGATCATTTCAATTTCATTTATTATATTTTGCTTTAATTTACACATACCATACAGTATCAACAAAAAGATGTCGGACAAGTTAGCAGCTAGACAGAGATTCATCGATGTCTTTGACAGTTTAGTCGAAGAATTAAAAGAAATCCTCGTTTCCTATAAAATGCCACAAGAAGCAATTGATTGGTTTGTTAAAAACTTGAACTATAACACCCCAGGTGGTAAATTGAACAGAGGCTTATCTGTTGTTGACACCTATGCTATCTTAAACAAGACTACTGCTGATAAGTTATCTAATGAAGAATATAAGAAGGTTGCTATTTTAGGTTGGGCTATTGAATTATTACAAGCTTACTTTTTAGTTGCTGATGATATGATGGATCAATCCAAGACCAGAAGAGGTCAACCATGTTGGTACTTAGTTGAAGGAGTTAACAATATTGCTATTAACGATTCTTTTATGTTAGAAGGTGCCATTTACATTATCTTGAAGAAACACTTCCGTAATGATTCTTATTATGTTGATTTATTAGATTTATTCCACGAAGTCACTTTCCAAACCGAATTAGGTCAATTATTAGACTTGGTTACTGCCGACGAAGAAGTTGTTGATTTAGACAAGTTCTCCTTGGACAAGCATTCTTTTATTGTTATTTTCAAGACTGCATACTATTCCTTCTATTTACCAGTTGCTTTAGCCATGTACATGAGTGGTATAAGCAATGAACAAGATTTGAAACAAGTTAGAGACATCTTGATTCCATTAGGAGAATATTTCCAAATTCAAGATGATTACTTAGACTGTTTTGGTACTCCTGAACAAATCGGTAAAATCGGTACTGATATAAAGGATAACAAGTGTTCTTGGGTTGTCAACCAAGCTCTTTTACATGCTACCCCAGAACAACGTCAATTATTAGATGAAAACTACGGTAAGAAGGATGATGCTTCTGAACAAAGATGTAAAGATTTATTCAAGGAAATGGGCATTGAAAAGATCTACCATGACTATGAAGAATCTATTGTTGCTAAATTAAGAGAAAAAATTGAACAAATTGATGAATCCAGAGGCTTAAAGAAGGATGTCTTGACTGCATTCTTGGGTAAGGTTTACAAGAGATCCAAGTGAAAGTAATATTTCTCGAAACTAGCCCACCCCTCTACTCGTTAGAAATAGCTTTTAAATAGATAAATCATGTTTCATAAAATACTATAACCTTCAATAAATATCGAAATTAAACAATCGGAAATAATTATGTTTATTAATGCTGATACTATGTATATAAATTATATCTCATAAATATTGTGAGAACGGGATAATTGTCTCTCTCAATATGAATTTAGATTAGGGTGGTTGAAATTCTGATATTCTATACGCTTAAACATTGACTCTTTCCAATTCTTCTCTACCTTCCTTAGTGTACAAGTATTCATTGTAGTCTCTGGCGTTAGTCCAGATGTTCCAAACAATAAGAGCTGGGATAGCAACGTATAAGAATTGGTTCTTGGTTCTTCTGAAAGTGTTGAAGACAGCATTGTAAGCAGCACCCTTGAATGGCTTAGCAGCATATGGAGAAATGGTATATTGGGTGATGTACTTTTGCTTTGGGGATCCTAATTTACCCCACCAGCCCATGTAGGCGTGTGCACTTGGTGGTCCAGCCATTTTTCGTTTATTAGTCTTGTAGTTGGATTTACCTTGTTTGAAAGAGAGAGTTATAATTGTTCGAATTATTAAGTATTTTTTTTTCAACCAATCTTTTGCTCAGTGCGTTTTTGGTGTTTGTTGTTTTACGTACAATTAATTTTAATCGCATTTATTGGTTGGAACTTATATACAGGAATAATGACTAAGTGCTACCAGTTGTTAACACAGTAGGTGCATACTTGCACTAATTAATTAAAATGGTTGCTGCAAATAGTTTAATGGAAGTTCTTATCCAATCGAACAAAAACCCAAAGTCAAGGTAGCTTAGAATATTCAAGGGTGTTTTTCTCGATTAACTAAAAACAGTGTCTTCTGTAATCGTGGATATTCCTTAACTCTTTACAGATCGTATCCCAGTAGAATTAAGCCGAGACAAATTAGACTTGTAAGCTATGATGCGGCCAAGAGTTCAATAACTAAGACATCAAGTAAAATTGTCATCTTGCCAGCTATCCAATAGGTTGTTCATCTTGTGGCTTTGGAAGCAAACGACTGATTCAGACCTTCGATTATTAGTTCATCTCTGTAGAAAGGACCTCATGGCATCAACTATACAGGAATTTACTCATGGAACTATATATACCATACGTAGAAATCATATTTGAGTGTGTACATCGGTGTTTGAATTATCAGGAAGCATGGAAGTTTCCAACATTTCTAAAGATGAGACGCTACAAGCACTAATAACGATTCTCGGCAGCTTCAAATAAAAAAAAGCGATTTCTCCTTACATTTCGTATGGCATTTCACAGCTTAGAAATACTCTAGATTGTGGCAGTGAACTACAATATTGGTCGAGAAAACTGTTATGAGGGGACTTGTGACAAGCTATAGTACCTTGAGTATGTGCCTGCTAACCCGCCAGATAATGGACTTTAGAGATAAGCAGAGATGTTATCTGAAACAGAGAAATCGCCAACTCTACAAATTTTCAGACTGGCGATCTCTCTTAAATTGGAATATTTCATTGATATTTAGATCAAAAATTGTAGTATAGGTTCGTTTCAAATGGGGATAGAAGAAACTCTTTCTCCCATCTGAATCTTTCACATGTCCCACTATTACTTGATCATTCATATGCTTTATTCCACATAAGAGTATCAGTATTTCTTCCAGACTTATTCCAAAACGATTAAACAAATCACAATAAATATTAACACGGATAATATATATTTATAATTTTTCGTATGTATTATATATTATGGGATGGGTGAATAAATTGTACATTGGATGAGGGTGGTTGGTTGGATTCTCTGCTATATTACTGTTGATGATTGCTTCTTATACATTCTTTCATTAAAAAAAACTAAACTTGTATTATAATTTGGTCATTACTAAAATATTTAAGCAGCAGTTAAACGTTTTTGAGCAGCTAATCTACCTCTTTGTCTAACATTTAATCTAACCTTCTTTTCCTCAGTGGCCTTTTCAACGGCTTCACCTTCTTCGGTTAAAGTTAATTCAATGTGGGATGGAGTAGATTGGTAAGCGTTAATTCTACCGTGGGCTCTGTAAGTTCTTCTTCTTTGCTTTGGAGCGTGGTTAACTTGGATGTGAGAAATGACTAATTTAGAAACATCTAAACCCTTGGCTTCAGCGTTAGCTTGAGCATTTCTTAACAAGTCCTTGATGAAGTTAACAGACTTGGCTGGCCATCTGGCCTTGGTAACACCGAATTCTTTACCTTGAGCGGTTCTACCAATAGAAGAGTTGTATCTTCTGAATGGAATGGCTCTCTTGTGGTCTAAGACTTGGTCTAAGTATTTTTGAGCCTTTTCTAATTTCCAACCATTGATGGCTTGAGCAGTTTCTCTGGTGTTCTTGAAAGAAACTCTTAAGTAGGAACCACGAGCAGAAGCAGACTTGGCTGGGTTAGCAGGAGTAGAAGCGTAACGAACCATTGCGTATCTAATGTGTTGTTAGTTGGTATGAACAAGCTCTTCTTAAAAGAAAGTTCCTTATAAAAAACTTATAATATTGGAAATGAAAAGTTTCTGGTGCATACCAGGATTTTTTCCCAATAGTTTTGCTACTCGAAAATTTTTCGCACTAAATTAATTATTGATGTTTGGATGTAACAACATAATTTTGTATGTGTTAGTACTAGGTATCAGTAGAGTTAAGAGATCGCCATAGAAAAAAATGTATGTAGTGCACTTACCAAGTAAAAGATTTTGTCCTGTGTCTGAGCTTAGGGTTAAACCCTAGTGCATTGCACGTGATGAAATATTTCCTCATCACTGGCCCAATATTTGGAACACCAAGAAGTAACTTCAAGTTACCTTTCGTAGTCGAGGACAATCCCAATGAGATTCTAATAATATATCTAATGAATGTAGATTTTACAAGCCAGTGTTTCCTTCCTGCTATAAATAGTCATAAAGTACATGTGAGACAATGAAAAGAATGACCAGGAGTTTACTCCATAGACGGTTGCAAAAAAGTGTTGATTCCACGCTAACTCTGTCTACTAATATAGAGATACAGTATTGCAAAGGAGGAGAACGTAATGCTTAATAGTATGTTTGTATACGTTGCTTTTTATAATATATAAACGGTATAGTTCGAGAAGTAGACTTTTGCGGCTATTTTGTATGGAATTTATTGTACCGAATTCGCCAAAATTTAATGCAAATTGAGATTTCTACCACACTAAATGAAATAGCAAGCGTAGACAGAAAAAGGTACCGCATTGGGAAAAATACGAGGCTTGAATAGCATGATACAATGACTTATCGGATGGTTAACACACAGATAGAGATACCATTGTATACAAGATTGGAACCAATCGAGATTAAGAACACGAAAGAGATTTTGAACGTCATTATTTTGTCTATGAAATTCAAATCCGATTAAGTATGTGTATATTGAGTTTGGAAGTGCATTGGGGTACGCAGGTCTCACATTTTATGGTTTTGTAGTTTTCTTGTCTGTTTGTCCTCGTGAGAAAACAACAAGCTTTTACGAATTTTATAAAATAAAGCTGTTATCTAGAAATGATACCTGATTGGTTATTGCAGGGGTTCTTCTGTTGTCTTGCATCTATCTTTGAAATTCTCAAGCCTTTCTTTACTACTCAACTTCTTATTGAAGGAATGAATCTTTGTGAGCGATGAAGGGTTAAACACTAAAAAAAAGAAAATGGGCAAAAATAATAATTTAAGATTATTTTTTAAACTTTTAAAAAAATAACAAAAATTACAAAATAATAATCTAGTTGTTTGCGAGAGAATTATTAATGATGATGATTATGATAATAATAATTATAGATAAAAAAATATAGAATGAAATATCGATATTTTTAGTTGCTGTATCATCTCAGCATTTGCTGAATCATCATTGGAAGTCGTTACCTAATGGGGGGCCCAAAAAGAACTTTTGGCAGTTACTAAGTGGGGATGTTGACCTTGTGAAGAATTTAATTAATTTAAAATAGATTCTTGTGCATAATAAAGAATTCAATTTAAGCTTGAATATTTTTTTTCTTCTTTACTGCAAATTTATTATTTTGTATTTATTATTTTTTTGTCTGGTCACAAAAAAAAACTAAAGAATCAGAAATAAATTTTAATCCATAATAAAATCGGTTAATATCCTCCTCCCCCTTTAGTAAAAGTTCCATTACAACGTACTACTTTCTATAATAAATAAATATGGATCAGCTCTTTAACTAAAACGGATATAAACAAATATAAATATGAAATAAAATCACTTGGTTCTTTTTTTCTTTCTTTTTTTGTTTCTCCTCGATTCTACAGCTTCCGGATTAATCCCAGTTTAAATTGTTCAATTTCTCTTATTTATTGGTTATGATGGAATAGAAGACGTATTACTCAGTCTCCAAACGTACGATGTATCTATGGATTGTAAGTTACGTGTCAAAGGTATGAAGGAATCACACAATTCAAAAAAGCAGTTGAAACGACCAAATGGCAATGTCCAAAAAGTCAAACAAGAAAAACGAAAACCAAAATTTGGGCACTGATGTTTTTTTGCAGTTGGTTACACAAAGTAAGATGCACGGTAAGATATGTCATTGGAATGTCCGGTAATTGGGAAATTCTATCGAAGTGCATTTAACAATGTGGACCCACGCATGTGTTTGCGTTGATACCAGTCCTCAACTATTGAACTAAACGACTCAATTGAATTTTGTATAAATTTGTTGCTCCCGCACCCTAATAAATTAACTGTGGCATTCAAAATTAGAGTCGAGGCTATATACAGAGAAACATGAGAGTAACAAAGCTGCTGAGGAAGTGAGTGTTCTGTTGAGTGTGTGCGCGTGTGGGGCTCCTGCCGGTTTTTAGATAACGAACTAGGGAAGAAAAAAAGTGAGGAGACGTGGTTGTAGTTCCCAACAATTGGCTGGTGCACAACTTAGCCGTAATTAATAGATAACTATCTTATTTCGCTTGTTAACAATAGCAACATTTATCAGAGTGACACGTCAAACTGAGTTTAAATATTACAGCATTTTTGCAGCCATTATTTCAATTTGGTTATTGATTTATTAAAAATTTCACAATAATCAATTCAAGTTATACTTAACCCCAGAAAGGCTACAGAAGTTGATTTGTCGTTTCATTTCATTGAAAGAACTTCGATTTGAAAATTGATAGATCTTCTATAACAGAGATTTCTGGTTCCATTAGGATATTTATACAGGGAACTCTGTAACATATACTTACTATTATTACAAGTATAGTATCAACAGGTGCTGGTCATACAGAAAATCGTTGGTTCAAAATAGTATAGGTAGGTCGTGCACTTGTTACCAAAAAAGAAAAATTGGGAAAAGAGAAAAAAGAGTGGGAGATTTTGTTGTAAAAAAAAACACAAGGACTCAACGCAGAAGGTAGAAAACAACAACAAACCATCACTTCCATTATTGTTTTTGTCTAATATAATTCATCTCACTCTCACTTAGCCACATCATCAATCACACTATCACATTTTGTAGAATAGTTTTATCGAAAACCACTGCTTCTTTTAGAACCATTCACAGTATACCATTTTTTTACAACCAAAAGTGGAAGTTATTTTACAAACATCAATCCAGTTACATATAGCTTAATACTATCTAGCATATAATCGTCAATTATCTTTTATATTTATATTGTGAAATAAGATGAGTTCAGAGAGTCCTGATAATAATGGTACAGGTACCAACTCTCCAACCGTCGAACAAGATACGAAGAAACAAGTACAAGACCAAGAACAACTTGAAAGCCCCGCTGCTGCCACTGTCTCTGAATCTAATGGCCTAGGTATTACTCCTAGTAGCAGCACAAATGCCAGCATTGCTGGAGATGCAGCTAGTGAAGAAGATGCAGCTAGTGAAGAAGATGCAGCTAGTGAAGAAGATGAAGAAGAACGCCCACAATCACAACTAGAAGGTGACTCGGAAGCGCTGACCGATAAAGAGGAGAGCCAAGAGACTAATGACAAAAAAGTCGCCAATTTAGATGATCATGCCAACGAACCGATAACCGAAGATGTTTCCACCAAAGAGGGGAAGGAGGATAAGCTCAAGGACCAGGAAGAAACAACTACGGTAGCCGAAATTTCAGAGCTACCATCAGAACAGCAATCTATAGCGAGTTCAGTTCGACCAGATAACACAGAAGAAGCTCCCAAAGATAGCGCTCCCCCAGAAGAAGCTGCATTCATTTCACAGCTCGAAAATTCAGAGCCACCACTTTCTGACTATCCAGGCACTACAGAAGCACCAGAGGCAGCAATACCAATTAACGAAAATAACGCCGATGAAGATATTCTGCTAGAAACACCCACGATAGAAGAAAATGAAAATCAACCTCCAACAGAAGTAAACATACCACATGATGCGATTTCAGCATTTCAACAAACTGAAGAATATGAAAACCAAGTATACGAAGATGAGGAAATGAAACAACAAATTGGCGAAGATGAAGAACTTAAAAAGATTCAAGCTGATGATCCTTCCTTTGATGCCGATTTTGATGTTCAAGATTTTGATAAATCTAATGAAGATTTCGATGCATCATTCTTGGATGTTCCTGAAGATGAAGAGCTTGACGATTTGGATGTAGATGCTGAGATGTCGAATGCTGAAGAGGAAGAAACGAGAGAACAACCCAACGAAGTAATTCATGAATCAAAATCAAAGGCAGAAGCATCCAACCAAGAAGTGGAACAAGAAAAGATCGAAGAGGAAAAAGATTTCCCAAGTTCTGAAGGGACCACAGAGCAAGTCATAGCCCCCAAACCCAATGACGAAGAATCCGTGTCGACTACTGCAACAGTCACTACCAGTGTATTTATCAAATCCGAAGCCCCAATCGCGCCCGGGCAGTCAGAAAAGAAGAATGAGCAACCACCACACGAATCAACAGACGCGATGGATGAAGATGAAGAAGAGGAGGAAGAAGAGGAACTCGAGGACGAAGGATCTGCTCAAGAAAAGCAAACATATACAAAGCAAACTCACTTAATTGTCATTCCGTCATATGCAAGTTGGTTCAATATGAAAAAAATACACAAGATAGAGAAGGAATCATTACCAGAATTCTTTGATACTAATCATCCTTCGAAATCTCCAAAGCTTTATGTAAATTATAGAAATTTCATGATCAATTCTTATAGATTAAACCCCAACGAGTTCTTAACTTTAACTTCATGTCGTCGTAATTTGGTTGGTGACGTGGGAACATTGATGAGAGTACACCGGTTCCTTAATAAATGGGGCTTGATAAATTATCAGGTCAAACCACAATTCAAGCCAGGATACGCAGTTGAAAAGATGCCAAATGGGCAATCGGTAGACTTACCGTTCACTGGTGATTATCATGTCAAGTTTGATACTCCAAGAGGGCTATTCCCATTTGATACTTCAAGAATCCCACCTGATCGAATTGATGTTGATAATTTGAAAAAATTGATCCTAGGGTCGGATTCAACAACCGCTAATGAGAGCGATTCTCTCAGAGGTGCTTCAGCGGGTTCTGCAGCTGATCAAAATGGTAGTGGTAGTAAGAAACATGCACTTGAAGATAACCAGATTGATAGTGATATTGGCATAAAGAAACAACGCGTAGAGGATGGCTGGACTCCTGAGGAAGAAATCCAATTATTAAGCGCTATCAAGAATTTCAAGAATGATTGGTATAGAATTGCAAGTGAAGTAGGAACTGACAAGAGTCCCGAACAATGCATTTTGAAATTCTTGGGCTTAGGCATTGAAGATCCCTTAAATCCATTTAATGAAGATCCAAATAATCCAATCACAAAGTTGTTGAAGTTCGCACCTAATTATCCTATCAGTTCAATTGATAATCCTGCTTTGGCAAATTTGGCATTTTTGACCAGATTGGTGGATAGTGATGTTGCCAAAGCTGCCAGTGAAGCTGCAAGAAAGGCAATTGATGCAGGTATAGAAAGTAAGATTGATGAAGTCTATAATAAATCGCAACAAGGAGAAGAAACTAGTTTGAAAGCGGAAAGCCGCGAAAGTGGAGAATTAGAGGCTGAAGGAACTACAGCAACTTCTGAACAGAACGGTTCGGTTGATAGAGAACCCGATGTTAGAGACGTCGTTGGTACTACCTTTGGGATTGTTGGTGGTAGAAGTCATTTGTTCGCTAGTTTCGAAGAAAGAGAGATGCACAAGATTGCTTCAAGTATTGTGAATCAGCAATTAACTAAGATTGAACAAAAATTGAATAAAGTAGAAGAATTGGAAAGGATATATGAAACAGAGCGTCAGAATTTACTTAGACAACAACAAGATGCATTTATTGATCGATTAGCGTTATCAAAATCCACCATTAACGTGATTCAGAAGTTAGAAAATGCCATTGAATTGATTGAATCAAGTGTTGGTGAAAATGAGAGCTCAGAACGCAAATCAAGTATTTCTTTGTTGCTAAGCGAGGCAAAGTCGTTGTTGTATAAGCCAACTAGACAAATGTTGGTTGCAGCTTCCACTAGTACATCTGGAACAAGCGAAACCATCAACCAACAAGTTAAACAAGAAATCAGCAATAGCATAGACGAAGACGAGTACAAACCATTGTCGTTGAAATCTCCTCAAAACTTCAAAGTATGGGTTCCATAAGAAAATTCATCTACAATTTTGCTATTTATTGTTCATTCTTATTATGTTCTTATTAGCTAAAATATTGCTGCCAAAATTACCAAAATTATCAAAATTTTGATTGTGTTATATACGTATATTATTATTTGTGTTTTGTTCTATATTACTATTACTATTTAATCTTTGTTTATTTAACTTTATATTGCTTGTATTTTCTTATTACTTCTTGATGGTTGTGGGAAAGCGTGTACAAACACGTTTGTTGGCAATAATCTCCAGACTCGGTTTGAAGAAAAAAGTTCCCACAACTTTGATTAACTTTCTTTCCCCTTCTCCAGGTCTATCGATTAACACAATCAATAGTCTATTGAACAACAATATCAACAATCAATCATAACAAGTAAGTATGTCTGACGATATTAAGAATACTAACGATTCAAATCAAATAGCAAACCGTGATTTGTTTTCACCATCTCAACAGGACGAAGAAAAACAACCATTGGACTCCTTGTCACTATTCGAATCTGAAGAAACCTCCTTGCAAGAGAATTTATTACGCAGAACATCACATCAAAGTTTATTAGATGAAGGAGATGAAGATGATATCGAGAATTTGGAAGAGAGCTATAACCTGATTGACAAGAATGATGGTGCACTCGTAAAAGTTTCTCAAGAGGTCGATGCTGATGATGAAAATGATAATAGGGTCCTTGGGGATAAAGAAGCGGTCGATTGGACTTCCGAGGTACTGCAAGAGAATGGTGCAGAGTCAACTGATTTTGCAGGGAATGTCGAGGAGGTAGAAGTTCCGGAAAAGGGAGTGAATGGGATTGTATTGCCTAACGTGGGAGAGACAGTAAAGGAAACACACACACCTAATTATTATAAAGCTGATGCAATAGAAAGTTCTGATTACAGTTATGGCGATATAGAACCCAATGGTGATCTACGTTCCGATGATGATAGGTTTTATGTTCCAGTGGTAGTAAAGATCTTTGACACAGAATTCCTCTTATTTCCCATAAATCATGAGCTTTGCCACACCGATTTTTCACATCTAATATCATTATTTGATGACTACAACGATGAATTTATATCTGTTAGTGATCTATTTGGGTTCTTGAGAGACAACGAAGATTTGAATGATATACAAATATTCCAATCGGGCGAAGAAATAGTTTTGGATATTCCAGATTTGGGAGGATTCCGAATTACTGAACATCATGCTCATACCAGTCGGCTTAGAATTAGTGATTTTGTTCAAGTATTTGAAATGTTGGTAGAAAAATCCGAGGCTGAAGCTAAGGATTCGATACCTCAGTATTTGAAATTGATAATTTCTACTCAACCATCAATCCTTACTCAATATAATAGGTTGGTCAATCTTGCACAGTCTGGAGATGTGCGATTCGAAGATCTTCGCGAGAAAAGAGCACTGGTACCCGATGCAGATGGTGAGGACCGAATTTCCAAAAAGAGAAGAATCGAGGTGTAGCGGTTTAGCAAATTTAAATGACTTAACCTTATAGACTAGACAAATTCTCTTGGTAAATAGCTATTAATAAATTCTCACAAATATGTCAAATAACGATAACACTACTCTATTACAATCATTGATCTCGATCCTCCTCTGGTTATGAGGCTTAAAGCAAAATCCTTGCTAATAATTTCAGCTAATTCATTACATAAAATAATACATTCTATAGGGAAATACAAATGATATATAACCATAAACCAACATACGATCCAAACTATTTAGGAACACAAACAAACGCATCAGTTAACAAGTCCACGGTCTTTTAACTTTCTATACAACTCCAAATCAATATATTTCAGCAAACTTGGTTCACCAGTCAACCCCTTTCGTCTCCTAGTCTTGACCATGAAATCCCTCGCCAATGCCTCATTAGCTACCGGTTTCAAATTTGGCAACACCACACTTTCATCCAACGGATCACCAGGCACTATTTGCCAATTATTAAACATAAGTGAACAAACAGCTTGCCCCTGAGAATACAGTGCAAGATCAGTCAGAAACCCCACGGACTCAATCACGGGCAAATACCCCAATACTTGATATAACGGTGTTCCAGGTACGGGTGTTTCATTCACATAAGTTCCTCTTCTAAGCTTCAAAATCTCCTGGACCACTTTGATTGATTTATGCAAACAAGTCACATCTACTCTATATATTGGTTCTAATAATCGGGGTTGAGCAGTGATGAAACCTGCATAAGCTGCCCTTCTGAACATGGGGATGATTGTGGCCGGGGATTTGGAGATTTCATTTCCGTTAAGAGCCACATCAAGAATTTTAAACTTTGTATTGAGGATTGGTTCATCTAATAATGGCCCTTCTGCAGTTGTCCATTTGAATCCGGAGATAATCGAATCCTTGATGGATAAGATTGGGGATTTGTCTGTGTCTAGGGTGTCATCTAGGAGGATGTTGGGGAGGTTTGGGGAGTCGGAATTTGAGAAGGCCCATACTGATCTCGAGGCTAATGAATCCCAGTCGAATTCAGTTCGTAATATCTTGGAGATCGTTTTGGTTGGTTGTGTTTTAAGATTAAGTTTCCCGCTCGAGATAGCTTGAGAAAGTGACGAGTCATTTATCGGTTCAGCTATAATGGAAATTGAATTCTCCTTGGCAGTGATTGGAATCTTAGTAAAGGAAGTTTCTGAACATGATTCTGTAAATCGAACCATTGGATCACTCACTTTTATTTGTAGGTCATCATTGAAAAAGTTCCGTACGTCATGTAATATACAGTCCATATAAAATTCTCCTGGAGCAAGTACGACATGTTCACCACTTTCTTCAACATTGATAACTGATGCCAAGTATGATTTGTTTACCTTTCTTAAGCCTTCCAACAACAATGGCAACTCAGATGGGTTGGAAGGTTCAATAGCAACTTTAAACACCGAGTTCATAGCATACTTGGGTACATCAAAAACCAAATCCAACTTAGGATCTTGGGTTAATGTAATAGTCAGCCCTGGCTTTTTAATGATTGAATCAATTCCTGGACCATCGATTATTACAACCATACCTGCATCAGCTTCAGAGATAGGCACATTATATCTCCCACATGGCAAGTATATATTTTCCACTATTTCCAGATTCTTGAAATCATCAAAATCTTCTAAATAACTTTCACCATAGATTCTTATTTTATCTCCTTGGGTTATTTTCCCTTTATGTATCCTCACAAGACTGGTGAATTTCTTACCATTCGAGGATTCTATAAGTTTTACTACTTGACTAATCATACTAACTTTGTCGTTATTGGGTAATGAGCTATTGGCTGCTGCCGCTACTGGTGATGGAATAACATATGTGACTGAATCCACCAATGCATTGATGCTGTTGGGAAAGATGGCATGGAAGACGGATTTCAACAATGCAGAAGCATCATTTTTATATTCCGATTTATGTAATGAAACCCTGAAATTTTCCCATAATAATCTAGATAATTTATTATCAGCTGGTGCTGAGGTAATTGTGTGAGTTATGATTTTATATATTGGTTCCAAGATAAAATTTATGAACGATCTTGATAATGAGTTGCCCTGGGAATCAGCTGTAAATTTATTCCTAGTGCTGTCATAGTAGTAATCACCCCATAACATAGTAGTGAATCTCGAAATATCGGTTTTTGACTCACGAAGGTCAAGATATTGTTTAGCAAAACTCTTTAAACTAAATGCAAATTTCAATTTGGTTGATGCAAAGATAACATTGTTTAAAATCGGTGAGAATGTAGTGTTGTAGTTGTATATGGAAATATATTCATTAGATGCGATGTATTCATTAATATCATCAATAATGTATTTTAACTTCAAATAGCAATCCTTGACTGGCAATTTCAATTCCAAAATCAATCGATCTAGTTTATTCAAGGTCAAAACAATAGGCTTATTCTGCTTAATAACTTCATCAATAATTAGTTTGTCACGATTAGTCAATCCTTCAACTACATCAACAACTAATATTGATCCATCACTGGAATTTATCCCTACTAACATCTCGTCCTGAAAGTCAATATGACCAGGCGTATCTAAAATATTAACCACATATGATCTTTCTTTTATATCTTGTAACAACAAACTTGCTGCTGATGTTTTGAGAGTTACCTGTCTATCTATTTCCAATTTATGATTATCCATAAATCGTAACGGCTTCGAACTCTTTTGTTTTATAGTTGGATGTGTCTCTAATATTAATAAATCTACAAGGGACGATTTTCCTGAATGAATATTTCCTACAATTGAAACATTTCGTATTCTATCAGGAAGTTCTTGAGCTGTTTGCAATAGATATTCTCGAGAGTAGGATAATTCAGGAAGATCATCCCAATTATAGTCTATCTTCATTCGTTTTTCGATTCTTGGTTTGATAACAGGTTCACTAACAGTAGTTGCCGCTTCTGGCTGGAGGTAGATTGTTTCAGCTTGGTCAGTTTCAATTGTGCGTTTGACCAATGCTTGTTCTTGTTGTGGTTGGTCTTCCTCATCGCTAGGTTGTCGTTCCACTACTGGTTCGTCATCTGGTTGGGGGATTTCTGCTAAAGAAGAAACTTCGTCATCTGAATCGGAAGGTTCTCCAATAAAGTTACCAAACTCATCGTACAATTCGTCATCACTATCCATTTTGTATAGTGTTTAAAGGGAGTAATAAAGATAAAGGTTTTTCAAGGGTTTATTTCTGTGATGAAAAAAAAACCTTGAAAAATTGTTCTTTGGGGATGGAGGTTAAGCGAAGGAATAAAGATCCATACACACACAAAAGGTTATACACGATCTCTATACTTTATTACTTTTACTTATTTAACAATGATAATTGGGGAGGGGAGGTTGGAATATAATACATACTATAGAGTGAAAAATATACTCTAAGATAAAGTCTGATACTTTCTTAATTCAGTTAACAAAGTTTGTAATTGAACGTCACTGACTTTATTAGTTAAACTTGGAATTAATGATTTAGCTTCTTCAGCATCTTCACATTCCAAAGTACCCAATTGGGCCAATTCAAAAGGATGTAAAGGTTCAATTGCAGCCAGCATACTGAAATCATTTAATAATTTCTCAACTGTTTCAGTTGAACTTGAATTCTTAAATCTAGCAAAATTTGATAAATAATTTAGTGTCTTGTGAATAATTTCATTTGAATTGGGACCAGCTAATTCCATATTTGAAATCTCATCTTCCTTTTCATTATCTTCATCATCTTCATCCTTATCTTCTTCACCACCCTTATCACCAGTATTATTATCTCCACCATTCTCTAGCTTTACTTTCTTTTTATTAACTGATAATTTCGATTTTCGTTCTTTTAAAGCAGCTCTAATTAATAATCTAGCTTCAGATAAGTTTAATGCAATAAGTTGCTCCTGTTCTCCGGAGTTTGTTATTTGGGTTAGTTGGAATTCTGGTCCTAATTTCAATATAGCTGCGTTCTCTTCATCATCGATATTTTGCGTAGCTGCCTTTCTTCTTCTTACCCCTAAAGCACTGGTACTAACATTCATTGTTGTAAGATATATATATATAAATACGTCGTAAATCTATCTCTTAATAAATAATAGTTCCTTATACCAAATGTTCCACTTTTAAATGTTTGCTATTTCAATGCTTATATCGTTAATCACTATATATGTAGAGAATTGTGGTCAAAATGAACGAAATGTTTTTTGCTTGTGGAAAGATTTTCTATCAAGACATTTTCACAATAGAATAATTGCACCAAAGCACACGACCTCATTTAAACTTATTTTCTTCATTTTTCATTTTAATTAGTAAGTAAATTATGATTGTTCAATGTGGCTGATGGGGTTGATACATTACCCCCAAAGATGAATCATATAGAATGTTCTGGAGTTGAGATATAAATCATGTCTTGCGAATAAGAGTTATATCGATGATGGAAATCTGTCACAACTCAAAGAGTAATTACGAAATGGCATTAAAATAATCGTACTTAAATACAGAACTAAAAGTAATTGTTATATAGGTCATGTCATATGAAAAAAACCGTTGTCATGTCTCGCTCTCTTTCTCTCTCTCTCCCCAATACCCATACCCCTTGTTTCACATCTCCACATTGTTTACAAATGGATGCTTCAATGCCTCTTGAGGAGTTAATCTCTCCAATGGATTAAGATTCAAGACTTTACTCAAAAAGTCAATCAACAATAACCGTTCCTGACATTCCTTCTCAATCATCGAATTAGTCATCTTCTTAAAGGGTAATTTATAATTCAAGATAATATCTTTTAATAACTTATGTTTGAAATAATTTTTATTTGGTAGTTCCTTCTTTTTATGACTACTTTGATGATCCAGTTTTGTAGTCTCAATGAATTGTAAATATTCTTCATATGTCTTTATTCTATATGTGTGTTTCCCATCATTGGTACCTGTCTTTTTGAAAAAATTTAATGAATTCCTTCCAACTTCAATCATATGTTTTGGAGGCATACCCAACATATCAACAATCTTCCAAATTTGATTATATTCAGACGTACCTGGGAACATAGGTAATCCAAGGAATAACTCACCAACAATACATCCCAAAGACCACATATCAATTGATTCAGTATAGGGCAATCCCAATATAACTTCTGGTGACCTATAGAATCTTGACTGGATATAAGTGTATATAGTCTGTCGCGTGAAACAGGCCGATCCGAAATCAATGACTTTAATGTTTGGTTTATCAGGTTGTACTAATAAGATATTTTCGGGCTTTAAATCACAATGAATCATTTGGAAATTCTTAAGTTGAGCCACTGATTCTAATAATTGCTTGGTCAACAATTTGACCAATTTCATATTCAATCCCTGGAATTGATTCTGCTTGATCAATTCATATAAATTAGATGCTAATATTTCAAATACTAAACATAAATGTTCCTTATGCATAAAAGTATCTAATAATCTAATAAAATGCTTACCATCACTATTTGAATTCAAAAATTCTAATAATCTTACCTCGGTTAAAGATTGATTCATATATGCTGGCTTTGACTTAATCACTTTGACTGCACACACTGTCTGATTAGTTAAATTCTGACATTTAACAACTTGTCCAAACGTTCCCGAGCCCAATAAATCCAATACCATATATTTCCTTCCTTCTTCCGTACCCAAAATATCATTCACATACAAGATATAATCACTGTCTTCATTATCATAGCCATTATTGAACTTGGGATCTGAAGGCTTGGTCAAAACACGTTTAGGATTGGTAGATTTAGAATATTGGAATTTTCGTGGTTGACAAATACTATAACTCTCAGTCAAATATACCGATAATGCATTTACAGGAGAAATATGAATAGAATTCACCGAACAACGACGATATTTTGGTTGTTGATGAATCTTCGGTTTTAAATCCAACTTTGAAAATACTTTTCTTGCCTTTGGTGCTGGTTTCCTAAACTTACCAATTTTCTGATGTTGTAAAGCTTGTTGATATTGTTGATATTGAACAATACTCGATGATCGTGCCAACCTACTTGGCGGTATATAATACGCACCTGCACCACCTTGTTGCTGTTGTTGGAATTGATAATTATTATTTGGTAACACGGCAAGTGATGAACGTCTATTTATCCCTGGTGGTACTCCTGCAAGCAATCCACCACCACCTGGTCCTCCGTATTGATTATTCATAAAATGTGCGGGATATGCATTAGTTTGTTGTGCCTGTTGTGCTTGGGAATACCCATATGCTCCACCCCTTCCACCTGAAGGGCCACCTCCATAAAAGCCAGCACTATCAACTGCTGACATTTTTCGATCACGGAGATTGACTTCTTGGTTGGCAAAGTATTGATTGAAAGGATTATCCGCTCTGGTGGGTGGATGTATAAATGGAGGTTGTTGGCCCTGCTGTTGCTGTTGTTGCTGCTGTTGCTGTTGGTCATCGTATTCGTACGTCGTTGGTAATTGATTTGCAAATGAAAGTCTCTTGTTAGCAGCTGCCAGCAGTTGCAACTGTTGTTGTTGCAATAAAGGAATAGCATTTGTTTTTGTGGGAGATTGTGATAAATTGGATGTGGCTGCGCTGGCTCCAGATAACAATGATCCAGGAGCATTTTGCTGCTGGGAGAACCATGGATTACGGAATCCTGGTATCTGGTTCTGTTTCTGCTGTTGTTGAATATCAAACTCAACCTGATTGTTGAACTGTTGTTGCTGTTGTTGTTGTTGTTGTTGTGGTGGACCTGGTGGAGGTAAATGCCAATTTCCACCTATTGAATTATGCCTGCTGTAGCCGTAGCTCTGATAACTGTTGTTTGCCATAGTAAAAATGTTTGAGATTGGGTTGGTGGAGGGTAGTGCACTGATACTAAAATGATGAGCTACTGGTAATGTACTATATATATATATACCCTATTCTTTTTGGCACTTGATTGAATTAAAATTGAAAACTTGAAATTGGTGGTGAAGGGGGGAGAGAGAAGGGAGGAAGGTTTGACGGCTGCTTGTGTTGTAAAAAAATGAAATGATTAAGAGGTAGTGTAATTGATACCAAAAAAGAATAAATGTTCTGTGTTTTATTTTTTTAATTTTTTTTTCTTTACTTCTTTATTGTGTGCTCTTTGAAATTTTCTCCTCCTCCTTCAAAATTTCAAAGGTTTCCATAAAATTATTATGTATGTAATGTAAATTCAATTACGAACTCTTTTTTGACTCACAAACTTATAGAAAACACCCACAACAATTCCCGAGGGTAGTACCGGGATTTTTACTCAAAAGTATAAATTTCATTTCTATAAAACTAAAAATAATCGAGGGGGATTAACACAGAAGTGAAAGATATTATATGTATAAAGATATAATAATAATAAACAACTACTATACAAATGATGTTGAGGGCTAAGCACATAAGTGAAAAATTATTGTATGCAATATTTTTGATTGTGTGCTACCTTTTTGTTGACACAAGATGAGTTGGATTGGGTTGAGTTGCCAAAGTCTAACATTTCATGAGTGGAAATGGTAATAATGATGATGATGATGATGATGATGATGATGATGATGATGATGATGATGATGATAATAATAAATATGTACAAGTAAATATTCGGGGAATTTATATGTGCTTCCCTCTTTTCATCTTATTTTGTAAAAGCAAAAGAAAGTAAATCATATTTCTCATAACAAAACGGACGGGAGATCAGCTTAAGCAGCAAGTTGAACTGGTTCTTCAGGATATGCTGGGGCCATAGTAGGTTGTGCCTGTAATCTTTGCATCATCATACCAACACCTTCGAAAACACCTAATAAACAAGCACAGGTAATAGCTGAATTTCTAGTATGCTTCCATCCACCTCTAATTGCAAGGGCACCACCAGTGAAAAACCCAGCAATAACTGCATTCCAAGCATCTTCTCTCTTACGTACGGCCTTGACGGCACAATCAAATGTGGAGAATAAACCACCCCAAACACCGAAATTACCACCAACTACTGGGGCTCTTGCTTTGATCGCACTAATAGCACCATATCCTCTTTCTCCATATGGTGAATTACGGAATCCTTTAATACCGTGCCAGACACATCCACCAATTGCTCCCATAGCAAAGGCACCACCGAAATCATTTAAGATGACAATAGGACATGGGTCTCTTGTGTGATCAGCTGACATTATTGTTTAAACAGTTACTATTATTATATATATATACAAGGAGGTTGGTTTTGGTTGGTGGCAAAGCCTTAAAAACTTGATGATAATGATAATTTAGGGCTATCGGTGAAAAATTTATTTACCGTTTGGTTTCTTTTTTATTTCTTCTGTCTTCTCTGTATAAAGAAAATTTTTTTTACTATAAGCGGTATAGAAATTACTTACTCATTGGGTAAATATCAACACATGTAGCACTACCAATTGTGCTTCTACGTCAAACATCTATGTAAATAGATAGTTAAGAACTTACGCTTATCAATTTGTCAAATTCCGAAACCTAGAGCAACCTTCCTCTTTTAAACTGTAAAGCAGGATTATAGTGCAGTAGATCAAAATCTGACTAATAACAAAGCAGACCTAGGATAACACTTGCTTTTCATTTAGATCGAGTATTGTCGATAAAGTATATCTAATTTCATATATACAAGTAGCAAATTTCTGAACCAACCGCCAATAACCAACTCCAATAGTGAAAATACCCACAAAATCAATAAACCAAGTCAATTTTGATGTAATAGTAAAAATTGGTTCGGGATAGATTTTGAGTCAAAGAAACAGCGAAAGTTGCGTCTTTAGTTCGGTCTTCACCTAGACGGAGAAGATACCTCTTAGTTTAAACTGGTGAACTCCTTCCTAATCCTGCTCTGGTGCTGCTGTCCTCACATTTATCAAAGGGTAGTTAATGATTTCTCGATGAACAACACCAAATAAAAGAAACGACTGATAAAGCACGCGACGACCTCGTCACTCTGCGCAACTATTCAGGTTAAAAAAACAGAATCGGAGACTCTAGGGTCCTACTCCAATAATACATCCAATATGACCGTTTTTTTAGCTTAATCACTAACTTGTGATTTCGCCAACCATTATAAGCGCAGGATGTTTACCATTTCTTACCGCAGTACAGTTAAGCACCTTCACCTTCATGGTCTCAAGTAAACCATCTCACAACATTAACAAAGTAACATCATCCATTGCGATAGTTTATATTTTCTTTTAATAATGATTAGAGTATATAATTTTCTTGGACTTTAAAGATAAAGGTTTTCCATAATAGTTTAATGTTAATTAGTAAAAAATAAACATCATACTTATCTATCAAAAAGACAATACGGAGTGAACGTCACACACTTATGGATCACTCAAGTTCTATTACAGCTTTCGCACTATGCAAGGTTACAATATGACAAGGAATTCAACCTAATAGCAGAAACGTAGGGAAATCAAATTGTTTAAAAAATAGACAGGAATATTTAAGTTTAAGTTTTAATAAATAAGAATATCAAACATAAACCAACTTAAAGCTAAACTTAAAGACCAGGTCACCTCATTAAATAAGTAATTCTAGCTACCATTATCCCTGGAATATGAGAACAATTTAAGTGCAATCACATTTGAGCATTTCCATGGTAATAAACCAGATTATACGCTGTGCATTGCGTATTGAGTGATACACCTAAGGTCACTTTATACAGCCCAAATATTTCTAACACAAATGGTAAGTGTCATGAAACTTAAAACTATATTAGTTTTGCTTGCCAAGCTTAAACTCAAAATTTTCGAAATCTTCCCAAAGTTTCCTTGATGAGTGTACCCTTCTTCCAAGAATCCTCTTACGATCATTCCGATCTTTAAACCACTCAAACAAGGCCAAGATTTATGGAAAAAAGTCATGAACCCCAGTTACAGTTATGACAAAGTGCAATCCCAAACCTCTAAGCTAACTTAACTTATCAGTTACAAAAGAAGGGGTTGGATCCGGGCATGTGTTCTTCTTGCTGGTAATAAGTAACAATTATTGTTACAACGATAAAAATGATTCATATTTTAATATTGTTTATTACATTTTTGCAACTTTGTTCTTCGGAAGAAGTCTCTGGTATCTTTATTAGTTTGCATTCGATTGATTTTGATAACGTTGAAAACAGAGAGTTTGCATCC
Organism: Hemisphaericaspora nanyangensis; assembly: GCA_030557635.1. NCBI lineage: Eukaryota > Fungi > Ascomycota > Pichiomycetes > Serinales > Debaryomycetaceae > Hemisphaericaspora > Hemisphaericaspora nanyangensis. The sequence goes on along the minus strand of JAKTPO010000005.1, from coordinate 428,571 downwards.
TCAAATTTTCCAAATTGGATTGTCAAAGCTTCTTGGAAAATTGATGGTTCAAAATTTCAAGCGGTAGATACGTTTACTTTGAAAATGCCTTGTGTTTATAAGGTTACTGGTTCTAAAGATCCGATAGCCTTGAGTTCTGATGATATTGATTACGCCAGGTGCACCACAGTGGCCGGAGAGATCTATTTTGCGTATTCTTTGTTGTCATGCCAGCTTCTAGATACAGTGGCACCCAACATTGATGTATCTGGTCAAATTGAATTTCCAGTTGTTTTTAATAATAGAGGAACTGCCAATGAAGCTGACCTCACTTGTGCCAGGGCTTTAAAACAGGGGACAAATGAAATTACCTTTTCTGATGATGACAATGATCTTAAGACTACATTGACATTTGAGGGAGGAGAAATTAACCCAAATCCAGATGAAATTGTATACAATAGCAGAGAGGTTTCCACTACATACAACATTGCTGCAAACCTCATGGTCGGATATTGCGAACGATATGCTTCAGTAACTTTAGAAATGATTTTACAATCCGGGACATTCCGTGGAATTTATTCATTTTCAAGAGGCTTTTGGTTTAAGTGATTGGTACACTCCCCTGGATACCATATTTGCTTCTGGCTTTTCAATCGAGTGCTCAGATAATGAGTTGATTGTCCAAATTGATAATGACTTTATTCTCTAAATTGGCAATAACCCACAGATGAAAAGACCATTTATTGATGCACTCATAGTACCTTCCTATGATGATTCCTACTATAATATAAAATATGTCAACAAATATACTTGCATTGGTGATTATATAGAAAGAAATAATCCGTTGACAGTGAGATGGCCAGTTACTGAAGATTTACTGCCAGCTCCTCCTGAAGATCTTGAACCGGCGGAAGAATCTACTTCTGAAATACCTGAATCTACACCAGTTGAAGCAAGTACTCCCAAGGAATCTGAGTCGCCATCAATTGAAGAGAACACATCCGAAAAGACCGAACCTACCTCGGCAGAGGAATCTGCTCCTGAAGATCCTGAATCTACACCAGCTGAAGAAACTATTCCCGACGAACCCGAATCAACACCAGTAGCAGAAACTTCGCCAAATGCAGAAACTACGCCTACGGTTCCAGAATCTTCGCCAGTCGAACAAACGTCTTCCACGAAATCTGAAAAAACATTAAAGCCAGGGACATCTCGTAACAAGTCTCAGTTCGCTCCAACCAAGTCGATCACCATAAACCTTAGTCCCAGACAAAAATCCCATCAAGTTGAAGAACAACCAGAACCAAAATCAGTGGAGCCAGAAATTGACGTTGTATTAACTAAAAGTATAGCCTTGGATGACCGTGGGTCCTTGCAAGTTGTTTCGGTCGTTGTTGTCTTTTTGTGGCTTTTCTATTTTTGAATTAATGAAGATGATTATTTCTCTGTGATTTTCTTTAAATATTTATGATGCTCTCCTTATATGGTTCTATGGAGTTCTGCTTGATGTGTATCTAATGTTTCCTAATGCCATTCTATGCAAAATCTAAAATCTACAATGGCTCTTATCTATTTGATTTCACGTAATATTTGTCTATAAAAATCACATTTACTTATATATACAGCATGACTACATGGGTTGGATTAGAACCATTACTGCTACTTCTAGTGCTGAACCCACTAGATTCTTCTTCAACCATCTCCTTGTTAAAGCTGCGACTATGAAGATCAATAGTACTATTTCTACCACTATCATCAACTTTTGAATTACCTTCAATAACAATATATTCATTCCCATCACTTCCACGTTCGCTTAAACCCCCCATTTTACTTTCAACCTTTTCTTCTTCTTCGTCTTCATCAGCTATAACAAACAGTTCCAAATTCTTTCGACCTGCACTCTCCAAATTATTCAACTCGAAATAATCAGTATCTAATTGCGGACCAACAAAACATTGTCGTCCCCAAGTCATATATTGTAAACTAGCAAGCAAGATAAATAACATAAACACAACTACTGAATAATTCATCAGTTGCCAACTTAAATGTTTTATAACTGGTGGCATGCATAATATGAATATTGATAAAAATACCCATAATACCGAAATACCATTTATTACCCAACCCAATCTATGCAATTTAAATGGAGCACCACCTAATTTTCTACGTTTATTACACATTAAACAAAAGATCGGTATACCATTTGCTAATGCTAATGAAATTACAGCAGCTCCCATGAATGCATTGAATGCCGTCGTCGAAATAAGTGAAAGGAATGATAATACACCACATACAGCCATGGATAACAATAAGGCATTTCTAGGAATTGTATATTCTTGAATTGAATTAACCTCGGTGAATAGGTGAGATTTGGGCAAACCGCCATCACGAGCTAATGCATAAGTGGATCTACTTGCTGTAGTCAATGACCCGATGGATTGGAATAACACAGTTCCAATCATAAGTAATGCCATTAAGAATGATACAATGTATGATTCAGTGGCTAACTTGAATACTAAATCAATAGGCATGATATTTGGAGTTTGATCTAGAAGAAGTTCTAGTTCAGGTAGGATAGTAAGAATTGGGATAATGAAAATTATACCTGTGATTGTCGCCATGAGGATGGCACTAATGGCTCCCTTTGGCATATTCCGTTCGGGGTTTTTCACTTCATCAGTTATGCTAAACAACATCCCATATCCTGTAATTGTGAATGAAGGACTTTGTAAACCAATTAAGAATGCTAATGGATCAGGCCAACCTGATCTAGTGTTGTCAAATTTAGTTAAGATTTCATGAATTGAATTAGTTCTTTTGGCAAAGAAAATCAACAAAAAATCAATGGCCAATACAGTATATATTGTCCATAAAATACACAACTTATTGATCTTTTCCAAATGTTTGGAAAACACGAAATTGACAAATCCAGCAAAGAGCAAAATCAGAAAGAATACAATCAAAACCAACATCTTATCTTCTTTATATTCATAATCTTTTAATCCAAAGATGCTCAAGATAAATTGTGCCCCTCCAAACATTATACTGATAGCATAAGTCCAATTTCCAATCAATAAAAACCACCCAGTAAACCAACTACTGACTTTTGAGTATTTCTCATTACTTAATAATGCACTAAAATGATAAACACCACCAGCGGTAGGATACTTACTAATAATTTCACTAAGACTTAGTACGACACATAAACTCAAAAATCCAACAATTAACCAACCATATAATATCGTAACATTGGCACCATCCATTAACGAGATCCATAATGTAGAACTCAACCCAAATGGAACACCCATAACAGAAAATCCTAACCCAATAACTGAAGTCACTGTAAGTTTTCTTTCTAAATCCTGAGTATATTTAAAATGTTCAACTTGTTCAATTTCATCATCATCATTTTCTTCATGCATAAGAGATCCGATAAATCGGATAGGTGCCAGTGATCCTATATCGGAGAAATTAAAGTTATGGGATAAATATGATGGAGGTGGAGCTTCTGGATGGACATTTGTTGCCAGTGCATTTGGATTGGAGGCTAAAGACGATGAAGTAGTTGTTGATCCGGAAGAAATGGTTGAGGCTGTTGAAGAAGAAGCGTTGATGACTATTGATGGTGGCGGTGCTGGTGGTGGTGGCGGCAGTGGTTGAACTAAGATTGGGGCTGCTGAGCTATCTCGTAATGGCATTTAACGTATAATCAAAGGATATAGTATATATATGTTGTGTGTGTACCTTATTAATTATTCTTGGCTAATGTAAGGTTAATAAATATTGAGAAATTTTTTGAGACGATTGCAATGAAAACGATGAAATTTAGATTGTCCTTTCCCAATTAAATTATTGTTATTAAACCCAAGTGATATTTGTTCCTCTTCTTCCGTTGTCTTATTGATTATCGTTTTCTTTTCAGAAGAATAGAATATGAGACAAGCTAATAAGAATAAATATGCTGAAAGAGAGAAAGAGCCGCTGTATTCTAATCACATTCTCTCATTTGTTAATCAAAAAAACAATGGAAAGCAAGAACAACCCATCTCGCAATGAAACAATGACAATAAAGGAAAGTACTACAGAAATACAATAAGGCCAGATGGGGCCACACATAATAACAAACAATACTCATAATTCTGAACCTTTGTTAATTCTGGCAATAAAACTATTTAGTTAATAATTACATAATGTTCTCTTTAACTTTGGTGGCTTGCATTTTTACCAGTTCTACTTGTTTTCTAAACATCTAAAATATGAACTTCAACATTTAATCCTAAACAATTTATGAGTCTAACTAGAAGAGTTTAGATTAAACCCTCATTTGATTAGTTTTTAATTAAGCTTTAACTCGGTTTTCTAATGAAACATGGGTTATCACAGGGTCCATTGCATTTTGCAGTCTTCAAAATTAATTTTCTGAAAAAAAAAACGATTTTCACCTTACTTATCCATGCATACGCCAACATACACAATGGCTAGTCAACTTCAAAGTTATCTCGTTCTACTTTATTGCTTGTTTTGGTATGTTAACTATCACTAACAATATGAATGAAAATTTGCCAACTTTGAAGGAAGTTACATACGTTCTTGCAGCCATGTGATGCATTCGCGAATGCAACATGTAAGTTGCATCCTTGTATTTATCCTTAACATCATCAGGATATACAATTATCTCATTGTAGAGCCTCCTCATCTATACAAGCAAAGCCGTCAATGTTTCTCTATATAAAAATTCGAACATCGTCACACATGAGATCCCTGAGATGTTCGAGATAAAACTTTTTGATTCCTTTTAACATTGTGAACTTTTATTCTCAACACTACTATACAAACGAAGTACATTGCAACCTAATCTATACACATTTTTTCTATTACATTGCATCAAAGTCGTATGTTAGGACACTTGGACCTCATGAGCCCATCACTCGGTGACAATTTCGCCCTAAAAATCAAAATCGCTATCATTTTCATCCTCAACTTGCTCTTCCTCGCTTTTAACATACACAGGTAAACTAATCGATTCACTAGTCTTAACGTACACATTTCCCAAATTCTCGATTCCCTTCAACACTCCGCCGCCAATTCCAGCAAACTTATCCACATCAACAAAATACTCAATCACGTTATTCAAATTCTCAACCAATTCATCAATCTTCCAGGAGCTATATCCGATTTTCACACAGATACAATCGCCATTATCAGTAGGTATATAACTTGTATTACCTATAATACTCTTCAATTGCGCTTTAACGAATTTATCATCACATCGTACATCCTTACTTCTTTCACGTTTGGGTATTGTTGGGTCATCAGGAGCTAATTGTAATTTATATGGCACTCTCTTGTTCTTGACATAAAATACCGCGCCAAGTACTTGCGGCATGAACTTGTACACTCTCCAATCACAAACTACTACATCGTTCTCTTTGAATAATTTAACACCATTCTTGTGCGATCTCATGATTGATTTGAGTTTGGAAAAGGAAAGGATATTAGTGAAAAGTCCTTCTGTGAGTTTTGATTTGGTTAGGACATCACGATAGGTTGTAGATGGATCCTTTGTGATTAAGAGGATTGATTTATCTGTGATTTTGTTGAGTTTGTAGGTGATTGGAATGATTCGGGGTGTATAATCCTTTTGTCTTAAGATAGAGATTTTTGTATTTATAATAACGTTGATTGGCGTGGTTGTGGAGGATCCTGCGTGAGTTTGTAATGATTTTAGTGATTTGCGGGCATTCTTGCGAGCGTCTTCGCCTAGTATGAACTCATTGGACATCTTGAGTGGGGAGGGGGAGGAGGGGTTGGAGGTAGAGTTTCTTGATATTACTTGATGGCTAGGACTCCTTAATTGTGAAAAAAAAAATTATGTTCAGATGCGATGAACCTCGTACAAATGTAAACTATTGATGAGTCTTCGTGAAAGATAAGAAAAATCATAATTGTATTCATTTCAATTAAAATTTTACATATATATTGTGTAATATATACCTATAATAAAAGTATACGATATAGATACATTGGAATAGTATATATAGGTGTGTTGGGTCAATTCAATTTTTCTATATTTATTTCTCTTCTTTCACCTACCTGCTTGTTAATCTCCACGTAATGCTCTAATGACAGCTGGTCTTCGCATCATATGTTTAGTCCATTTATAAACCTCAGGAAACTCAACCTTCAAATTAATTCCAATTCTATCAACGACATTATTCCAAGGCACAAATGATAAATCAGCCACGGTTGCACGATCGCCAACTAACCATACCGGATAATCAAAGAATCTTGATTGCGATATTGGGGTAGTACCTGCACTATAAGCAGCAGCATTCTCAACGTCTAATTCCATGATTAAGGCCTCTCTTCTTTCTGCCAAAGCCATTTCAACCACTCCGTAGACTCGTCTTACTTCATCAGTATATCTTTCTACTGCACTTGGAACGGGACACGAATGGAAATATCTGAAATGTAAAGCTTGGCCAATCATAGGTGCATGGCCTGAAGTTTGAAAGAATAACCATGAATTAATTGAACTTTGTTCGGCTAAATTATTGGAATATAATGGACAATCGCCATTTTCTTTTGCATATTTCGATACAAGGTATAATATAATTGCACCAGATTCCCAGATTGAAGTATTTTCGTTAAAATGGTCAATTAATGCTGGAACTCTTGCGTTTGGATTTATAGTGACGAATTCTGGTGCTCTTTGTTCACCATTATTGAAGTCTAAAAAGATGGTATTGAAGGGTAAATTCAACTCAGATAATATTATGGCCACCTTGAATCCATTAGGTGCAGATCTATGTGAAAAGAGGGTATATCCTTCAGTAGGTTGATTTTGAAAAAATTGAGTAATTCTTGATTGTTGTTGATGATTTGAATCATTCTGTAATTGTTGTTGTAATAAGCTTAAATTCACTTGATTTTGCTGTTGAACAAATTGATGTGAATGTTGTTGTTGCTGCTGCTGTTGTTGATCGCTCAATGATACTGATTTTAACCCTGCTGATAAATTGGAGATGGTATGGGTTGTTTGTGAGTTGCCGTTGGTGTTTCCGTCTAAATGTTGGTCGGACATTATGTTATAAATAGGTCTAGTATGGGAATAATAATAATAATAATTGACAGGTGAATATGTAGTTGCCTGGTTAGATTGATTGAAATGGGTGAGGTGGTCGTGGATATGCTATTCTAACACTGTGGTGATAATATAATTCGTACTGGAAAAGCTGTATCAGATGGTATTATCTAGATATTCTGGTATTGCTAGAAAAATGCAAGTGTCTAAATGGTACAAATTCTGGTAGTGTATTTCTACTAGCAATATACGTATTACAGGCTGTGTGTGCAAACAAACTTATATAGTATGTATATTAATACAGTGGGTGGTTAAAATTAGTTGTAAAATAGTTGAGTTTAAATAAGCAAAAAAAAAAGTTGTTGATTGTTGTTTGGTTACACCCAAAAAAGAAAAAAGATTTTTTCTCTCTCTCATTCTTGGTAAGTACACGTTATTAGAAAATCAGCGGGTTTAAATTGAACAATTAATACCGCTTACTTGAATTGACTTACACATGTTCGCTTGATGAAAATTAACGATCCATACTACAAAGACTACTAATAATGATACTACATTGTCAACGTTATCAAAGACAATCTAATAATATAATTATATTTAACTTTTCCTATTATGTATTTTCATGTATTTTCAAGGGGAGGGGAGATATTTAACTGTATAACTAAACCTTTTTCTACCAATCAACTAATTAAATAATCGATTACTTGAATCTATAACAGAAAGACCTTGTAACTTCCCACCAACACCTCCATTAGCACCACCACTTAAATTCTTTCTATTGCCATAATATTCACTAAGACTAACACCTCTTTCATGAGAGTTTCCACTTGCACCAACATATCCATTGAGATTTTCATTACTTTCCTCACGAGCAGTCAATTTCTGATTCATCAATTTCATATCATTCAATTTAGCTTGTAAAATTTCAATCTTATCATGTGCTGACTTCATCTCAATCAGATTATTCTTAATCAAATTCTCCATGGCATCACGTAATTCATCACGTTGTTGACGTAAATTATAGACCTCCATTTCCAACTCTTCAGCCCAACCAGAACCATTATTATTAGAATTACTGTTTCTTCTTGGACTAGTCACATTGCTACTATTGCTGCTGACTTTCAACTCCAAATTCTCTTTTAATAATTCATTATACTTTTCTGCCATTCCAGAATCTAATCGTTTTATTTTATCAAACTCACCAATCTTTTCCTTCAATTGATTAATTTCATCATTCTTAATAACTAATTGTCGATATAATTCCACATTTTCATAATTCAACTTCAATGCACTTGGACTCTGACCATGCTCGCTCAACAAGGCATGCTCTTCAGCTATGAACCGTAATCGACGTTCCTTATTTAATTTATCTTGTAATTCAATCACAATCCTTCGTTTTGAATTAAGTTCATTTCTTAACTCAGCAATATCATCTTCATTTGAATGATTGTTACGAAGATTATTCTCAAGTCCAACTTCTCGTTTGATAGCTGATGCAAGTTCAGTAGTCACAAATTCTAATTCATTCAAAAGATCAGAATTACAAGTCATGATACTCATTTCTTGTTTGGTGAATGAAAGTGGTTGTTTTGTCATTGAAGTAAGAGGTTCATTGGAATGTGATTTTGATAATGATTCGTCAGTGGTGGTCTTTTTGCTGGATTTGGAAAGACGTTTGAAAAGATTGAACGATTTCGAGTGACGGATTGAAGTAGCAGATGAAGTTGTCGAAGTACGACGAGGACCTGAACTGGCACCATTCAAATTAGTTCCGTGATTTGATATTGGTGATCCTTGCGAAGTAGTTTGAGTGGTATTATGATGACTATCTTCTTGCCCGTAATTTCCCATTAAAACATGTGGCGAAGATGGTAAAGAAGGGGTATTCAAATGTGATGTGGTGGCAATGTTTGAATTGATAATAAACGATTCCGGTCTCGAGATTGCTCCAGTTCCACCAATAGATGACATTGAGTTCTTACTGGATCTATTATTCAAAATCATAGGAGTGTTGGCAAAAGAACTATTTGCAGATTTAGACATCGGTGATGTCTTACATTTATTATAATCATTCGAAAATCGTTTATCAAAGCTACCATCAATTTTTTCTTCGACTTTCTTTCCCTTATCTTCGTCGGCCTCCTTCTCTTCAATCAACATACTCTTCACCGGTGTTGGTTGTTCGCGTGGGGGCAGAATAGGCTGTTTCAAATATGTGTAAACACTATTACGACCACTATATCTAGAAGAAATTGCGGCAACTTCATTCTTTCCTTCTTTAGTTGGTACAATCTGCTTGTATTCCACATCATCTTCATTTGACGAAAAACTGCCATCATTATCATAATTGGATCCTGACGTATCATTCAACGACTTTGAAGAAATAGAATCTGGTTCATGTCTTGTTTGCATCTCTCTATTGGATTCATTCAATTCTTGTCTCAAGTCTTGCATAGATGTGGTTGGGTTGGCGAATTTGGGTACATCTCTTGAAGGTGGTGATTTAAAGTTACTAAAAACGGTGTTTGCCACAATATTTCTGATTGAGGGTCCCAGAACTATTCTTTCTACTGGCTTTTTGATATGTCTGGGTGGTGATTTTACTTGAAATAGTGGTTGTGCAGGTGGTGATTGTGGTTCTTGTGGCTGTTGTTGTTGTGATTGAGATTGCTCAGATTTACCTTCTTCCTTGGTGAAAATATTCTTGACTTTAAATACAGGAGTTGCCATATTCGAATTCGAAGATTCACGGGAGTCATTTACATTGAATGCTTTATTATACATTGATTCCAGACTACTTTCAGAATCACTAGCGTTTGACCTTACTTCATCATCTTGAGTCTTTTCATTCAGATATCTATTATCTGTAATTACTGGTAACTCAATGTCATCGTTTAAATCCAGTTCACTCTTGTCATTTCCAATAGTATCCTCGTTCTCCTCTTGGTGACTAGGCAAGTGAGGTATTTGTTTCAGTTCAGCAAATGTTTCAACTAATGGGCTAGGACTAGGTGGCTTTCTTCTGGGTCCGCTTTTCGTCTTCACAATTCCAACAGTGCTTTCTTTTTTGATATTCTCAATATCCGTTTTCTGAGGTTCCTCAACCGTATTAAATTTGAGCAGACTATCATCATCAAGTTCATTAAATAAATTCAATTTCCGGACACGTAAAGTACTCTTTCTTGAAATCCTATCTTGTTGTTGTTCCTCTTCGTCTTCCTCTTCTTCCTCTTCCTCAACTACATTCATTAATGAGTCAGATGAATTATAATAATGCATCAGGTATGGATTTGCTGGAGGTGGAAGAGGCGAAAATTTCAGTGTTGCTGTTGTTGTTTGTGGCATTGACGTAGTGGGAGATTGTACTTGTTCTTGTTCTTCGTTATATGCTTCACCGGAATAATCTTTCTGCAATGCGGGATCATAAGTGTATGTTGGTTGTTGCGCATAAGAATTCTCATTTTGTTGGTATTTTTGCACAGGTTTCAATGGCTGTGGTTGTTGTTCAATGTATTGCTGATCTGCATACCCCAGTTGAGCCGTTTCATCGCTATATCTTGATTGTTGTGGTGCTCCATTCTCATTCACTGGTTGTTGATGTACTGGCGGAACTTGTTGTTCGGAATATACAGGCAGTGGAGGTGCCTCATTCTCGTATTTCGGTTCTTGTGGTTGTTGTTCCTGACCTCCATAAGGTGGTTGTGCAAAAGGTACATCACTGTAATTTTGTTGTTGTATTCCTTGATTTTGATCATAACTCAGTTGCGCGAGCACATATCCCGATTGGGCTGGAGGAATTCCACTTCCCATCATGTGTTGGGGTTGTTGCGAAGGTGATAATGATTGCTGCTGCTGTTGTTGCTGTTGTTGCTGTCGTTGCTGTGGATATATTGGCCCCTGCCCTTGTCCTTGTTGGAATTGCGGTGGGTTTCCAGTTACCAAGTTTTGGGGTCTAAATTGTTGTCCATTACTGTTATTTATAGGTCCCATAACAGGTCCGGACCCCAAAGATTTAGTTCTGGGATATGATTGTGGAGGAATATTGTTGAATCCAGGATTATTATATCTTGCATTCAGTAATGACATGGTTCTTGGTGCTCCTGGAGGAGGTTGCTGTTGCTGTTGGGGTCCGTAGGTAGATTGTTGCTGCTGAGGGGTTTGTTGAGGATATGGACCTGGTTGTTGTGGAAAAGGACCACTTCGTAATGACATTGAACGGGGTGCGCCTTGAGGGTACTGTTGGTGTGGCTGTTGTCCTGGTGGATATTGCTGTTGTCCAGGAGGAAATTGCTGCTGTCCAGGAGGAAATTGCTGCTGTCCAAGACGAGGAGGATATTGACCAGATCTCATTGACATTGCCCTTGGGCCTTGCTGTGGTTGTTGCTGCATCATGGGTCCATTACCATTCAACGACATTGCTCTTGAATAGCCACCTATATTACTTGTCATTGACATTGCTCTTGGATCGGCTGGATTGGGGGGGTATCTTTGTTGTTGTTGAGTCATCATTGGGTTTTCTCCCATGGCTAATGAATTTGCTCTTGCTCCATTTAACATTGCCATTTTCTTTTGATAATTCATTTGTTTTCTATATTCGATATTATTCATTCTTGGTGCACCACCTGGACCCGAGGGCATGCCTCCTGCTCCTCCTGCTGCGACTCCTCCAATAGTAGGAATGATTGGGGCTGTTGAATCTCCCATGCTTCTAATGTGTGTAATATCAGCAAAAGACATTTGATTTCCGAAATCGCCAATATCAGCACCAGCGTCTTCATTAAAATTGTTATCCGCTTTGTTTCTTCTGAATAATCTATTTACACCAGATTGCGAGGTTAATGAAGATTTTCTTGATCCTTGGGCAGGCCCAGGAAGTTGCTGTTGTTGACTGTTGTTGTTGTTATTATTGTAGTTATACATTGGAGTAGATTCATTAAACAGCCTAGTAGAGTAAGGAAGTTGTTGCGCGTAAGCTGGTTGATAACGTCGTTGTTGTTGTTGCTGTTGTTGAAGCATAGCTTCTTGATTTAAGGATTCACTGAGTGCTTCAATATCTTGTTCACCATTTAGTATTTGTTGTCTTAGACGTGCCTTATTAGAATGAGGCATTACTGTTGAAGTCCCAGCATCCATAATTAATTAATGAATGAATGAATGAATGAATGATGGTATTATTGATATATGGCTGTGATGATAATATGGTAAATGCTCTTTTTTTTTACAACACTTTTTTTTAAGATGAAACAGGTAAATAAATTTCTGTTAAAGAAAATTTAAAATAAGATGAAAAAAATAAATGGCTGATTTTTTTTTGTTTTTGTTTGTTCCTTGGTGAAACTTTAAAAATTGTAATTTAAACTTTTTAATGAACAACAATTGAGGACAAAAGTACACCAATAAATTAATCACAAACAAAATTAAAGGGGGGAGACAACCCACAAGTAGAACATCCCATAGAGTGTACTTGGCTAATCAGAGTTCATTTAATATATTGATTAATTGTTAACCATATAAACAATAATTTACCATTAGGTTCCCTCTCCCTCTCACCCCCCCCCCCGCCCCCCGATCAACAAAAAGAATCTCTTTTCAGCTTCATTCACATATTTGCTTGACCCTGCTTCAATGGCCTCTACTTTCCTTCCTATACGTTTATTGATACAATAGATGGTTTCTTCTTTTTGTTTCTTCTATGTCGCTTCTTTTTTCATTAATCTGGTGAAAAATTGTTTTCCCTGAGTCCTCCTGGCCTTTCATTAATTTTCACCACTAAGAATTTTTTTATTTTACGTTATTGTGCTACCAATCTAAGATTCTTGAAAATTTAATTATGATCAACACAATAACATTATTTGTACTTTATTAGTTATCAATAACTTGCAATGGTCATAACGTTATGATGTGGCTATAAGTATATTCACTTTATATGTCATACATAGTATATTTAAGATATCTTTCTATTAATTACCGTTTTTTGAAAAACTTTTGAACAGGTTGGCGATTTTATTGAGAATTAAAACTGAAACTTAGCCTACGTAAACTCACATTTTTATAAAAAAATCTAGATTCGCTCAATAGGAATAACCAAAAATCCAAATAAACAAACTTATGTATCTGTAAAATTACAGCCTGTCTTGGATTATTTGTCGGTCTATTAATAAATTTTCCAGAACCTTAGCCTCCCAACTTGAATTTGCTCTAATTGGGAATCATTCTCATTTTATTCCTGTTGATTTTTTATTTTTCTCTGGTTGCAAAAATTTTATCTTTTTATTTAAACCAGCTTTACCAAATTTCGTATGGTAATATTTCTCAGATGATGAAATATATCTTCATGTTAACAGGCAATATACCTTTGTCACACACTGACAAATGATATCAAAAAGTAGATCCATTTGTAAGCAAGTCATTGGCTCTAAAAAAAGGAAATACCTTCCGCTGAATCTGCTCTAATAATTTTGCATCACAAATCAATCGGCTTAATTATTCTGTTTTGTTTTGCCAGTTTTTTTTTTTGGCCATCGCATGATTGGCATTGCATTGGCATACGCATCTGACACGCAAACACAAAAAATGTAACTTTATTGTAATATTTATACGGACTAAACACATTTAGGTAACATATGAGATTTTGTTCTGTTTTTTCTTCTCCAATAAACCGTTTTAGTACTACCTGTTATTTATAAATTTGACAAATAGTTTCAACATTTCGAACATTACATCATAATTGTACGAATAACTAGTAGTTATTGAACAGATCAACCCTAGACATTTCTTCGCTATCTTCATTCTAGAACAACCACTTGTTTTACAATACAAGGATAAGTTATACGATTCACATTCTCTCTTGTTGAAATATAAAAATGATAAGAATGAACAATTCCTTAGATAATACCAGCAGCTTAACACATAAATTCGTACAATAGTTTGTAAGTTTGCGCGTCATATGAAAGTCTTTATATTATTAGGTATGCCTATGCTTTTACTACCACTTTTTATTTTCAAATGCAATATACATATATACGATCTAAGTTGAATATCAAGTAATGTGACGACTAACACCTCTCTCTTTTTTTAGTTCCCAACAATGTCAAATTTAACCTACCGTTCCAATTACATGGTATCTCTTGTCAAAGAATATAATCCATTTATCAATAATAGCATTTTCTTTATCACCCAAATCATCAGTATACCATTCTTCTTTATCATCTCCTTTTAAATTATTCAATCCTAACAATCTACTACAATCGATACCTGCAAGTCTGTTGTATCCTTTCCCTGGTCCATAACTATTAGTATTTTCACTTACGTCATATACTCTTCCTCTAATTGCAACATATATTTTTGAATCATCAGTTCCATTATATTTACGTAATTCATTCCGAGTGAATTTGGGAAGGATGGAAATATCCAAGTTCTTGTTGTAGATTTCTGCTTCTGTTGGGCCCTGATTTGCGTTTTGAAACATGTTGTTTGTGCGGCTTTTTGATTCCTTTTATTTTGTCTAATTGTAGTTGCTTTAGCTTAGTTCCTTTGACCTAATCTTATGACATAGAATGGAATGCGTAACTTTTTGATTTCAAAAGTATGTGGGTTGTGCTGTCTAGGTCCGATATCTCCAGAAGTGGTAGAAAACTACATACAGTGTCATGTGACCTTGAGATTGTGCAAAATCCACACCAAATCTTATTGCGAAGGAAAAAAAAATATTGCTGCTTAATATGCAAAGGATGATGATGAATGATGGAAAGAGGTGTAATATATAATCAAATAAGTGCAACTATATAATCATGAAGATAGATAATACGGAAAAGTATCCGCTAAATATCCAGAAACTATTCTCCCCAAAACCACCATTACCTCATCTTCCTCCAACAGATATTGCCCCAGAACATCGCAAGACTCAAAATATAACCCCAATATCCAACCTAAAATCACAAATATCACAATATATATCCACCGAACTCCCCCAAATCGAACAAGCCTCCAAAGAAAAGGCATTGCAGTTATCTACCCATCAAAAACTCTACCTCGCAGCTCAAGAGAAACGAAAATTGAATCAAGAATCGTATAAACGCCAACTCGCAAATTGGAATGATGTAGAATTATTCGCAAAGAATGAAAAGGAATTCATGAAAGATCCGTATCGAACGGTATTTATATCTAGGTTAGACTACAATTCTACCGAATTAGATATCTCATCTGCATTTCTGAAATATGGTGTCATTGAATCGATTCGACTCATTAGAGATCATAAAGGAAACTCGCGCGGATATGGGTTCGTAGTCTTCGAACGAGAAGTTGATGCTAAGAATGTCGTAAACGAATTGAGTAGGAGTGGATTAAAAGTAAACAATAGAACTGTGTTGGTGGATATTGAACGAGGGAGAATAATTAGGAATTGGAGACCAAGGAGATTGGGAGGAGGAGAAGGTGGAAGGGGATATATGAAAAGTGGAAGGACTAATTCGGTGGCAGCGACAGCAAGAAGGATACATATTGCTAATAATCCTACATATCTGTATACTTCACAATACCAACAACAACAACAACAACCACAAGCACCACTATCGCAACAATTGCAATCGCATCATCATTATCAGCCACAAAATTATCATGGTACCGTGGTGAATGGGGTTAAGAAACCGGATACAAAAGTGTCAATTAGGGATAAATATGCAAAGTATTCAGGTAGTGGATCAAGTTCCACTCCTGGGGCTACTTCTTATGCTGGCACCAGTAGTGATCGTTCAATACGAAGTATAAGACAATCGTAGTAGTTTTCTATAGGAAATAAAAGTTTTGCTGTTTCTCTACTTAACATGTAATTCTCAGCCATTTTTACAGTTTGTGGAATTTACAGTTTTATTTTTTTGCTCTTTGGCTTCAGAAATTCCAGTTCAAACAATAAGGATCTCTCATTCAACTTCTTCTCGGATATCACACTGTTCAGTTTATATGGAGAAGCTAAAGCAATCAGACAATTCAATAATGGCTGAAGAATCATCGAAGAGAAAAATTGATTCTGCTGAAGTTTCCAATGAGGTAAAACGAACAAAGTCTACCTATAATGATGATTTAAAGCAGTCAATTATTAACGAAGTAAAGGGTAACTTTGAAGTTAAATTAAGGAATTTAGAAGATCGAATTGAGAAATTGGAGCTGAAATTAAACGAAGATGAAGATGAGTATAAAAAGAAACAAGATAACACTAACGATGAGATTGAAAGAGATGGCGAGGAGGAGGAAGAAGGAGAAGAAGAAGATAATGAAGAAGAAAGAGATGATGATGACGATGATGATGACGACAATGAAATAGATCAAGATGATATTAATCAAGTTTCATCTCCTGCTGAACCTCCTATTTCTTGTAAGGAATCCTCAGTTCCACCTCCATTGCCACCTAGAGCTACATTTGGTTCAAGTTCATTCACCCCTAAGAAGGCAACAGAAAACATAAGCCTTCCAACATCAACAGTCAAACCGGTATTTGGCGCCACAACTGCCTTTGGTAAATCAGTCATGGATACACTTAAAACTAGACAGAATGTTTTTGATTCATTACCTTCGAAATTAGAAGCATCAAAATTAGATGAAGTAGAAAGCAAACCAATAGAAACTACTACCACCGCCACAACCACCACAAACACCACTACCACTACCACATCAGCATTTGGGTCAGCATTTGGGAGTAAATCCCGTTTTGGAAATGCATTCCAAGAATCCTTAAACAAGAAATCGTTTCTAGATACAACACCATCATCGGAAGATAAATCATCGTCTTCGGCTCCGACTTCCAAAGATGACACAGCAACAACTAGCAACAGCAACAATATTAGCATAACTTCACCCAAAACCCCACATGTAGAATTGGCACCGGTAGAGCTGACAACTGGTGAGGAAGACGAAATCTCACATTTCAATTCTAGTGCAAAGATCTATGAACTTGATTTAACTAAAATTTCAGAAGGATGGAAAGAAAGAGGAGTTGGACCCTTGCATTTAAATCAATCTCGCTCAGACCAAACTCAAGCCAGATTGGTTATGAGGTCTCAAGGATTGTTAAGAGTGGTGTTGAATTATAAAATAACTAAACTGACTGAATTGCTAAAGGGTTTAGAAGCAAGTATGGCTCCTGGGAAATATTTGAGATTAAACTCAGCTAGTTTGGATGGGAAACCCATTCAGTATTTAATTAAGTTTTCTAGCGAGAGTTTAAGAGATGATTTGATTGAAAAGATTGAATCATTGAAAGAACAGATGTAAATTTAATTTTTATCTCCGTTGTGTTTTGTGTATTACTTTTATGTATAATAAAGTTTATCCTTTGATAAATGCAATGCTACATACTGTGGATCCTTTAATTCCTCCAAATTGGAAACTTGGGTAATTTATCTTGTCCCAGACTGATAAATCTGTACTTGTAGTAACGATTTTAATTAATTCATTTTCGGTGAAATTACATGAGGTTATTAACAAGATTGATCCTGGATGCATTAATTGTTCAACTTGTTCAGCATAGATATCCATTCCAATTTTTCCGTAAAACTCATCCAATGGGTCATGATTCAACGCTATAGCATCCAAAGTACCTTTATCCAACAAAATATCATACTTTCCTTGATTCACCATCAAAAATGGGGCATCTTTCTTCAATAAATCCACTTCAAAGAACTTAAATTCAGTGTGATTATATTTCTTCTTCGCGATATCCAGCGCAAATTGTACAGATTCAGGAGAATAATCAATCCCAATATATTCAAAATTAACATCACCGTCAAATTGTTCAGCTAATTCGTTCAGAAGCTCAAAGAGTAAATGTCCATTTCCAGTACCTAAATCCAAAAAAGAAATCTTTGGCAATGCAAGAATCTCGACGGGAAATTCTTCGTCGTTGAGTTTGTCAAGTATAAATTGAATCATTTTGCCTTCAGCGTCTGAATCATCAAACCAACATTCTCCGGTATCTTCATCATTTTCATTAAAATTTGATTGTTCTTTTTTATAAAAGTTATTCCAGCTTTTTTGTAAAAATTTTGTTAGTAAATAAATATTGAAGGTATGGTTACTGTGCCTACTTACTATTCTTGCGTTCCTAACTTTGAGGAATTTAATCGTATCTCTTCAGTCATATTTAAGAATTAACTGCTAAAATACCTACAGATGAGATGGGATGGGATCTAGATTGATTCCAAATTGCTGAAAATTTTTTGCGATATGGACGATTGGTAGCGCCATTGCGGGTTTGAAAAAAAATAATTTTGCGACGCGTAAAATAAATCCTAGATCAACCGTCTTAAAATATAATAGAAACACGTTGAAAACAAATCTTTTTCAAGAACTCAAATCAGCTACCATAATGACGGCAATAGAAGCGGAAATAATCGATATAAGTTTGGATGGTGTGTACAGCCCAGCTTATGATGAATCAGAGTTGAATGAAAAACCTGTAACAGAAGAATCATCAAGTTCTATTGACGAGAAAACCCAACGTGAATACCGAATATGGAAAAAGAATGCTCCATTCTTATATGATTATCTTTCTACCAACTCATTACTTTGGCCATCCTTGAATGTGCAGTTCTTTCCTGATATTACTGATTTATCGCAATCCACAACGGCTGTGTTATTTGATGAAGAGAAATCTGATACTAATCAAGATGAAATTGTTGCACAACGATTATTACATGGGACCTTTACATTAGGACAAGCAGTGGATAGTATTTCAATCTTGCAGATTCCGACTTATAGAAACCTTAATGCTAATATTAATATCAACAAGATGGATTATAATCCTGATAAAGAAGAATTAGAATTATCTACCTCTACTTCATCAACTTCTACAAAAGTTAAAGTGTTACAGAAGATAAATCATTTAGGTGATGTTAACAAAGTGAAATATATGCCCCAGAATCCTAACATTATAGCGAGTTCAAATAATTTAGGTGATTTGGTAATATATGAAAGAACAAGACATAAGAGCTTTAAGAATACTTTGATTGATGATACAGATATCAATAAAGTACAGATTCGTCTTGTCAATGAAAAGATTCCATCTAATATTATGACTGATATATTTGCGCTTGATTGGAATAAGAATCAAGAAGGTGGAATCGTGAGTGGAGATATGAATGGTTGGATAAATTTATATGATTTGACCAAGTATCAATCGGAGATCTTGAACCAGTCAGCCTATTTCAAAAATGAGAAATCGGTGGGTGTCAATGATTTAGAATGGTTCCCGACTCATGATTCATTATTTGCTGCTGCTTTTGAAGATGGGAGTGTTCAAATATACGATAAGAGACAAACGAAATCAGTTATTCAAAACTATAATATTTCAATTAAAGGGGTTGATAGTATTGCACTCAACCCCGGGTTTGCTACTGGCTTGGCCACTGGTGATAGCAAAGGTACAATAAGGACTTGGGATATCAGATCATTCGAAGCTCCAATTAGGGAAATTATTGACCACCACAGTGATTCAATTACTCAGTTGAAATGGCATCCGAAGTATCACAATATTTTGGGTTCATCATCAACCGATCAACTGGCAAAATTGTTTGATGTCGCTAATGAACTGCAAGATGCATGTATATTCTCGCATTTGGGGCATATGTTAGGTGTTAATGATTTTGATTGGTCATTGATGGATGATTGGATGATTGCTAGTGTGGCTGATGATAATTCGTTACATATCTGGAAACCATCACATAGAGTAACTGATCGATATAAGAGAGTATAGAGAGTATGTATTCTAGAATAGTACGTTTGTTTTACTTTTAATAGATGTATGTCTAGAATGTGATAATATTCCAACTATTTTCATGCACAAATAATAACGGTTTATCCTTTGGTGTGTATATTTCAAATGAAAATATTTGTGTATATAATAGTAAATTAAATATCAGATTTAGTTCTTAGCGAATAATCTTTCAACATCAGCAACAGCTTCAGCTAAGACCTTTTCTTGGAACTTTGGATTTTCAATAGACTTGTTAACCTTGTCAATAACAGTCTTGGCTAATTGTTCTTGTTCCAATGCTCTTTGTTGTTGTTCGAATCTAACCCAGGAATCTAAAACAGACTTGGCCTCATGGGAAACAGCAAGCTTTTGCTTTAAAACAAAGTTTTCAGCTTCGAATTGAGCAGTTTCCTTAGAAATGGAGAACAAATCCTTGGTAGTGGAAACAACGTCCTTTAATTGAGAAACGGCTTCGATTCTTTCGTTAACGGCAGTGACGTGAGTATCCTTAACACCACGTAAGATATCTCTGACCTTCTTGATTTCACCATCGGCCCATTCGGTATATAATGGAGCAACAAACTTGGCGACTAAGGCAACAAAGGTAGAGAAGGTAACAACTAAGATAGTTTCATCGTGGATAACAAGAACACCGTTGGAGATGGCGTAGACGGCAGCAGCAGCGGAGGTGGCTAAAACACCGGTCTTAGATAATAAGTTGTTACCTGGTAAGGCATCAATGATGGAAGAAGCCTTTTGCTTTGGTTCAACTGGGGTAGTGGATGCAAATCTGATACCAATTCTATAATCTCTAGTTAGTACTTACTAGTTCCAAATATTTGAATCCCCATTTCCTCACAGATAAGACTATTATTTCATTGTCGTTGACCCTTGAATTGTAATTGCATCAAAATGTTTGGTGAAAGTCTTCCATGGACAAAATGCACACTCTTTTCAAAGTTACATACGGTGCTGTTGAACGCATAGCCATACCCATGGTTGGGCGGGCAGCTCTCATAGCAATTCTGTTGATCATAGACATTGTTATATATATATACTATCAAAAGCTGGTTAAGTATAGGTAGTATCACCGTTGGTTTTTTTTTCAGTGCAATTTTTCATGCTTAGCAAAATTCTCGGTGTTGAGAAAAACGAAGAAAAATTGAAAAATCCAATTTGATTGGAAGATGTTTGACTTCCTAAATGGGAAGTATGTGCGCATTGTTGTCTATATAAATCTATACACACATTCAAGTTAATCATTACTATTATATTTATCCAGAAGTAAACTTGCAATTGCCCTTTCTGTTCTTATATTAGCTTTATGGTAGTACAGCTTCAAATCATCTTTAAGGTCTTGTGTATATGAAAACTTTTCTTTACTATTACTAGGTGAATCTGCTCCTGTTGTTGACACTGAATCATTGTAAACTCTTTGTAGTATCTCATCCTGTATCCTTTGTGATACTGCTTCTACTGTTTCGCCATTAGCAAGTTGGAAGACTGGAGGTTTGCTCGGTATATATTGATCCTTAGGTGTGGCTTCCTTGTGATTTACTGTAGTGTGGTCTTCCCCTAACGATTGTTTTGCCACATCAGTCACTGATATTGCTTGCTGGTTTATTTGATTGTCAGCTTGGATATTCCGACTTCGTCTTAATGCTGCTAATCTTGCCTTTCTATCTTCACTGGACTCTGACATTGTGATTGTGAGTAGGTTGATTGCTGTTGTGACTGAATCATTCCTGATGTCTTTCATCAGATTCATTTTTCTGTTGATGTTGCAAAACATTTTTCTGGAGTTCAATCAAACCCAGTCAACACCACCAAAGGAAATCAACAATGACAATCTTAAATAGTTTAGAAGAGTTTCTAGAAGGAGAAGAACTTTCTAGAGACGGTATGAGCTATCTCTTGTGTTTCTCGATAAAAGTGAAAATACTAACTTAACGAATAGATGAAGAAATATACTCTTACCAACCAGCTAATGAGATGGTTGCAAAATGTCAAGATGATCCTCAGAGCTATATTCCAACCAGAAGTCACAAGGAAAACCAAGGTAAATTTCTTTCACAACCAACCCCATTATCACGATCCCCCTTTCCCTTGATTTCAAAAACCGAGCTAGATCATTTTAGATGTGATTCCTCGTATCAGAACCATGCACAATATCCCCCCCTTGCGAGTCCCCGAGTAACAAGAGTCAATCATAATGCACATGGCCTGTCAAATCCAATAAATAGCTTTAACTCTCAGGCCAGTTCAAGTTCTCAATTTATCAACAATAGACACCACAATAGTTCAATGACAAATTACATACCCCACAATACTCAATTTCATGATGATTCTTACAACAAAACGTCCGACAACCATCAGCTTAACAATAAAGCGCTCTCTCAAACTAAACTAAAAGTAAGTATTTTACCTCCCAATCAAAGAAGTACTTTTTCGTTTGAACAATTCAACGAGATGCAATCACAATGTTTCCCAATTATATACAACTCTTCCAATAATTGCGTCATAAGTTCTCCAACTGGATCGGGAAAAACGGTTCTTTTCGAATTGGCAATTTTGAAGGAGTTTAAAACTATATCAAACGAGGCTTGCAATTTCAAAGTCCTATATCTAGCTCCTACAAAAGCATTGTGCAGTGAAAAACATGATGATTGGGGCAAGAGATTCAAGGACCGCAATATTACAGTGGGAATGTTGACTGGAGACACCAGTTGCAAAGAAACAGATAATGTTCGAAGATCAAATATTATAATTTCCACT
Organism: Hemisphaericaspora nanyangensis; assembly: GCA_030557635.1. Taxonomy (NCBI): domain Eukaryota; kingdom Fungi; phylum Ascomycota; class Pichiomycetes; order Serinales; family Debaryomycetaceae; genus Hemisphaericaspora; species Hemisphaericaspora nanyangensis. Next base: position 405,988 of record JAKTPO010000005.1, on the reverse strand, counting down.
CCCGAGAAATGGGATATGATAACAAGAAAATGGGGAGATTATAAGAAGGTGTTTGGATTTATTAAACTATTGTTGGTTGATGAAATTCATATCTTGAAAGAGTCCCGGGGATCGACGTTAGAAGTTGTCATAACAAGAATGAAACGAATTTGTGTTGGTTTGAGAATATTGGCAATTTCAGCAACTGTTGCAAATGCAAACGACATCTCAACCTGGATTAAACAGAAAGAGAAGCTGAGTTTACCAGCTGAAACCCTTTGTTTTGGCGAAAACTACCGTTCAGTTAAATTAGATAAAATTGTTTATGGATATAAACCAATTAATGAAAATGATTTCCAGTTTGATATGTTTCTCAATTCCAAATTAATAGAAGTGATTAACAAACATTCAAAGAATAAACCGGTATTGATTTTCTGTCCTACAAGGAACAGTTCTCAAGCTACGGCTAAATATCTCTTGGCTAATATGAACAATAATGCATCAACGGAAACCAGTTTAAAGTTAAAGGAAAAGGAATTATATAATCTTGTTAAATGCGGTATGGCTTATCATCATGCTGGATTGGTTTATGCGGATAGAAAGCAAATCGAAGCTTCATTTCTAAGTGGCAAGATAAGATATCTTTGTTCAACATCCACTCTTGCCGTTGGAATCAACTTGCCAGCATATTTAGTTATTGTCAAAGGAACAAAATGTTGGGTGGATGGCTTATTTAAGGAGTATTCAGAAACTGATATTTTACAAATGGTAGGAAGAGCTGGTAGGCCTCAATTTGAAGATGAAGGCGTAGCTGTACTAATGACAACCGCAAATTTAAAACAAAAATATGAAAGAATAGTTAAAGGAACAGAGAAGATTGAAAGTAGTTTACATTTAAACTTCCCTGAAAATCTCGCTGCAGAAATATCAGTTGGCACAATTACTAATCTAGAGGAAGCTTTACTGTGGGTCAAGACTACCTATTTGTATGTTCGTTTCATGTCCAACCCTTCCTATTATATTCCATCATTAGGTATTAAATGCAATTCCCCGGATCAAGAAGAAACATTATTACAATTCTGCTGCTACCATGTGGACGCATTAATAACGGAGAAGCTTATTACTGTCGATTATCAACAAACTTATCATAGTACCCTGTATGGAAATTCCATGACTATGCACTATATAATGTTTGAAACTATGAAATTGTTGATTAGAGCTAAATCACGATTGACCATTGCAGAGTTATTAGATTTGTTGGCGAAATCAGCAGAATTCTTGGATTTCAAGTTGAAGATGCAAGAGAAACGACTATATAAAGAAATCAATTCATCCTCCCTAACTCGGTTTCCAGCTAAATCAAAGGATCTCCAAAAAAGTGACAAGATAAAGCTAATAATTCAATTCGAGTTAGGCGGTCTTGAATTCCCCAATTATACTGGCGCGATGAAATTACATTCGAGTTTCTTGGGTGACAAATTATTGATCTTTAAACTGATTCATAGAGTTGTTATGGCAACTATGGACGTCTTTGTTGAAAAAAAAGATTCTATCTCACTACTTAACCTGAGTTATTTATATCGATGTATAAATGGGAGGTGCTGGGAAGGCACTCCTAATGAGCTTAGACAACTCGACGAAGTTGGGATTGCTTCTTTAGCCAAATTTATGAATCATAATATTTTAAGTTTAGAAGATGCAAAAGAATTGACTTCAACACAAATTGAATATCTCCTTGGATTGAAAACGAGTGCTGGAAATAAAATAAAAAGAAATCTTCAATCAATTCCTGAGTTATCTTTATCATTGCAGTTTGAAAACGAAGAATTAGAAGCAGGAAACATTTCAGTCAAAGTAACCTTTTGGGTTGTTATTAAGGTCACGAATCCACAGACAAGTTCTTCGTGGAAAGGTAAGTCAGTATATATACTGATATTGACTGATGTAAGCAATGGAAATTTATTGGATTTTAGAAGAGTTCCTGTTTTTAAATTCAACAATGGGGAACCTAAATGTTTTCAAATCAATGCCATAGTTAAGGATTTGGATTATTCTATACGGTGTGAGGCTTGTTCTGAAAATATAGCAAGTGTAAAAGTTAATGATTGTTTCTCCATTAGATCAAGATTGAGTTCCAAGACCATCCAGAACTTTGTAAAGTCAGAAGACATTGATTTTGATGATGACTTTGATTTCTCCGATCTGGACCAAGAAATCATTGATAAGTCAAGTAATTTAAAAACCTCCAATAGGACGGATAATACTTCTATTGAAAGTCAGCCAACAATTGAACCTCCCAATAAGCCGCCTGTTATCAATAGTCAAGCAATGTCCAAAAGACAATCAGTAGTTACCCAAGAAACGTCCACGAAACATACAGACGCGACTCAAGCTCCAAGGAAACTTCTTCCCAACGGGAATTATGAATGTAATCATTTTTGTAAAGATAAACTTAATTGTCGTCATCTTTGTTGTCGTGATGGATTACCACCAAAGAATGTTCCGAAGAAAAATGGAGGAACAAAACAATTGCAAAATAATTTTTCTCAAAATTTGCAGCCAATTAGCTGTCTAAATGAAGAAATGCAAACCAATAATCTTGAAATTGACGACAGTAATAAAGAAGAAGATAAAACTACAATAAGAGCTGGAACTGGTAATTTTGCATTAGTCCAAATTGCTGAAAAACAGCCAAAGTCAATCAGTTCCATCGCAGACTTAAACCCTGTAGTAAGGTCTCAAAACGCCGCACAAGCGGTTGCAAACGCCCCTGCCAACATAAAGAAGAACACTGAAGCATTGAAACAATCACTTTTTGTTCCATCTGATACAGACGAGTCTTTAAACAATGATTTTACCGTGGACTTCAAAGCTGTCAAACCCTTGGCAATACAGCAAGAAGATGTTGCTCAAAAGCCTAAGCCAGTAAGGAAATCAATATTTGATTCTAGTGATTCTGAACCCGACTTTGATATACTCAATATCATTCTGGATCTACAAAAACGAAAACGGAGAAAGGTGTTTAACATCGGTACTCCTGAAAAAAAGAGTATCAAGAAGAGCAAGAGTGTCATACCGCCTACTGAGACACTGATAGCTAAGTTCAGAAGAAAGGAAGTTGAATTAGAGACCCATAAGTCTGATGATTCGTTGGATCAATTTGGTTGTATCGAGAAAGATGAATATTGCTGCAGTACACCTATTAACAATAATCCTATTAAACAAACGGATATGATCCTACTAATTAATCCTAGTCAAGAAGAACTAGTTCCAAAATTACCTGAAACAAATCCAATTGAAGGATATAAGCAAGAACAAGAAGCAATGGATGAACAACATACGCATTTTCTGAAAGAAGCCTTACAAGAACTACTTGGGTTTGATATTTATCTAGATATATAATCATGAAGTTGGTCCAAGGTAATTTTCAGCGATCTCCTTAAGAAAAGGTTCAGTAATCCTCATATGATCTGAGTCGATATATAAAAATTCGATCTTGTTTTTCTCATGTAGTTCTTTTAATCCAATGTAATCATTGTTGTACAAGGCAGTTTTGTCGAATTCAATCAGCATTCCAGTTTCTGGGTCAACATCATAAAATGCAGCACTATCCTTAGGAACCAAAGTTGTATCTTCAGTAAATGTAATAAGAACCAACTTGTTGATGCTTGCAAATTTATCTCTATAAGTGGAATTTTTATCTTCTCTTTCGTTATTAATATCAGCCAAAAAGTTTGAATGCTCTAAATATTGATCAAACTGTAATGGATCTCTAAAATATTGTGCGGGTATTACTCTTTTCTGTACACTATCATGCCAAACTTGTTTCTTTAGCAATTTATTTCTTGCTTTACACAACCAATCACTATCTTTGCATAATGGAAGTTCATTAACTCCAAGATGTGGAGAACCAAAAGTAATCAAATTATGTACAGAAACAAAAGAACATCTCTCTATCAAGGCTCTTAAAAACACTCCTCCTTGAGAGAATCCAATCGCATTAAATCCATTACCAAGTTCAGGAATCGAAGAAATTGTTTCACAAACCTGATCCAACTCCATATTTGCATCACCAAACATTGATCGTTGTTGATCAGTAGATGGATCTTCGTCTATAGCTATAGAATATACAAATGAGTTGGGATATATGCTAGTAATTATGTCCTTTACTTTATTCATGCCTGATGAAATGTAATTATCGCCTAATCCATGCCATAATACCACTGGTCTAACATTCCCCACATTTTGACCCCAGGTGATTGAGTTTTCGTTATCTATGAATGGAAGTTGGTTATCTAAATCTGCCGATGGAATCTGATGTACTGAATCTGATAGAAAAGATAAAAGGTACTGGATATTCACTAAGCCTGATAAATGCATAGTTGATAGGGTTATGAAATCTGTATTACCTAGATTAGTAAATTTTGATTAGCGTGTGGATTTATGTGCCAACAAGTTTTGTGATGTTAATTCAACGGGAAAAAAAAACTTAACGATGAAATAAGAAAAAACAACTTCACGATTACCTCACCCGAGATAAGAAAATTGCACAACTTCCGGATTGGGACCCTCCAAATTTTCATGAAAATAGCAAAGATATCTAAGCATTAAGGAGCACACCAAAAATAGTGGGAATAGCAATATACTTCAGAAATGCCTCAAAGAGTAGCAATGTCCATCTTGAAGCATGACTTCAGTGATCTAGTATTTTCCACCTTTCTATTTGGGAACCGTCCAATTCAGGCCCAATACTTACCTCACCACCTAAATCAAATACTACAAACTATACTGTCAAAAAATTCGGTTTATTTATTTGAATTATCAATATCTAGGTTCAGGTAATGTTTCTAAAGAAGTAGCAAAAAGAAATGCTCCACGGCAGGCTCGAACTGTCGACCTTCAGATTGCACAATAAACGAGGTTACTATGAGACTGACGCTCTGCCAACTGAGCTAGTGAAGCAATTTCTGAAGTTTGGGTTTTTCAAATGTTGTCGCATCGAATGAAAAATTCATCTATATGCAGTACTTCGGTCATTTTCCATCTCAAAATGCTTTACCGCCATCAGTCAAGAAGACACTTGAGTAGTAACATTGGTTTTCATATCCTTAAAGGGATTGCTTGTGATTACTAAAAAGAGCAGGATATCGAAACCAGCACTCCCTCAAAAATTGTTAAAGTTTTCCTTGAAACTTTTCAGAAAATATTACTGTTCAGAAAAAGTTAAAAAAATTGGAATGCTTGCTCCCTAATTTCATTCCTTTAGGAATAATACCATAGCTTGAAAGGCAATTAACAAGAAATTCGACAATTGTTTTGTGCTTTTACTAACATAAGTAGGTTTAAATCAAACTCCTCAATTACTAGTTATTTATCCGATCCTTGGTCGCCAAGATTGAAATAAATGGCTGGAAAATTTTGCGACCTACAGACTTTTTTTTTTCGTGTACTAGAATCCAGAAATTGAAAAATGTCATCCTGTAATAGAATCTATCTTGAAAGGGAAGTATTTTGTGATGCCCACCTCCCAATCTAAACTGAAGCTATTTATATGCTGAAAAGTAATGCTGAATTATCAAACTTTAATAGAAGCTTCGTTCAACATTAGTTAGTATCCGGCCCTTTTTAGCACTGCCACTCTCACTTCCAGTTCCTTAATTACTCCATCTTGGTTAAAACGACCTGTAAAATTCTATATTGGGTGAAACTTGTACTAATATACACACGAAACGTTTTCTTTTTTGCTCCTTAACAAAAAGTGCTAACAAACCAATCCTTATGCTATATGCGCGTTATTGTTTGTTTTATAATAAACCTTTCATCCTTCTCAATGTCTGTCGGTTATAAATTGGCTTAATAAGAAAATTTAAGTTTTTAACCGAAGGGTTTTCCAAAGGCGGTAAACAAAGGAAAGTAATTCTAATCACTCAAGGAGACAGAATATATAACTTCTAAGAGTGGAGAAAAGCTTAGTTTACTAAACACGTTACTATATATAGTTTTACTATATATAGCTCTACTATATCCATATTTCGGAAAACTTTTCATGAATTGAATGACTCCACGACAACATAACCAATTATTTGAAAGTAAATATCAATAAAGATGCAAGGATCTCTCTTCCATAGTGGCGATCCCCTTTCAAACCTCGTCAGATTAGTTGATGAATATAGGATCATGGAAAACTCACCACATGCTCTAGTTGTAAATGTTGTTCAATTGACCAAAAAACATCCAATTGGGCATATAGTCGCTTCCATAAGACAAGGAATGTCCAAAGCCGAGAAGTCACTCAATTATCAATTTCAAGATCTTTCCGATGACGATTTTGCCCATCTAGAAGCTTGTGCATTAGGACAATTTGAGAGCTGAAGATTGGAATCAAGACTAAGACATAGGTTTCATAAACTTGAGAATTTGATTTGTGTGAGAAGATGTTTTGCCAATGCGCTTGCGTTTGAAACTAGTGATTTTCATTTTAAGTTAGAACCATTTCCTCTTAAATATATTGAATCTGATGAATTTTTCAAGATTCAACAAAGATTTATTAGTCATGTTCAAAAAATCCATTTCGCTGTGAATGAAGAACCATTCCATCTTATATTTGATCGTAAAGATTTATCTTACGAATTATACACGCTAAAAACTAGTACTGCTAAAGTTAAGCAAGTTTTGAGAAAATTCAGGGAAAGTATTTTACCAGAGGATCAATTAGTTACTGTTGAAATACCAAGATCTTGTGATTTGAGAACCAGATATGCCCCGACCAGGATTATTGTTACTCCTATTTTGTCGTGTAGTTGAGATCAGGTGAATAACCTCGTCAGAAGGGAGAGTCAACTATTAAAAGACATCATGTTGTTTCATCGGAAATCCCATTGAATTCAATTAGAGAATCCATTCCAGATAAAGAGAATGGATCCGCATCTATCCCCAAAGTTTCACTTAGCAGCATTGCTATTGATGGAACCAGAAGCTTCTCCGAAATCGCAACTCCTTAAGCAACATCTTCCGATGCCCAACAAGAAGGACTTTCGAGCTTTCTTGCAGGTCGAAAGATGTCTTCTTTTAACGAAGAACATGACGTTAGTTCAACCACAGATGATTTCAGCGAGACTGCAAGTTATTCCGAAACGGAGCCTCTCTCACAAGATTCCGAGATTAGTAGTGAAGGGAATTGGATAGGTAGAACACCTTTAACTGGTGCAATCCCACGTGAATACCTTTGTAATTTGTGTGAATATTCAAGAAATCAATTTGAGATTATAAACAAGGATTGTTTTCCCTGTGAGCAAATTCCCTATATTTGGAAGATTTTAAGAAATCAGAAAAAGAATGCATCTACAATGATAAACAACTTCAGACACTTTCTGGAATACATTATGAATTGCCTAGCTAACGCCTTGGACTCCATGAATTCAAAATTAGCATACATTTTTCTTTTTTATATGTTTGCTTGTTCAATACTTCGAATAATTGCGCTTGTCCAACAAATCTTCCCGTGGCAAACCACTAGCTGTTCATTTTGGTCAAGCCCACACAAAATAAAACCGGATCTGAAATACGCTAGGTCTGAATTTTGTCATCCAAAAATCGTGCATGTCACCAAACTGCCCGAATCATGCTGTGATTCATTTTTCAGCAATCAAACATGGTATAATACTGTCTGTAATGATGATTCGTGGTTTCATGCTAAGAGAAGAGGTTTTTTGAAATGGCTTGATGATGTTTCGACAGAGATTAAGGAGAATAGGAAAAGAAGTGAAGCGATATTATGATGAATTAAAATGATATGACTGTGTTTGTATGAATTTTGTTATGGATATGTGTTTATGTGAATATGGAAATTAATTGACTTGATGTTTTGAAGATATGGGCGTTAAATTGTAAGAATTTACTTAGTAGGCCCAATGATTGTTAAATGTTTTATTCCTGAAGAGAATTCCACAACTCTACAGACCAACTTTTGATGAAGCATACACAAAGCAATAAAACACGTACATTCTCACAAAATAATCTAATAATCTAATTGCCTTACAAATACTCCTTCATACCCCGAATAAGTTTAATAGACTCTGCCTGATCATTCAAAATCTCATTTACACTTTTTACACCCTTTTTCGACTTCAACAACAACACACCCTTCGCGTCACTATTCTTCACTACTTCAAACTCAACTAACAGCTTCACTTCAAACGCCGACAAAACCTCATCCATCCCAAACAACGCCTCTAAATTCTCAATTGGGATCGAATCAACAGCGCCAACTAACAGTTTGATACTCACCAAAACCAATAAACGAACAATAAGCCCAATAGTAGCTTGTAAAACCGCCTCACCACCACGACCACGACCATCAATACCATGTCGCAATCCAAGAATTTCAGTCAGATAATGCCAATTTACCGATCCAATACGTGATTCTTTTGAATTTATCAATTCACAAAATTTAACCACAAGTTTTAATTTCAGTTTATATGATCCATGTAATATTACACTACCCAAATTGGCAAATTTTTCATGATTAATGATTTTTTGTTGCATATAATCTAAACTTCTTTGTTGTTCCATTGAATTCAATTGGGGGAAAGAAACTACACTGGAATGAGTTGAGCCAGGTTGTGAGGCTAATTCATCTATATCTTTCGAAAGCGTGCTTGAGAGTGATTTGACAAGGAATGAAAGTTCAGCAGTATAAAGTGGTGTTGGATTTAGATATTGATGGATGGAGCGAAGGGATAGGAGGTAGTTGAGGACGTAAAGGTATGAAATTTCTTGTCTTTCGATGAGATTGATGATAAAGTCGTCGCGTTTGTCGCGGAACAGGTAGGCCCGTTGTGGTTGTGGTGGTAGTGGTTGTTGTGGGTGCAGCAGCAGCAGCAGTTGTTGTTGTAATTGTAGTTGTTGGATGTCGTCATAATTAGAATCATGACGGGTTGATTGATAAAGGTGGAGAGATAAATTGGGAAAGTTTAGTAATATTTTGAAGTAAACATCTGCTTGATGGTTGTAAGAATCTTGAATTTCAGATTGTGATAGGATTGAAAGTTGAAGGAGATTGAATGCGGTATACCTGTAAAAATCTATAATATCAACAAAATTGACTCTTCTAGTTTGGATCAAGGACATTGGGATTTCTGGATCGTATACGTTTAATTCTAATAATGGAACAATAATTGATGATTGACCCAATGAATAAACAACTCTTGAGAAATGAGTTAGGATTGATAGGGAATGGACAGGATTACATTTTGTATTAAACCAAGGAATATACTTTAACAAAAATGATTGAATCAGATTGATGATACCACGAGAACTAGTAATAAATTGAGGATTTTCCGATTCATCAATCATGGTTAATTGTAAGGATGTTATAATCAATTCATGCAATTTTGTTTGAATCAAGGGTGATTGATAGATTTCATTAGATAATCGATCATTGGTGAAGTAAGAAACTAACAATTTTGTCAATTCAGCAAGATAATTAGCCAAAGTTGTGTTTAATTGCATTATTTCTTCAAACATAGGTTCAACTTCATGGAAAGGAACGTGTAAATATATATTAGCAAAAATTGATTTCAAATTGGATAATATACCGACTAAATACCAAAGACATTCCAACCACAATAATTGATGATCTACCAAGGGATGTAAATCTAAAAAGCTAGTGATTGAAGTTAAGAATTGTTCATACTCTTTAACTTGTTTATGATAAAGTTTATGGTTTATTCGACGGTTGTAGTGGTTATTGTTATTATTATGACCTTGTTTCAAATGTATTGGTAATTTTTCGTTGATCAATTCATTGATGTCATAAATGATTGATTCGAATTCATTAGTCTTATAGGCCAACAACTCTTCTTGATTGTATAACTCACTGATCATCTTTAAAGTCCAATTGATTTGGCTGGTGGCAAAGGTATGTAATGCAGCACTTTTGGCCTTATGATTTTTAAGTAACTCCCTTGGAATTTTTCTGTTCTTGTGTGGTGGTTGTAAAAAAGATATTTAACTTAAGCTTTTAGTATGTGCAACTATACTATACTATTCTACTATTGTATATACGAATAACTATTGTATATAACATAGGACTCTATATAAGTATATAAGCTATAGTACGCTAACTAATTAATTTCACATCACTCAAAATGGTAACTTTCTATGACATCTGCTAACAATTTCAAGATAATTTGCTTCATTTTCAGGTGTTATTAAACCATGTCTAATCAAAAAATCAACAATGATTAAACCACAATTTGGTTTAAATTCTTTATTATGTAATCTTGTTAATATTTCATCTAAATCCATTAGATTGAAATCTTCAGCTTCTCCATCTTCTGGGTGGGGGACAACATCATCATTATATTCATTATCAAATTCAAGGTCATATGTATATTCAACTTCTGGTTGTACTCTACCATCTTTAGTATAATACATATACAGAACAACACCAGTAGGTTTACAATGACTCTCAACAAACTCTTGCGTTAACCCAGCTTCTTCAAAACATTCTTTAATTACTGTCTCCCAAGCACCATGAGGGTAACCTATTCCACCAGCAACTGTATTATCTAACATACCAGGATATGTTGGTTTATTAACACTTCTTCTAGGAATCCACATTTTCAATTTCCCATTTGATGATTTATTAGCAGGTATATAACCATTTATATGTACACCATAAGTTGTAACTCCTAATAATACTGAAAAAGATCTTTCTACCAAGAAATATGGTTTCAGTGGTGGATAGTATACAGTATATAATTCATTTCTCCAACCTTTATTCAATTGTTGATCTAATTCTGGGATAGCATATCTCCAAGTATTGGCAACTGCAGCTATCATAGCATTTCTCTTTTCAAAAGTATCATATTTAGATGCAATTGTAATACGTTTTAATTGGTGATCAATGATAAATGAATCATTACCAACGAAATGTTTAGCTATTGAGGGAGCTATATAACCAATCTCCGATTCACCATCATGAGTTATTAACTTATAGAAGGAGCCATCCCATATGAATGAGTCTACATCATCAACGATGTCAATAAAAGAACTTTTATTCATAGTTAACTAACTATTGTTCTTACTAAGTTAACTATACTTCTCTTACTATGTAAAACTTATAACTATAATTACATAAAGCTTAATAATGAATTAAGATCAAATAGTTTATTAATTACAATGTGTGTGAAAAAAGATTTCAACGAAAATATTTCAATTGTACGTTAAATATTAAGAATATTCACATTGATTATATGATTCTTAACCTTAAAGTTCAATACTATTCTTATTATACTAGGTAGAATACAAGATATAATATATCACTATGTCATCAAAGTCATTGCTTAAAGCATTAGACTCACTCTTCTCACAACTATCTTCGCAACAAGAACAAAATTATGATGATATCGACACATCAAATGTATTCTTAACAATTGGTCAGTATTTAGAATCACACAATACTTTATCATCAATACGACAATCTTCAATAGATATATGTGATGAACTATCTCAGATACACAATAAATACGTAACTAACACGAGCCATCAATGTACATTCCTAGAAATATTAACCCAATTACTGCCAGTATTCAATTTAGATGAAACTTTAATGTGGTTCCATACATTTGTTAAACCAGCAATAGATTCAGGTGGTTATGATTCCTTATTTGTTGAAAAGACTAGAAACTTCATTAGAAAAGTATGTCTTGATATTGTAGACACAGAAGATATCAATTTAAAGAATCAAAGGCAAGAAATTGCGTTACAAATTATTGAACAAATCTTTACTATATATTTTGATGATGATGCAAAAATTGATAGATTGGATTTACAAATACCTCAACATCAATTGAATACTCAAACTTATTATGAACGGTTAAGATTTATTAAATCAAATTGTGAATCTTTACTTCATGATTATGGTTTAACTTCAACAAAATTATATTTCAATATATTGAATAAATATTTAGTACTGCCAAAGACAAGATTAGGATCATTAACCCTTCTTTCATCACTTGTATCAAGCCAACCTTCCACAATTAACCAAATAACAGAGACTGACTTATTCCCAAACTTATTACGTTCCATATTATTCGATTTCAATGAAATTGTCGTGCATACTTCAATAACAATTCTAACCATGTTATTACCACAAATATGTACATTAATCACAAAATATTTACCTGATTTATTAATGATTTATGTCCGGGTCCATGATTGGGGTGATTTTCTGAAATTAATCCCTGATAGATATGATCAACTCCAACATTTTCTAATTGAAGAAAATATTCCTTGGGAAATTGCAAATTATAATAATGATCCAGTTATTAAAGATCTTTCATTTGATTATCCATATTTTTATAGTTTATTATATGGATTATACTTTTTCAATTTCCGAAAATTTGCTAAAGATCCATTTGGTTATTTCCAATCTCACCGTCCTAATTTATTCAAGTTTTCATATCTCCGACACCTTGAATCTATTATGTTATCATCTTCAGGACAACCACTTCAAAATGCAGTTAAATCAAAGGCAAAACTGCTCCTTGAATCATTCTTGGTTCATCCAAAACTAATATCCCTCGATGATTTCGATCTTGAACAAGAATTGGCACAACCTACAAATTGGATCGAGCATGAACAAGGTGAAGAAAAAACCCCGACATCGGAAGAAATCGCAATTGCCTGTCTTTGTTTAAATCCTGATATCATGATAAATTTGAGTGATACATTAGGTATTCAATCGAAATTAATTGAGAAATTACATGCTGAAAATGCCTTATCACCGATCATGACTACTATGATATCACGTAGTTCGTCATTGGCGGGTCCAATGATAAATCATAATGGTGTGATCCTGAAGACATTGTTGAACTTTTATAGAAAGATGTCTATTATACCTACTGATTTAGTGATTGAAGATCATCATAAGAATGATGAGAAACTTGGCGAAGAGGAACAAGTGGGAATTGTAGAAAAAATGCCATTCAAAGATGTCAAGTTTGATGTTTTGGAACAAGATGATGCCGATGAAAAAAATATGGTGGGATCCAAAGAAGTATCACCTGGATCTACATATAAACCACCCGATTTCTTTCAAGAACTTCTCGAAACTCATGAAAAACTTCATGGTCCATTCCAATCACAACAGCAACAACACCTGCAACAACAACATCATCATCAGCATCAATCACTAAGCAAATCCAGCAGTTCTTCAGGCTTGGAAGAACGTCATTCTTCAAGCAATAGTATAATCAACGATAAACTAAAACATGAACTTCGATTATCACGTCCAATGTCGTCTCCAACTACCGACATTGAAACTTCGACAGTTACGAGTATTGGTACGCCAGAAGTATTCAATTTATCAAACAAACCAAGTGAACGATCTCTCAATGTAGGAACTGCGATAGATTTCTATCAACGAGAGTTGTTGTTGTTTAAGAATGAGCTTGAGTTTAGTAGTTATCTCAAACATTTGAATAAGTTCCAGTATGTTAAGTTGAGACTCAAATTGAATAAGTTACGTGAAGATATTGCTTCCAAGGAGACTGAGTCTAAGGAACTTGAAGCTAAATTTGAGGCATTAAAGGAGGCCTATGAAACCGTAAATGAAATTTTGGGAGGTATGAAGGAGGAATTGAATGTTGTCAAGGAGGAACATGTCCTGCTGATTGATCTTTTGAATAAGAGATTAGAGGAGGTGACGAACGAGAAGGAACAGTTGATGCACAAGTATGAGGAAGCTACTAGTGATACCAAGAGGTTGAATGAGAAGTATAATAAGATTATGGAGATGATTATACCAGATAAGAATTGTGAGATTGAGAATTTACGAGTCAAGATTACTCATTTAGAAGAAACAATTAAACAATTAAGGGAAAAGTTGAATACTATCGATGAAGAAAGTCAACATTTTAAACCACTTGATGCCAGTGTTCATCTTTCTGATCAAGAAGAAGTTATATTCAATCTCAAAACTGAATTATCAATCCTACAATCCAAATACAATAAGGCATCTCAAGAACTCAAAAAATCCAACGATCTTTATGAATCGGTGATTAAAAAATATGAAAGACGTCTTGCAAATTCAAAACTCCACCTTAATGAAAACCTAGATTCATTCACATATCAATATGATAAAAAAATCCAAAACTTATCGACAACAATTCTCAAGTATGAAAATTTACTTGAAGAGAAAAATGCCAAAATCCTTCAGTTATCATCATCAAAACCAATATCTATCCCCATCAACAATATGCCAAACTCGCGCAATCTTTCCTATCGTGTCGACGACCATTACGATCATGCAACCGACAGATCTCATTCTTCATCAGAAAGTTCATCACCACCACATTCCCATTCCAATAATCCTCACATGTTGCCACCAGCACCTATTGTTAATTATCAACACTATCAACCACAAGTGTTTAGAAGCAATAGTACGGCTGTGCCAATTATTAATCCACAATCGTTGGCAGCTACTGCTGCTAGTGCTAATGCTAATGCTGCTCCAATTATGAGAGGTAGAGGTGGATATCAAAAGAGATCAAAGAAGCATATGTAGAGAGTATTTATTGTATGTAGAGAGTATTTATAGTATGTAGTATATATGTATTAGCGTGTATATAATTCCTTCCTGCATGTAATTCAGTTTACGTGGCGTTTTGTTCTTATTGTTTTTTTTTGTTTTGGTAAAAAAAAGTTTTACAACCAAATACAGTTACCAGTACTATATATGTATAAACAATCAATTGATATATAAGTATATATACGATTGTTGTTATTAGTGGTTGTTGTAATTTGTTAGTGCTTTGGCTGAATTGAGTTTAACAGAAACTTAACTTTTTGTTTTGCTAATAATAGTTGCTTTTAAATAGGTAGTTTTGTCACAACACCTCCTTCTCCCCCAGGTTTTACTGAAAATGTCACAACAAGTAAGAAAAAGAGGCGGTGGTAAAAGATCATCAAGTCCAACCAATGATCTAGTAAACAATGTCATATCCTCCAAAGAATCTTCAAAAGAAAAAGATTCATTATTCTTGATTCCTGAAAAAGATGCAGAATACAAATACTGGGCTAGTTTAGTTACAATTACCTTGTGTGCAATCTATGCTAGATTTACTAAATTAGGTACTCCTGATAAAGTTGTATTTGATGAAGTTCATTTCGGTAAGTTTGCTTCATATTATTTAGAAGGTACTTATTTCTTTGATTTACATCCTCCCTTTGCAAAATTATTAATTGCCTTTGTTGGTTGGTTAATTGGTTATAATGGAAAATTTAAATTTGAAGCAATTGGTGATTCATATATTGAAAATAGTGTTCCTTATATTGCTTATAGATCATTAATGGCAATTGAAGGTACTATAACTATTCCAATTATGTTCTTGACAATGAAAACTTTAGGATTTTCCGCTCCTGCTTGTTTATTTTCCAGTGTTATTGTTTGTTTTGATAATGCTCAAGTTGCTGATAGTAGATTGATTCTTTTGGATGCTACTTTGATTTTAAGCGTAGCTTTGACTATGTTTAGTTATTCCAAGTTTTCAACATATCGTAAACAACCATTTAGTAAACAATGGTGGTTTTGGTTATATGCCACTGGTGTTTCATTATCTTTTGTTATTTCCACAAAATATGTAGGTGTTTTTACATATGTCACCATTGGTATTGCCGTATTGCATGAATTGTGGATCTTGTTAGATTATAGACGTGGTTTAACTATGGGAGAACTCTCGAAACACTTTTTAGCCAGACTTTGGGCATTGATTATTGTTCCATTTTGTATTTATTTATATTGGTTCTATTTACATTTTGCAATCTTATCAAAATCAGGTCCCGGTGATAATTTTATGTCCTCAGAATTCCAAGAAACTTTACTTGAATCACCAATGGCTAAATTATCAAAACAAGTCAAATATTTCGATCAAGTCACAATTAAACATAAAGAAACTGGGTCATTTTTGCATTCACATTTGTTTGACTATCCATTACGTTATGAAGATGGAAGAATCTCTTCCAATTCTCAACAAGTCACCTGTGTTACCATTGATGATCCGCAAGATGTAAACAATCAATGGGAAATTGTCCCAACTAAAGATAATATCAAAAAGGGAACTGATGTTTATACTGAAGATGTGATTAGATTGAGACACGTAGGCACTGGTGGTTATTTATTAACTCATGATGTTGCCTCACCTTTAAAAGCTACCAATGAAGAATTTACCATTGTTTACGATGATGATGCAGTGGCGAAATATAATGAAACTTTATTCCGTATTAAATTAGACACTCCAAAATCGTCCCCCAAGAAAAAGAATCAACGTAAATTGGTCAAGACCAAGGCTACCCCGTTCCGTCTTCTTCATATGGATACCGTGGTTGCAATGTGGACCCATAATGATGAAGTGCTTCCAGAATGGGCATTTGGACAACAAGAAGTAAGCGGAAATAAGAAGATTGCCGATAAGGATAATACTTGGACCTTTGATACTATTACAAATTTGGAAGCTACTGATAAGAGATCAATTTATATCCCTAAAAAAGTGAAAACAATGCCATTTTTGAAGAAATGGTGGGAATTACAAGGTTTGATGTTTTACCACAACAATCAACTTTCTTCCGAACATCCATTTGCTTCTTCACCTGATTCTTGGCCATTGGCACTTTCTGGTGTTTCCTTCTATAATGACAATAAGGAAAAGAAACAAATCTTTTTCACGGGGAACATTGTTGGATATTGGTTAGAAGTCTGTTTCCTTGCCATTTATGTCGGACTTGTACTTGCCGATCAAATCACTCGTCGTAGAAATCTTACCATCTTAAGTCGTAAAGCAAGATCAAGATTATACAACACTTTAGGATTCTTATTTATTGGATGGTGTGCTCATTATTTCCCATTTTTCCTTATGGGTAGACAAAAATTCTTACATCATTATTTACCAGCTCATTTAATTGCTGCATTATTTTCAGGAGGATTGGTTGAATTTATCGCTTCTAATAATAGGGCATATGTGACCAAGGCTAGACCTGCTGGTGTTTATCGTTTTAAGCTTATATTGTTGGTGACTTTATTCTCAGCTGGGATTATTTGGTTCTTTTTCTATTTTAGACCAATTACTTATGGTGATGTATCGTTGACACCTGAAGAAGTTAGAGCAAGAGAATGGTTTGATATTAAATTACACTATTCTAAGTGATGATGTTGTAATATTATTACATTAGATGGTATAGTAGTTAGTTTCTGTAGGGTTGTAGTCGATTGCAGTTTTATTACTAGAAAGTGTAGTAGTCAAGAATTGATTGCCCCCTCCCCCAGATGGTTGACAACTGTAACCATCAACCGAGACGTCATCCCTCCCACGTGGCTAATGCTTTCAAAAAACCCTCAAAATATGATTTGTACATTAACCTGAGTGATTTTTATAACTATCACAAGAGGTGTAACTATTAAGGTTGAAAGCTTATGCAACAATGTATGTAAAAATATCACTCATCATGAAAAATGTGACTTCATTGTTAACTAACGTTTAGGAGACAAAAACAATGAATGTACTAATAATCTTTCATTCTTTGCGTCAGTTGCATCACCAATTGCTACAACAGTCGTCTCACTGTAAATGATCCTTCGCACGGTAACCCAACGGTTACGCAGCCAAGTATAAAATTGGTAGCTCTTCACCCAAAATTTTTCACTTTTTATGATTTTGAGTTATAGCCAAATAGAGTTTTCAATTAGAGACACTCCCACCTCACCCAAATCATGTCAGTTAGGGCCTATTTAACGACTTTAAGACAAAAGATAGATTCCAAGACATTGGCATTTCCATACCATGTTGTTACTGGTAATCAGTCCGCCGACATGGACTCAGTAATCTCTGCATTAGCATTTGCATATTTTACCAATCTTCATTCCTCAAAATATGTTATTCCATTGATTAATATCCCAAAAGCTGATTTCCATTTACGTAGAGATATAGAATTATTACTACTGGCACATAAGATATCCCATGATCTTTTGTATTTTGTTGAAGATCTTGTTGAATTGGTGGATAGAAGCAAGGAACAAGAATCAAGATTGGAATTTAGTCTTGTTGATCATAATAATCTTCAAGGTGATGAGATTCATAAGTTATTCGCACTGACAATTGCTACTGATGTGGTGTCTATTATTGATCATCATGCTGATGAAGGTGTTTTTCTTGACGCTTCACCTAGGATTATTCGTAGTTGTGGATCAAATTCAAGTATGATTTTTAATTATTTTTATGATACATATTTCAAAGATGTTGGTGAAGAAGAGTTTTTGAAATCTCATGTTAATGTTATTCAGTTATTGTTGGGTCCACTTGTTATAGATACTTCGAATATGAGCCAAAAGGTTGAAGAACCTGATGTACAAGCATTTGAAATGTATAAGAAAGTGTTAATCAATGATAGCTTTATTAAAAAGTTTATTGAGGATAATAATGGAAGTGGATTGGATCCAATTGAAAAGTTCTATTCCATATTAAAATCAGCAAAGAAAGATATTAGTGGATTCAACTTTTCTGATATTTTGCGTAAGGATTATAAAGAATTTACGTTTGCAAGTGGTGATAGAGTTGGGTTTAGTTCTATTGGGAAGTCATTGAAATGGGTATTTAAGCATTATTCACAGGAAGAAATTAAAACCACCCTTTCACAAATATTAAAGACATTAAACATTGATTTACTTATCATTACTTCCTCATATACTCAAAAGGAAACAGGTCAATATACAAGAGAATTTGCATATTATTATGAAGTTCGTGATCATGATAAATTCAACAATTTAGCTGAATTGGCTGAAGGACAACTTGAACTTGATGATAATGTATATAGTTCCAAGAAACTTAGAGCTGGGGTCGATCATTTGCAAAGTTCTTCTGATTTTACATTTGCTCTTTATAATCAAGCCAATATTAAGGCATCAAGAAAACAGGTTGTTCCAATTATAAAGGATATTCTTGAAAATTAGTTTTTAGATAAATACAAAACTGACTAGATATGTATTGGACCCAATTGATAGGTTTTTAATAGATTTTGGTAATTTGGAATTTATAGTTAATAAATCATTAACGAATTCTTGTGCTATAGCAGGATATGGTATATCCATTGCCTCATACGCATCTTGAGAATCTGAATCTAATTCGTCCGCAATGAGAACTTTTAATGTATCTTTATGAATGTTACCATCTAATGATATATCTAAACCAAGATTCAACACCCATAAATATTTCCATTGTTCGTTAATCTTAAATTTAAACCTTCTAGTAGCTAATGAATTGATCTTATCAATAATCGAATTATATATAAACAACTTGGAATCAAATCTATCGACTTTGATCTCGTCCTTTTCGTCTGCATATCTCAAACCTAGCTTCCATTTCCACAATTTCAAAACCGAATTATAAACTTCCCCAATCATTTCATTACACTTTGTACACTCCACTCTAGTTGCATTCACTTCAACTTTCTCATTGCGCAATTGAAGAAAATAACAATTTCCAATAATAACAGTCTTATCATCTTTCGGCCTAATTACCCCCAGATATTCCTGCCTGCCCAATAAATCTTCATTTGCAGGTTTATGACAATGCCAAAAATCCATCAATTCGTACCAATATTCAGAAGGCATATCCATGAACTTATAATCTTCTGAATCTATCAACACTGAACTACAATTGAAGCATACAAGTTCGAATTTGTTCTTATTGTTGGTGTCATTTTGCGGTGTTTTTGATTGGAGATCGGTACATGACCATTTTTGACTTGTTTTATGATGCATAAATTCAGATACTGATTCATCATGGGTTGAGATTGGAGTTTGGGGATGTATTGAGAAATATAGGATTTGGTACTTAAGTTTTAAGTTAGAGATTTTGAAGGTAGATGTGATGGATATTGGTAAGGTGATGGTGAGATTGGTGGTGGTGGTAGGATCTGATGATGAAATGAGCAAAGATTTGGGAGATGTGAGGGATATGTTTGAGATTATAAAATTGTTGGATGGGAGTTCTGTCTCTATGGAGATTGAATTAACTCGAGGGAGATATTCTGCATAGTACATTCTTGCTATTAAACGAAGCTGTTGTATTGATTGGTGAGGATGTTGCTTAAGATATTGAAATTTTTTTGGGGGATGAGGTGGGGGGCGAGCTGGGGGGATTAGAATTTGGGGGGGGGGAAAGCTATTGAGTCATTATAAAATGTATAAATAGTTAGAGGATAACTAGAAATTAGGAATATAACAACAACTTGGTACTACAGTTGGTATTGGTATTCTCTTCCCCAATCTCTTGTTTATTTGGTCTTTTCTGTTTAACATCATATAGAGGTTAACTGATCAATCAATCTGCACATACGCGTTGAGATTTTATACGCGTCAAGGAAATTTTTGGATTGATCAATCTTTTTCACTTTGTTAATGACTTCATCACCAACAGATCCAATTATATATCTCCTCCACCCCCACCACCAAAATAAAAGCTAGCACCATGTCTTTAAATCAAGATGAAAACGACCCTCTTCGTGATCCAATGGCATCCACAGCACCCGAAGAAGATGATGACGTCTTAGGTCTCGACAAACCCTTAAAGCTCAAAAAACGCGTCAAGATTGCTCGTATGGACGAACAACGTATATTCAACAACCAGAAGGGTCTACCATACATAGTCAAAAACTATCCAAAACTAGTACGAACAATCAAGAAGAATGATAAAAATTTCCAACGACAAGCTGTGAGACATCTGATGATTTCAAAACTGGCAAAGTTTGAACATGAGTATAATAATTTATTGTCAGTATTACAATTTTATCAATTATGGTGTCATGGATTATTTCCAAAGGCAACTTTTAAGGATTGTATACATCTTATTAGGTCACTTGGGGAAAGGTCGCCACAGTTGAGAGTGTATAGACGAGAATTAATTGAAGCGGAATTACAGAAGTTGAAGGTAGATAAGGGAATAATTGATAACTCGCCTCTGGATCACGAAGATATCAATATGATTGCTAGTGTAAGTAATGAACAAGAATCTAATCCTACTACTATTACCGGTGTTGAAACCAATGAAAATAGACAACACATTGCGGAACAAGATGATGATGATGATGACGATTTCTTTGGATTTATGCGACAAGCTGCTTCGAAAAAGGATGGACAGAGTAGTGGTGGAAATGGGTTGTTTGTTGATGATGACGATGATGATATTTATCATACCCCAGAGCCAGCAAATGCTACTCCTCCAGAACAAGATCTGGTACAACAGTCTGTCACGACAGAAACTGCAAACACTACACAGGAGGCTACCACCACAGCTAAAACATCTGCAACAACAACATCTGCTAATACTACACAAGCGGTCAATTCCATTTCACAGAATGCCGCTGAAGAATCAGATGATCCATTTAGTGATGACGATGATGAATTATTAGCTGTCTCTGGAAAATTACCTCAACCAGCAACATCCAGTCCAGTAAACAATTATGACGACGAAAACGATATGGATTTAATGAGAGAATTTGGTGCATAACGTTATCAAAATTTGTTATATTAGTTATTAATACCATATTTACGTTGAGAGATATATCTTTCTATACACACTTGCATGAGTAAAAATATTTGACACCAAATCATCATTAATCTCTTTATTTATCGATTCAGAAAACAATGCAACAAGATATCCACCACTTCTCAAATAAACATCAACAAATCTCTTGTCTTTATCACTCGATCTCCTAACTATTCGAGAACTATTTCTGAAAAAGGGAATTAATACACCTCGATTATAAACCAGATTAAACTTTGGATTCCAATATTCTACTCCAAATTCAGTTAAGAATGCTTTATAATGAAGTGGATTCTCAAAATGTCCAGAAGTATTATTTGGTCCATATACTCCCATTACTCTTGTCATGAATTCATCATGGGTTGATTTATGTTTAATCATCTTGTTTGTATATTTATAGTTTTCAGCTTCTAGTTTTGTTTCATTATGAGGGAAATATTCCTTTGGGATTTGATATGGTTCAGCAATCCTAATTTCTAGAATATATACGAAATCGAAATGATAATTCAAAGCTAAGATTTTCGATAATTCTCCAGCTGCATCCTTTAATGACCCAATTGAAAATAAAACATCCCATAAATGTTTCTCATTAATTGAACCCTTAGTTTCAGCCTTGGAAGTTTTACAATAGTTTATAAATCTAAAATTTTGATTTTGAAGATATGGCCCACCACTTCCATCTTTCTCAAATATCAATAATGACCTAGCACTTGTTGGACGACCAATTTGTTCTCTCAAACTACTTAATTCAGAATCATATACCCCACTTTGATGGAGCGAACCTGAAACATATCTTTTCTTTGCCAATCTTGATCTTATATCATCAATATGACAATTCAAAGTCGCAATAATCTCACGACTTACTTGTTGTAACAATTTACAATTTTCTTCTGGGAATGTTTCTTTAGCAAAACTGTCAAATATGGATAAGATACCTATCACTTGGTTGGTTTTGGTTAATAATGGAACTCCACAATAGAATCTAATATTTGGTGAACCGGTAACTAATGGATTCAGACTAGTGCGCCAATCTCTGGTAGTATCCAAAAGACAAAAATACCCTTGAGATAACATAGCATGAGAATCAATGGCAACATTTCTTGGAATATCTTTTATATCTAGCATAGTTTCAATTTTGAAATGACATTTATGTTTATCAATGATTGAAATTGCCACACCGGGACATAAGAAAGTTTTACGAAGTTTTGAAACTGTCTTTTTGAATAGTTGAGTTTCATTCCAATGAGGGAGATCTATGTATTTCGAAACTTGG
The DNA here is from genome assembly GCA_030557635.1 of Hemisphaericaspora nanyangensis. Classification (NCBI taxonomy): domain Eukaryota; kingdom Fungi; phylum Ascomycota; class Pichiomycetes; order Serinales; family Debaryomycetaceae; genus Hemisphaericaspora; species Hemisphaericaspora nanyangensis. The sequence goes on along the minus strand of JAKTPO010000005.1, from coordinate 383,137 downwards.
TGTAATCTTGCTGGTTCATTATAGCAATCTGGTGGATTCATGAATCCGGTGTTTTGTATCACTGGAGGACAGGGAACTTTTGAAAGGTTCCATTTACCCTAAAGATAAATGTTAGTAAACATAGCGAAGCGGGGAGATTCTTGAGATTTGTAATATATACATACCTTAGAGTAAGCATCTATAAAATGGGCCTTTGTCAGGTTGATTGGAGCTAAAACTATATCTTTTGATGTTGCAATTAGATTTGCTGTTTGTGGTATTGAACGAATGATATTTGTTGGGGAATTTCCTGTTGTTTTTGTAGACTCACGATGGGAACTTGGTTGAGGAAGCTTGGATACTCTCTTTGGTGAAGCCTTTACTCTTGTATCTTTAGTTCTTTTCATTTGATTGCATGATTGACAAAGTATAACTCTTATAAAATTACATATATTCATAAATTAATGGGTGGGTTTTTTTGCAATCTTTGTGCACACATCAATAAAATTTTGCAATCGATTCTAAAAGAGGAAATTCTCTATGAGCCGCATTTATTTAAGACTATTAATTAATTACACATTCAAACACCAACTATTATTACTTAGAATCTTCCATTTTTACATCACCATCATCTTCCTTCTTATCTTCATGAATCTTTTCTAATCCCGATGATTCAGCAGCAGCAGCTTCTTTCTTTGCCTTTTCAGCAGCTTCACGTTCTTGTCTTGCCTTTTCTTCTTCCATAGAAAGTCTTAAAGCTAAAGCTAAATCTGGATCCATTGATGGATCAACAAAATCTCCAGTACCAGCACCTCCAAAGAAATCCATATCAGATCCGCCAGCAAAGCTTTCATCAACCAAGATTGGTGATGTGGCGATGACTTCATATAACAATCTTGGACCTGGTGGTACAGTAACAAGATGAGAATTGTCATGATTGTTTATAATTGAATTGAATTTTTCCAATTTAGGAGTATTAACTGATTCTTCACCGAAATTTATAATATCAATAGCTACATTATTCTTTTTCATCTTTTTAGCCAATTTTTCCAATTCTTTATCTGATTCAGTGATTGGACTACCTACAAACACAATAATTCTTTGCTGTTGTACCTTATTCCCACGATGTTTTAAAGCTAATGCAGCAACTTGAATCCCACTTGAAAAATGGTTATCACCTGAGATTCTAGTTTCATGAACTCCACTTAGAATTTTACCATAATCAGTGGTTAGTGTAGACAATACTTGTGGTCCATTACCTCCATATGCCAATAACCCTACCGTATTTTCTGGGTTTGAGTTTATTTTGTTTTGGAAGATAAATTCAGTAGCTGTCAATTGAGCTTCATATCTTGTTGTTAAGTAGTCACCATTTCTCATGTATTCTGAGTTATCAATGGCAATCATAGTAGCTTCAAGAACCATATTGTGATTTGTGTATTTTTTAAATGTAAGTTGGTAGATGGTATGGTACTTAAACAAGGAGAGTGAGTATAATAATAGTATGCAAGCAAAGTATTGTCAATTGCAGTATATTATCCTTGGTGCTATATAAACTTGTTATATATTGTATGTATTTATTGTTTATTTATATAAAGGTTCAATTGGGTGAAAAATTCCCAAGACCAAAAAAATTGCCACTCACTCAATGAGAATTTTTAGGAATGGGTTTATATGCAGTCAGAAATATATCTTGGGATATGTTTATTAGATTTTATAAACTTTCTTCTTATAACCAAGTAAGAATATACAAGATTAACGAAGTAAGCAGTACTAATGGGATATACAAAGAAAGAGAAAGAACTATTGATACGACATGTAAAACAAGAAAGAGACAAAACAATGAAATATATGAATGAACAAATGTATAAACGAGCTAATCAAACTAAACAAAAGATTGAAAGAAGATTAAACAGTGTAAGTGTTACTCTATGGAATGTTAAGCTTAAAGATACTTTGAATGTTGAGAGGAAACATAAACTATCGACAAAGACTTTGATTAAAGACATTCAACAAATGAATATGAAGTTGATAAAAAAACAATCAAGTCTCAATGCTGGTAATGTTGGTATGATTTGATGATGTGGTTACTAGAAAAGATTTCTAGGGTAGTTGTATATATAATAACAATACTAAGAACTGAAATGGAACTTATGGCAATACCTTACCAATTATAAGATTAATAAGCTTTTTAGATATTAATGTCGAAAGCGATAAGCAGATGGTCGATTCCTCCCTCAAATGATTCACCTGGGATTACCTATTCAAAATAAGACACGTCCAATTAAGAAAGTTACTGGATGCTGTTAGTGTTTGAGTTAGTTGACGTGTGGACCTATTCTACGAAGATACTTCAATAAAGTGTCTAATAATCTTTTTCAAGATATAATTTATAAAAGAATAAACAAATGCAATATAATAATAAGTAATAAGTAATATACAAATAAAAGATAATCAAATGTCGATAAAGTACCTATATAAACCCTCGATTTCAACAATTAACCGCCAAGTCCAAAAAGAACCTCAAGTTTATAATCCTACAAACCAAGATCACCTTTAAGCATCTTCAGGAATATCATCATGGAAGTATTTACCTTCAGTAGTTTCCTTAATGATACCAGCTCTAATAACCCAATCACCAAATGGTTCACCTTCATTTCTTTCCAATGACCATCTCTTAAATAATGGTTTCAAAGTAGCTAAAATTTCATCTTCTTTAATAGAATATCTATAAATCTTATTCAATCTTTGACCATGATGACCACCACCTAATAATAAGTTATAGGCACCCATGGCTTTACCTACTAATGCAACTTCAGCTAACCAGGGTCTAGCACACCCGTTTGGACAACCAGTCATTCTCATGACAACAGAATCATGTCTTAAACCATATTCTTCTAATGCTTCTTCTAATTTGGTGATTAAAACAGGTAAATATCTTTCAGATTCAGCCATGGCTAAACCACAAGTTGGTAAAGCAACACAAGCAGCTGAAGATAATCTTAATGCTGAGAAATCGGTATTGTCTAATTTATAGGTAGCCATTAATTCCCTAACGGCATCTAAATCTTTATCTTCAATGTTTGAAATAAGTAAATGTTGATTACCAGTCAATCTGAATTCTCCAGATTTGTTACCATCTTGTAAATATTCAGCAATCTTTCTTAACCCAGTCTTTTGTGGTAATTCAACAGTATCTTCAATTCTACCATTTTCAATAAATGCAGTGAAATGATTATATCCCAATTCATCCTTACACCAGCCAAAATAATCAATGTTAGATTCAATCTTAAACGGTCTTGGTTCTTCAAATTTCCATCCTAATAATTCTTCAACTTTACCTTTAAATACTTCAACACCCAAATCATCAATAGTATATTTCAATCTGGCATGTTTTCTATTAGTTCTATCACCAAAATCTCTTTGCACTAACATGATCTTTTCGCAAACAATATGAACTTGGTCTTTTGGAACATAACCAAACATACTACCGGTTCTTGGATAAGTCTTCTTGTTGTTATGTGTAGAACCCATACCACCACCAGCTAAGACATTAAAACCAACGACTTCATTATCAATAACAATAGCAATTAAACCTATATCATGAGCATAAACATCAACATCATTGTATGGTGGAACAGTGATAACAATCTTGAATTTTCTAGGTAAATAAGTATTTCCATACATTGGTTCAACATCAGCCAAAACATTACCAGCAACCAAAGTCTTTTTTTTCACTGGACCTTCTTTTCTATTTTCCCAAGCTTCCTTATCACCAGGTTTATCCAGTTCATCATCACCTTGTAGCCAAATTTCATGATATGCAGTGGTTCTAGGTAAAAGATATTCAGAAATCAAAGTACCAACATCAGCAACTTGTGAATGAACCTTGGCATTACTTGGTAAAGCACTAACCATAACATTTCTATTAACATCACCACAAGCAGCCAAAGTATCCATCAATGCTGAATTCATACCTCTAATAGCAGGTTTTAAATCATGCTTAACAACCCCATGTAATTGGAAAGTAGCTCTAGTAGTCAATTTCAAAGTTCCATTACCTCTAGTATCGGCCAATTCATCCATCTTTAAATATTGTTTAGGGGTAGCTTTACCACCAGGTAATCTAACTCTAACCATAAATGAATAAGCTGGTTCTAAACCTTGTGCCTTACGTTCATCTCTAATATCACGGTCATCTTGCATATAAATACCATGGAATTTGGTTAATTGTTGATCAACAGCACAAATAGCACCTGTTGATTGATCTTGTAATTCTGAAGCAATTGTACCTCTAAGATAATCTGATCCAATCTTCATATCTTCATTAGTAATAGGCTTTGGTTCTTCAACACCTTCGACATTATCAACACCTAATGCAGCCCAAATTTTTGGAATCCATTCATTGAAACCAGTGGAAAATCCATCGGCATCTTGATCATCACCTAATCCAATCTCAGCTAATTCTACACCACCGTAAAGTTTTAATTTAGCGTCAAGATCCTTAGCTGGCTTATTGTAATAATGTTTATCTTCTTTTCTTGGCCAATATTGAGAATCACCAAGACCAAAAACGGAATACTTAACTGAAGATAAATCTAAATCAACTGAGTTTTTAAGACCATCCCAGAATTGTTTACCATTAGTTGGGAATTCACCTTGACCAGAAGTAGATGTAATGAATACAATATTGGTTTCAGTAGGTAAATCTTCAACGGAAACATCATCCATTTGTAAAACAGTGGACTTTAAACCACGACCCAAAGCTTGTCTATGAACTTTTTTGGCAACAGCTTCGGCATTACCACCGTCAGAAGCAAAAGCAATTGTTAATGGAGGTCCACTAAGTCCTTGTAATAATTTTGCAAATGATTCATCAGCAATTTGTTTTTGTTTAGATTTAGATTCAGTATTTGCATGAGCTGTTAAATTACGAGATAATAATGGATTCTTTTTAGCTAATAAAGTCAATTTATTTTCACGTTCCAAGAAATCTTGTAATTGTTTTCTTAAATTGGATGAATCAAGTTTGAAAGTTTCGGCATCATTTGCTAGAGTTGGATCATATCTATATAATGGCCAATATCCACTATCAACTGCCTTCTTAGTTTCTTTTAATACTGCCAAAGTATCATCAGATTCTTGATGATAAGGTAAATATGCCAAAACAATAGATGGACCATTAAACTTTTCAGCTTCAATAAAAGCTTGTAATACTTGGGTGTAACTGGAATAAACAGCAACAGAAGCAACATAACAATTTCCATAATTCATAGCATATAACCCAACATCCTTCTTTCTGAATCCATTAACGGTTTTTTCATTGGCAGCTTTTTCAGAATATGGTTCAGAATCAATAATCAACATATTAATATTCTTGCCAGAAGTAATAACATTATGGACACCAGAAGAACCTAAATCATAAGACCAAGCATCAGAACCAATCAACCAATTCTTTTCAGTTTTGAAATATTTACTTAAAGCCAATAATTCACGAGCAATAGTAGTTTCATTATCAGTGTTTAATAATTCAACAATTTCCTGTGCTAATTTATCATCAACAGATCCCAATTCCTTAACTTGAACTAACCAAGTTGATAAAGCTTCAATTAATCTAGTGTTATCATTAGATTTGAATTCATTATTCTTAATGGCACCACTGACCAAAGCAATCAAATTTTCTTGTTGTTCTTGGTCGAATAAATAAGCACCAAAACCGAATTCAGGATTAGTTTCAACCCCAATATGTTGAGCTTCAAATTCATTCAAGATGTTCAAGTTGGTTGGGTTGACTTGTTGTAATAATTTCAAATAAGCTTGTTCTAAATTATGAGCTTCACTGATTGCTTGAGCATAATCTTCTGATCTTTGTTTCGATGATTTGGTAGTTAATTCAGTGATTTTACCAAATGATAAGTTTTGAATTGGAGATTCCGAATGAGCATTTTGTATTAAGTTGGTAATTGCCCTTTCATAGTCGCTAATTAATCCAAAAGTAGCTGATACAATCTTGGTAAAGTTCTTAATAGTTTGATATTTAGGATATTCAGCAAAGAAATCCAATAATAATGGGGAGAATGAAGAAAATGAACTTGTAGTTTGTTGAACAGTAGTGATGGTTTCGATAGTGGTTGGGATAATTGATAATAAACGTTGTAATTGGAACGGTTTATAAACCTTAACATTAATCAACAATACGTTTTGTTTATTGGTAACATCAACAAGAGAGTCAGATATTGACCCGAGGTATAAAATAGCATCTTTGGCATTAGTTGCATTGTTAATAATTTCAAATGGTCTGACATCAAATTTAGCAATGATCTTATCAACTTCCAATTGGTCGAGATTTTCAACAAAGACTCCAGGAGATAATTTGAAAGATTCATTAGCTTTATAATTAGATGGAGCAAAAAAGTGGAAAACTGATGTTTGTAATTTTTCAGCTAAATTATAAGCTAAATTAGCAAAAATATGAGCTTCTTTGGCATTAGATGAAACTAATATTGGATATTCTAAATCTCTAAATGCAGTAACAATAGCAAAATCAAAATTGTTCAATTCGACATGAGAAACTACTTGAGTAGATTTGAAAGTAGTCGATGAAAAATGTGGTAAACTCTTGAGTAAAGTTACACCATCAGTAGTAACTGAAATCTTCGAGTCATTTGATTCAACAATGTGGTTTTGAATGGTAGCATATGGGTCATTTGAGTTTATCAAGTGATTTGCAGTAGGTAATAATTGAGAAGTAAATGAGGACTCAACGGACTTGGCAGGTTGAGTCACAAATACAGTACCACCGATATTATTAACCGTATGAGCGACTATAATATATTATAGGTTAGTATATATTGAACATCATCATCATCTTCTTGCCAAGATAGCGAAATGAGCAAAGGGTAGTGCCGATTGACACAAAAAACTGTCAAACTTTTAACCCCCGAGGTATTCTTCAACTATTTATGCTTTTTTACTCTTTACATAATAGACACATACTAGCTTGCTGTTGACTTATACTCATGACTGTTACTCTTGATATCGAACTATGAAGAAGAAAGTAGAAAGAAGGAAAGGGAATGCAGTTCATTTTATTCAATTGGCGATAGTTTATGTGAAATTTTTAATCTGAAGTTATATGCAGGAGATGATAGCTATTTTTTCATTATCAGATAATTGCACGTGACTTGGAATAATATAATCAATGATGATTGGATACAAAAATTCTATAACAGCGGAATAGGAACAGCCATTGTTTGCATTACACAATTAAGAATAACATGATGCAATATAAATTATGGGGGAATCAAATTACAATTCATTCTCCATATTGCGGGCTTTGAAAATTGAAACTTAATCACACACACACGTGATAGGAACGAATAATCCTTTATCAAATGATAAGGAATATACTTTGCAAAGGGTGTTGCTCATTTTGTCAGTGACCTTTTTATAGTTGTCCTTCTAATTTGTTCTGAATCTCTCTTCTTCACCTGTTCTCGGAATTCAGCATTCTGGTTCCTTTCATCTTGTAATAGTTGCAGTCAACTCTTCAAGATCTTTCCATTTGCTCTGCTAAGATAGACTTGTATTTATAATTTTCTTTTATGTAGCAATTTATAAAGCTTTGTTGCAAAACTTTTTCTTTAATTTTTTTGACAGCATATGTTGGCCACAGGTTCTTTTTGGTTTTTTTTTTTTGGTAACAGATTTCAACTGTTTATTTTCTTACATTATTAATCTCAAGTATAATCAAGACTGAATAGTATAATATACCATAAGAAGAATGTACCTGCAAAAGGAACAGTGTAACGTTGGAAACATCTTTTACAACTTGAACCCCCTTCCTCCCCCCTCTCCCTCCTCCTCTCCTGTGGGACCCTGTAGATGTATGCAAGATTCTTCAAACCGCATAAACCCTGATCTTTACTAATTTCAGAGGAGATGTAAAAAGGCAATTAAGCGCAAAATGTCAAACCCTTAATCCGTCTCTCTTTCTTTTTTGTTTATCACATATTTCCAACCCCTCCCCCCTTCGTCCCTCCCTGGTTTTCAAAGAGTCTCGAATAAAACTTCGTAGTTGGGTTAAATTTTACTTCTCATGACATACGAAATAAAATTACAGAAAAAACCGTTTGGTCTCACTGTTTCTTAGATTACAAGTTTAAAACAAATCTCTACTAATACTAAAATCATTTAAAACTATCACCTGGTTCAAAAAGGTTGTTATTGTATATACACATTGTTATAAAAAGAACACTAATAACCAAAAACAAACAACCAATTAATTTAATTAAAACAAATATTTTATAACAAAAAGTCAAATAACAAATACCGGAAATGACCAAAAAAACAAAGTAAATAAAACCAAAACCGTCTCTCATGAATATATATCTCTTACAAAAACACTTCAAACTCATCTTCTTCTATTAGGACTCCTCTTCCAAGCAGCATGATCTTTTGGCCGATAATTCAAAGTCCCAATACATGAACTATACGGTACTAAATGATTATAAGCTTCTTTTCCATTAGTAGGTGATTTAATATTAGTATAAGCTTTATATACAGACAATGGTGTCCATTCAACATCACGATCATTCTTTTTTCTAATCTGTGTTCTCGGAATTTCAGGAGACATTGACGTTGTTTTCCCAGAGAGAAACAAGTCTTGAATTGCAAATTCTTCCTTAATTGTTTTTCGAACGGCATCGGAGATAGATTTAGGGTCAAGATTAACAAGACGGAGCTGGATATTGTTGAGGAGGTTAACTGGGCCTGATGTTTCGTCATTTGGCCATTCGTAGATTGGCGAGGTTATGAATTCGTTGAAATCGATTTGAATAGGGGAGGTAGAGGGCAGGGGGTGGAAGAGTTGTTGTGGGAATTTGGTGGAGGTGGTATGTGGAGGTGGTTGTAAGTGATGCTGATGATGCTGATGATGATGATGGGTGTTGTTTAGTTCTTGAATTTCGTTTTGGAGGAGGAGAAAATCGGGTGTTCCATGTTCTATGAATGCTGGAGTCGATAATATATGTTTTGTTGTATTTGATTCTATATCATTTTGGTAAATTTGGTGATGGTGATCATTATTATTATTATTTGTACCTTCAAAAAAAAAATTTGCATCTAATTTAAATGTATACTGATCTTGTTTATCAATCAATCCCAAGAAATCAGTTGTATCAGTTTCATATTCACTTGAAAATGAAGGTCGTAACAGTTGTACTGTTTGATTTGAAATCGAAGGAGAAATTTCAATAGTAGGTGGGCCACCACCAATCACTGTCGAACAGTTGTTTCCACGAACCATCTCATTACCATTGCCAACATCGTTAAGAACACCATTGTTAGTAACATTTTGTGTTGTTGTAGTTGTGCCATTACTATTATTATAACTATTATTATTACTTTCCAAAGCTTGAGTTATTATTTCTTGATGGGATAATTGTAAATAATCCCATTCAATCTTGATACTATCATTAACCACCAGGGGATCATTAAAATCGGAACTAGGGTGGCTGTGATGAGGGTGGTGGGTGGTACAATCGGGTATTTGAAATTCTTCATTATAATTCAAATCCATTTTGGCTGGGTAGGGGGTTATATTACCTTATATAATGAACCTTTCCTCCCAAGTGTTTTTTATACAATAGTGGATGATGATATAAAAAAAGTAATAAATTAAAAAGCAAATAAATAACTTGAAACCACCTTGATTGACTTGGTATTAAGTCTTTAGGAATATCTAAAAAAACAAAAAAGGGTTTCTCTCTGGAGGAAGGGGGGGAGGGAAAGATGTATACTAGATTGTGGATGGAAGATAACAAAAAAAAGAATATCCTGTGAGATCTTGCTTGATTATAAACTTAATTGGGTATGCTATAATAGTAATTGTTTGTAGGTGTGATGGTGGGAGTGATAATTTCTATAGCTAATCTAAATTGGAAAAGTTGACTTCTAGAATTAGTATTGGAAAATGGGTTTTTAAGCTAAATATTCAAAGTTATATAAAAATGATGAAACTATGGACAATCCTAGAAAAAGAAAAAGGATATTTTAAAGTGAAGGTATAAACTAGATAATAATAGATAGGAATGATAGTTAAGATTAAGTAGGATATTATTATTATCGTATTTAGTGAATTTCTGTTTAATGTGAGGTATTTTATTTAAAATAAAAAGGGGAATGTTAACATTTAGTTTCAATTTAGTATTAACTTGTTTAGGATCAAAGGTGTCTCTATCTGTGGTTTAATGTTTTTTTGATTATATTTTTAACTATTTTGCAGCCATCAGAATATTTTTTTGCTTCAGCAGGGTAAAAAATAATATTTTTTTGGATTTCTTTGATATGCTTTGGGGGGAGCAGGACATTTAGCAAGATGTTTTTAATTACTATGACAAGTAAATAAGTTTGATACTCAGTATGAACCTTCTAGAATTCTACTCATATATACTAACCACCAATTATTTTTTTCAGTTGAAAATAATTACATACATATGCTAACTAACTAAAATTATTTGATGTATTTTTTTAACCAAAAATTAATCCCCCCAAGCAAAATAAAAAATAAAAACTGCGACATTCTAAATTTTGCGCTTTTTTTGCATGGATTAATATCCAAAGAGCAATGAACCCATCAATCTATAGGGAAAGTCCACCTCCTTGCAGTTGCATTAATAAACATACAGTAGACACACTGTAAGAGGTAAAAACTTTTTTTAAACTAAAAAGTGTCTTGAAATTACAATTTTAAATTTATTTCTTTTACGTGTTGCGTTATTTTGATTTTGTAAGATTAACTGGTTAAGTCAAGTACTTTACAATGATTATCAATTAAGATATTGTTGTATTTAAATGATAATCCTTTTTTTCTAAAGAGTTTAATAGACTCTTAAAGAATTGAATATTTCTTTCTTCGTGTATTATGTTTCAATCAGAATCATATTATGCTCTCCTACAACCCCACACTCTGTATCTCTTCAAATGCAGGTAAATGAACGGTATGAGGATGAGCCGGGTACCGCACTATTACCCATCTGAACAGGGTACACTTTTGAACAGACCGCATTCCAAGTATTCTTGCACAAAGAATAGGGAAGTCTCTTTTGTCTATATGTGAAACGAAAGACACCGTGAAATTGATACCAATATGAGAATAGTAAGTAAATTATACAACCAATTTTGTAAAAAATATCACTATCAAAAATAAGTCGCCAAAGCACCTCTCTTTAAAAAATTTTGGGATCCACAAGAAGAAACTAGTTCCCCCATCCCGTCAACATTATCAAAGCTAGATCACACACAAAAATCCAAGCAAAAATAATGGAAACCATCTTGGATTTTTATGAGCCCAGTTTTGATATTGCTTTTCTTGTCTTGTCAATCCTTTGCGCGGATTTTCCTTATTCAGCTCATGAATAGGAAAGGTATAACAGATGTAAATGAAAGATTACCAACTTGTCTGACCCTCATAACACCCTACCCCAGCTAGATACTACTCCTTTAAAGCCAGATGAAAAAACTCTATGAAATTGTACTTTCAGATCTAACAAAATCCCCCATTCCTTGGCGAACCATTTGGTGCCTCATGTAGTGTGCGTGTGTGTGTGGGATTTATCCAATCCAACCCAATCCAATCTTTGCACGGATAAATCCGCGCCCCCCACACTGCTCAGCATATATGAAAGCATCAAACAAGATTTGGATTGGATCAGCCATATGTCAAAGAGATGGAGTTGGAAGGATATTCCACTGTTCATTTGAATGGTCTGATGTAGTTTTTGCAGTCAGAAAATAACCCTTTTAGCATGATGCGTCATAGTTCTCTTCATCAATCATTCAAACCCCCCTCTTTGATGTTTATATATAGCTATAATATGTTTATATGTTTATTATGTGTAAATTCCTGAAACCGGGTAATTAATTTTAACAATTGAAAAATTTCAGGGCCGGTTTTTCTGAGTCATTTGTATACTCCACCAATTCAGTTATTAGTCAATTGAAATTTTTCATATAATTATACTAATTATATAAAGAATTCCCTTAAACCTACATATATATATCCAAATATACCATATATAGATATCTATAATATACTATGCTTAGAAGTAGATATCCAATTGTATATAAACAATTAGTACGCAATACTAATACTTTTGCTACTACTACCACTTATACTACTATACGCTACAACACATCATTGGTTACACCCAGACAGAAATGGCCTCAACTTCTAGACACTGACTTTAAACAAGATGATGGACAACCAGATTACATAAAATTAATATTAACTTCTAGAGTATATGATGTAGTAAATGAAGCTGGTACACCATTATCTCATGCAATCAATTTATCTCACAAATGTGGTGCTAACATTTATTTAAAAAGAGAAGATTTATTACCAGTTTTCTCATTTAAATTAAGAGGTGCTTATAATATGATTGCTCATTTACATTCAAATTCAAAACAACCACTTTCTGGTGTCATTGCTTGTTCGGCAGGTAATCATGCTCAAGGAGTTGCTTATTCAGCAAATAAATTAAATATTCCAGCTACTATAGTCATGCCAACTCCAACACCTTCTATAAAATATACAAATGTATCAAGATTAGGGTCTCAAGTTGTTTTATTTGGTGATGATTTCGATTCAGCTAAATTAGAATGTGATCGTTTAAGTCAAGAAGAAAATTTAATCAATATTCCTCCCTTTAATCATCCATATGTCATTGCAGGACAAGGTACAATTGCACTCGAAATTACACGACAATTAAGATTAGATAAATTAAATGCTTTGTTTGTTCCTGTTGGTGGAGGTGGTTTAATTGCTGGTGTTGCCGTTTATTTAAAACAAATTGCTCCTCATGTTAAAATTATTGGTGTCGAAACTCATGATGCTGATGCCTTGTATCAATCTTTAAAACAAAAGAAAATGGCTCAATTGGATAAAGTTGGAATGTTTGCCGATGGTACTGCTGTTAAAATATTGGGTGATGAAACTTGGAGATTATGTAATGAATTGGTGGATGAAGTTGTTCGTGTCTCAACTGATGAATTATGTGCTGCTATTAAAGATATCTTTGAAGATACTAGACTGATTACTGAACCTTCTGGTGCATTATCAGTGGCCGGTTTAAAGAAATATATTCAACAACATCCAGAAATTGAACATAGAGATAAAACTTATGTCCCTATTTTATCAGGTGCTAATATGAATTTTGATAGATTAAGATTTGTAAGTGAACGTGCTGTGTTGGGTGAAGGTAAAGAAGTTTCCCTTGCAGTTACAATTCCTGAAAAACCAAATGAATTTGCCAAACTACAAAAAATTATCAATCCAAGAGCTATAACTGAGTTTTCTTATAGATGTAGTGGTGAAACTACCGCTAACATCTTTGTTTCATTCAATGTTATTGATACAAAACGTGAAAAACCTGCCATATTGGAAGCAATGAGTAATGCAGGTTATGAAGTTGTTGATATTTCCGAAAATGAATTGGCAAAATCTCATGGTCGTTATCTTGTAGGTGGGAAATCTTCAGTTGCAAGAACTAAAACCGAAAAACTTTTCCAATTTGAATTCCCAGAACGTCCAAATGCATTATTCAATTTCTTACAAGCTTTAAAAAGTGACTGGGATATTAGTTTGTTTAATTATAGAAATCATGGTCATGATGTTGGAAAAGTATTATGTGGATTTATTTTACCTGATGGATCTGAAGATGATTTCCAGGCATTCTTGAAGAATGTTGGTTATAGATTTGTTGATGAATCTGATAATGTATTCTACAAGAAATTCTTAAAGAATGAATAAATCGTACAGAATGAACAGTCGTCTATATAGCTTTGTACATGTAAACTATTAATATATATATACAAAATTAATCATCTCTACGTAAAAATTGTTGATATGCTTCTGAACCAATGGAAACACTACTATTAGCCTTCATTTGTTTCTTACCTTCCTTTTGTCTTTCCAACAATTTCTTATATCGAGAAATATCAGCAGCGTGTAATTTCTGAGTAACATCCTTTCTTCTAGCCTTAATAGTTTCCCTTGCCACTGGTTTATTATTAAATCTCGCTTGAATTGCAATTTCGAATAATTGTCCAGTAACATATTTCTTAAACTTAGTAACGGCAGCTCTTCCCTTGGTTTGTGCTTGTGACCTATGAACAATATTAGTTAATGCATCTTGTACTGCCCCATTGACACAAATTTGTAATTTCCCAACATCAGCTTGTCTATATCCACAATCTTCATAATCTAATGATGCATAACCCTTGGTTGCACCTTTCAATTTCCCAAAGAAATCTTCAACCAATTGAGCCATTGGAATTTCATATTTCAATAATACTTGTCCTGTATTTAAATATTCCAATTCCTTTTGAACACCACGATTGTTCAAACATAATGTCATAACCTGTCCCACATATTCTCCAGGCACAGTCATAATTGCTTCAACATATGGTTCCATATACATATCAACAAATTGTTTCTTATCTAAATCGGGGAAATCATTAGGATTACTTATAATTTCTTCATCACCATTCTTGTAAACAATCTTATAAGGAACAGTTGGATTAGTTAAAATAATCTTGGCACCATATTCTTTTTCCAATCGTTCCTTAAATACAGAAGCATGTAATGATCCAAGGAATCCTAATCTCCAACCTAATCCTAAAGCATCACTTGATTCTTTTTCCAAATGTACTGATCTATCATTTAACACCAAATTCTGCATTTGATCATCCATAGCTTTAAATTCTTTCCCATCAGCGGGGAATGCACCAACAAATACCATCGGCTTTGGTTCTTCAAACCCCGGTAACGCTTCTAGCCCAATTGATTTCCCATGCTGGAATAGCGTATCACCAACTAATGCCTCTCTAGGGTTTTTCATCCCAGGAACAACATACCCAACTTGTCCAGCACGAAGTTCTTGCATTGCCACTCTGTCAGGATACATTATTCCACATTCTTTAACGTCGTAAGTTTTCCCTGAATGGGCAGATACGATTTTGGTTCCCTTTTTAAGTCTTCCATCAACGATGTGGACAAGCATGACTACTCCTAAATATGGATCATGCCATGAATCGACTAGTAATGCCCTAAGTGGTTTATTTAATTCACATTTTGGTGGTGGGATGGATTTGATTATTGCTGGAATGATTTGTGGAACATTGAGACCAGTTTTTGCTGAGACGGGGATACATTCATCAGGATCCAATTCAAATGTCGTCTCAACTTGTTCTTTTGCTCTAGGGATATCAGCCGAATCAAGATCGATTTTATTTATAATGGGGATTAATTTTAATCCCATACTATAAGCCAAATAAAAGTTAGCTACTGTTTGAGCTTGAACTCCTTGACTTGCATCTACCAACAACAAGGCACCACCACAAGATGCATATGATCGACTAACTTCTGCTCTAAAATCGACATGGCCGGGTGTATCTACCAAATGTAATAAGTAATCTTGTTGAGTCTCAGGGTCTTGATATATCATAGTCACAGTCTGGGCTTTGACGGTGATTCCTCGTTCTCGTTCAACATCGAGTTTATCCAACACTTGAGAATTACCTCCTGGGGTGATTACACCTGTGAGTTCAAGAAGGCGGTCACTGAGGGTGGATTTTCCGTGGTCGACATGTGCTACTATACTGAAGTTTCTGTAGTTTTCGATGGGGATTGCTGCGATACGGTCTTCGATTTGTCTGGGAGTTGGTTTCTGAGGTGAAGGTGGGAAAGTAGGGACTACTGTAGTTGAGTAGTATTTAGTGTGCCGTATTAGATTATATTTTGGAAAGAAAGTTGTTTTTCGTAGTATACGAGGAAACAACCTTGTCGATGGGAGTGCTATTACCATTGGGGTTGTTAGCTAGGTTTATTCAATTTGATCCATATAGTTAATAGGTAAAATTTTTCACTATTGATAATCGGGTCGAAAAGAAAAAAAAGATTTCAAATGCAACGAAATTTTTCACTTAATTAAATACTACCATTGAACAATCCTCGGGACTTAATTATATCCATTATTGTAATAAGTAGTAACAAAGAATACATTCATAAAACTATACAAAAACTATACGGAATAAACTTATGCATTTGTGTTAGCAAATTCATGAACAAAATCCACCAACAATTGTACACTCTTCAAACTAACAGCATTATAAATCGAAGCTCTCATACCTCCAACAGATCTATGACCTTTCAAACCAGCTAATTTACGTTCACCGGCTTCTTTAACAAATTTAGCTTCTAATTCCTCGCTAGGCAATCTGAAAACAACATTCATGTTTGATCTAACTCTAGCATCCGTGACTGGTAAACTGTAGAATTCAGGATATGCTGTTAAAGCATCATATAAAATCTTAGCCTTTTCAGTATTTACCTTTTCAATGGCATCAACACCACCTTGTTCAATTAATCTATCGGTTACTAATTTCAAAATATGACAAGTAAAGATTGGAATTGTGTTGTAGGCAGAGTTATTGTCAACTACAGTAGGATAATGGAAAGCGATTGGTACAACTGGGATATTCAATGCTTTTAATTCAGCATCAGTTGCTTGTTCTAATAATGATTTCTTAATAATATAAATAGTTAAACCAGCTAAACCGATATTCTTTTGGGCACCAGCCATAATTAAACCGTATTTACTAACATCAATCTTTTTAGATAAGATATTTGAAGACATATCAGCAACTAATTCAACGCCTTCAGGTAAATAATCACTGCCCGGAATATCTTTAAATTCAACCCCATGAACAGTTTCATTATCACATACATAAAGATATGCCGTGTTTTCTTTATCAATTGGTTTCCATTCAGAATAAGGTGGGATAGTACTAAACTTTGCTGGTTTAGTGTTTACAACAACATCAACATCAAACCCTAATCTTTCCGCTTCTTCAGCTGACTTTTTGGACCAAGAACCAGTAATTGCATAAGCAGCCTTACCCTTTTTACCATGTCTCTTGGCATAGTTTGCAATTAAATTATAGGCAATTGATGAAAACCCAGTAGTACCTCCACCTTGCATAAAGAAGATTTCATGAGTATCTGGGATATTATATAATTTTTTGATGTTTTCTTTGGTATCATCAATAACTTTAATTGCTGGTTTTGAACGGTGAGAAATTTCACCAATACCAATGGTATCACCTTGGTAAGTGATTAAATCGTATGCTGCTTCTTGTAATACTGAAGTTGGTAACAATGCAGGACCAGCACCGAAGTAGTTTGGTTCTTCTCTTTCTAATGTTCTTGACATGGGTGGGGTGGGGGGAGAATTGAATAAATTAGGAAGTGTAACTTGATACGGGTTTTGCAATGAAAAATTTTGTTTGACTGTTTTGTAGGGAAGAAACACCTTTTTACCTACTTATCATTCATCTACACGTTATCACACGTGAAATTGCAGTGCTACCAATCACCAGAAAAAAATTTAATGACTCACTTAAACCCCGCCACCAATGTGTATTTTATACCACCAATGTTAAGCAGTCACAAGATCAATTGATCTTTCGAATACCATTAATATAATAAACAATCTCACAATCATCATCATTATTGTCCACTAATGAACACACTAAGGCACAGTCCTTGTCTCCAATCAACAACAATACACTCAGGCATTGACTAACCAACTTACTAGCCTGTTGCCAATCTCTCAACTTTACAACAATCTCCATTTCATCATTGCCCTCTTGTTCTCTTTCTTGTTCTAGTTCTTCATCTGGAGGTGGTGCATGCATTGTATCTCTAAGTAAATCATGATCTACTTGATTATTATGCGGTTTCTGTACTTCCAACTTATCATTCCAACTAACAGTAACCTTAAACTTACCTTCTTCTTCTAATATAAACCCCAAGAATCCACCATGATGCTTGCTAGCTCTAATTGTAACTGTTTCATTTGATGATGTTCTCTTAAACTTATCCAATCGTTTATACATCGACAGAAACTCATGTGGTAATCGTATCACCAATCCTATATTACTATGTTCAGGCTCTTGTAATAAATTTGTTGAACTCTTTATTATCTTAATTGGTATTCTAAAAGTATGATGAATAGTATTTGAATTCAGATTGATATTGACATAGAAAAACGCTAAACAAGCGGTACGTCCACCAGTAGCACCACCATTTCCTCCGCCTCCTCCACCACTAGTATTATCCGAATCCTTTCTTTGTAATCTAATAAACAATCCATCAGTATTTGCTTTATCAAAATTACGTAATGTCTGCAATAATAAATCAACGTTAATCTCAACTGATACTGTATTATCACGTAAACTTATGATATCAATCTCGTCAAATAAAGTAGTAGCATTTAGTTTACACCATACTTGTGGTTCCAGATTGATAGAATGACCATTCTGCAGTATAATTGTTAGCACAGTTGGGGAGAATCTTAATACTATGAATTTACGTAAATGACTTATTAATGAAAGTGTTTGTGATAAGATATCTAAATGAACACCATGTAATTTTAACTTCATATTTGATGGTTCCGTTTAACATTGACTGTGTTAGTTACTTAGTTCCTACCCTTTACTACTATACCGTTTACTACTTTCTTTTCAGTCAAATATCCCTATGAAATATTCCCTTCTTTTGATCTAACTGTTCAAATCACACACACACAAAAAAACCCACGCGAAGAGATTCACCAAGTGCAAAAAAAAACACCATCCATCATCATCATCACAAATTCACATCAAGCTATTTCTTCCTCATATAACCGCAATCTCTAACCTCCCCCAATGACAGTAGAATCAGAATTCTCAGATGAAGAGTCGTTCAAATTCTTCGGATTGGGTGGATGTAATGAAGTAGGAAGGTCATGTCACATCATAGAATACAAAAACAAAGTCATCATGCTCGATGCTGGAATTCATCCAGGATTAACTGGGCATTCTTCATTCCCATTTTATGATGAATACGATCTATCAAAAGTTGATATATTATTAATTAGTCACTTCCATCTAGATCATGCTGCTACATTACCTTATGTCATGGAACTGACAACTTTTAAAGGAAGAGTATTCATGACTCAGGCTACTAAAGCCATTTATCGATGGTTATTACAGGATTTCGTGAGAGTCACATCAATAGGTGGCAGTGGTACGCGGGGAGACAATGGTGGTGGTACTAACGTTGGCGGTGGAAGAGGTGCTTCTAGTAATTTATATACTGATGAAGATGTTATGAAATCATTTGATAAAATTGAAACTATCGATTATCATTCAACAATGGAAATTGAAGGTATTAGATTCACAGCATATCATGCAGGTCATGTTCTTGGTGCATGTATGTATTTCATTGAAATAGGAGGATTGAAAATCTTATTCACTGGTGATTATTCTCGAGAAGAAAATAGACATTTACATGCAGCTGAAGTGCCCCCAGTAAAACCAGATATCTTAATTAGTGAATCAACATTTGGGACAGGTACACTTGAACCAAAAGCCACTTTGGAAAGCAAACTAACCAGTCACATACATGCTACTCTCCTAAAGGGTGGTCGTTGCTTACTACCAGTTTTCGCCCTCGGAAACGCCCAAGAACTTTTATTAATCCTTGACGAATACTGGTCAAAAAATGAAGATCTTCAAGGTTATAACATCTACTATGCCTCCAATTTGGCCAAAAAATGTATGGCAGTCTATGAAACCTATACCAGTATAATGAATGACAATATCCGTCTATCCACAACTTCATCGGGCCAGCGCACAAATCCATTCGATTTCAAATTCGTTAAATCAATCAAAGATTTAAATAGGTTCCAAGATATGGGACCATCGGTAGTCATTGCCACCCCAGGGATGTTACAAGCTGGAGTTTCACGTCAATTATTAGAGAAATGGGCACCTGACCCCAAGAACCTAGTCATAATGACAGGTTATTCCGTCGAAGGAACAATGGCAAAGGATTTATTGAAAGAACCACATACGATTCAATCATATTTGAATCCCGATATGACTATTCCTAGACGAATTGGAATTGAAGAAATTTCATTTGCGGCACATGTTGATTTTGTCCAAAATTCGGAATTTATAGAAAAAGTTTCCCCCTCCAAGATTATTTTGGTGCATGGAGATTCGGTGCCTATGGGAAGATTAAAATCCGCTTTGTTGAGTAAGTATGCCTCTAGAAAGGGGACCGAGCAAGAGATTAAGGTGTATAATCCCAAGAATTGTGAGGAGGTTAAGATTGGGTTTAAAGGGATGAAAGTTGCGAAAGTATTAGGATCTTTAGCTGAAGAACTGTTGGTGGCGTTGAAAGATGAAGTTCTGGATTTGATAAAAGAAGAGAAGATTGAGGAAGTGAATGAAATGGAAGTGGATAAAACAGAACAAGAAAATGGGGCAAACACAGATGATACCAAAAATGGAGACACTACACCAGATATCAAAGACATCTCAACTCTTGAAACATTATCAACTGGCCAAATCATATCCGGAGTCCTAGTCTCCAAAGACTTCGACCTTAATCTCCTCCAACTCCAAGACCTTCCCGAATTCACCCAACTCTCCACCTCAATAGTTAAATCTAAAATGAGCCTAAAAATAAATGCCGATATCCCATTAATGATTTGGCATTTGGAACAAATGTTTGGTTACATCAATATCATAAATGACGACACTGAAGAATGGGAATGTGTGATTATGGAAATGATTGATATTTTGATTGATAGAACTAAGGGACCAGGGTTATATATCACGGTAGAATGGATAAATGATAACTTAATGGCGGATTCTTTGGCTGATAGTATAATTGCAATCTTATATTCCATTGATTCATCACCTGCATCAGTCAAGCTTTCATCCAAGACTTGTTCGCATAAAGCCCATGCAGATACTGAGATTACTAGTAGGATAAAGCGAATTTCGCTTATTTTGAAAGCACAATTTGGTGATTCTTTACAGGATGATGGTAATAATGAGAGGGCGACAATTACCATTGGGAAGAATGTGGCCCTTATTGATTATAATAAGTTGACGGTCGAGTGTGGGTCAAAAGTGTTAAAAGATCGTATAGAGAATATCATAAAGAGAGCTACTAACTTAACAGCTCCATTGAGTCAATATCAAAAGGTGGTGGAATGATCTTATTGTGTATATAGAGCTTTATATTAAGTAAGTTTATAATGATTATTGAGGGTAGTGTATAATTGATCTATTTTTTTCGTCATTAGTAGTGCAACAACCAAAACACCTTCTTGTGAAATATCTCGAACCCATCACCATAAAACTCTAGTCCTCCTTTGTTAAAAACCCAAACCAAGCACAATGAGGTATGTAGACATGCCACAGCATGATAGCCTATACAATTGAAATACTAACCAAAACATTTAGTGAATTTATAGACCGTCCACGCTCCGAATTAACCGAACTTGAACTCCAAAAACTCGAAGAATTTGAGTTCACCCATGGCCCAATGTCATTATTGCAAAATGCAGTTAATAACAATACACCCGTCGTGATATCTTGTCGAAATAATCATAAACTAATCGCAAAAGTTAAGGCATTTGATAGACATTGTAATCTAATTTTGGAGAATGTTAAAGAATTATGGACTGAAGTGGTGAAGAATAATAAAGGGAAGAAGATTAAGGAAGTTTCCAAGGAAAGGTTTGTTTCAAAGTTGTTTTTAAGAGGTGATTCGGTGATTATTATCGTTAAGGCATAAAAGAAGTGGTGGGTGGGGAAGTTCTTCAAGGTATTTATGTATTATTAGGTGTTTTAATATGAGTTCAATATTTTACAGAAATTTAACTTAAACAAAATACAATCGAGAAGTGAAACAAACAGAAAAGGGAAAGGGTTTTTACACACCAGTACGTAAGATATTCTGTCCTTGGTGTCTAAATCTAATAGCTTCGTGTCTTTCCATAATATAAAGCGCCTTGGACAAAGCAGAAGCACTTACTTTTCCAGTATCAACAAACTCTTTGACCAATGTACTGTAAGCAGTTGAAAATCCGATAGGCAATCTTCTTCTAATTTCTTGTTCAACCTTTTTGATTTCAACATTAAGCGCAGTATCTCCAACACCACCACTCACAATTCCTTGGTCAACTGCATCCATAGTTGAAGCAGTAAACAATCTAATCGCTTCTTCAACGTGTTCTTCAGTGGCAATGGGAGATAATCTCAACTTGGCTAAAGATTCAGTAATACGAACAATAGCTTCTAATTGTCTCACAGTGATTGGAATCGAAGATCTTTCATTCATTTCCAATTCGTTGATTTGTAATTTTCTACGAATAGATACGAAATGAGAAGATAATCTTTCAGCTGCTTCTGCACTTAAACGAGGTGCACATCTCAATTTAGCATATTGGATATATTTCTTCATGGTTTCGATTGGGATTTCACCTTCCTGTTGTTGTTCTTGTGCTTTGCCACCTGCATGAATATTAATAACATGTTTAGCAATTGACATATCTCTATTCTCGTCATGATGATCTTTAACAATAAAAATCATATCAAATCTAGATAAAATTGTACTTTGGAAATCAATATTTTCACCAGGACTTTTAAAATCATCATATCTTCCAAAAACCGGGTTTGCAGCTGCTAATACTGAAGTTCTTGAGTTCAAAACAGTAGTAATCCCCGCCTTGGCAATTGAAATCGTTTGTTGTTCCATCGCTTCATGAATCGCAACTCTGTCTTCATCTCTCATTTTGTCAAATTCATCAATACACACTACCCCACCATCTGCCAATACCATGGCACCACCTTCCAAATAGAAATCTCTAGTTTGGGTATCTCTTTGGACGGAAGCGGTCAAACCAGCAGCTGAAGACCCTTTACCGGAAGTATATACTGAAATTGGAGCGATCTTTTCAACGAATTTTAATATTTGGGATTTGGCAGTACCTGGATCACCTAACAATAAGACATTGATATCACCTCTTAATCTCATACCGTCGGGTAAAATCTTTTTAGATCCACTCATTAATAAACAAACAATAGCCTTTTTGATATCTTTATTGCCATAGATTGAAGGAGCAATTGAACTAGAAAAGACTTCATATAAATTTGGTAATCTTGATAATTTCAAAAATTCTTCTTCTTCCTCTTCACTAAAATTTATCCCGATCCCATTTGTTCCATTATCTATATCAGTTTGGAATCCCAAGACTTTTAAATATGGATTACGAATTGCAACATTACCACTGCCACTTCCACGTTGTTTTGCTTCGAAAATGGAATAAATACCAACAATGGTGACTCTAGTACCAGGGACAACTTGATTAGTCAAATATCTATCAGTTTGTAATAAGATATGTCTTGGCATTTCACCAACTGGAATCATATCTGGTGATTCTTGTAATTTTAACACTTGTTGATCAACAAATGTAGATTTATCATGTACTATAACATAGGAATCAGGAGGACATCTTTCTTGAGTAGCATTAGGATCAACATTATGAGGACTTTGACATTTAGGTAATTGAATATGACCGAAACCTGATCTAACTCTCATTTTCATGGTGTGTTTACATGCACGACAAATTAATTGGACTTGCGTAGCACGAGAGGATAATACTGAAGCGGAAATGATAATACCACTAACTCTAACAATTTTGGAGATATGTTCAGAATCCAAATGTCTGATTGAAGTTTGGTTGGCATTAGAATATAAGATTAATTGACAACTTGGGAAATCTGGAGGAACATCATCATTAGATAAATAAGCAATTCTTTTAGCAATATCCGTAATTGCATTTTCAAATAATGGGATCATTTCAGCAGGATCATCGGTTAATTTTTTGTTTAATTCTTCATTGAAACCAATAAGATGTTCAGTGTCTACTTTAAGGAAATAGTTTTTGATGAGTAAGTTTTCTCTTAATTGATCTCTATATATGAATTGCGAATCTAATCTAAATTCCAAGACAAATGAACGGAATGCTTTGATTACTTCATTGAAGGAGTTGTCTTCTGGTTGTTCTCCAGGCAAGACATGTGCACTGTATATATCTGTTCTTTCAAATGACATTATGTGGTGCTTGAATTAGCCTATAAGGAAGGGTTAAAGGGGGAAAAAAGAGAAAGATTTATATATATATAAATCATTAATCCAAATCGAAGACGTGGTTTGGTGGATGGGTTTATATGAGAGACAAAAAAAAATTTAATTCAATTAATTACATTTCCTAATTGGGAAAAATTACGCGTTCGTTTTACAGATTATTTAAATTTACATTTTAGTATTTAACCTGTAAGTATTCTTGCAAACCTGTAAATAAATTTCCACCATTAGCTGAAAACTTTTCACACTTTAACTATAGTCAGTAGGTAAGTCATTATTCTTTAACGTTAATCTAATGTTTGCAAACTTTATTAAGCAAATACCTCAAACAAACATACAAAGATTGTTTTCTACATCTTCATTCTTAAAAGGAATTCCTAAAAAGAATAAATTACCTCCTAGACCAAAATGGTTAATTAAAGAAGAAGAACTTGAAGAAAAATTTCTTCATGGTGGAAGTGGTGCTGGTGGTCAAAAGATTAACAAATGTAACAGTAAAGTACAATTAACCCATAAACCAACAGGTATAGTTGTATCATGTCAATACTCACGTTCCAAGGAAAACAATAGAAAAAGAGCTAGAGAAATCTTAGCTGCTAAATTAGATGATCTTCAAAATCCTGAAACAAGTAGAAATGCTATATTAGCTAAAAGAGCACAAATGGTTAAACAAAGTAAGAGTAAAAAGGCTAATCGTAAGTATAAAAAGTTGGAAGAAGAAAAGCAGAAGCACCAACAACAACAAGAAGAAGAATTAGCCCAACCCCAATCAATTGTTGATGATGAAGATGCTTTTGAAGAATTTTTAAAATCAGCAAAAATTGATTTAACAAATTTGAAGAAGGTAGTGTAAATGTGATCAATTTCTTATTCAAAAAGTTTTGCAACCAAATTTTGTTTTTTTTGACAACCAAATTGGTGTATATATCCCACCACCACCACCACCTCCTCCTCCTCCTTATTTAACCTATTAATCAGCTTATATCAATCGTGTAAGTATCACTGTCCATTAATTTAATCCCACCATGTCAGATATTACAAACGACGCTATATTTGCTGTTAGCTTTGTAACACTCATATCTGTGTTTGCTATCCTCTTTTTATCCATGCTTTGCTGTTATCCTTATTGCTTATACACTTGCTTCCCTAAGTTACGCCAAAGAGGATTGAAAGGTCCTCTATCATTCATCGTTGAACCAAAGATTGCTGATTTAGAAGACCAAGTGTCTCCATCGACAAATGGCGCTTCTGCTATTGCTTGGAATAGTTTCCCCTTGGACAGTGTTCGTGAATCACCACAACAGCAACAGCAACAGCAACAGCAACAACAACAACAAAATGACCTGGTAGAACCTCATTCTACCGAAACTCAACACGTATCTCTTAAGATTAATGATGCTGTTGCGGAACAATCACCTGTTAATTTGACAGTTGACGAACCTCAATCTGATTTTGATTTCAAGAGCGTTTTAGATAATTTTGATCGTATTAGTGCTGGTATTAATAAATTAGACCCTAAAGAATACCTCAAGAGAATGTCAACTGTTGTGGTGCAAAAAGATCAAGATACAAATCAAATTGTCGAAACTTGTATTGGTAGAAAAAGTAACAATGATGATCCAACTCGAGTTGCTGATGAATTCGCTATGTTGTCTCGTACTATTATGCTCAGGCAATTGCTTTATGCCAAGCTTAATGAACAAGAACATGCAATTAGAGCAGTTAGAGACCCATATCTGGATAATCACATCACTCTTGGTGGAATTGTGGTAATTGTGAAACCATTCCATGGTACCAACGATTCAGAGTTTTCGTCCTTATATGTTGGCGATTTAGTACGTATTATTAAGTTTTATGTTCGCGAAGAGAAAGAGAATGGAACAATCAAAGAAATTAGCGTTGCCAAGAATCGTGCGACCCTTTATGATGATGATTTTGATTGTGAATGTAATAACGCAAAAAATAAAGCAGAAGAAGAAGCTGCTGTACCTCAATGTGCTAACGGTGAAATCATTGTTGATAAGAATGATTCCAATTTTGATAATATTTACTGCACTGGTGTATTACTTTACACATATTTGGATTTCAATGCCAAGACGAATGATTTGACATTGAAATTAAAGAAGGAACAACCAATGGACTCGGAGTTGCTTAAAGACTTCCCATTGAAAATAGCTTCTTTGCAAACTACTATATTAAAAAATATCTATAGTGAAGAGATTGATATTTAGTCAGAATTATTCTTCCATCGAGATTCCACAATTTGTTTCCAATCTTCTACTGCTTTCAATGCATCTTTCCAATTTGAAGTCATAACTTCTAATTCTTTTTTTAACCCTTCTGCTTTTGTGTTATCTCCTTCTTTATATTTGCTAGTAGTATTTAGTATTTCGTATAGTCCCAATATATTATCGTAAAGTTTGTATATTTCTTGGGTTATTGGTGGAGCAATCTCTTCGAATGTTTGAAGATTCTTGAAGTATTCTTTCATGGCATTCGAATCTATTTCGACCTCAGTAAACTTGATAACTTCAACAGGTTCATTTAACTTCAAAGATGAAGGTTTAGATTTATCAATTTTTGATATCAGATCATTCACATATTCATAATAATCTTTAGTCGATTGTAAAAACTTTGTCAATTTCAAATTTTCACTTGCCAAACTATCAACAACAATTTTCAAATTACTAGAAAGATCTCTTGCTTCAATATTTAACTCAGAATTAATCAATGCCAAATTAGGATTATTTATAACTATACCAAGATGATTATGTATTAATGGTTGGTTATTATGTATAACTGAATCCAGTAAATTTCGTGTCGTACCATATTCAAACGAGGTAGGTACATTTCTCTGATTTGCTAATCTACGTTTCAATTTATTCATATCCTCATTCTTTTTGTTCATTTCAATTTCATATTTCTTTTCAATTTCACTACACCAATTCTTAAATCTACCTAAATCCTGAGATTGAAGTTTGGTTACTTGTAAAGTCAGGTTTAGTTTAGTCTTTAGACCCATGTTTTCTACCTGAGTTTCCTGGATTAATCTCTCCTTCTGCACAACATCTCTTTCAAGAAATGATATCCTATTTTCTAACGATTTTATTTGTTTATTCTTATCCAATATCAGTTTTGTCACATGCTGATATTGATCACGTTGTCGATCTATCGTTTTGATCAATTCAATAAACGCGTCTAAGATATTTTGGTCATTATTTCTGATGATATGAGTTGCTTTGAGTTGCGATAAGAGATGGTTGTCTGGTTGTTGGTTTGACACTAGTTCTTCCCAGTCAAGACAGGTGAAGAGAAGTTTTGATTTGATGATTGAACGCGTTTTTAGGGTTGAGTTTACGAATGTTGCTGAGTTGTTGATTTTTGATAGTTCTTCTTCTGCCATAGTTGATGAGATGTGTGATATTTCGAAGGGGGGTTACTCTTCTTGATTTTGTTGAATATTGAATGTAAAAATAGTTAAGCAATTCAGTTTGTTTTGATGTTTACCGTGAATTCTTGGATGGGTTTATTCATTTTTTTTCAGTTGATGAAAATCAAAGAAGAGATAAATATGGGTGCCAACCACTTGGGGCAACGAAGAAATTGCCCTTTAGTTAATTGTTGAAGAGTTATTGAATATTCTATGGTTGCAATTGCAATTAAGTAAATTAAATAGAGAATAATAATCACTGGTAATGATTGCAAAATACTTTGATATAACAATTGCAGCAATCTTAAAATGGGCCAAAATCTACTAATAGATACAATTTCTTTCAATCCAATCCAGACTGTAATTACTAACTTTCTTTCCATGAACATGTATTCTTCAGGGTTTCTTAATATAAAAAACTATGCAATACAAAATAAACAATAAATTAGGAATATCTCATTCTATGTTTCAAATAAACCACGATTTATTTAATGGTGAGCTTCTGTTTCTTCTTCAAAGACGAACCAGTCTTCTTCAAGAGCTTCACCGTGTTCACCAGTTGGAACTTCAGTTTCAACTTCAGCAGTTTCGTATTGATCAACGGCTTCAGCGGAGATTTCAGCTTGTGGAACAACTGGCTTGGCTGGTAATTGGAAAGCCTTGACTGCACTGAGGATTTCTTCTTGAGAAAGAGCCTTTGGCTTGAAAGCCTTGATTTCTTGAATATATAAATCAGAAATCAAGTTGCTTCTTCTTGGAGTGATGGAGAATAATCTTCTGGCTGATAAACGCTAAAAAAAATAAACTTGGTTAGTATTATGAAATTCTTCTGAGAGTGGAGCAGCTGCGTGAGTTGTCAATTAGTTATTAGTAGGTCTGCTATCTGGGAACCATTGGTAGTTCTTGGATTATTGTATGATCTTCCTTATCTATCTTATGTCCACTTAATTTCGAAACAAAAAAATACGACAATAACCTGGTTCAACTGTACATCTGATGCAATCTGGAAATCGTAGGGTGTAATTACTTTCATAAATAGGACGTAGATATTAGTAGTTGAAATATGACCTTAGGTTGATGTTAGATTGTTCATCGTATTCATATCCCACAGACACACTATTCCCTAACTATTCTAAAGCTCTCTCTCTCTGCGGTGTACTTCTCTAAAATGTAACATACAACAACAGGTCTAAACATTTTTTATATTATTCAATTATGTCTTCAGTTAAACAAGAATCTCTTCAAAGGCCTTTATTTAAGCGTTCAGTTTTTTTTTTCCATTTTTTTCGACTGCACTTCTCACCGAATCGGATTGAATTATTTTTCTTCAACTGCTTTGAGTTTTTCTTTGTTAACCAAAAGTTTTAACTATGGTAGTGTATTACTCGATTTTTTTTATGGAATACACACTTTCAATTGGTTGATGGAAAAATGACTATTGTCATGTGATTAGTGACACGACATACACGCATAATAAGTTACATAACGAACAATGTGTCCTTGATAACATATTTCCTTCGTCAAAATTTCTTCGGATATGAATCTGTTATCGTCCTTCTGGTGTTTAGCTTATGGTCAGTTTTTCAAACTAGCTCTACACTCAGTGGGTTCAAAATCATTCTTTTTTTATATGATTGGCAAAGATTTTGCAGCAAAACAAAAAGCATAAATTTAAATTCACTTTAATATTGTTCGAATGAATATTTGAAGGCAAACGTTATATATTTTTATATATTCATTGTAATTTCGTTAAAAATCATTAACTGGGCTTAATGCTTATCTACATACTTCAGTGCTGATACAGGATAAATTCAGAAATCATTATCGCGTAATGTATAAAAATGAGCACTTTCAATATTTGCAACCAATTGATCATTTCAGTACGATACAATTTGAAGAGTTAGAAGAATTAAATGTATTACTTTCTATTATCCCTTTAGTTATTAAATTATTTCTATATATAGAGGCTACAATTCATCTGCAGCATCAGTAAACATGTCATCCTCATCGAATTGTTCATCGTCATCAAAATTGATCAACGCCATCAGATTGTTCATCGTCATCGTTCGTTATATTGGAGGTTTGCTCTTTTATTTCAGATCCTTCATTATCTCTAAACAATACAAACACATCCGAACTTGGACTTGTTCTTCAATTTTAAAAGAGGAAAGACTCGTACAAGAAGCTTCTGAGTTGAGCTCAACGTCTTCAATGAACATTTCCCCAGGAACAGACACTCTTTTCGGTTCCGAAATATCCTCTTCTGCATGTAACATTCTTTTTTTCATTTCACGAGTCGACACAACTGACTCCACCAATTCATGCAATTTTCTATACTTGATCTGATCTCGAACGTGATAGTGGCAACAATTCACATGACCAGGATACTCCAGCTCATAGTAATCCAGAACCTGTTTAGTGATACATATTGTCAAAGAAATGGGCTTTGTATTCGCCGCTTTAGAGTTTCCCATAATAATTGCCGCGCCGAAATTCCTTAACCTACCCACAAGTTGGAGATATTCACTAATGGATGGGACATACCAGACAAACAATGCCAAATATACACTGCAATGCAAACCATAGATGGCCATTGATGTACAGAGTAATACTTTCTTACCTTTGTTCAAATTTCTAAATTTATCGACTTTCTTTTCAGTATCACCAGTTATGACGAAAAAAAGATCTCTCTTCCTCAAATGCATCATCCCGGAGAGTATTAAAATCATCGATTTGAGGAGTTCCTTGCCTCCAAAGTATGGGACCATCACTGCATCTGCTTCCGGTTTATACGATAAGAATTCGCAGATAGTTTCTACAATTGGATCATCCAACAATCTAATCCTGGGAACATATTCATAGTACTGAAAAACATTATCATTAGGAATTGATTTAATGCATTCAATGGTCTTCAGTACCTTGACATCCAATCTTTTCGAGAACTTGTTAAAAAATTCATTTGATGCCGTTGCTGAAAAATAGACCCGTTTCCAGAAAAGTTCAAGCACGTCTTTCCCAAGTTCATTAAACCCTTTAAATGAAACTCGGTCAGTAAATGTACCTCCTCTAATATGAATAACCCTAAACAATTGCTTGACGAATATATATGATTGGAGTAGAAAAAAACTTAATAAACATTTCATTCATTAGAAAATTAAACGGGCACACTCAAACATCACAACAAATCTCAGGATCAGGATAAAATCAACTACATATAATGTGGCGAGAGCCTCTCTTGAAACTGGTCTACCATATATTGGTATGCCACCAAGATAACATGTAATGGTCTTTTGAACTGGGATTTATTAATCTGATGAGCATTAGCAAATGCCATCATTACCAACAAATATACATCACAATTTGCCCATCCATTTAAGCCATGAACAAATAAACCCGGTTTTGGTCCAAATTCCAATTCCAAAGTTGCCTTTAAGTGTGCAGCATTGGAGTATTCAAAGTTAGTTGATAATTTCATCTTGGCATCTTCGATATCCTGTACGGATAATACACGAAGTTCATCCAAGTCAGTAGGCTTTCCGACGTGTGTTGCTGGTCGTACTGAAGCAATGTTATCTTCATCTTCAATACCGAGAAAACTGTACCACTCTTTGAAAATACCTTTTGTAGAACCAAGATCATTATAATACTTATCACTCATTTCATTCTGGACCTTTTTCAGTCCTTCAACATATCGGAGAAATTTTTCATAATATTCATTTCCACGTTCCATATCATATCTAACAAATCTCGTAACTGCACGTTCAATGAAACTTACCCTTGGAAATTCACCTTTAGGTTTCCCTAGCAATCGAAACATTAAGTCTTTCAACTCTTCTAAACAAATATATCTTCCATATTGGGTAACAAAAAACATTGTCTTATAAAATCATTCACTTTCGTTTCCAATTGGTTCAAAAGCTGGGTTGTAATCCTTTTCTTGAACCTCGGGATATTGGGTGAATGAACGAAGATATCTGATAGCAAATAGAATGAACAATTGTTAATCGAGCTATCCACTTTGTTGTATACCTTAGTATTGGCTCTGGTTTGCTTTTATTATTGAAAGGTAATTGAATTAAAATCCTACCATCTCGAAACACAACATTACGAGTATATCTTGGGCTTGCAAGATTCAAACTTACAAGTTCCGAAAATCTATAGCAGTTTCCACCAGCAACAATGTATATTACAATTAAATCTGGTCATTTCATCAATTAACATACGGAATCGTTTCCTCTCAGATTCGTTACGATTTTCGGGAGTGCAAAGTATTGATGGAGAACATTCTCATTAAAACATACTCTTGCCTTATCTTCACCTGCAGTTTTCAAATAATCGTCAAATATATTATTTATGCTAAAGGACCGACCTGTAAGTGAACAGAGTTTCTCAAAGCATTTCTCAGACTGTTTCCCAGCCAAGCGATATAATAACGCCAAATCAGTTTCTGTCGCTAATTTACCATCAACAAAGCATTCACCGGGTCTAGAACCTGGTATAACGGAACCGGATCCATCACCACGTTCTACCACAAGATTCTCATATAAATCAGTAATGTATCTCCAACCAATGTTTGTCTCACTTGATTCACCACGAACAAATTTGGCAACCTTCTCTTGAGGCTCTCTCAAAAACACACAATGCTTGTAAAAATTCTTCAAGGTATCTAATTTATTCAAGATAGTATTCTCACTGGCAAAGTTACCATCTTCGAACTTTCGAACCCATGGACATAACAAGAGGCGCATCATAGCTGAACCATCATAATATTTAAAATAAATAAATAAATAAATAAATCAACAAGTCAAATCGCTCTATGAATGGAACATCAAATATTTTGTCAACTTTTGATTTATATTCCTCTTTCCAGAATAAAATTAAAATTCTCACAAAATCCAAGAATATTGTAAAATTTACCAAAATATTTTGCTTGTGAATCAAATGTCCTCTTACCAAGCGGTCTATAAAACTTAGTTCTTTCATTCTTGATTTTAACTGA
The DNA here is from genome assembly GCA_030557635.1 of Hemisphaericaspora nanyangensis. Classification (NCBI taxonomy): domain Eukaryota; kingdom Fungi; phylum Ascomycota; class Pichiomycetes; order Serinales; family Debaryomycetaceae; genus Hemisphaericaspora; species Hemisphaericaspora nanyangensis. The sequence goes on along the minus strand of JAKTPO010000005.1, from coordinate 350,677 downwards.
GTTTGAATAATAAATGCTAAAAGAACTATTTGAAATTACATTATGATAAATTTGTTTGAAAATTTCTTCACCTTCCAAACATTTCTCATGATTCATTCCATTCTTGAGAATATCAAATTCATCTTGGCCAAAAAACAAACACTTAAATTCAACTGCTATTACTCTGGTACTTTGCTCGTGAATCAAATGACCCCCATTAAAATGTACAACAAAAGCATTGGATTCAATTTCCTTAGTTTTCTGCCGTTAATGACCACAGGAGCGCCATAAACCTTGCCATATCTTGTTTTATTCCTGCTACTAGCAATTGCTTCAATTTGCTTCTTTCTAAAAGTGATAAATTTGGTAGGATATTCCTTGGCCGTAACGTGATTCCATAAATTATAATGAGGGAACTCGAATAAACGGATCTTATTGCCATATAAATCGCCGAGACAGAGTAATTCATCTCCTCTACTCTCTATTACCTTCATCAATTTTTTATGTCTTGATGCAAATCGATTAGTCGGATTGACTATGTTACCATCACCATCAACTAGAATTCCAGGAATGAACACAAAGGTTTGGTTTTTCGCGGAATGTAGTAGTTCGATTCTGTACTCCTTTTGGTCATCACCTAATACTGTAACTGTGTACAGTGTATCGAGGGGACTTGGACTATCTGGTTGAAACTGAAACTCTTCAACATCGTCATCGAGGTCGTTGTTTTCGTTGTTGAAATTAATTTGAGTATCTTCCAATTCTTCATCACTTTCAAGAACTACTACATCCTCATCCTGAAAGGGAACTTCAACAGAATCGGAGTAGTATTCATCATCATCACCATCTTCCTGGTCAGACATCTCTGGGCTGACTCTAGCAGTTGATAAATCAATGGTAGAAGACTAGTTGGTGAATCAATGTTGGGAGGGTTGATGTTTATTTCACGGAAGAAAATCCAATTTCCATCAATACCTAAGGTTGTTGCAAAAGATATAGAACAAAGTAAGTACAATCAAACAAAAACCCTAAAAAAACAAGGAAGCATTCTTATTTGAATCAATTCTAAATTCTTTTCTTCATCGTTAACCTCCTCCAATTATACGATTCTTGTACTATGTCGCGAACGTCACATCAACAGAATCTGCTGAACTGCATTCAAAGCGTTTTGTTGCAAACCGCCAAACGACAACAAGGAGTTTTATTCCTGGTGATGTCTTCTCTTTTAATGTAAAAAAGTTGACCGACGGCATCAATTTAGACTGACATATGATACTTATAAAATATGCTATATTCTTTGAATTTCGTTAAGTACTTAAATGCAAGGTTCTGCTCAATTAGTCAGGAAAGACGTTCATTGAGGAACCAAAAAATCAAAGCGATGCCAAAGCCCAGTAACAAAAAAAAATCAATGAAGACTCAAATCAATTGAATCAGACAATAAGACAGTAACACATTAAAAGCCAAATACTTCAAAGATGCCCAAATACTACTGTGACTATTGTAAATCATACTTAACCCATGACACTATGAGTGTTCGTAAATCTCATTTAATTGGTAAGAATCATGTTAAATATTATTGTAATTATTATGAACAAAAAGCAAAAGAATCAGGAATATGGGATCCAAATGAATTAATATATGAAATCAATCTAACATATCTCAATCATAAGGCACCCGGTAGCTTACATCTGGATTATAGATATAAAAGCATTAATTCTATATCGGAAGATGATCATGTTCATATGGTTGAGAATAATAGTGAGAAACATGAAGAAGAAGAATTTAATTTACCACCACCACCTCATTTAACCGGATTCCCGTTACCTCCACCTGCTGTTTTAAACAACACTAAGGAGTATCAGAAAGCAATTATGAAGCATAAATAGGGTGTCTTGGGAGGAGGCTAATGGATTAAGTGATTTTTTGGGGTTTGTGTAAAATTAATTGGGATAGAAATAAATAGGTAAATAGATAAATGTAATTTTTAATAATTCATTCAAATGTATAAAAACCTATATAAACTCTACATACTCTTTAATTTTGGTTACCAATAGCAAAGCAAACAAACCAACCAACCAACCAACCAACGACAATAAAAGTGAAAAAGACCATTTAAAATCTTATAAGCAAAAAAAAAAACAAAATTGGAGATACAATGGATCAACAGAATATTCGTTTTTATCGTTTATTAAGCTGTTATGATATTCTTTTCTGATATAAGTATAAATAAGCTCTTACACATTTACATATCAAATGCGAAATAAGGCCTGATTACAAATCAGCATCATCTTCATCAGGTAATGGTAAAGCGGTAGCTTGATCCATTTCTTGTTGGTATTGTCTCATTAAGTCGGCATCAACTTGAACTTCTGGAGGAGCTAAAGCTGGGGAGGCAACAAATTCTAATTGTGGGTTACCAACCAACTTTCTAGCTAACCATAAGAATGGCTTTTCAAAGTTATAGTTAGATTTAGCGGAGATATCGTAATATTGTAAGTTCTTCTTTCTGTGGAAAGTGATAGTCTTTGCCTTAACCTTACGTTCCTTAACATCGACCTTGTTACCACACAAGACGATTGGAATGTTTTCACAAACTCTGACTAAATCTCTGTGCCAGTTTGGAACATTCTTATAAGTGATTCTAGAAGTAACATCAAACATGATGATACCACATTGACCATTGATATAGTAACCATCTCTTAAACCACCAAATTTTTCTTGACCAGCAGTATCCCAGACATCGAATTTCAATTCACCATAGTTGGTGTGGAAACCTAATGGATGGACTTCAACCCCTAATGTGGCAATATATTTCTTTTCGAATTCACCAGTTAAATGTCTCTTGACAAAAGTGGTTTTACCAGTACCACCATCACCGACTAAAACTAACTTAAAAGTAGGAACTTGAGCAGCCATAGTTTATTTTATTTTTACCTTTATGAGTGATTATAAGATCAAATAAGAAAGGATTAACAGAGAAAAGAAAACAAAACAAAAAAGAAAAATTCTTTTTCTTTTTCAAATTGAGAAGATGTTTGAATATTTTTTTTTTTATTACGGCCCTCTCTGTTCTACTCACACTGTGTTTTTTTATATTTATTACCAATTGGAATTCAATGTCCTGGTAGGAACGATGGAGCTAAAGGTGGAAGGAAGGAAGGCAGCAGAAAAAAAATTTTTTTTTTATAAAAGAAAATGATGGATGTCGTCAATTGTCACACACACACATACACACTCACAATCTATTTTTTTCATCAGATCACAATTGAAAATACGACATAACGACATTTATAAATTTCAAAGAGAAAGGTTAGTATACTACCGCTACTTACGTCATCAGATTATGAATAAAGCAATATTTTAACATGATAGCATTTGACTCTGAATAATCAATCTTATCAAGTCATAGGTTCCTACACCTAAAAGCTACTCGTTTTTTTTGATCTCCCAAATTGATTCTTCAGGATTTAATTAATTTCATTGGTGCAATCGCAGTACAATGAAAACGATTCTCACCTACGAAAATCCGCGTTTGTTAGATTAGTGATAGACCAACGCTCCTAGCAATTAGTGCAAGTGTGTCAGATAGTAAACTGGTTATTGATACAGATTTGCAGACTAAACTTAGCTGATACACATTGCTGTGGAATTTATGAACTGTATGCAAATCCAGGATAGACAATCAGGTATTGTGTCATAATAATGGAATGTGTCAACCAGTATAGTTTACTCATTACTGACATCTGGTCGATCTCAAACTCTTTTTGCTTTTATATTCACGCGGACCAGGTCTAGTTCTTGAACTATAACATTTCAGTGCTGTTTGAAAAATTTGAGATCTGACATTGAATTTACCAACTTTTAGTAGAAACTAAGATAGAATCTCCAATCATTTACCTTTACGTTTCCAGAGGGAGGGAAAAAATTTACGGTGTCATAGCTCTTTGTTTCTAGATTTTGTTGACCCCCCCACCAAAAAAAAAAATAGCACATTCAATATCAAAAGCGTTATGTATTTTTGGTTAGTTGATTACCCAACCAAAATGAAAACAATAACGAAGGAAACCTGTTAATTCCCTTAGAATAGAGGTAAAAAAATCTTATAAAACCAGAGAGTTGGTTTCTGCTTATAAGCATGTGAATTTCGTATCAGTCCTTTCTTTCAATTTGGAAGGTTGTGCAAGCAAGGAAAATAAGAATGATCAATGTATCATATGCCTAATGAAGGATGCGGTATTACGGAAAATTATGTCATGTCATGATCTTGTTTTATGTGATCTTCTTTGATCCATCGTTCAAAAAATAAACACAAGCCAGAGAGCTTTCCAATCAAACTGTGTAAACCAATGGATTCTAGATTCTTGAGTAGATATATGTATTGACACCTTCTGCACTCAAGAGTATAGGCAGTTGTCGTAGCTCGTGGTATAGTAACTTGTCCATTTAAGAGCCCAAGGTGTCAATGCATATATTCACTCCAGAATCTATTATTATGCTGATGATGCCAACCCCATTGGTAAGGAAGAATTGAAAACGATAATCGGCATCATAAAGGAATAATTTAAGTTCTGAAAAATTTCATGCACTAAAGAGAGAAGGTTGCTTCGGATTACTCGAGTTATCAAAGCAATTACTAGGTTCTAGAGCTAAAATCATCTACAAAGTTCTTACTAATACAAACGATTGTAACTTCGTGGTATGGAGATTGAAACTTCAAGACTTTGTCAATGAACATTTGCCCATAACCTCAGATTCAACTTACAAGGCGACACATTACTTGTTGGCTTGATTTTTTTAACTACCAAGACTCCAACTGACCGCATTGAGGATATGACAGTTATAAGGATATATAATCCGAATAATCATATTCTATCATCCTAAGGGTTAAAACAACCAATTCTTGAGCATCTGATTATATCTACATAATTAGAGCTACTCCATAAATAATTATACAAATTTCACTAGTTTATTTTCGTCTATCATTTCATGATACCCAGGCTCTAATTTTCTACAGATAATGTTAGTGATGGGAAAAACAACTCAGTTACTGAGATTGAAAATAAACAAAAGTATATTTATCATTCACCACCACCAACAACATGACATTGAATCAAGCATATGACAATCTGGATTTAAGGTTTCTGGATGAAGAAGCAGAATCTGACTAAAGAGGATACAGATCTGCTGAGCCCTACTTCGCTCGAGCTGCACCATTACTGTCATTTGATTCCGAAGCCGAAGTAGTTTGAAGTAGATACATTAGAAATGACCATGATACTCTTCCATCTCAAATAAAATCTACCCCTATTCAAAACGCTGATATAGACGATCCAGAAACACCACCATCAAGTAAAATTTTCATGGAAACAAGTAGTCCTTCAGAAACAGCAAATGAATTTGCCGAAAGAGATTAAGTTTCATAGAGTTTCGCGTGTTTATGGACAAACAAGATGAACACCTTGACTGGGAGTTGAAAAATGTAAATGTAAGTGCCAGGGCATTCCAATTTTGTTGCAAGGACCGATGTGGTGCATATATTAAATATGAGAATGGAATTGTATCTCACAAATGGTATCACAGTCATCCACTTGCTTGACTGATTTACTCAGATCGCACTGTATCAAATTGAGAATCAGAGTTGCAATTCTTGAAGCGTGCCGATATGGGTTTTCCAAGGAAGAGAGTATGAATTACCTTAAGCCATTTGATCAACTCACAGTTCAGGAACAAAACTGTACATTTAAGAACTGGTATTTTAAGTTCGCCAGCGAAATGAATAGGGAACTACTTCCTATTGTCCCCGGTGCAAACAATCCAAAACTATTGGCAAATAACCTTGACATTGAATATGGTTGGTTATTCTTCAAGCATTTTCATCAGTTGAAAGTTCCTAAGCTTGAATTTCCCAGCTGGAGTTTAATGTTTGCCATTAATGATCAAGTTGAATTCCTTAAAGTGTATAAAGATGAAGTATACTTTTGTTTGATGCCGATCAATATGTTTGATTTTCGAAAGAAGGGGTAAACAAGGAGATCCAACCAAATTATTTGTATAAGTTTTGACGACGAAACAAAATAACCCTGAGAATGATAGGCCATTGGCTTTTTTGATATGTAATACTCAATAAGTTGAACCAGAAATTGAATTTTGGAAATCCTTGAGGGAATTATATAAGTCAAGCCTTCTTTAATTATAACTGATTGTTCATTGACGGTTGGCAAGGCTGTTGAACACGCGTATAATGAACGGTACTTATCTATATGCACCAAAGAACTGTTTGAGAGAAGCTTCAAGGAACTGGTAAATATTGGTGAAGATAATCTCCGTGATGAATTTGTGCAAGACTTTTTGAGAATTAGCAAACTTGAGGATGAGAACTTTGAGGAAGAATGGCTGAATTGCTTTGAGAAAAGGGATCATGTGCTGAGTCTAAAAGCCTAGCATCAAAAGTGTATGAGCACAAGAATATGTGGCGACACCTAGACCTGACTTACTCTAACTATCCAACTAGCGGCTCTCTTGATCAATCCACAGAAGATTTTGCATTAATGTACAGTCATATTTATGATTTTAAAATCATTCTGGCTAACTTGTTGATCAAAGGTTTAATGAAGATTACTGATTATTGGTATGCCTCCAAGTATAAGCTGTCTCGTGAATGGTACACACTTATGAATACTTCTAACTAATATTAGAAGATTGCCATCTCAGATATAGTAAAACAGAGTTAGAAGCACATGTTGAACCCTTTAAAAAAAGATTCATAGAGGTGTGTTATTCAAGGTCAAAGACGGAGATAAAACCATCATTGTTCTATGTGGTAGATTGTTAGAGATGTAGTTGCAACATGGAAAACTTTTTGAATGGAAAGGAAGATCTTAACTTGCAATCATTTGTTGAAAGCAATTAAATTTAGTGAGTTGGTTGAATTTGACAGTGAATCTAGCACGGTAGATGGTTATGTTTCCTCCATTCCAAATAATATTCCGTTTGAGAACTTTAGCGATGAGCAAGGGTACTTGAGTAGGTATAGTGAAGAATTGATTGAATCTCCTCATGCTGAGGAAGATGCCGAGGAGTTTCCTGTAGAGCATGAGTATATAATGAAAATCGCTGAACCCAAGAAAAGTGTTTTAGAGTTTTGTCGTTTCAACCCCTATAAACGTCCACACACTGAACCTTTTATAGAATCTTGCAATAACGTTCTTTTCCTTATGGGCGAAGAAGTGAAAAAGATTGATCATATATTAGCAGATTACAGGCAATTAAAAAAACGCCGTAGACGTTTCTTTAGAAATAACAATAACTAGTGTATAAATAAGTATAATAAATATGAATAACTACAATAATACACTTATATCTTAAACCTTTCAGTAATTGATAGTTAACTGAACATTATAATTAATTCTAATTTTATTATGTTCATTGGTTAATGAACAACAGATATATTTGATATTTCACTATATTTCCACCAACATCAACAAGCATCAAAATTGGAAATTAATTCTTTAACTAATCATAAAAGCAAGAAATAAGAACTTCAAATAACAACATCCATCAACAACAGCCATCATAATTTTACTGTTGTTGCCCAGTGGGTAGCTCATAATTGTTTTGGGAGAATAATAGTTCAAATTAATGTTGAGATTCGCAATAGAATTATTGTCATTCACTATCAACTGAATATATAAAATTATTTAACTTACTAGTTTAAATACCCCGTTCACTTACAACTACTGAGGATAGAAAGGGATGTTTTGGAATAATTTGAAAATAAAAAACTTACACCTGATAAAAATCCTTCTCTCTGAAAAATAATGGTTACTCCACAATCACGTTCACAATTCGTAATTTAGCTAAACAATAAGAATCTCTTATATTCTCCATCATTCACATGCCAATAATTTGATCAATGTTGCTCATCTAGCCTAACTAAGAGAAGTCTATTGAAACCACAATGAAGTTTGCTTGTAACAGTGGACAACGCAGGAAAACAAGCAAGGTCTGGTAATATTCATTTTTCAAATAATTTTTGTGTGCATCCCCTGACTTATTCTAGATACTGTTAAAATGCATTCCCTATGAGAAATACAGCCAGGATTATTATTACGAAATCACTCTTCTCCTCCTCCTCGCTGTTAATCAAGGATAGGGATGGTCAAACACTAACGTTTTGCTTCGTAAATGCCCCCAGATAATAATTTTTTTTTCAATTTACGGGCGGGGTGTTCAATATTTTGTTGCAGATAGGCTTAGCAGTATTATGCTGACTATGTTTGCTACTGAATCTAGACTAGATACAAGCTAGATTGCACCAACTGTTTTCTGTATGAGAAATAGCAAAAAAGAAATAGCTTTTAGATGTATACATAATGTAACAGTAAATGTTGATTTTCGGAAAAGTGTAAGAGTTTTCCGTTTTGTGCTTCGTAAATTCAGTTAATTATCGTTATCACTTTCCCTGATTGAGGATGATGTAATATTTTACATAACATTATTTTATAGCATATCCTTCAAAGCAAGATAATCAAGTGGAGGTAATGGACCGCCCTATGTATGTATGAACTAAATTTTCTTTGCGAATTTTCAAACAAACAAAACTACAAGAGTATTGAATTGATTACGAATGAACAAAAATAAATTTACGAAAAATAACTGTGGTTCTTTTTGAGAACAACGTTAAGAATATCAGATACGGGGTAAAAAGAAGGATACGTGGTCAACTCCGAAATACGGCGTCTCTATTCGCCATACTTTCTCAGAGGCGGAAGGTTATTAAGAAAGAAACAAATATGGGGGGCTCTCTCTAATAGGTTAAACTTGCTATTACAGCATCTATTTGCAAAACCAAGATTTTTCCATACCTAAAAATAAACGGTTATTGCCAAGGTGAATATATCTTCCAATACACGCTTCTTTGCTTGTGACACGTAATCGATAACGGGAGAGCAGACCCATTGATGGCTGTTTCATATAGATTCGCGTTTTCCTAGCAGAAATTTCGAACTTTGTTGGTAACCAACGGTCTGTAGGTGTAAGATTTTTTGTTTCTTTTTTTTTTCAGTTTACACGAGAGATGCAAACACGTTCTGACTAAGCGTAGTTTAAACTTAAAAAAAGTTAAAGATTTTATCGTTTCAAACCAAATGAAATATATAATTAAAGTATGGAAACATATATATAAATACTGTAAAAAAAGGAAGATCTGAATCTGGATATGAAATTCACTCTCCAAATCAATAGAACTACTGAAATTGCTTGATTTCGCGTCAACACCTTCCTACTTGTTGTTGCTGTTGTTCGATTTAAACAATTAGGCGTAATTATAAATCCAGTTAAATTGTTTTTTAAATAATAGGAAGATCAATGAACCAAATACAAGAATTTATAATTTAGTAAAGTAATTTTCCATCTCGTTATTACGGCATTACTTCCAAGAGTTTTTCGTTCCCTAATCTCTAAAGTGTGTGAAATTAATGAGAATGATGATGTTTTTGGCAGTCCTCCGTTTTCCTCAAACAGTCCTTCTTTCTTATTACTGTAGAATATGTAAGAAAATTTTTGTTCATTTAGATTTATTTTTTTAACAATTTAGAATACTATTTTTGGCTTATAATTAATCTTAATATTTTTTTTTCTTTTTTTTTTTCCGGTTGATTGTAATTTTGTGTCTGGTGTTTTATTTTCATGTAATTTTCAATTTTTGTCTGTCTGACTGTTAATAATAATTCTAGTGAGAGTGTAGTTTTTGAATTGTTGCTTGAGTGTTTTTTTTACAACCATCCTATTCCTTTCCCTTCCAGTAGTGATTTACAAGGATAAAATCATCATCTATTACATTCTGATATAGTAATAGTTATTATTACTTACTCAACCAAATACTACCATCAATTGTTAACCCTTTCAACAACAAAGATAGTTAGAGGCATAGCAATAAATAACATACTGCTATTGCTTGACCCAACAACATCTGCTAAAAGGAAAAAACACCCAAAGAAATCACTAGTTATTCTGTCAGTCAACTATTCTTGCAATAAGAATCCCCCTACAACATCATAGTTGACCAATACGAAGTATAACAACGCGTTTTTTTATTTACCACAAGAAACATCTGTGGACGTATCGAAGTGCCTAATCAAGAATTCCTTCATTTTGCAACTGAAAATTCGCAAGTGCTACGCGAAAAGATTATCGACATCGTTCAAGTTCATAATCCAATCACAAAAAGATATATACTAATAGACAATTTATTAGTGCATTCATTCACCTGCTTCCAACATTTCACCAATACATTCGGATAGTTATTGACGTTAAGGAAGAAACAACAACCACCACAATAATAGCAACTTATTACCTCCATCATATATTACTTGCTAGAAACTCCTCACTACTTGTCCTTTACTCACGAGATTGGCATCAAATAACAAGCAAGCTTTGATTTCTTTCGTGTTAGTAACGGTTGTCTCATATAGTGGTTATCCGAAAACTCTCAATAATTTAATAGTTATTTGGGTTTTTTCTTCGCTGTCACTCACACATTCTGCTGTGCGTTTAAATCCTCGTGCAATATTTTTTTTTGATTTTTAAATTAGAAACAAATTTTATTTTTTATTTTGCCATTTTGGGGAAGTTAATTGAAAATTAAAGCCTAGAGTTTACAAAACATATTACGTTCTCCTCGTCACATTTATCATATTCCGAAACTATTATGTATCAGAATACCGTTTATTACTCTGGTCTGGCACAACCAGTTGAGCAAATACCTCATAATTTGCAGTTGTATCAACAATCAATACCCAACCAAATGAATAATACACAAACACCAATAGATGTTTCATACAGCCAGTCAATGTTACCTTCTAATATATTCGTGAATTCACCTTACTTTACACCCCCTCCAAGTGCACGCTACCTACATCATAACCCTCGATCATATCAAGGTTCACAAGTTTCATCTCCAAAACCATCCAGTTCTACAAAACCAGGTAGTGGCTGTAGTTATGCAAATGTTTGCAACTTACCCTATTTAGCACCACTTAATAACATGGCATTGACGTCAGTAAACTCTTCCAATTCATTGTTAAATTATAACACAGATCAGTTAAATATATCCAGGACTATAATCTTGAAGAATATATCTGAAGATATCTCGTTGCATGATTTGTTAAATGAAATTGATTTTGGTCCCATTGAATACTGTAAGATGTTCTCCAAAGAAACCCCAAAAGGAGTGCTAGCAAACGACCCAGATGTTTCCAAAAATTTGAAAGTTTGTTACATTTCGTTCATAAACTCCAAAATTTCCGTCATGTTTCATCTAAAGTACGCCAAGAATGCATCCAATTTCAATAGATTAAAAGACGCATTAAATAACTCGAAGCATTTGAAGATACAACTACACGAGTCTTCTAATTCCAATAAAGGCTCTATCCACAACCAAAACATACAGTCTAGCAACCAAGATTTCATTAAACTTAAAACCTTGAACTATATGTTGGAATATGGAGCTACACGAAGTTTGCTTATCAGATTTACAGTTAAAAATGTCCCCGACGAAATCAACCCGGAACACAGACAGGATGAAATCTTCCATTTTATTAAAAACCAGTGCGATCGATTTGGGAATGTTGAAGATTTCAAAATCAACCTAAAATCGGAACCAGATGACGAGGTTTCAAGAGTGCATGGTAAAGTTTTGGTGCATTTCACATCGATTGATTCTGCAATTAAAACATATGAAAGCTACACAAGAAGAATACAACACGATACGGAAAAATTGAGGAACAATGAAGAACCTAAAGGAAAGAGTGATTCAAAAGATGTAAATGTGAAGTACAATATCAAGTTTAATTATGTCAATTTCCATAAAGATAGATGTGATAGAACCTATGTCGATGGTCAACTAAGACCACTAATAAGAGAAAATTCACTTGAGTCAACGAATCTATATTTACCGAAGCAACTCAACAAGCAATCTAAAAGAAGATCCAGAGATCCAAGCCCAGCAAATCTGGTACATGCTGAACCTATTGGAAACAGCACTGAATTGGAGCAATTCATTGAGGATCAAAAACCTCATGGGTTGAATATCATCGATCCAGTAAGTCCTAATTCTTCACTGATTGATGGAGTTTCATATGGGTCAATGTCTTCTGAAATGAATGAACTTGAAGAGGAGCAAAATCTTTCCAATAGAGATGCATCTTCCATAGTTTCTTCCCAAATGACTTTGTCACTAATGCAAATGCAGGGAATGGCTCAACCACATGAGAATTTTCCTTTAACAGTATGCAGTTCAACCAATTCCTTTATGGGCAACTATCCAATTAATCCAGATCCAACTAATATTGGAAATCGTACTATTTATTTGGGAAATTTGCATCCAAATACAACCATAGAGGAAATTGCCAATAACGTGAGAGCTGGTGGAATAGTGGAATCAATCAGATATCATCCTGAAAAGAAAGTATGTTTTATTACATTTGTCGACCCTAATATTGCATTGAAATTCTACCTCAGTCATCAAGTTTTACACCAATTAATCATCCATGGATATGACATAAATGTGAGTTGGGCGAAACAACATAGCGGTCCTTTGAATCGTGATATAGCACTTGCTGTTACCGCTGGCGCTTCGAGAAACGTCTATATTGGAATTAAGGTTATAAAAGATCCTCAAGAAAGACCAAGGATAAAACCAAAATTGCCTGAGGAAGAAGAATTACGTCGGGATTTCCTGAAATTTGGTGGGTTGGAACAAATTAATTTCTATCATAATAGAGATTGTGGTTTTTTAAATTTTTTGAATATTTCCGACGCAATCAAATTGGTTGATATTTTCAATAGGGAACCTGAAGTTGCAATTACAAACCTTGCTAAATTGTTCAGTGGAATGGGATCGAATCAAGATCCAATAGCATTCTATAAAAAATATAAAGAATTTAAGATCAGTTTTGCAAAAGATAGATGCGGAAATCCACCAAAATTCTCTTTTAAGAAAAAAGTACGTGGCACAGCTGGTTCAACTTATCAACAATACCAACATCATTTAAATTCTCAAAGCAATGGTTTCAAACCTTCAACTAAAAAGCGCTACGAGGAATATGACGAGGAGACAAGAATGCATGAGACTGAATCGTTTATGGAGCAGACTATCAATGAAGAAGCTGCTATGGTTTTTGGAATTATTAATAACCAAGAAAAGGCTAAAGCTGAAGAAGAAGCCACAAAACATAAAGAAGACGAGGCAATTGAAGGAGAGGCTCCAAAGGAAAAAGAAAACGACTCAGTTGACCCTGAAAAGAAACCTGAATTAGCTGATTTAATGAATACAAACACTGTTGAAAAAGGCGATGAACTTGAGGGTGATGCAGATGCTGAAGATGAAGGAGGAGAGGAAGAAGAAGACGATGATTATGACGACGACGATGACGATGATGACGTGTCCATCATTATAGAATCCGATACTAGTTCGTTTATTGATAATTCTGATTTTTCAAAAAACCCTTCTAAGAAGAAGCATTTCCACAAACCGCGTTATAACAAAACAAGATATCAAAAGGTCTACCACCAAAGATTTAATCAATCTGATTCTTCACTTCCAATGCGGAGCTCTTTTGGAAGTGCATCCAGTTTATCCTTAAACTCTAGCTTCTTTAATATGCAGCACCCAGCAGATTACACTACCTCTTCAGCATTTGGTCAACAACAACAATATTTTTATATGCCACCACCACAATTCAGCCGTACATCTAGTTCGAATTCAGTTTTGTATCATCAACTGGGACTGCCATATTATCCCGTTCCACCTCTTTATTATGGTCAGCAGGATCATAGTAGAGCAAAGCCACGGTTTAGTCATGGTGGGAAATCACAGGGCTTATCAAGAGATGCAATATTAACTTCAGGATCCCAGGTCATGGCACAATATTTAGCCAAATCTCAAAATGAGGATATATTTTATACGGGGAGTATATTACCCAATACTATTGAAATTGATTTTGACGAAGATTTCGATGATTCTTACAAATCACATGGTGAATTTATTAACAGCTCCAACAATCGTCACCCATCCAAAAAATAATCATGTATCCTAGTATTCATGGATATATTATATGAAAAACTTGCACCAAAAATGGGAATTAATTTATTGCTAGACCAAAGCAGGGCTTTGTATGATGAAAATTTTAATAACAAGTGTTTATTTAATCTTGAAAATTGTATTTGTAGTTTTACTTTTTATAGAATATAGTCGATCTATAGATGCGTGAGTATAAATATTATGTCTGGATCACTATATATGTACAAAAGGATGACATAGCTATAAATCTATAACTCTGGAACTTCCATTCCGATTGATGCATAAGTTCCCACAATCGCGCCAATAATGGAAAGTGCCGCTCCAACTTTCATGATCAATGCTTGAGTAGAACCAATATTTTCACGATTCAACTTCAAGTAAAACAACAAAGGAAGAGCTAAGCAAATAGTGAAGCAAATCGCACTTCCTAAGAATGCAACTAACTTTCCAAAAGAGGTTAGAACCAAAGCACTTGTTAACAAAACTCCACAGAATACTAGTCTTGCGAAAATTCTGACAAATCCATACGTGCCGACCACATGCCCTTCCTTATCCATTAAAACATATTTTGGTGTCAATCCTAATAAATTCTCATAGCAAGTAATAATAGGTTTTGTGACAAGAGGTAATTTGGAAATTGGGAGTATGCCCATTAAAACACACAACAAAGTGTTGACAAATGGAGGATAGTGGGGATTAGTCATGATTGATTTAACCACGGAATCATTAACAGATAAACCAAACATTAAATAACCAACTGCACCAATACAATAATCCAAACAAAACGTTACCGAGAATGAAACATTACTACAATGATCATATTTATCAGGGTGTCTCATATCTCTATATAATTCCGGAAAGACTGGATGTCCTCCCCATAACGCCATAAAGATACCAAGTGCTAATAAGAGGTTCTTTGGCTCTGATGGAAGCATTGTTGTCATTGCGGGTTCCAATAATGAACCTGGAGATTGATTCAGCAAAAGTCCACAACTAATAATCACCATTAGGATCGAGATGGTAGCCAATATACCCAACAAACTAAGTATGGACAAAACATTCAAGGGTAAAAGAGACAACATGAAAACAATCGACACGATAACGGTTTTTAACCAGTTTATATTAGGCCAAACAACGTAAAACGAATCCGCAAATAGTAAGATCAAAGTTAAACATGCTCCAAACATATCAACCACAAAAAAGAATGTAACACAATACAGGAAATATTTACCACCATATTCATGCGCAATATCACCATATGTCAGAAGATGAGGATACTTTTTCAAAATACGACCCAAATATTTCGCCGTAAGGTTAGTAGCAAGGGCACTTCCAATCAAGAAAATTGTCCCAAATAACCAACCAGCAATTTTCAAACCAAACGGAAGAGTCAACATTGCAATTCCCACCAATGTATTCACGGAGTTGAATACTGTCTGTGGAGCTGTTGAATTTCCTGTGATGATACAAAAAGAGCTCCTCTTGGTCGATACCCTTGATAATCGTGGACTCATAAGATGTGTAGTTTCATCAGCGAGGGAAGAGCCCTCGCTGTCTGCCGAAGGAAAGACACGTTCATATATCGACCCATCACTGATTGCTTCTTCGTCAGTTGGTTGTCCGTAAAAAGTAGGATGTATATCGGGTTCGTTATCCATAAAATTACCCCTTTCTTCAATTAATGTGGAACCGATGTAATGTTGGGCTCTTGTATATGATGATGCAAAGTTACTGATGGAATTTGGTCCACCTATATCTAAGATGGACCGCCTTCTTGGGTTCGGTGGGATCGGATAGAATCCTTCGGGAGACGACATTTGCTTGAACTATTGATTTAGCAAAGAAGACAAGAAACAATGATTGTATTAATCCGAAAAAGAAAAAAAAATTCTAGAAACTTAAACAGAGAACGAAAAAAAATTGAGATGGCTGTTGGTGAAGTCCGAAATTTTATCGTCGTATTTATAAAGAAAAAATACAACAACTTTAAAATCAGACAGGATCTTGAATTTTGCACGTACAAAGATGTTTGTTAAATATACATAGATGTAACGTCTATCTTTGTGTCAAGTGTATGTTGACTGATGTAAGTTTTATAATGTTTTAATGAATCAAAGTAAAATTTCGGCTAAAGTGGATACCCTTTGTACAAGTTGCATTATCAAATGAACCAAAAAGAAGAAAAAAACCTTATTGAGAAGGGGGGAAATCTTATCACGTGAAACTAATCGATGGAGAGCCAAGTCTGGGGGAGGCTTCCAAAAATACATCAAAACTAACAATAATAAATTGTACTTTTTGTATTGTTATCAATTTATCCAACATATTGTTCAAGGCAGCTATATGCCGAACGCCTTAGTTTCGCCTATCACAAAAATGCTTGGAAATATACATCTCATTTCTCAATCTAAACCTTCACTTCTTCAGGCGATCTTTGAATAAGTTATGAAAAGTTTTCTGCCAGTAATGATCAGGAGCTAAATGTATGAGTTTCATCTGTGAGTGGATAAGTTGTTTTTTTATATCAAAGCCAAGCCATCGTTGAGCACATCGTTGAGCACATCGTTGGGCACTTCATCTTACCTTCAGGAAAACCTCCGAATACGCTCAACATCGGAAGAAATAGAGGATATCTATTTTCTTTGTTGGATGATTTACGGCATTCTTAACAAACAAAAAGTGAGATTAATTTATGTGCAGCCACAATTAATGAGGGTAATCACAGATTAAATGAATTTCTACATCTTCACAACTGATTACTTCAGTGACCGAGGGAAGTGTTCATTGGAAAGCGTTCTCTTTTTTTTGGTTCATCAACTTTAACTTTATTTATGGTGCTGCAAATATTAGAAAGCGGCTTTGACGAAATGCAAACTCATGCCAGTTGTATGTGCCTTTCCGTTTTACCAAATTCTTCTTCTTTGTTTGCACATGCAAAAGTAAGCA
This sequence comes from Hemisphaericaspora nanyangensis, assembly GCA_030557635.1. Lineage (NCBI taxonomy): Eukaryota > Fungi > Ascomycota > Pichiomycetes > Serinales > Debaryomycetaceae > Hemisphaericaspora > Hemisphaericaspora nanyangensis. Next base: position 333,669 of record JAKTPO010000005.1, on the reverse strand, counting down.
ATGCGACGGGCGGAATTCTTCCTACCTCGTTTAAGAAAAGAAACAAAGTTGTGTCACAAAGCGTAGTATTTCCGAGAATGTTAATTTTCCTAGCTTTGATTTTGCATAAATTTGCGTAAATTCCACAAGAAATGACCTTGTTTTGCTTTCTTGAAATTTCTTGATGCGGCATTTTCTTTGTCAGATAACCATCGAGACCTAGAGTCTAGCCTCACGTAACCATGGTAAAATGGTGGCAGGTTTCCGAAAATAACTATAAGGGGTCATATAAAACTATGTGCGCCACATGTTTTTTTAGAGCGTGTAACTTAGTACTTCCAGATTTTGATTAGCCTCTGGCGTTTGATCAAAACAATGAATTCATACAAGAGAAGTAGGGAATGGTAAGCGATGATTGTCTTGGAAACTTTGTCAATATCTTATTTATTATTTTCTCGCCGCCTTCAATAATCAAAAATTCGTATTTAGTTAAAATCTATTTGAGAACAACATTTTTGCATCTTTGAATATTATCTCTGATGGATCTGTTATAAATCAATTTGATCCTGTACCAAGTGCAATTTGTTCCAAACTGTTAGAGATGGTAGTTACTATTCCTTTCAGAAAAGCAAGATTTAATTCTATTTTTTCAGTTACATGTGATCTTATGTTTAGTTAATCTTGTCAATGTGTTTTTCGTGTAAATCGGGCGGTTGACAAGCTAGATTTTGAGAAGCGAGGACGTTGAGAGGTTAAGCATTTTAGATCTACCCATCATGCATTATGTCAACCAGAACATCGAAGTGTACAAGAGTCTTGGTTTGAGTTATTTGCAATGTCTAGGTTTTTTTGACCGGCTTTTAGCAGTACCCCTAATAACCTACGTCGTTAGGTTTGCACAAGAATTTGTTGCTTAACACCCGAAGAAACGTTTCTTTTCTTTTTTTGCTGCTTGGTTTATCATTGTCATTGATAATATTTTTATTTTTATTTATACCAACCACTAACATAAAAACCCTAAAAAAAAACAGTCACTCTCTCTTGTCATGTGGCGAATCATTACAGTATGCATTCAAAATCCGGAAATCCACTAAAAAGAAAAAAACGAATGAGCATTGCCCTCCTATTTCAGTAAATCCTATTTCTAGCAACTGCAGAAATCACTCGAATGACCTATTATCATGAACTTAAAAAGTAAATGGGTGGACTACTTTCAAAACCACGGTTTGGGTAATGTATGACTAGCATAATCTCACAGACTCTTGCATTAGTTTCGGGACGAAAGTTGCAAATAAATCCCTTGTTCGCTTGGTCATAAAATATCTTGTGAGTTAACGTGTACTACAAATCAATTCCAACATTCTCATTAGGGGTTAGCCTTTTTTTCCAAATAGAGCTAAGCCCGGCGTAGTATAGTGACAAAAGGATATTCCAAGAAGAAAATGTCAATGGCTCCCTTGGAAAATTCATATCCTACAACAAAGGGATGTGTTTCTTTTTCTGACCAAAACATAGATTCTGGGCACGCTGAAACTTCTTGTTCTCGTATTCTTCTTAAATAAATACTAACAAAAGATTCCGATAGCTTTAGTTGATATAGTGGCGTGGAAGTTAGGTCTAGTTAATTCATTCACCAATGTTGTGGCGATGCCTCTTTTCAATAGCCTTTAAGGTTTCTGACAAATAAAATCATATTAAGGTTGAGAAATTGGTAACAAAGTATTTTTTGAACGGATTACGAATAGAAGTTGGTTTTTATTATGGTGGGGCACTCGCAGTAGTTTCCCTAATTCCTATGGAGATAAAAAATAATCTGAGTAAAATTCTTTTTTATTATTTTTTTGCAACTAATTTTTTTCGCGTGATAAACAACATACCACCCTGATAATCAGAAAAAAATACATTGAATCTCATATTGGAAAAAATAATAATAAGACGACTTTAGGAAGCATTGGTGGTATAGCTTGTTTTGCATCGTAAATCATTGCATTTGATTGTAGAAGGAACTTGCATTTACTGAACTCTACTGTGTGACAATAACAAAGAAAACCAAGAGTCACAGGAGATGATGAGCGTCTTCCATTGCTTATTTAGCAGTATCTTCTTTCATGACTATGCTTGCTTCTTAGACTGTGTTTCAATATTGTTGCGGGACTACTTTTCGAAAACTACAATTTTGCTTAATCAAAAGTAATACGGTTTCTTCACATATTTTTTTGTTTGAAATTTCACATTATTTACTAAAATGATTGCGCTGTGGAGACGACTGATTTGATCACTCGCTAGCTTAATAATCAAATTTAACTTCAAACTAACAAAGAAGAAAGCATATATTTTTTACTAAAAAATATAATTATTACTAAAAAATAAAATTATCAGTACAATATTTTCTATGGAAATACAAATTTATATAGTAACAATAGTTTTTAACATGCATAAATTTATTTTTTCAAATTCTTACTTAGAGTTTTGATATTTTTTAGTCTAAAATTATTTTTCTCTCTTGTTCAAAATTTGCCTAACCTGATTCCTTTTTTACACTTATATAATATTTAGTACTAATAAAATAAATTCATGGTTCAACCGGGATAATCCCCAAGAGAGCTTCATCGAATAAAGTAATAATAATTGAGTTGTTACAAACAAATGCAACGAAAAAACATTCCTCAAAAAGAAAAGGGTTGTGTATTATTTTTTTATGCTTGATTATTTGGGGGTATATATAATATCATTTATTCCTTCCCATCCCAACGAATTTCCAATTTCTCTGTTTAAACATTTATCCCCAACAATCTAATATTTCAACCAATTCTGGTTAAAAGAACAAGATCATCTAGATCTCATTGAATCTTTATCAATCAGGAAACTTCCTATATATCAAGATTTTGACCTTTTAAGTTCAGATCTTTTCCTTATTGCCTTCAACCTACTGCAACTAAATTGCTTCAGAGCAAGATATTTTTTTATTTTTTTTTGTTTTTAGTTGTGCATATATCCGACTGGGCAAATTCCTTAAATTTAAGAAGAAAAAAATTATAACAAGAGTAGAACTAAGAAAAACATTCCTAAGCAGTAGCTACGTCTTTTCTTTCCTACCTGTTTCTTGAAGATCTGCTTATATTTGAAGAGAGAGATCTGTATATTTTTATTATAAAAATTATTGACATCAAACTTTTTACATAGCTTTTAGCAGAAGAATTTCCAACATTTCTTTGCTACCCTTGGCCAACTAAATTTTGCAACCTTAGTTAAATGAATGGTATAATGACAACACCTACACATCCTAACTTTTACAATCAAGAGTTAGTTAGCACAGCCTCTTCTGGTGGAACAGACCAAATGGTCAGTGTTCAATCGTCACCTCAACAACAATTGCAACCTTCAAACAACAATGCTGCAGCTGCAGCAAATCCTGATGTTCCACCATCATTTCAACAATACACAGGAAACATGCAGCATTTGAGACCAAAAAATTATATGGTTGGCGAGTCTAATTACTACGCCTATCAACCAACGTATACATTATCGCAAGGTAGTGGTGGTGAGTACTATCCTACAGTAGATCACCAAAACCAATCAATTGCTACATCATTTCAAATGAATTCTTTGGCCCTTTCAGATAGTCAGAGCGTTGGTGCCAACCACTCGCTTGCGCAACAGGCCGCTCAGCAGCAACAACAACAACATAGAATGTATCAATACCAACAAATGCAGCTACAACATTTTGATTCCTATAATGCTCCAAAAGGAATATACCCTCCTCAATCAAATCCAAAACCATCAACTTCCAATAAAGGAAAGTTTAAAGCTGGGTCCACAACACCAGGGGCCAACCAGTCAGAAAATTTATCTCCAATACAGCAGCAATCACAACCACTACAACAACAACAACCACTACAACAACAACAACCACAACAGCAACCACAACAGCAACCGATTTCAAATGTTGTTCCAACTTTACATACTAACGGAGCTGCCGCTACTTATAATTCGGGACAAACATTAATGTATCCACAACAACCGCAAGTTCAAATGTCTTACTCCCCAATGCCTCCAATTAATGGGGCACAAATGTATAATATTCAAGGAGCTCATACAATGTTGAATGTTCCCGGAAGAGGTGGGGGAGGATTGACAACAGGTGCAACAAATTCGCCTACAATCTCAAATGGGAATCGATTATCCCCACATAGTTCGCATCATTCTAGAACTTCCTCGTCTGGTACGAATCAATCGGAATTTCCAGAAGTTGTGAGGCCAAAAGTAGCTACTACATATTGGGAAGATGAGCAAACCATGTGTTACCAAGTTAGAGCGAAACGCATTTTAGTTTCAAGAAGAGAGGATACGAATTACATAAATGGAACTAAGTTGTTAAATGTAATTGGTATGACGCGTGGGAAAAGAGATGGAATACTCAAAACAGAAAAAACAAAGGTGGTAGTCAAAGTTGGATCAATGAATTTGAAAGGAGTTTGGATTCCCTTTGAAAGAGCTTATGAGTTTGCGAGAAATGAAGGTGTAGATGATTTGTTATATCCTTTGTTTGTTAAAGATATAAAAACATATTTTAGACAAAAGGGTCATAAGCTAAAGAGTGAAAATGAAGATGAAGAACTCCTTCCTCCTGGTACAAATTATCAAAATGGAGAGGATGTGATTAGCGACATGGAAAATACCACTCTGACCAACGCTTCGAAAAATGTCTTTCGTCAAGACTATTAACATCTTTCACTCAATGTATAAACTTATTTATATTTATGTATTTATGTAATGTTTTATTGAATAGCTAGTCTTTAGTTCTTTTAATCAATGACTCATCGATTATCAAGAAATAACCGATTAATGTAAATAGCTGAGAATTTTAAAAAATATATCATGAAATCAATAATTGAACTTACAACAAAAACTTGGAAAATTACATTTCTTGTGAATAACTTTTTAGTATTGACTTGGAGATGATTCCACAAATGTTCCCCTCGCTTTTTGTTGCTCCTCGATGCTTTCAAAAAGACCCTTGAATGTGCCTTTTCCAAACCCATTATGGTGGTGTCTTTGAATGATTTCAATAAATAAAGTAGGACGGTCATGTAAAGGCTTTGTGAATATTTGCAAGATGTAATTACACCTTTTGGTTTTTCTATTCCTAGTGCTTGGATCATAATCCACTAATATATTTAATTTCCTTAGATCTTGGAAGTTCTCGTATAATGAAATATCGTCAGCTTTTAATCGATTTTCCAAATTAGCGTAATATTTTTCGGAGGTGGTGTTAAATTCTATACCTCTAAGTATCAATGAAGTAACTGTAGTTACTATATCATTCGTCTTGAAAGCAATATGCTGCACACCAGGGCCCCCGTTAAAATCATTAAATTCTTCGATTTGTCCCTTCATTTTAGTTTTCACTGGCTCATTGATCGGCATCTTAATTTGACCGTTACTCGAGGACATGACAATTGAACGTAATGCTGTATTTCCTGTATAGATATCTTGTTCATCTACTGACCAAAACTTGTGAAATCCAAAAATATCAGCATAGAACTTGGCTTGAGGCATCATCTGATTCCAGGAGTAATTCTCGACACAATGGTCTAAACTAAGGAACTTAACTGGCGGTAGTAAGTTTAACTGATCTTGGAAACCCATAGAACGAGATGTTACGGGTGTTGAATAGCCTGGCAAAAATGGTCCCGTATAGTTTAGATTTTGAATTAAGGTATGCTGAATATCAGTATTTGGAATTGAGATAGTAGCTAACTTGACCTGACCGTTTAAATCACTGAGTACTTTTGGTAACCTAATAATTCCAGCACCAAACTTTACTGCCCTATTAAATGTATAATCGACATCTTGAACCTTGAAAGCAATACCCATAACTCCTTCTGCGTGTTTCTTAAGGAACCTTTGAATTAATGTACAGTCCATAATATCATTATAGATTGTTTCAGAATTGTTAATTGTATTCAACACAAATTCATTCAACTCGTTGGTTGCGTACTTAATTGATCTTGAATTGATAATCTTGTGATAAATCTTCTTTCCCAAATTGGCTGCTGACGTAGCAGAATTGATTGACAAACTCTCAATCCTGCTGTTGACAAAATCAAATATTAAGTCATCAGTAGTTATCCTAAGGTCCTTAAGATAATCATGTTTATCAATGGCCTGGAACCGCTTCAAATCATCTTGAAAGTATGGAAATTTCAACACATTATCATCTTCAACAGTTTCTAAGGTGTTTATTATTTCCAAAAATATCCCTCCATTTCTGACCACATGTGAACCAACTAACCTTGAATCATTTTCTAAACCACGATAAGCAACTTCTTCGAATCCCATTGTTAGTTGAAGAAATTTGGACATTTGTTTTGCATTTGAGCTGCAGATCTTTAAAGAATGGAAATTCAAAAAGCCATCAAATGGATATCTTGTTTTCTGAAACCCATTACATAATAAATCGTCTGATGTCAAGTTTGAAATTGGATCCTTGTGTTTAGAAAGAGGAAAATATGGAAGTACTTCTGAAAAGATTGGATCCAAGTCACTCGTCTCGATGGTTGAATCGGTTTCCGGAAATGTTGCACTTTGTTGTGAATCGTTCGATTGTTGATAGCTGAATGATATTAATTGAGGAGTTGTCTTCATATTTTGCAAATTAGTTAAAGAATGTGGATTATTACTTGATTGAGTTTTAATAGACTCTTTTGGTTGTGCAAACAAAACTTTGTGGTTTTCGCAGCAATTCGAAAAATTTATTTACATATGCAGATTAAGACATGTATCTTTATTACTATACTATGCACTTATACCCGCTACTTTGCATAATGTACTCCTTCTATCAATATACATTAATTACCTAAAAACTATCCCTTGAAGAATCTTCATACTCGATTTCCTTAGTTTCGTCCTGATTACGCTTAATAGTAGCCAATTTGACAGTATTCTCTTTTCCAAATACCCAAACTGGATGGAATGGAATAAAAATTAACCCAGCTACTGCAATCATCATTGCATCCAACACCATAAGGAATACTTCATGACGAATCAAAAACCCATTGAAACCCTGTGCCAATTCAACCACTCTGTAAACACAACGGATATAAATCACAATGACGGCGACTGTCATTGCTAATGGCATCCATGAAAATAATCTCTTTTGACGTATTTCCGCAAACTTAGGGTTATAAAATTGATCTAAATGATTGGCACGATATTCCCTTGTTGATTTAACATTAAAGAGCAATTTAAAAAAGTTCCCCGCTGATCTCTTCATATAAGAAGACTCTTCGATTTCGGATTTCTTTGCATGCTTGAAAAAAATACGATTGAGGAATTCGAACCAGAAAACCAAGAATACAGTCATTGCAGAGACTTGAACCACTATACCTGCAATCATAGTATTAGTTCCTGGTCTAGTATCAGTCTGCCTTTGAGATGCAAGTGATGCAGAAGCTCCACCACCTGCTTGAATCAATAATGATAAAACATCTGTTGCAATGAAGAAATAGGAATACCACATTGGCTTCAACACTGAGTATTGTCTTCCATGGATAACCACCAATTGTGCAAACAAGAAATATATACCTGCCATAATGAAAGCTGGAGCAATAGTTAAGCAAATAATTTGCATTAAAAAGAATTGCATATTTGTATCATCACTAAAGGCTAATACTCTCCCCAAAAATCCAATAAACTCTAAACCATAACCACAGAAGAAAGTAACATTATACCACCAATATCTTGATTTGACTATCATTACGGTCGTATATGAAAATATAATGAAATAAAGGATCAAATAAATAATATTGCCAGGGCGACTTAATACCAAATTGAATAAGTTTTGGTCCCATTCCAAGGCTTTCAAATTTAAAGTTGCTTCAAATATCGCTTCAGTAGCTTTTGCTTGTACTTGAGCATCGGTGGCAGTAGCTAGGACTTGTTCGGCGGAAATTATAGTCAAAGATGCTTGGGCACCTCTAACTACTTCGGATAACTTAAGTAAATGGAGATAATTTTGTTCGGTCATTGCTTGTTCGACCGCTGACGTGATCGATACAAGTAAGTCTGAGGCATGGGTTGGATCTATAGATGATAAGGTTGTACTAGTTGGAATTGAAGTCGGTGACCATGTGGAGGTCAAGTTAGCTAGGTCGAACATAACTGAAAAGTAAGTTGGTAATTAGCAAGAAATAAAAAGATCAATGAGAGAAAAATATGTGAATATTTAAATCTTCGGAAAATAGTCATGGCTAAAAAAAGAAAAGAGAATATAATTAGCAAGAAATTATTGTAAACGACCAAAGAGCCAAGGAACGATGCTTTTACTAACATATTACTACTTTGAGCCACTTTGAGAATATTTTGGTCTGTCGAGGATACGATATCATATCGTTGCACAGATCCATTAACTCTCGTTTAAGCTTTGAACTTGTTGAGGCAGTGCCAGGGTTTTCCATTGTCTCGAGGTCCCTTCATCGTGGCCGGTAAAACTGATAATATCTCCGATGTGGGACAATTAAATCCGATTTAAAAAGCGACAGGTTTCAATTACGCTTTAGCATTGAGGTGAATGAAGTTGAGTTATAATTACGTGACTGTCAGATTATGTGTACGATGCACAGTCTAATGCCTGGCAAAGGTACATTGCTCGTCTTATCCACAAGATGGGTTATGCAAAACGGTTGAGCTTATTTTTTTAGATTCCGAACATTTTCGGACATATGTATTTTGAACACACAAGATATCAACATCCGTCCCGAAAAACTTGTTCGTATAATTCGCACAACTAGCGATCTTGAAAACACATATTTGAATGCATTTTTGCAATCGCTTTTGCAGAGTTTTTGGTGCTCATTCTAGATATTTGATTCCCAAGGCTCAGATCTAACAATGTAAATCAGCAATTCTTTTTAAATAGCTCGGAAGACATGCATTGTCAAATGACGCAAAAAGTCTTTCGGCTTGCAACACCAATTCAACTAAAAGCTAAATTCCTACATGTATGCAATTTTCTCGCTTACAGCTTGCATTTACTAAAATATACAGAATTCAACCGGTATATACGGAAAATCATTTCAAACTACATTATCAACTGCTGGTAGTGGAGTTACAGATTCTACTTGCTCAATCACTTCCTTTTCAATCTTATCAATTTCATCATCATTGTTCTTAATTGAACGCATTTTGATTACATTACTTGAACCCAAAACAATTTGCGGATGAAAAGGTACGAAAATAATCGCGGTAATAGCAATCATGGTTGCATCCAATACCATAACATACACTTCATGGGTAAATAAATATCCGTCGAAACCTTGTGCGAGCTCAACAACTCTATAAATACATCGGATATAGATCACAAGAACCGATACTGACACGGCTAATCCATAATAATTGAATAGTGGCCGAGATCTGATAGATGAGTATTTAGGGTTATAGCGATATTCCAACACTGCCCTTTTGTATTCGTCTGCAGATTTGGTGTTTAACATTAAAATCAAGAAATTAACTAGCGATTTCTTTTCATAACTCTTTGTATAACCTCTCATCTTTTCGAGTTCAGAAGAGTGCTGATCTTCCTCATCATCATAATCACGACACTCGGGCTTTTGAAAGAATGCTTTGTTCCAAAACACAAACCAAGATCCGACAAATATTGTCATTGCAAACACTTGAAAGGCAATACCAGCAATCATAGTATTTGTACCTGGAGTAGCATCTTCGTAATTTTGTGAAGCGATACTAGCTTGAGCACCACCTGCAGCTTGAACAACCAAAGATAAAATATCACAGGCGATAAAAATATAGGAATAATGTAATGGTTTAAGTCGACTATATTGTCTTCCGTGAATGACAATAAACTGACCGAAAAGAAAGTAGATTCCACCCATTAAGAAAGCAGGTGCAATTGTCAAGGTAACGGTTTGCAACAAGAAGAAATCGTCGTTAGTCATATCACTGAAAGATAAAACTCTACCTAAAAAACCCATAAATTCTAATGCTAACCCACAAGTAAAGGCAACATTATACCAATGATATCTCGATTTGATCAACATCAAGCCGGTATATAAGAATGTAATTGCAAAAATCACCAAGAAAATAATATTAGCAGGGCGACTTAAACTCTCAATATCATAAACATTCAATTCCCATTCCAAATCTTGTAGATTCTGAGTAGCATACCAAATAGCTTGCGTTGCTTCGGCTTGAACATCGGCAGCAGTTGCAGTAGCCAAAACTTCTTCTGCCAGGATGATAGTTAACGAAGCTTCAGCAGCTCGAATGTTTATTGAAGCGGTCAAGAAATCTTTCTTGGCAATTGTGGAACCTTTGGACATCAAAGTAGAAACCGCAGCACTTAACTTTGATTCTAAGCTTGAAGCGAAGGTTGTTGCAATACTGGATAATGTGGTAGCACTAGGGGTTACACTAGGAGACCAGGTGGGAATAGAAGACATATTCATTTGTTGATAGAACCGACTAATTCTAAGCCTAGTTACAGGACTTGGGATATGCTCGTGTTTAAATATTATTTCATTTTCCCAGCTTCTGAGATAGCTGATATGGGATCCCAGATGGTGATTGTCTCTCGTAGTCTTTTCTAATCTGTGCATTCCTTGAAAAAGTGGCAATGCTTTAATATCAGCCGGAATTAAGTTGTATGGAACTGCGGCTATATCATTGGGAAATAACCACTGTTTCTATTAATAGGGCTCCCTTCTATATTATAAAGTGGAAATTATACAATGAAATCGTCGGAACATGAGCTTCAGTTAACTCCGAAAGCTCTAAATCTCAATAGAATCGGATGAGTATTATTTAATTGCCGTAAAACCGTTTTGATTGTGATTGACATTGCTGCCTTTCCTGCTTTTACAAAATATCTTGATTACATAAGCGCATATTTTCAGGCGTGCGGCTGAAATTCAATTATTTCATCACCGTTTTCTAAGCTAAAAGGGTTCTAAATTGCAAGGGAACCTATCTTTGTATCATTTGTGCCTCCGTGGATCTTTTTTTGAGTTTTAGCTCACCATAATAGTCATTGACAAACAGTTCGATCAAATATAGCAATTAGAAGAGGCTGTGCAGGAGATGTTTCTGACATGATTTTAGTAAAGTATAACCTACGGTCAAAATAAACTATAGAGTCAAGGGATTTTCAAATAGAAGTGCTTTGTCGTAGAACAAGGATGGTACAGCCTCTTTCTTGGTATAGAACTTTTTAAAAAAATCATTCATTACACTATTATACACATAAGAAACAAAATAATCTATAACCTGTATCCCCTTAAACAGTAGCAATATTAGTTTGTAATGGTTCTTCTTCATACTCGATTTCAACCCTTGGTCTTCTTCTTTTCTTCTTCTTGTCATCGGCTGAAGTAGACTTACGTTTCTTAGATCCACCTTCATCATCATCTTCGGAGTCCTCATCTTCAGATTCATCAGATTTTTCTTCATCAGATGAGTCATCTAACCATCTTTCCAAATCTTCCAAGTCAACTAATTCATCATCACCGTCATCTTCAACATATTCAACTTCACCGACATCACTTTCATCTTCTTCACCACTTTCCAATTCGAATTCATCTTCATCATCGAATTCTTCTTCTTCTTCAACCTCATCCATTTTACCCATAACCTTCTTCCAGATAGTTTCGTCGACATTTAATGGTTTGTCACCATATGCACCACTCTTTAATCTATCCAATAATTCCTTCTCGATTGCTTTTTCAATCTTAGCTGCAGCCAAAGCTTTTCTTTCTCTATTTTCTTCTCTTCTCTTGACTTTATGCTTGACACCAACATAATGTCTTTCTTCATCTTGTAATGCCAATCTTCTTTCAGTGATTGCAACTTGTGTCAATCTAGTTAATCTTTGTTTACACTTGTGAATCAAAAACTTTTGCCAATATTGTAAATGACTATCAATTTGACCTAATGCTTTATTATAGTTTTTTGATAATTTGATTCTTTCCCACCATCTATTTGGCATATGTGCTCTTTCGGCAGTTTTCATATAAAGATATAATTTCCCACCAACATTCTTGACGGTGGCATATCGAGCATTTGCCAAAGGACATGATTGTCTTGAACAAAACCCACTGACATTGTATTCATTACGACAGAAATTTTGGTTCTTATCGGTTTTTATTTTGAAAGCACAGAATTGTTGATTAACAACTTGCCAAATAACTTCGTCAGACATGATTATTTAAAAAGCTGGAATGATATTGAATATAAAGAATGAAATGAAGTGTAAACTCTATGAAAGGAAATATATGTGATATTCTAATTAGAAAGATTATTATGTCACCACCTGTATTATATGTAATCTTATATTCTAGATCTATAAGTCTTCTAAAAGGTGAACCGTCTAGTGTTGTTTGCTTCGTTTTACGAATAACTTTGAAATATTCTGATTCCACTAAATAAATTTTTTTTTTGCTTCCTCATCGCTGCTTTCTGATTCTTTTTTTCGCACAAAAAGAAAAAGAGGAAAAACAAAAAAGAAATGCAAAGGATGCTATACTGCATATTGTTCATTGTAGGAATAATCATCTATTACCACCATACTATTGGAAGAAGGGTCTGTCTATTAAACATAAGTAATTACGATTTATTTCTACTAAATACTGACTATCTATGTTGTTGTAAACTTAGAGGTTTACTAGGAACATTCGGTTTGACTTTCACTGGTTTGGGACCAATGACATATGAGAATTTATTCGCATCTATCAGATTAACCAATCTTGATAATGACATCAAAGTAACAATTACTTGATAAGGATCTTTCAGCTCATAAAGATCAACAGTTTGGAATATTTCATCATGTGGAACACCTACAATTTCACATAATTTTAAAAAGAATGAAATATTTTCCATTCGTATGAATGCCATTCTTGAACTCTTAAATTTCTTAGTTGGATTATTTTCAATAGGAACTAATGAACCTAACTTACATAACACTTCTCCATCTCTTAGCATATCCATTAGATCAATGTTAGGCAATCCATTTCTTTCAATGTTAAACATCTTTGTGAAAAAATCAGGATAATTCGGAGTTATGATATCATACAAATATTGTTTAACTTCCAATTGATTCTTTTCATATTTAGAAGCTCTTGATATCTTCAAATCCATATCAATATTGGTTGATGCAACTTGATCATACTTAGTTGGTTGATTGTGTCTACTATAACTCATTGTGTACCCCCTAATAGAACAATTCTAATTGATAATGTCTTCACTTCTAAACACAATGTGTTGCCTACAAATTACTTAACCGTTAAGTTACCTACTTAAGCTTCTTTTTTCAAAACCATAAAATTGTTTTAATTAAATAAACAAGAAAAAAAACACGAACACACTAAAAGTACATAAAACCACTAATAATTACTATTATGAAAACTATTCAAGAAAAAGATGACAAATGATAGATATTTAAAAATTCAACTCTTAGTTGTGTAATCTCTTTTCATAAGAATGCAAACCATGAACACCACCTTCGAATTGAGCAGAAGCAGTTCTGAATTCAAATCTAACATCACCAGAATCAACCTTGGCTCTTAATTCATCAATGGATTTCAAACCAATATCTTGTAAGGAATGTTGTAAACCATTGAACAAATATGGAACGAATTTGGTAATAGAACCCTTGTCAACAACAGCACCAGAAACACCTTGAGCAACCAAAACTTTATCAGCTTCAGAAAAGTATCTGGAAGTAGAAGCATTGGCGTTTTGTTTGGTTTGCTGCATAGCATCAATAGATCCCATACCTCTATAAGTCTTTAATCTCTTACCATCTCTATAAAAGTACTCACCTGGGGTTTCGGAGGTACCTGCTAATAAACCACCCATCATAACACAAGAAGCACCCAAAGCTAAAGCCTTAGTGATATGACCAATGTTACCAATACCACCATCAGCAATACATGGTACACCAAATTGATTGGCGAATTCAGTAACGTTATAAACAGCAGTACCTTGTGGTCTACCACAAGCCATAACTTCTTGAGTGATACAAATAGAACCAGAACCCATACCGATTCTTAAACCATCAGCACCGGCTTCAATCAATAAAGCGGCTTGCTCTCTGGTAACAACATTACCAGCAATAACTTGTAATTCTGGATATTTTTCTTTAATCCATTTAATCATATCTAATTGGAAAACAGATGAACCATTAGACGAATCTAAAACGACAACATCTAAACCAGCTTCAACTAATTTGTCTAATCTTTCCCTATCGGCTTCAATGGTACCAATGGCAGCACCACATAATAATTGTTTAGAATGGAAGGATTTAGAAGCCAAGGGATAAGTTTGGTTCTTTTGTAAATCAGTTCTGGAGATCAAAGAAACTAAGTTACCTTCAGCATCAACAATTGGTAATTTACCCTTTTTGGAAGATCTTAAGAGATTGTTACCGACATCTAAGGTAATACCTTCCTTACCAACGACTAAGTCAGTGGTCATGACGGCAGAGACCTTGTCTGAATCATTTTCGTGAAATTGGACATCACGAGAAGTGACAATACCAACTAATTTTCCACCAAGTTTACCATTTTCTAAAAACCACAGTTAGTAATCAAATCAATTGAAACAAAAAAACAAAAATCCATGCTTGTCGATTGTCGATATTATTTCAGAGTAAAGTTTCTCCCCAACATCGTTTGATGTAAAAATTCGGTAGAACGAAAGTTATTAATTGAAAAAAAGGAAATCATCATGGAAAAAGGAATCTTTCGACAAAAAAAATTTTTGTATAATAAAATAAAAAGCTTAAACATACCTGTAACTGGATAAGAAGAGAAGCCTAATTGTCTCTTCATTTGCTTAACTTCACCAACAGTAACATCTGGAGAAATGACAACAGGGTGATTAATGAAACCATTTTCGTATTTCTTGACCTTTCTGACCATTTCAGCTTGTTCATCAGCGGTACAGTTATGATGAATAATACCAATACCACCTAATAAAGCCATATGAATGGCCATATTTTCTTCAGTAACAGTGTCCATAGGAGATGAGACAAATGGAGATTTCAAGGTAATCTTTTTGGTTAATTTAGTGTCTAAACTAACATCAGAAGATGGGAATGAGATCAAACCTGGTAAAACCAAGAAATCATTATAAGTTAAACCACCAAATTTATTAGAATCAATTAATTCCTTGATAGATAAACCATCCTTTTCAGCATAATTCTTTAAGTAAGAAGTAGCAGTAGTAGTGTCTAAAACCATTATGATAATGTTATACTTATAGGATATATAGAAATGAAGATTATACCGTTTAAAAGGGGCAGACTTTGCCAGGAAAAGAAAAAGAAAATTGAAAAAAAAAATGGAAAATTCTTACAGTGGATTTGTAATTGTTTTATAATCGCGATGCCCTTCTCAAAAAAAAAAAAAATTTTCTTTGCATTTAATTACACTATACGAAAGAGAAAAAAAAAGAATTGCTTCTAAGAATTGTTTCTTTTTTTTTGTTGTTGTTTGAGCTACATCATCAGATAACAAAAAGGCAATTGCACATTTGAATTACTGTAAATTTACTTAATTAATTACACGTCACAAGAGAAGTAAATCTCTAGTACAAGTGCTCTAATATGAGACGCGCTAAATGAAGAATGACGTGCATGTAGAACTATAGATAGACTATTTTGAAGCGTAAAAATTACACAATTGTGAAAGAATTGCTTAAACCATTGAACACTGCATTGTAGAAGAGTAGGTTTCCCTTCTAGATATATTTATCTCTGGAACCAGCTCCCGAAAGACAATGAAAAATATGCTATAATCAATACACATGATACCAGTTCCAGTCGATAATAGGAGTTGTTAATTCGCAGAAATAGCACATCATATCACGCAGGTTTCTTTGACATACTCACCTAGAATTGGTATTGATAAGAATTACATCCTTCATTGTCTTTCGGAAACGAGTGCCATGGATAGACTGACGACTTTACACTTGTTAATAGTTTAAAAGTTTTATCTTATCCTGAAAATCTACTAAACATCCCCGAGGGTGATAAAAGAAAGAACTCTAAAGTGCTATTATTATTTCAAAGTTAGTATAAACATCATCCTGTAGGTTTTTCTTAGAATTCATTCTCTTCAAAAGACCAATATTTATATAAGTCAGTGTAGCGGTTCTTTCTTATATCTTACATTGTGTAATTAGGTTCAAGAAATTTGCAAATCGAGGAAGTGATCTCATCATTCAATACTATATATAAAGCCTTTTGAGTTAAATGAATCTTGATTGTATAGTACACATACATTTAAAGCTGAAATGCTTCCACAATCTAAAGAATAAGAGTCGATTAATTAAACTTTTTCAAATTTTTTTTTGTATTCTATTTTCCGTTTTTTATAATCGCATCAAGATTTCAGTGTCCGGGTAAGTTTGATTTGCAGCAATTGAACTTGTTAAATAGGGAACAACTTTAGCAAACAAGTTCATTGCTGATAAACCCCTATTGTCGCAGAAAACCACTAATTTCTTTTCCTATTGAACTCAAATACCCCCTTTCTATTTAGATTTGAGTTAAAAATTCTTTGTCGTCCATCAGTGCTGAATAATACTCCGATTTTCCACTTTAAAGTTTTCTCAAATTATGATTCATCGCAAGCGTAAAAGAAACTTTCTAGTTATTTGGCTTTCATCAGAAGAATAATTAGAGATAGATTTTGTTCATATTTAAGCAGAGGGAAGTTCTAGAACATTTAAGATTGGACTGAAAAGACAAATACATTCAATGTTGAAAGCTAACTTTTTCCAAAAAAAATGTTGTGAGTAAATATTTTATAATCGTGGTTGCAAAATATATTCTTACACCTGTAATTAATTAGCTGGAATGTAAATTATTAATCAATCTACAATTACACATTGTAGGTCACTTCCAGAAACGTTATGAAAATGGGAAATCAATCGATCTTCAATAGAAGAACGTTCAATAGGAAACTTTGTAACACTAATATATCAAAGTATGTACTTACTCCACAATTGATCTCTTTCATCTAGATGAAATACTGTATTATAAGTAAAATGTGAAAAACGACAAAATAAACAAAAAGACTTAAAACTATATAAAACCTATAGTTCAAAACAATATAAAAACAAACAAATAAAGACAATCAATTCTTCACTAATAAAACAAAATTGTAATATAACCCATAGAAAGAAAAACCGATACAACTAAAAATATCTTTCTTTATATTTATATATATATTTTTTTTCATTCATTCCTCTTCCATATTTATCGAACTCGACTCTTCCCTCCTATCTTCTACTTCCTCCATAGCATCTGTATCTTTTTTTGCTTGTGGCTTCTGATCCAATCCTTGTTTCTCTTTAATCCTTCTCACAATTTCTTCAACTCGTTTCCAACCTTCTTTTCTAGCTCTTTCTCTCTCAACTTGTTCCTTTAATGATTGATGATATAATACGGTACAATGGTCATATAAGATAGGATTATGGTCCATAAACACTTTTAATGCGCCATAAGCTAATGAATGAATACTTCTATTCCAATTGGAAGTGGCGGAATTGTGTTGTAATAAATTGTTAGTTTCATCGCCATATACTCCACCATATTCGTCCATTGCTGAAGTGTTTGTGTTATGTAAGGAATTGAACAGGTCATAATATTCGTCATCGGTTAATTCATTGCCATTCAAATCGGTATGACTATGTATGTGGTTTTGTGCTGTTGGTGAATTAAGGATGTTATTATTGTTATTATTATTGTTATGGTTGTTATTGTTTTGGTTGATTGAAGCGTGGACTTGGAATATATTATAATGAGGATGATTTGGATCATTCGAACTTGGGATAATTCCTTGTTGTAAATCTTGTAAAACTAATCCGTTATCAATTAGATTACCATTAGCATCAACTGTTGCATTTGGATTTTGAGCTAATTTTTGTTGCATAATTCCATTTTCAATTCCTGGTTGGGTTGAATTAGTCAATTCATATAGTGAGGCAAAGATTATAGGTAATACAACTTCCGCATTTTCAGTTATTAAAGTAAGGAAATATTCATTTGACCAATAACACAAGACTTTTTCACTAACTTGGAAATGTGGTGAGCTTATACATTTTGCTAATTGGGCAAAAAGTGGGATTTGAATCTTGACAAATTCATTTGGTTCCATAACTTCAAAAATATCTTCAATTTCATTCAAAAACATAACTTCTTTTGGACTATTGATTTTTGGCCAATAACGTAACAATCCCATAATGACATCTTCAGTTAAAGTAGGGTCTTTTTCTAAAAATTGAACAATACAATAAGCTAATTGTGGATGATATAATGACAAACTCTTAACTTTATGTAACGGAATTAACACTCTCACCAAAAAGATCTTATGTTCTTCCTTTAAAGGTAATGCAAACCCATTGATAATTGATCCCAAAATTTCTAATAACTCTCCAATACCATTGAATCTTTCAGTTTCATATACAAATTGTAAAAATACATTGTTTATCGATTTTCTAATAAAACTTCTCAAACTCAAGAATTTCCCATAAATACGGTGCAATGTGGTCTTTAAACAATCACGTTCTCTTGGATCTTCGCTATCAAACAATTCTAAAATTCTTAAAATAAATTCATGATCAATATATTGTTTAGCGATTTGATGTTGAAAATCAGGCAGTTCAACAAATCTTAAAAAGAATTCATAAATAGCTTGCATATGTGGCCAAGCTAATTCACTTACTGGTTCATCCTCATCAGGATCATATAATTCACCCACTGGATTAACTGGAGGTGGAATTGGACGAAATAAGTTTGTTTTGAACATGGAAACGACGTGTTTATACATTTCATCAGTATAAGTGAATCTGTTATTAGATATAAAGGCAATCAATTCTTGTAATGTTATTCTTTTAATCTCCTTACCACGAATGTCAAATGTTGGATCGCCGAAATCAAACATGACATTACATTGATCAATCTTTTGTATAAATAAGGGGATTTGATCTTCAGGTAAGACTTCATCAAAATTCGGTAATTTGACAATTTCATGATATCTATCATTAGCTGGAGGTTCAAATCTTGATGAAGAATGTCTTTTTGGTGCAACTAATAAATCAATATCAATGAGTTCTTTGTTTGGAGACACAATATTGGGATTTAATTGGAAATGAGGTTGAGCACCTTGTTGACTGTGGTGTGCTTTACCTAATTCATACGAACCTGAAGGAGATGGATGCGCAGCCGTTGCTGCAATTGTAGACGAAGAAGTTAATGGAGAAGTTGGTGTTGGCGTGAATGGCAATGCTTGCTGTCCTATATTTGGTCCTCCGTTGAATGAAGCATGACCACCAACGACTGTTGGCTTATTTTGGGATAACACTGACTGAACCATTGATGATTGAGGATGCTGAGACAATTGTGATTGTTGTTGTTGTTGCTGCTGAAGGTGGAGTTGATGTTGTTGTTGTTGCTGTTGTAATATTTGGTGAAGATGATTTTGTTGTTGAAGTTGTTGCTGTTGCTGTTGCTGTTGCTGTTGACTTGGCCCATCAAATACTGCATTTTCATCATTTAGGAGAATTTTGGGAGACTCTTGTGAAGGCAGACCTTGAGGAGACGAACAACTTGTCGTAATACCAGTTGTTGATTTTACTGAACTATTGGTGCTGCTATTTTTAGAGTTGTTGGGTGACGTGCTAGAGTTTGATCCTTTTACGCCAGATTGACTTGCAATTGACAATAAATTCTTGCCAATATTGCTATTTGAAGTTGGAGATGACAGTCTCTTTTCCTTGTCTTTTTCTTTCTCTTTATTATTGTCTGACTTTTTATCTGATTTCTTACTTGAAGATTGACTTTTGTTTCGTGTAAGTCTATTCTTGAAACCTTTCATCATCTTTGCTGAGTTAGGCGTGTTTGAGTCTGTGTGTGTGTATGGATGTATGGATGTCTGAATGTATGAGTGTTAGTGTGAATTGTATGTGGAGACTGCGTGTTTTGTTGGAGGAGGGGGTGGTGGTGGTAAAAAAAAAAGAACCAAGTTAGGGTGTTTCTAAAAGGAAAGTAAAAGGGTATGATTAGTCGATTGTATCTAACTAACTAATAATAATAATACTATTATTAACTATGTTTTCTTTGAATGTTGTTGTATAAAGTGAATATATATATATATATTAGTATGGGAATGGATGATGAATTTATCAAACAGAGAAATTCTAAAAGATTCAACTTGATCGTGGTTGAGTCGAAGCAGTTAATAATAATAATATTAAGAGTCTCTCTTTTTTATGTGGTGGTTTTTTTTGGGTTGTGTCTCTCTGTCTCTCAAATAAAAAATAAAATCAACATCCAACCAACTAACCAACCAAAAAAAAAAAAATAAAAGAAAATAAAAGAATTTCTTTCAGTATAAAACACAGGCAGAAAAAAGGTTCAACTTTAAACAGAACAATTTTTAAACCAATACCTAGATACTACTTACTAGTTTGATTTAGTATATATATTGTTATACATTACTACAATTGTATAATTGTACACCTCTCTATGATGATATTATCACAATATTAAAATAACCCTTTTTCTTTCATATAAATATGAATAGTCTTTTTTTTCTTTTATTTACTGCCGTTGTGGTTGTCGTGGTTGTTGTTGGTGTTGGCGTGTTTGGAATTTGTGTTTCCATTTTGTGTAACCACTACCTTCTTTACCTTTTGTAAATGTTTATCTATATTCAGAACTATGCGTCCATTTCAACTCTACCATCCAACGATTAAGTATCAGACCCCTACTTTTAAATCACCTATAAATTAGAAAAGTTTATTATGTTATATCTCATGTTCAGTTTCTGGTGCATTCTTGCTCTAAATATTTATACTGCATATAATTATTCTCTTTGCGTAAATAAGACAACAATATTAATGATAAATTGGAAAGAAGGAATAAAGTGTAAAGAACAATCCCAAATTTCTACCAAAAAAATGTGTAAATATATTGCGTCATTCAGTTTAAGCGATTATGGACTTTAGTAGATATATAGGAGAACGTAATATCTAAACACTTTTACTTAGTTTAGAATATAGTCTAATAGACGCATTCAGTGATTCAACAAATAAAAGGTGCTTAATAACTATTTAAGCTTCTTGTAGTGTGGGTGCTAAACTTCAACCAGATCACATTCGATTTTTAAAGTTTGTCCCCTTGGATGATCTGACAAAGTAATTCACTTTAGTCTGCATTGAACCATTCTCGAAACTTTGTCGGTTTCTTCAATTCTTGTCCTCGTTTAAGAATCTACATTCTGGTTTCTTACAACATATAGGCTAAAGAGGTAACTACACTGACATGGATAAAATGAAAAATAAATAATTCATTCACTTATTATGCATTACATAACTCAAATAAGTGTTCCATCCTATACTTATAATATTAACTGCTAATAATCGAAATTGAACAGGAATCAAATAAAAGTTAAACCATTGAAATATTGGCCAGACTAACCAATTACCTTTCAAAGTAATCCACCAACTCGTCTCAAACTTCTCAATAATACTTTCAACTATTGGAGTCTTTTGTTCTAATATCGTCATTATACTATAATATAATGGTATACCAATAAATGGTGCAAATACCAATTGATCAACCGAAACTCGTAATAAAGTAGCAATTGTTTTTTCTCTACTTTTACTATGAAGTGAATTCTTAAATGGCAGCTTTATCTTTGTGTTCAAAAATTTATACCATTTATCACCAATTGGTGCAAACACTATCGATCCATATATTATCGCCCTCAAATTTCTATAATAGTCAAATGATTGATTAGGATCTTGAGGAAACCAAGTTTGTGCTATGAAATCACCACTGCCTAATAGAAATCCCGTGCTAATCATATTTGTTAACAATGGTCTCTTTAAAAGTAATTGATTATACTTAGTGAATATTCCTAACATGGCTATTTCTTTTTAAGTTGTGATTTCCTTATTATGAAAATTGGTCTGAACTTCAAAAAAAAGATGATGATGATATAGTAAATCTCCATAATTGTGGAATTTTTTTTGAAAATTTGGTATTCCCTAGATATAGCAACAACAATGGGGTTTATCTCGTGAGAAATTTGCGATGTTGCTGAATTGAACAGTGCACGACAATTAAACCAAAAAGGGAAACAAACACCGGCAACAACGAAAAAATAAACCGTTTTTTCACTATTTCTCTGTCAACTGCCCCACTTGCAACAACATTTATAAACGTTCTAGAAATTTCTTAAAATTAGTCATAAACCATTGTGATTTCTTGTTGATCATCTTCTATATCTACCAATTCTTCAAATCTATGTCCACTTCCCTTTCCATGACCCTTTGTATTATGGACAAAACTTAAAAATGCATTCCAACCAGTAGCCCAAATATTCAGACACACGATTCTAAGATGTACAGGTATAAAATAAAGATTAAATAATTGGAATCCTGGCCAAACAGTCCAACTTGCTTTCAACACATTCCACCAATTATTTTCCAACTTTTGTCTAACAAGATCCAAAGGATTCTCATGTAATGCCAAAGTAACCATCACGGTATTATATAATGGAATCCATACTAAACCAGGGAATATTAATTGATCCAATCCCAATCTAAAAACAGTATCATAAAAGTGTAATCGTTTCCTTAATTTTGGATTTTCATGCATCTTATTTCTTTTAACAAAACTTATAAATGGATTCTTAATCTTGGGTAATGTTTTGCCATGCCATAAAACACTAATAGGTGCAAATACTAATGATCCATATATCATTGCTCTCAATGTTCTAGGATACGTGTATCCAGAAACAATTTCAACTTCTCTTGTATCACCTCGTTCCGTGATCTCGGTGTGTACTGTTCTATGAGGGAAAAGGGTTTGCGCAATAATGTCTCCTGCCCCAAAAAAGATCCCAGTAGTGATCATGTTGGTACGGAAGGGATATAGTTTAAGGACATTGTTATATCTGTGGAATATTGATGGCATGGTCTGGGTTGTTCCAAAAGAAACAGTTAAGTTCTTCAGTGGTGATGGTTTATTTCAAAATAAAAAAGGAAGAAAAATGTGTTAATTATATCAAACTGCGTGGAAAAAAAAGAAATGTGAAGATCTAATTTGTCTCGGTTTCCGATTCCGGGATTGCAAAAATTGTTGTTTCAAGTATCAACTGACACTTAGCACAGTTCAGTGTATACAACCACACAGTGGACATTACCTATGTGGTTGCATAAAAGCCACAATAAACCATCACTTTAATTAAAGAGCAACTAAAGAATGTATTCAAATCTTTTAACCAGTCCGAGCCAGAATCGTTTGGCAGCTGCAAATAAGTTAAATGCGCTAAAATGGGTGAATACTTATGTACGAAGCAACCTTTGTTCAACCCCGAATTGTTTTAGCCTAATCCTTAGAGCCGATATTTCAGTAGCCACGGCTAAACAATACAAACGATTCCTCCCTTTTTCCACCAGACTTTGTTTGTCAAAGCTCTCTAAGTAATCACGCAGGCTTAAATTATAATCGAGATGGTTCTGTTCCTTCGTCCAGCCCTTTCTACCTGCTTTTTTCGTCCTTAATCCGACTGGCAATATATAACTGTTATCTCTCTCTCGTCATCTAAAAGAAGTAAAGTTCACCGATATCGTTTTTTTGCCCACTATCAAAAGAATATTTGAAGTTGCAAAGTCAAGAATTTCTGAAGAAATGTGGCTTATTATCACCGACACTGAAATGAAAATAAGCGAATATAATAATAAGTGAGAATAATTTCTGATAAGGGTTTGCAAGAAAAGCTTAGGGTTTGTCAAATCTATTGAGGAGAATACGGAGGAGTGTTGTTTAGACAAAAATCAAAGACTGATCGGGAAAGTTTTGATCCTATTCCTGGAAAAAGCAAATCTTCAATACCAAGAAAACTGAGTTCTAATATCGCTTAGTGAACTTGTCATGTTAGCGAAAATTCAGTGAGTTGAGAGTCTTGAGTTTCTTCAAGTATTGTGCAAGAATCCAATAGCTCATATATGACACTATTATAATGACTGCAAGTTCATGTTCCTCAGTTGTTAGAATTCGCGGAAAAAGCGTCTTCCGCAGAACAAAATATATACACCCTGAAAAGCGTTTATCCGCCAATTTCCGTCGATAAGAAACGCAATCCTTTAAAAGCCTACAAATTTCATGAATAACGATGTGATGAAACTCTTCATATCCACTTGATTCTTAATGAAATATTAAGTTGAAAAGAATGTCTACAAACACCGTTTTCGTTTCTGGAGCTACTGGTTATATTGCTCAACATGTCGTTAAAGAATTGCTTGCAAAAGGCTATAATGTGATAGGGTCAGTAAGAACAGCATCCAAAGGTGATAGACTTAAAAAATTAATTCAATCTGAAAGATTTTCATACGAAATAGTACCTGATATTGGCTCAGAAGGAGCCTTTGACGAAGCATTAAAAAAACAACCTGAAATCACTACTTTCATCCACACTGCTTCTCCATTTACCTTCAAAATTAACAACCCAGAGAATGATTTGTTAAAACCCGCGATTAACGGAACGAAGAATGCACTCAATGCAATTGTCAAATATGGTCCTCAAATTAAGAGAGTCGTAATTACCTCTTCAGCAGTCGCTGTTTTTGCATGGGGCAAACATCTTGTTCAAGATAAAGTCTATACTGAAGAAGATTGGAATCCAATTACTTGGGAAGAAGCTTTGGAAAATCCAGTACTGGGTTATGCTGGTTCTAAAAAGTATGCAGAATTAGCTGCTTGGGATTTCATGAAGGAAAATAACCCTAATTTTGAAATTTCATTTGTTAATCCTGTTTTCGTTTTTGGACCACAAGCTTATGAAATTGCTGATAAATCTGAATTAAACACTTCTGCAGAAATGATTAATAAAGTTATTAAATTGGGTCCAAATGATGATATACCTGAATTCTGTGGTAGATTTGTTGATGTAAGAGATGTTGCCAAGGCGCATTTAGTTGCATTCGAAAAGGATGAGGCAGTTAATCAAAGATTGGCATTACTCTCTGGTTATTATACTAATGACGGTGTTGCGAATATTATCAGGGATAAGTTCCCTCAATCAACTATTCCAAAGGGTGATGCTGAAAAAGATGAAAAACTTATTAAGAAGGCCTCCAAGTACGATATTTCGAAGACAAAACGTATTCTTGGATTTGAGTTTATTCCTCTTGAACAATCAGTGGTCGATACAGTTAAACAAATTTATGAAGCTTGAGATTGTTGTATTAGATAATTACTTATTCGAAATATTTATAAGAATATTTACAGTATGAGCGTGACACTAGACAACTCTGTAACGCTTGAAATGGTATAAACTCTTAAAACAACCAGTGGTTTTGCCTAACAATTTACATCGAATGCTAGTATTTTGGACTAGACTCTCGATAAACCAATTGCTACTTCCACGTGACTGTTTTCTTATAGTAAAAGTGGTATTACAAAATTTTGCAGCCTGCTTCAGTAACACGACTGAAATATTTGATGGAAATTGACAGGTAAAAAATATTCAGCAAATGAGATTTAATAACACATTCTTTGCTCCTGCAATAAAGTTTTACTAGATAGTTTATATATTACATAGCGAGAGAGCCATCTAATGAGACAGGCTCCTCTAGTGGTGAACTACAAAAAGCGCTTGCCAATTTGACCAAGTTCATACACTGAAATAGATGAAAGTGCTGAAGACACAATACTGTAACCAAGCCTGGACTTCCTCCTCTACTCACTATTTTCTTCGAGAATGAAGCTAACAATATCATTGAACAACTCAAAAGAGATCCAAATAGTATTCAACTACCTGTATGCTACAAATTTCATCCATTGATAAAGTCATTTCTCAACCTTCTCGAAATAAAGAAAGTATTTACATCAGCTAATCCACTTTATCTTGCTTTAATAAAGTTCTCGGAAATTGATTCCGACTTTATAATAAATTGTTCGATAATGACTTTATCCAAAGAATTTCAATATTGACGACTTTGAAACAAATCGAAATTTAATTCAAAATACACCGGCTACACCGTCAATCATAGAAACGCGCGTTCAAGACAATTTCGTGTTTGAATCTCCCGCTCCCGTTCCTGTGTGTGATACTACCAAGGTGCCTCCTCCGTTATCTATACAACTCCATTCAGAAGCAATTAAAGGGCATATGCGTTTATTTCATTTTGTATTCTCCGAGGATGTTATTGATGATTTGACATCTGATAGATGGACCAAGGACACTACTGCAGAAGAAGTTGAACGAATTTACAGGAGAACGGCATCCTTCTGTCCGTGGAATATAAAAACAAGCAACAGTAGGTTATGTTTAACGTATTATTGTGAAAGAGCCGTTGGTTATTACGATACGAAAGTGGGTACAAAAAAAGACGTGTCTTGTACTGCATTTTTTAAGATAAAGGCATTACGAACGGGTCTATTTAAAATAACATACCATTAGAAACATAATCATTTATATTTTGATAATCACGGCAGTACTAGTTTTAAAATAAGAGCTCCCGTCAAAAAATGGTTGAATAATCGCGCAATGTGCAATATTCGTTGGGAAGACGCTCGAAATGAATTGGAGAAAACGCGTTTTGGAACAAATATTGTGCCCCTAGACCAATCCTGTTTCATAGCTAATTCATATTATAACAGTTTAAAGTACAAGCATAACAATCTGCAGGAGGAAAAGGAAGACTTCAGGCAGATCTCATTAAAGAAACTACTGAGCCTTTATTGAAGAAACTTTATGAGATTAAGATGAGACTGGACGGTCATTCAAGTATAGGTATTCAAATTGCGTATAAAAGTTCTGGAAATGATTCTGTGAATATTTCTGTAATCGTAACTCCCGCTACTTGGTCAACTTCTTCACCAATGGATCCCGAAATCTCGAACATGGATTCTATAGATGGCTTTTATGCTGAGCAAGTAATCGAGGATCAAGCAGTAAAAGATGAATTGAACAGGTATGATAGTAGGCGTAAAGCCAACGCAGAATCTTTGAAAAGGAAGTATCAACAACTTATTGAGGAATACCAAAAACTTTTACAGGAATTTGAAACAAACACAGAGTACCTGAAAGGTGGTATTGAAGAAAATGAAGAGAATTTGGAGAGTCAACGACTGTTACTTGAACGACATAAGTTAATAGTGCTACAGGAGGAAAGCGAATTTCCCTGAAGCCAAGCAAACAAAACGAATAGTAGTTTAAATTTTGTTTCCAGTGTTGCGTAGTTAGAGACTGGCCAGTAAATAGAATAGAGTGAATTATAGTTGTACCCAGGTTAACTTGCCATAGTAGTTCCGGTCAAGTAGCAATTATATGTCAGGGGTGCTCCTAAAGCAATTGGACAATTACGGCCGAAATATTTTTCCATGTGGCTAATTCAGAGAAGGGGTCCCCACAAAAATTTCAAGGGGCACCATAACTTGCTTCTTACCAACCACAACTAATATTTATTACAAAATGCCTTCAACTACAGTGTTTGTATCCGGTGCTTCAGGATTCATTGCCCAGCATATCATCAAACAATTACTTGAAAAGAACTATGCAGTAGTCGGATCAGTCAGGTCAGTTTCCAAGGGTGATGGTTTAGAAAAACTCATTAATTCTGAAAATTTTTCATACGAAGTTGTTCCGGATCTTGTATCAAAGGGTGCATTTGATGAGGCATTGAAGAAACATCCAGAAGTTACAGTTTTCTTGCATACTGCTTCTCCAGTAGTTTGTGATGCTAATGACTTGGAAAAGGAAGTTTTAACTCCAGCAATTGAAGGAACCAAAAATGCCCTTCGTGCAATTGTTGAATATGCTCCACAAGTTAAAAAGCTTGTTATTACTTCGTCTGTTGTATCTTTGTTTGATTTTACTGATACGAACAAAGTTCATACAGAAAAGGATTGGAATCCAATTACTTATGAACAAAGTCTACAAAATTGTGATGCTGCCTATTGTGGCTCTAAAAAATTGGCAGAATTGGCAGCTTGGGATTTTGTGAATGAGAATAAACCACATTTTGATATCTCATTCATTTTACCACTGTATACGTTTGGACCTCAAGCTTACAAAGTCAAAGATACATTAAATTTGTCTTCAGAAATTATCAATGGGGTTGTCAAACTTGGTGCAAGTGATCAAATTCCGGAACTTGTGGGTGCTTTTATCGATGTAAGAGATGTCGCTAGGGCACATATCAAAGCTTTTGAAGATGAGCAAGCCGCTGGTCAAAGATTAGTGTTAGTTAGTGATGTATTTACTAATGAGCTCCTTGCTAACATCATTAGTGACAAGTTTCCTAATCATAAAGGTCCAAAAGGCGACTTACAGAAACACAAAGAACAGTTAGCCAAGAAAGGTATGCAAGCAGATTTTTCAAATAGCAAAAGTATACTTGGCTTTGAATATATTCCACTTGAAACAAGTGTTGTTGACTCTGTCAAACAGATTATTGAAGCGGAATGAGTCTTGATAAATATTTCATGGAGCATTATGTACGTAGTTCATCGTTTTTGTTAATTGAAGCTTGTTATCTATTCTGCTATTCTGTTTTAATATTATTAGCTGATATGGAATGTTTGTAATTATTCTACTCTATTCCCAATACTGGTAATCGTAATTAAGTTTAGACCGGGATATCATTTTTATATTAGTACAGCTAATCGCACTTTGGGCTGTCTGCAAGATATCAATAGAACCTTGTTGAATTTTACTATTCAATTTCCCAACTTTGATGAATTTTTTTCCATCTTACCATAAAAAAAGGTACATGTTCAATTTCTGGGTAAAACTATTTGGGAACGAACTCAACCAACCAACATGTAGGCATCCTTGGACTATCAATTCATTGCCATGGTTTACAACTACGGAGCAAGACTCCCGAACGTTTTACACATAAAATTGCTACCATCGGCGAACTCGGGGGGTATGGTTTTCGGAATTTCATAATTGGGAAACTTCCGTCTCGGTGCTTTCCAAGTTAGGAAAGAGAGTGGCTTAATGAACAAAAAACGAAAAAAGCAAAAACGAGGCTTTGTTGAACTCTCCCGCTGTGAACAACTCTCATTTGATCAACGAATCTCTCACAAAAGGTCATATTCTTTAATCATATATGAAATTGAAGATGGATTGTTCAAGGTAGCAAAATCTTTCGGTTTCCGATAAAGTATTATTACGATGTGAATCTTGTTAAAAGTTTTCTGAAAGAAAATATCGAATAATTACGCTGGTTATTTTTTTTTGAGATTTAGCAATTGTGCTAATTTGTAATCTTAGACTTACGGAAGATAAGGAAATAGTTAGATCAAAACGTTTGTAACTCTCGTATTTCACCCCCGTCATATATTTCTTTTGAAACGTTTTTGCAACTAAACGTGCAAACCTATTCAGTATAAATACTGGATGAGTTTCCCCCCAAATTTAACCGAAACTCTTTCTGTATTCAATAACAACAATAAAATTCATCAAAAACAACAAATTCAACACTAATAAACATCATGTCTGGTTCAAATACTGTTTTTATTTCTGGTGTCAACGGCTACATTGCTCAACATATTCTTGTTGACTTACTTAAGAAAGGATACAAGGTCATTGGATCTGTTCGTTCAGCTTCCAAAGGTGAAGAATTGATTCAAAACATTAAGGAATCAAACTTACCAATCGAGAATTTCAAATATGTAATAGTTCCAGATATTGGAACTGCCGGTGCTTTTGATGAAGTATTAAAATCCAACCCTGACATTACTGTCTTTTTACATACTGCATCCCCATTTACATTTAATATTTCCGATATTGAGAATGATTTGTTATTACCAGCTATCCAAGGAACCAAGAATGCGTTAATTTCTACAACCAAATTTGCTCCACAATTGAAGAATTTTGTAATTACTAGCTCATTTGCTGCTATTGGTGGGGTTGGAAAATTCCAGGATTTAACCAAAGTATACACTGAAGATGATTGGAATCCACAAACATGGGAAGATTGTTTAGAGGACCCAGTTTCTGGATATGTGGGATCAAAGAAATTGGCTGAACAAGCTGCTTGGAAGTATTATGAAGAAGTTAAACCTAGTTTTGTTTTGACCACAGTTACTCCACCATATGTATTTGGACCTCAAGCTTTCACTGTTAAAGATAAGTCCCAGATGAATACTTCTGTCGAAGTGATTAACTCGTTATTGAAACTGAAACCAGATGATTCAATTCCTGATTTAACACACCTTTTCATTGATGTTAGAGATTTAGCGCAAGCTCATTTACAAGCATTTGAAAATCCCGAAGCTGCAGGTAAGAGATTGTTTGTAACCAATGGTTCTTGGAGTACACAAGGAATGGCTAATATTATTCATGACCATTTTAAAGAATTGAAAACTGTCCCAGTTGGTGAACCTGCTAATGACGAAAAGTTGAGAGCTTCTGGATATAAATTTAATAATAGTAAAACTATGAATATCTTGCAATTGAAAATGAAGACTTTGGAACAATCTGTTGTTGATACTGTTCAACAAATTGTTAATGCTTGATTGAATGAGAACAATGAATTCGTTATCCATTGTCAGTAATAATGCGGTGAAAGAAATTGACCTACCATTTGATATATAGTTTGCAAATTAGATCTTTAGATAGATTGTAAGTAAGTATTTAATTTTAGAAATTGCTCCATTATTCGAAATTGCGTCCTCGTGTAGAGTTTTCTGATTACTGTGATATCTCCCATAGAATTGCCTTTAGCACGCGCGATCGCAGTTATAATTTTACCACGCCCCATTTCTCACAAATTAGGTTAAGAAATTCGTGTTGTAAAGTTGATTTTGATTTGAATCCAATAATTTTCTTCGCTGGTGTAGTTCCATGCATGGATTTGTCTGGAATGAAAGATAGAAATATTTCCCAATTTGGATTCATTTGAGTTATTTATGGAACAATATAGAAGCCTGGAAAAATAATACTAATGCTAATAATAATTGATGAAACAAGAATAGTTGCAACAGTTTTCTTCATATTTCTTGGACATCCTTTTTCATTTAATCCTTGAAAAATTGCATACTAATTAGCAGATGAATTTACGATCGAGTTGGATTGAAAAGTGATTTAGCAGTAGCTAATTCCAAACAGAACTAAGTTTTAATGCAACCAAAAAAAAGATCTTTGAAAATACAAACTGAAATTGTGGAGCAACTTTATTTCAGTTTTGGTCATTCTCATTCCCCCAAGTTTAAAAATGAAGATGGAAATTGCTATAAAACTATCATCTATTTTAACTTTGACGGGTAACAAAACTATTAATCGTGTAAAGATATAGTACAAAGGGCATTAGTTGGAACATAACTTATATGATGAAATACAGTAGTTTTATAGTACATATGAAATTATCCATAACTACACGACAATACAGAGAGTGTGATTGTATGTATGTAATGCCAGCCATTTTTTTAACGTTTTTGTAACTCTAAAAACCAAAATTTCGCTTCCGCCCCCTTTTCACTTGTTCACAGTTTAACCTTTTTTTTCTCTCTTCTTCTCACATAAGAAAGGTTGTTCAAAATTGGGAAACTCTTGAAATACAATTTCATATTTGAACTTCTTTCCTCTTAACCCATATACAGCAAAAGAAAATCAATCGTAAAGATGCATAGAACATACTCATTAAGATCTCAAAGAGCACCAACTGCTGCTCAATTGCAATCTCCACCACCTCCACCATCTTCAACCAAGTCCAAATTTTTTGGTAAAGGTTCCATCACTCACAGTTTCCGTAAGCAAGCGGCTGGTGCATTGGGCCCTGAATTAGCCCGTAAATTGGCCATTTTAATTAAGATGGAAAAGAATTTAATGAGATCCATTGAAATTACTGCTAGAGAACGTAAAGATGTTGCCAAGCAATTATCTATTTGGGGTGAATCCAATGATGATGATATTAGTGATATTACTGACAAATTGGGCGTTTTAATTTATGAAATTGGTGAATTGGAAGATCAATTCATTGACAGATATGATCAATACAGAATCACCTTGAAGTCAATTAGAGATATTGAAGGTAGTGTTCAACCTTCAAGAGAACGTAAGCAAAAAATTACTGATCAAATTGCTTATTTGAAATATAAGGATCCTCAATCTCCAAAGATTAATGTTTTGGAACAAGAATTAGTTAGAGCTGAAGCAGAATCTTTAGTTGCAGAAGCTCAATTATCTAATATTACTCGTGAAAAATTAAAGACTGCATTCAATTATCAATTTGATTCTATTAGAGAACATTCTGAAAAGATTGCTCTTATTGCTGGTTATGGTAAAGCCTTATTAGAATTATTAGATGAAAGTCCAGTTACTCCAGGTGAAACAAGACCAGCATATGATGGATATGAAGCTTCTAAGCAAATTATCATTGATGCTGAAAATGCTTTAGCTTCCTGGACTTTTGATTCTGCTGCAGTCAGACCAACTCTTTCATTAGCTGCTGGTGATGAAGAAGAAGAAGTATACGATGACGATGAAGCCTTGGCAAATGAAGCTGAAAACTTGAGAGTAACTGAAGAAGAATGGAATAAGGCCGAAGGTAATCTTTCAACTGCTTGAATAATACAAAATTGAAAAAAAAAGAAATATAAAATATAAAATACTTTTAATTATATGTGTTGTTTTTGGTTTTTTTAAATAACCTTCCAATTTTAATTCTGAATGTTGTTTGTATACTCTTTATATTTGATAGCTTTTTTCTCCTTTATCATTTTTTATATATTTGTTTTATTTAATTTATTAATTATGTTTTCTTTGAGAAATATGAAGATATATACACAATTACAGAGTTTTGCCATAGATTCAAATAAGAATGAGAAACATTCTAGTAGATTACTTACATCAAAATCAGCCAAGCAAAACAAACATGCTGTCATTGAAGGTAATAAATACAAGAAGTTTTAGAGCTTGAGTGTTTTAGTGCTTTTTTTTCTTTATCTTAGCTCTCCCTCTTCCTCCATGTTGTACAAGATAATACAAAAACCCTTAAGCTATTTGGGGGCGGGGGATTGACATCACATGATGAGATGATTAATTAATTACACAGAGACGCGAAAAAAAGTGAATTTTTCCGTTAATTAATTTTTTCTTTTTTGCTTTTGCTTTTAATCGCTTCTATGTGTTGACTCTTTTACACAATAAATGAAAAAATTCCATTGTGTGTTCTGGAACACTTTCAATTTTTGTTTTGGCGTGTATTCTATTTTTAAATAGAAACAATAATAATTAAATGAGAATTCCGTTGCGGATGCAGATTTTTCTTCTATAATAGCGTTGTTTCTACTTCCTATTGTTAAGGCGTATCCATTGAAATAACTATGGTCTTCTTTAAATGCATGATATTTGTGACGTAAAAGGTAAACAAAAAAAAGAATTCTGCGACGCGCGAAAATTTTACATTTTAAAAAAATAATAATTTTTTTCTTCTTTTTCTTTGCACTTTAGCAGAAGAATAAAGTAATTACTGCGTGACATTCTTTAAGGAGGAGGATGATGGGAGTAGCAATTGGTTAAATATTAGGGAGGTTGTAGTTAGCGCGTCTTTTTAAGTACAAAAGTTCGGTTAACTAAAAACTCTTACTACTTGTTGGCGTTGGCGTTGTTGTATATTTGATGTTCCACTTGCAACTCCGTGTTTGTTTGTGTGTGTTTGGTTTTCAATCTTTTCTTCCCTTTTTCTTTTAGTTCTTCATCTGATTATTTTTAAAATTTTCCATTGACAGGTTTCTCTCACCCTCCACTCACTTACTCACTCACTCGCTTACTCACATAACTATTTGCCCACAGCAAGGTTAACTCCCTACATAAAATCGACACTTACACAAAAAAACTTGAAACACCAAAACGCCAAAACTCTTCAAAAAATTTTCCTTTTTCTTTTTGCTTCTTCAAAGACAAGTTTGATCTGCTTTTCAAACATTGATTTTCATAGCAACAACAACAACCGTTCCTTCCCTTCTACCTATTAAACATATACACTACCCACTGAGTTAAAGAAATACTCCAAGTCAACTCATCTATATACCGACTAATTACCCTTTTTTTATACCTTTTCTTTTCTTTATTCAAAAGCAAACAAAAACAACAACCAACCATTCCCTGTTTTAGGTTTATTGCTAATCTCACAACAACAACAAATTCATTCGCTCAAAAAGTGGGATTAGCTTCCACTGTTTTTT
Organism: Hemisphaericaspora nanyangensis; assembly: GCA_030557635.1. Taxonomy (NCBI): domain Eukaryota; kingdom Fungi; phylum Ascomycota; class Pichiomycetes; order Serinales; family Debaryomycetaceae; genus Hemisphaericaspora; species Hemisphaericaspora nanyangensis. The sequence goes on along the minus strand of JAKTPO010000005.1, from coordinate 299,462 downwards.
CTTTTCCTATATAGTACTGACCCTCGCTATACAAGATGTCGGATGACTTCCTAGGCTCATCGCCTTCAAGAATAGATCCTTTATTATACACATACTCAACAGATTTAAAATCAAAACAAAGGCAATCGCTATTACTTAGAACTCCAGGTCCAAACACTACTGCCAACAACAATAATAATAATAATAATAATAATAATAATAATAATAATAATAATAATAATAATCCTGGGTTTCAATTAACCAAACAACCATATACACAATCACAACAAAGTCAACAACAACAACAACAAACACAAAGCCAGCAACAACAGCAACTAGCACTGGCTCAAGTACAACCACCTCCACCTCCAGCCTTAGCATTCCCACCTTCAGCATCTAAATTCTATACACAACAACCAAATTTAGCTGGCTGGACTCCATTGATATCAAAAACATACTCCAATGAACAACTACTATCCTTCAATTCTACTCCTTATAATAGTCGATTTTTGGCCGCTCAACTAGCCAATTCATCTTCTGTCAATGAATTCTTGGATTATCAGAATCTTTCCCTAACCCCGTTCTATAATCAACAAAGTACTATAGCAAATAATTTTCAAACTCAATTAAGCAATTTAACTCCATTCAATGAAAAGACAATACATTATTCTGATTTCTTTATGGACTCTCCACTTGCACAACAGACTGGGAATACACCATTGAAGGATTTACAGACAATTACTCCATCAAAGTTCAGACTCTCAACTAGTACTAATAACAATGGAAGTGCTCAAAAGAAATTATTACAAGATCCTTCAAAGACTGCCAGCAAAAGGTCTATTACAATGTTAGACACTCCTCCAAGACAGCCACATAAATTATCAATTGTGTCCAAATCACGTAAAGATGATAACGATACCGATGAAGAAGAACAAAATGATGATGATGATAATGATGATGAGGAAGATCAAGAAAATGATCCAAGGAATAAACCATATGATGATTCTAAGAAATTTTATTATCAAACTCCATCCAAGAAGGTGTTATCTAATATTACCAACAATCCAGAATTACGTTTCCAGACTCCCGCTAATCAAAAGCTACATCCTCCTAGTTCCCCTACAACCATCGTACTATCGGATGAAGATGAAGATGCGGAAGGTAAGAATGGTGGTGAAACAGCTCCTAGCCCCACTCCAATTTTAGCTCCAATGAAGCTTGAACCAAGGATGGGTGTATTCTCAGAGCGCAAACAACAAGAACCATCAGACACAAGCGCAATATTAAGATCAACAAATCAAAGACCTAGAGGACAACGGAAAAATGGTAACGACTCCAGGACAAAGAACAAGGCAAGAATGCAAGCGGGCATGAACAAATTTCAAATAATATTTACCGACGTTCATAGTCTTATGAATAATAAAAAGAAGAAAGTTCAACTTGAACCAGATATTAGTACGCGAAAATCATCAAATCAAAACCGAAAAACAACACCCAATGAACATCCCCCGCAATTAGCCCCACTCCCAAAACAAACCAATAGTTATCAACAACATTCACGTGATCATTCCATGAATCTAACAAGAGAGCATAGTATCATGTCTTGCCAAACCACAAATACAACTAATTTGACTGATCATAGTTCATTTGAAAGTCTGAGTCCCGATAAATTCTTCCTAGACAAGGTCTTTGATAGACAATCTCCAGGAACAATAGGGTATTATCATCTTCAACAGCAATATGCTACTATGCCACCTCCAAAACATTTACAACAACAACAACCGCCACCATTATTACAACAGTCTCAACATTTACAGATTCCTAATCTGCAGTTGATGGGAGTGGGGCCAAACTCGTCTGGGATGATTATGATGTCGACTCCGCAGCATCTGAATATAATTGCTTATACTCCAGGGATGTTATATGAAAGCGGTGGATCGCCTACTGATGTGACGTATATGAAAGGTTATTCTGCTGAATAAGAGAGATTAAGTGGAAAAATTTTTGGAAAGAATAAAAAAAATCATGGGACATTATTATTATTATTTTAGGGAGAAGGGTTTTATTTTTAGGTTGAGAGATGATGAACGATTCGAATGATTCAATTATGGGATAGATATTCGAAAATTATTGAACAGTGTGCTTTTTTTATTTATTTTTAATCAGTTTTATTAGGTTATTAAATTTCTTCGTTATTACTCTTTATTATTGATTCATGAAGTATTGATTCAGTAAAAAAGGTTTGTATTGTTTACATTTAATTTTACACTATTTACAATATTCAAAAAATGCCCCGTTTATCTCTTCACTAAAATAGACTTCACACATCTTACACATTAGGTGGCAACATCAATGCACCAATAACATGTGGCCTTTCGGTACTCAACAAATCAAACACATCTGCTGCATTAGCAGTATGACTAACTTCCAACGAAATTCCCAACTCAAGAAAGAATCGTCTATTTTGAGGCAGTAACATTCTACTCTGTTTTCCCAACCCAATAACAACAATCTCCGGCTTAGGATGCACAATCTTAAAAATATTCAATACATTCTGCGGAAATTCAACATTGACATTTGTGATTTTAGCATCTTTTAAGTTAACTTCATATGTTTCAGTATCAATCAATACCATCCCATTCACGTTTCCCGACAGGTTTGGAGAAGTAATAAGCAATGAATTGGCAAGATGAAATCCATTATTTTTCACCGATTCGATATAGTTGAGTGGTTTGTCGGCATATGCCAAGATATCATTCTTTTTGAATAAATCACCAGCATTTGATGGTCTCACTTGTGGTGCTGCATCGGCTGGAGGAACAAAGAGGGAAGAGGCTTGTGCTTGTGAGGAGGATTTGCTAAAGAGACCCAAGCGAGGGGTTGATTTTGATAGTTGTCGAAGGAATGTTCTTTGCATTTGTGTTGGGTGTGTAAAGCCGGGTTTGTCGATTGGGTGGGTCAATTTTGCATATTTATTGATTTTCTTTAAGATGAATAATTGCTGCTTAAATAAGATTCATGATTTCGGGAAGAAAAAAAGTCAGCGCTACCAGACGTTTCTATTTTTTTTAGGGAATTGAGTTATATAAACTATTTCTGTTCAATATTTAAATTTATAATCTCGACATATTATAAACAAATACATATTATACAGTTTCTAATTATGAATCTTTGCCTTTTCAGCTTTCAATTTCTCCAAAATTGCTAGTTTGCATTTCTCATAAGTTTCAGAATTTAAATTACTCGTGAATATTAATCCATCACTAGAAACGGAACTCAGACTCTTATTTTCTTGAATTTGAGGTTTTGTAACCGGATTATAAATCTCATTAAGTTTAAATATAGATATTGATGGTTTATTTTTTAATCTTGTTGGAGATGGTAGTTTTGCTTCCCCCGCTGATTTTCTAGGAGATAATTTCGGTGCAGATCTAACCAGATTATGTTTATTGGGTGAAGCTGCAATAAGATTCGGCTTATTCGGAGAAGAAATGTTACTTCTTGAAGCATGGTCTAATGACAAATCTGAAAGACTGGTGTTAAGACTGTTCAAGCACGGTTTGATTTTAATTGGTGATGTTGGAGTTCGTGGAGGAGAAAGTGGGGCATTTTGTTTAAGGTATTCTTCATAGATACGATATAATTGAACATTAAATGCAAGCCTTGTTAAATATCCTCGGATGATTTGTTTTTGTTCTTTCAAAGTTATATTAATTGGCTTATGTTTGATTTCAATTCTGGAATCAGTAACAACTTCCTTAATTGCATCTAATGCTAGCAGATACCTTTGTTTGAAGGGTATATATTCAAAGTGTTCAAGATATAGATTTGAAGTGGATAAACTATTGGCGATAAATTCAATAGATATATCATTAATTGGAAGTAACATGAACTTAAAATTACCAACTTCACGATCCCTAGAATCGACAAAGCAAGGGAAATTACCTTCATTTGCTAGTTCTGCGATTGGTAATTCATGTAAAATACACCATGATCGGAATTTATTCTTTGAGTAATCAACCATAACTCGATATTCATCATGTGATATCCTGGATTCGAACCCCTTTATATTATACAACTGATCTTGTTTCTGATGATACAATGAATCATAATGAATGCTACTTCCATCGGCATATTTTAAGCTATTGTCTTGTTTATTTAAAAAGGGAGATAATTTGTAAATCTTCAATCGTTTGAAAATGTATAATAATGATTTGATTTGCAAATCGATGGGATCGTCATTTTCACCATCATTGATATATTTGGGTATGGGAGTTGTAGATTTTCCAGCTAACAAGTATGTTAGGAAACTCATAGTCCATAGTTTAGTTCCAATACGCTCAACTTCATTATTGTTTTGTTGGTTAATTGGGAAAGCTCTCGATGTGTATTTATAGTTATGAAAAATTTTTGGTGTAAACAAATCAATTGCCTAATTGGGATTAGTTGCAGTTGCATCTAAAAAGAATAAGAAAATAAATTTGCAGTCAAATTAATTTTCCCTTTTGGCTACACAACATAACTTTCGTCTTTCCTATAAATTTCAAAAAGTATTAAAGTTAAGAAAAGTGCAACTGGCATATAGTTGATTATTTACTTTATTCTGTAGATATGGGTACATGAAAGTTTGAATTAGAAGAAAGGTCACATAGAGTAAGCTTCATACTCTGGAGATACTTCTAGAGAGGTTCCAAATTGTCTCCAATCATTGTATCATCCTTTATCTTTTCGGAAGTTGTCCAGTAACTCGCTCCAGTTCTCGAATTGGCTTCAAGTGTAATAAATATTGCCAATAACAGTGGAGAATTTATAGTCACTGTTTATGCACGGCAATATAAATACACAAACAATGAATAAGAGTAGTAAACGATTATGTTAACTTAACTTCCCAAATGCGGACATCTTTTCTGTGTCAACAACTGCAGTTACGTGACATTATTTAAGATCACCCAAAAGATCAAATGCTTTGCGTACCTGGCAACATCAAATAGCAGTGATTCTTAAACCAAACAAAAAAAAAAAGAAAAAATTAGTAGTAGTGGAGTAATTAATAGTAGTGCCTTGCCAAATTCTCGGATTCTTAAGTTTCACCCACATTTCAAACTTATTCCATCAATTTGACATTAATGGAAGGGGGAAGTAAAGCCAACAAGTTATCAATTGATAATCAAAAAGGAATTGATACAATTAGTAAATATCAAATATTAAAGACTAAAGAACCGTTCCATTGACAATGTCAGCTCAATCAGGTATCACCACTTCACAAGAATTATTAGATGCTTTCATATCCTTGAAATCACAACCTTTGATCATCAAAATATCTTCAGATTCAACGCAATTGATTCCAGATCCAAATTTTACAAGTGAAGTATCCAACCGGAATCTTAAATCAACATTTGATTCAGTTTGTAAATATGTTTCCAAAGAATTCCCAAATCCATCATATATTATTATTCCTGATGATGATGATGAATTCATATTCATAAGTTTTATCCCTGATATTGCTCCTATTAAGCAAAAGATGCTATATGCATCTACTAAAAGCACATTATTAACTACTCTTGGATCTTGTAAGTTTCCTAAAACCAAGTTATTCGCTTGGACAGAGTTGGAAGAGTTAACATTTGAGTACTATACTAAATGTATTCAAGATACTTCCAAGGGCCCATTGTCACAAGATGAACAATTACTTAATCAGTTGAATACATTGCAAAGTTTGAGTATTGCGAGTAGTCAAACTAGTTTAGATAGTCATGGGTTTAAGAAGGAATTACCATCCATGCATCGTACTAATAACGATATCTTGGGTAAATTCGATCCTGAATTGACTAAGGAACTTGAAGGATTGACTTCAGAACGCAATAGTCAAAAATTGATCATTTTTAATATTAAGAATGAAGTTCTTAGTTTGACAAGCACTCAATCCGGAGTATCATTGGATTCATTGGTTAGCAGTTTAACTGAAGCCAATCAAGGTGTTGCACAACCACAATTTGCTGTCTACAATTACAGTAATAATAAGTTTGCGTTTATATATTCTTGTCCTTCCGGTTCACCAGTTCGTGATAGAATGGTATATGCATCTTCGAAAGTCAATCTTACAAATCATATTAATAATTTGTTAAAAAAGGAAAATTTGGCGATAGATAAGAATTTGGAAGTTGGTGACTTGGATGAATTAGATTTGAGCGAATTAGAAGTTCAAAGTGAAGTTGATACCCCTAGCTCTATATCTTCTGCTACATCTGCTTCAAAACAAGGTTTAAGATTCAATAAACCAAAAGGACCACGTCGTCGTTAAGACATATATATATTAGTAATTACACTAAAAAAGACTCAATATTATTTTTGTAACACATTCTTTGCGTATCTATCTACCACCTCTTTTAATTTTGTAGGATCATCATCTTTAAAATACTTGTCAAACACATCACCAGCATCTCCAGTCGCTTCATTCAATATGTGATTATAAACTAGTCTCGAAATATTCTTATTGATATTGATGTAATCTTCTTCGGTGTTAATATACCCTTGATTAGAAGTCCCGGGTCGATATAGTGGACGTAGAGTGTTTCGTATATATTTCTGGATTTCAATCTTATGATCTAAAGTCAATTCAGAAGGCTTTAATTTCTTGCGACTTTTACCATCCAGTTCATATTGGGTATCACTATCATTGGAATATACGGACAGTTCCATTGGACTATTACTGGCTGGAGAAATTGGCGAATCAGCACTTGGGAATGGTTGGTGAGTGTTGTATTGGGTTTGTTGTACCGGAGGTTTAATCATTGGTTTTGGATGACTGGATGAGCGTACTTGGCTTATTAGATTAGAAATTCTACTTGGTCCAACACTGGCCTTTTCCGTATGAATCTGGGCAGAGGAACTATTCAGTTCAATTGGTGTTATTTTCTTTCTTCGCCTTCGTTTCTTATCAGGGCTTTGCGTCGTAGTTAGTTCCGGAAGTTGCTTTGAACTCCCCTCAGTACTGTCTATTTCCGTTTTCGAACCCTCGGCCTTTGCTTCTTCAAATAATTGCCATGAGCTTACCTCTTCTTTGGTTAATTTCTGTCTCTCCTTTTCCTCTCTTCTTCGTATCACACCTCCATTAATAACCGTCAGATGTGTCCTTTCCATCAGCGCATTGCTCTGAGATTCCATTGGTTGATTATTTTCATACAAGAAATCGAAATCTAGCTCATTGTTCTCATTATGTATCACCAAATTCGGGCGTCTTCTAGATCTAGATTCTCCAAACTCCGATATTATGGTACTGATTACACTTCTCGGAATAATACTTTCTTGATCAAAGTCACATATAGGACAACACCAATTCAAATATCCAGTTCCAGAATCAACAATTCCAAGACAATTTAAATGAAATCGTGATCCACATGTACAACAACCTATCATTTTTCGTCGCTGATATCGCAGCGAACTACAAATCGAACAAACACCGCTACTCACCAAACCGTTCTCTTCGTCATCATATTCATCTTCTCGAATTGGTTGGATCTGAAATCTGGGAATAATAAATTGACTAGGAATATCATCTATAGCAGCATTTGGTAGGAGTTTATCTTGAATAGTTATAGTTGCCGTAATCTTGTGAGGATTCTCAGCTGGAGATAATTGAATTTTATGAAATCGTTTTCGACATGTTGGGCAACTATTTGACATATCTGCCCATGATATGATACAGTTATCATGATAGTATTTCTCACAACATTGCTGAATTCTTCCTATTGTCTGATTGGGTAGTATTGGTTCCAAGCAAATGGTACACTCTTCTGGTACTATGTAGGGGTTCGTTTTCTCTGCTTTCTGTTTCTCCTTTACGGATGACATTTTCTTGAAGTTATGTGATATCAGCTTCCCAATTTATTAGAATCGTTACTGGATCTATATATTTATGTTGAATGGGTGGGGGGGTGATAAATCTGGCAAATGGTGACAGTTATTTAGAGTAAGGAAAAAAACAACAGTCTAAACTTTTTGCTTGAAGATTTTGCATTCAAATCATCATTTTTACGTTTCTTCTTCCTGAACGAAAGTTTATTTATATATCCATATAGTACTAAGGATACATGTCGCGTCATCAATATGATCTTATACAATGTATGAAACAACCAGGGAAGTCAATAGGGTTGGTATGTCAACAATGTGATGGAAAATGTCCCATTTGTGATTCGTTTGTTAAGCCAACCACTAAAGTAAGAATCTGTCATGAATGCTCATTTGGACATTTGTACAATAAATGTATACTATGTTCAAACTATTTGGGTGATAATAATGAATTGGGTGTGCCGGCTTATTACTGTTTGGAATGTGTTCGAACTGAAAAACATCGAGAAGGATGTCCACGGATTGTTAATATTGGTAGTTTGAAATCAGATATGGTGATTAAGAAGAAAAAGGAACTACAAAAGACCAATTTACTACAGTAGCTATCTTTTGTATAAATAAGTCATTAAACATTCATTAATAGGTATAGAAAAGTTATTTTACTAATTCATTTCTAACTGTGCTGTTTCAATGCTCATCTCGACACATGATCGAATACCATCATTCCATTGATGTTGTAAATAATCACTAACAGGCTTGAAATCATCTATTTGTCGTTTCTTTCGAGCATTCTCCGCGCCTTCTATCCAACTCCTTTTAACTCCAATTCGTTGTCTTAATTCCTGATTAAACTCGCGTAATTGCAGCAAATGTTGCATTTGAAGTTGTGTAAGCTCTTGTTTGTTTTTAAGTAACAATTCCAAGTTTCTTTGTTGAAGATGTGCATACTCTAAAGTAGTATACATCTGGTTATACTTTATATCATTTTCTCCTTCTGTGGTTGGTGAAGAGACATTAAAGTTTGAATACCTGGATAAATCAATCCCATTTGGTATGATATGAGAATGGTCGTCATCTTCATCATCACTCTCTTCTTCGTATCTTAGTACTTCTCTCATGAGAAGCGAATGCGGTACATTCGAACTAGGTAGTGGTAACAATTGATCCACTAGTGGATGAATATGTTGGACACCGTGTTGTGCGTGTTGTTGTACTTGAGGTGCGCGATTGCCATTGGTAGTTGTCATGTTAGTTACATTGTTATTGAATTGGTTAGCAAGTTCCAATTCTATTAGTTGTTCTACTTGTGCCCTTTCTTCGGGGCTTATGTTTTCATCTATGTAAGGTAAATGATCCAATGGTTCATAGTTTATAGTTACCATTGTATATGAGGGTTGATCTATTATGGGGTGCGTGGGGGGGAACTGAAGTAATATGTCAATGGGACAACAAAAATTCAAGCCTGAATATATGCAAGGAACGTGGATATTGAGGCGATAAGGAACCTTTTTATATCGAATAGTGATTACCCTTATCCTTCCTTCTTTCGGAAATGTGGGTTGAAAAGGAATAATTGAAAGTTGGCGTTTGAGCCTTCCACTAAAGAGGTGAAATACGGCAGAAAAAAAATTTTTTTGAGAAGCAAATATCTTTTGCTATCTCGATTAACTAATACGATTGACAAACACAAAACAGTCCATCGCTGATTAGGGCTTTAATTGATGATACCGATTGTAAACTTTACAGTAGCCTTAACGATATGCGAATATTTGAAAGAGAGATATTCATAGAGCCAAGTAAAAAGTTAAGTTGGAGCACTCTCCAGCAATTATTAAGCTTTGAGTATCAACTTTAAATGCTCGAGGAATCTCGATCAAACCGGTATTTTGCATCAGTTAACCAAATTGCAAGCACTGTGATATCTCTATAGTTACAACTTCGCTGAGAAGCAAACGACAAGCCCTCTTTCAATAAGGCCAATTATTTGGGGCCATGCTATCATGTGGAGTAAAAAAAAATCTTGCGGCACAACGGGAAGCCACTTCATTTGATAGAAATTCCGTTAACGGCGGTGGATTAAGAGCAGCTCCTAGCCTATATTAAGACAACTACCGAGCGGACACAGTGACCCAGTTGATCGTGCGGACATAAAGGCGGTTGAACTCATTCTGATAAGAAATATATTGGTTGCAAAATACAACGGTAAACCGACAATGTATCATAATCCACGCTAACTAACAGATATTTTAATTTGCTTACTATGTACAACATAAGCTAAAATGTCGGTTATTCATTCTCACTTTAGTTCTACAAATGAAACTTCCTCTCAAGTTCGCTTACTGTACAAATTATAAATTAAACAAAATGACTAAACAAATACACAAATTTATTCATCCTAAGTAATTTATTTGTCCAAGACATCAGCATCGTATCTTTGCTTGAACCATTGGATGGTATCTTCCTTGTTGGTCTTGTGAGAGTTACCAATGACACCTCTGGCTCTCTTTCTTCTGGAGATTCTGGCACCGGCTCTACCCATGACAACGTAGAAGTCCATACCGTAAATACCAATAGATGGGTCATACTTGATACCTAAATCAATGTGTTCGTCAATACCGAAACCGAAGTTACCAGTAGCAGAGAAGTTCTTGTTTTTTAATTGATATTCCTTGACCTTTAAACCTCTTTCTAAGATTTCTTCAGCCTTTGGACCTCTGATGGTAACGTGGACAGCAATCTTTTCGTTTCTTCTGATACCGAAAGTTCTGACAGTGTATCTGGCCTTAGATTGAACTGGGGTTTGACCGGATAATTGTTCTAAAACCTTGGAGGCTCTGGTTAATCTATCACCGGATTCACCGACACAAATGTTTAAGACTAACTTTTCGATATGCAATTCACGCATAGGGTTTTGAGCTTTAGCAGACTAAAACAGATACATTGTTAGTAAAGTTGTTTCTTTCCTTTGCTGAAAGTTCTTGGGAAAATTCTCTTGCGATGACGACATGACACTGCTTCTGCAAAAATAAATTCAATCGGGGCTAATTTCGATAGACAGAAGACTATTCAAGCCCATGCTAATATGATGAGTTTGGTCGTAGATTCATATATGCTCCAATAAAAGGATTCATTTGCTTTCTTAATATGTATCAACATTTTTCACTATTCCGAATTGTAACTCAACATAATGCGGTTGATATCATTCCATTTTGGTGTGTGAACGATATACACAAGTCGTTCATTCAAGTTATATCTCCCCATAGATGCTTCAATATGTATGTGGACATACCATCTTTGGCTATATGTTACTGTGGTTAATATCAAAAGAGAAGATGAAGCTTCAGAAAATTTTCTTTTGTTTTATTAACAGTATCGAGTCGCACTAACAAATTTTTCAGACTAACAAACTTTAACAATGAGCAACCACAAAAACGAAAATTTTACAATTCAGGAAAATATGGTCACGTGCAATAGGCTACTTTAGGGCTAGTAACCCTAATCTCCATTCAAAACAATTGCATTCAGTGAAACATCAACTATTGGTGCAAGTGTTACATTAGAACCATAAAGAGTTAACTACAAAACTATTCTTTGACAAAATATCAGGTACTACCTCAAACGTGATCATTTTTATTTTCTTATTTTATGAAATCAGCTATATTTATACATCTCTATACGTCAACATTGGCAAATGATTGCTCTTGTTCCTTAATATCCCAGAAGATATCACCAACATTGTGATTACCGTGGTAAGTCCATCCTTCTTCATTGATATGATACAAGTTAATTGAACCACCAGAGTAAGCATCTCTATGAGTTGCAGCTAATATACTTCTCTTACCTAAATATAATGCTTCTTCAACTGTCAAGTCCCATTTATATTCGGAATCTAACACCCCATAAGCAAAGGTTTGACCAGAACCAACACAGAATAAATCACCCTTTAATCTGGTTCCGTCAGAATCAACATAATAGATAGTGGGACCTTCTTTCTTAGTATGACCACAAACCATAGTACCCATACTTAATCCCATTCCCTTATATTCATAAACCAAATTACTCAAGATTTTTGATGCAGCAGCAACCGAGATTCTTTCCTTTTCTCTAAGTTCGTGTAATCTACATTGGGTACCTAACCAAGTTTCCCAGAATTGACAATCAGCAGCACCACCAGCCATAGTACCCAACAAGAATGGATTGATTCTGATAACTTTATTAACGGTTTGAGATGCAATCCAGTTCCCAGCAGTAGCACGAGAATCTACAGCAACGACAATCCCACCTTGGAAACGGAATGCTAGAGTGGTGGTACCATGGGCAATCTTAATCTTACAATCGGGGTTTGAGGCATCATCGGTATGTGCTCGTAAGAAATCTGTTGGTTGTGAAATTTGAGGTACTTCAATTGATGGAGCTAAACTGAGATTTGGCTTTTGAGCAATTCCTTGATGAATTGAGTTTATTTCATTCAATACATTATTGTTATTTGCATGCGTAAACTTTGTTGCAATTGTGTTCATTTTGGTTTAGATATATTCTTTAAAGTCTGATTAGATGTTATGATGTAATATATTTCACTTCTGATTGTATTTTATATAAATTATTATGCTCAATTGTTTGGTAATCGTTGACCTTCAATGATAGCTCTTCTCGCTGACGTTTCTTAATTATCACTGGAAATATCGCCACCCATATTCCCACAATTAATAAATAATTACAGTTTACAATTTTTACATGTTGAGATGACTGCGAAAAAAAAAAGAATAAAAATAAACAATAAGTTCATAAAAGTCCCCAATAAATATTAAAATTATACACTATTAATGCAAAATACTATAAAACACATAGAAATAATACAATTGAATTAAAAAATTAAACGCTTTCCCTTTTTCTATACTCACTCAGTCTTAGTGATCTTCGTAGCTTGCTCGCTCTCACCTCCTTCAAGTTCACGTTTGACTTGTTGAGTTTCTCTATATGATGGTTTATTCGACAAGAACGATGGAGGGCGTGACAATGCTCCGCTTCCTCCAGGTTTGGCAAAGCTTTGGGGTTTAGCTAATGAAGCTGGTCTGCCTAACGAATCTGACTTGAAACTTGGTGGCTTGGAAAGATTGAATGATGTTGGTTTTGGTAATGTTGGTGTTATACTGCGTGAGACCATTGAAGATGGGGTCGAAGGTGTTGGAGCTTTCTCTTCGGTGATTTTTGATTCAACAGCTGTTGTTGGAGCTGAGGTGGTTACAATTGGCGCAGTAGGTTGTGGAATAGTGGGTACCGGTGTAGCTGTTGAAATGATTGGCATTCCCGAATTCGTGATAATTGGTAATGGTCGAGATTTAGATTCGTTTCTGGCAGCTGCAGCGGCATCAGCGACTGCTTTTACAGGATTATCAGTACCAATAATAGGTGGGTTGGTAATAGGTTTTACAGGAGTTGGTTCAGTTTTGATTGGTGTTGTTTGTACTGGTACTGGGGGGTTGTTAACAACGTTGACAGGTTGATTTGGCACGGTGGTAGTGGTGGTAGTAGCTGGAGCCGCAGGAGAAGTTGCGGGGACAGGTGTTGACGCACGACTTGACGGTTTAGAAGCACCTCCTTCGTGTTCCTTGATAGACTTGGTCAAGGCTATATCCAAAATCTTGCTCACCTGTTGGGGAGCTTTCTCAACTAAAAATCCCAATGCATTTTCACCGCATCCGGCTTTGGCCCCAATACTATTGACTTGTGCAATTGTAGTTGCTAAAGCCTTTGTAATTAATACCGTGGCTGTCTGTTTATCATAAGTAAGATTTCTACCTCTGTACAAAATAAAAAGCTCCTTTCTCAAGTATTCCAACGACTTTTGAGTGCTTGGATCAGACATTGATGGTGGAGGTGGTTGTTGTGGTTGTGATCTATTGGCTGCCAATTGAGCTTTGATTGTATTTGGACCTCCTGGTGTTGGTGCGGATGTTCCTGGGGCAGGTTGTGACTTGAAATACATAGGAGCCTTGGATCCCACAACGCCGTCCCTTCTTATTTCACTAGCTAATTCTGCAATTGTCTTGGGCTTCTGGCCATTGACTGGGACTGGGACTGGTCCTGGTGGTTGTTTATATGGTAATTGTGACAAATATTGATTTTGAGTTAATCTCGAATTTGGCAAGCCATAAGGAGAAGCGAAATTTCTTCCAACCATATTGTGTGCAATTGCTGCTTGTTGAGCTTCTAATCTTTGCTTTTGCTTCAATTCTTCCTGTCTAAGTGCTTCTGCCTTGGCCTTCGCTGCTGCCATTTCTTGTTGTTTCTTTCTCACCTTTTCTCTTTCACTAATGTATAAATCGTCCATTGCATACAACCACTCAGATCCTCTTTTCATCAATCTTTTGTAGATTTTATTGTATTTGATACAATGGGCAATTGAAAACTGCCATCCATCTGGGCAATACTTAAAATATGGATATATCTCTTTAATCGCTTCTGTGATTTCATTAATGGTTAATCCATTCCTTGCGGCTTCAGTCTTCAACACACTGGTGATCATCATCATAAAAGTAACATTCGGTTTCGATCTGTATTGTTCAGGTATTTCATCAGGTGAATATACTTTCTTTGGTTGCCTTCTCGTAACATCTTTTCTAACTTTTGGTTTAGGATATTTGGAAGGCTCTTCGATGGTTTTAGGAACATCGAATGTGGCCAAGTAAGATGAATCCCTTACTGTGATTGCACGGAGGGGTGGACGCGATCTAACAGCAGATGGTTCTGAAGTTACTGGTAGTACTGGTGCCTCTAATTTTGGTGGTGGAGGTCTTGGCGGTATAATCTGTTTGGATATGTATGAAGCAGACGATGCTGCTGGTAATGATAATAAGGTTGCTGCCAATTTATTGTCAATTCCTTGAGTTCCTGTTAATCCTGTTGCTCCATTTAATGGTCTATTATACAACCTTGATGCGGGTGGTTGAATTGATGCAGGTTTTCCCATGAGTGGTGTAGTACGTGCGGCGGTAGTACTTGATGTTGGCGTTGTAGTAGGTGTCGTGGTTTTGGTCTTTGCAGCTGAACTCCTTCTTTGTAAATGTTCTTGTTGTTTTCTCTTTTTCTCTTGTTCCAACTCTTTCTTTTTCTCTTCCTTTTCCTTCATTAAATCTTGGTTATGAGCATCTATCAAAGGTGCTAAACTGGCAATTTCTTGGTCCAATACAGATAAGTTTACATCAATATCACGAATTTCGTTCTCTTCCAATTTATCCTGTTCTGTCTTTGTCTCGGGCTCTTTTGATTCTTCCTCATCTTCTGCAACTGCGGATTCGTTGAATTCGGCTAGTTTCATTAAACTTTCATCTATATTGTCTGCTTCGTCTAATAAACTTTGAATTTGTGCATCTAGTAAGTCGGAATTTTCTTCACTTAATGCATCAATTGAGGAGACACCTAAATCTTTAAGTATCTCAGTAAGTTCGTCGTTCCCCACAAGTGATTTCTTTCTTGCGCTTGATAATCTTCTAATTTTGAGTAATGAATCTCTTCTTGATATGGAGTTCTTACGAGAGTCTATGGAAGTTGATCTATTTATTTTGGCTGCTGGGTTGGGCGTCACTGCTGTAGTAGCAGTTTCTGATTTTGTGGTTGCTGGTGGTGCCGTCTCTGTTGATATTGATGTCGATACTGTTGTCGCTATCGGCGTTGATCTAGAAGAAGATTTTGTTGATCTGGTTGTTGTTGTTGTTAATTTCTCTTTCTCTGTTTTTATTTTTTCCTTCAGCTTTTCCTTCTTGATTATTGGTTTGGGTTTTGGTTTGGCACTGTCATATATACTTGATCTTAAATTAATGACATCACTAGGATTGAATTGTTTAGTTTTTGACCCGTTTCCATCATCCTGGTTGGTTTCAGCTGAAGGTAAAACAAATTTGAATGGAATATCACCTATTTGGATTTTGGTTCCATCTTTCAAAGGCATCGTTATTCCCTTTTCGACAAACAATTCATCCACAAATGCACCGTTTCTTCCTAGTATAGTGATCTCAAATCTTTGTGTTCCGAAATTATAATAGATCTTTGCGTGTTTCCTCGAAATTGCCTTCTTCAGTGATAAATGTACGTCAACTGCATTGTGACTTGAATGTAGTAAGTCCGCATTGGACTTTCTTCCTAATACTACTTGTAAGGTCTGAACAAAGAATGTGTAATTTTCAAAGTCTAACCTTGCATATGCTGATACTCGAGCGCTTTGTTCATCGGCCGATTCTGGTTCAACAGTTGGTTGTTTTCGTTCTGGGGTTTCCTGTAATTGTTCTATTTTTGGTTTTACAGTCATTGTAGATATGTTGGCTTTAGTGCTTTGATTACTGGTTGATGATTGTAAATCTTCTGTAGAAAAGGCTTCTTTGTTCAAATCGGTCAATTCAATGTTTTGTTTATTCTTGGAATCCTTGGTTGAAGTTTCCACGATACTGGAGTGTACATGGTGCACTACAATTTCAGGTAATTCTAAATTGGCTATAACAGTATTTTCGTTTAAACTCCTATCTTTATACGCTATCTCAGAATGCAGATGATTCTGGTTATCTAAGAACTTGGATAACTCATCATCAAGATTCAAGTTGTCAAGATTAGGCAGCTCTTGTTTTATTATTGGATGAAGTTCGTTTGTTTCTGATTTTATTGTTTCCGACAGAACCAGTTCATTCGAATGATTTAGATTAGTTTCACTTTGCCCTGAAGTAGATATTGAAACATCACCAATACTACTCATGTTTGTGTAAAATATGTGTGTTAATCTTCTAAGTCGTTTCTAGGGGATTGTTATAATCATTCAATATATTCTTCTGTCTATTGCAGCTATCTATTCTTCTTGTAAAAAAACCTCTTATTATATTATATATATATATATATATGTGTGTGTGTATATGCTGGTATGTAACTGGATGTATTGTATGCGTATATATTCTTTTAGACCCTTGTTGTGACCAAGCTCCAAACTATGAGATGAGATTGAAAAAAAAACGTTGTTGATGTTGTTCTGGTTGTAGAAATTGAAATTGAGGACATTTTGTTTTTTCCGGTGAGTGCGTAAATAATAAAAGAAGACCTCAGAAGGTAAACACACAATTGCAATTGAACTCTTCCCTCTCTTAAAGTTTCCCTGTCACCTCCAATGTCCAATCCAAAGTCAACACCAAAACATCTATCCACAACACTACACAAAACACTACACAAAACACTACACAAAACACTACACAAAACATCTTAAATGCTCCTTCCTTGGAAGTTGACTTATCAGAATATCAAGACATAGGAGACGCAGAAACCACACTCTCACCTTTACTCCGCAACACCAACGAGAAAAACTAGAGGCACCAGAGAGTCATCAAACTAACCTCAACCCCCAGAGCACTCAAGTAATCATCATCAACAAAAAAGCCCTCCTACTCCACTAAATCCCTCAGATCCCAGACCACCACCTCATCCATAATCACCAAACCAGTTAAGCATACTGTTTCCACTAACGCAAATGACTCAATGAATATCACCAAATCTCCGAAACGGACAAGTACCGATCTTCGCTCTACCAATTCCACCACACAAGAAATGGAAACTGATTCTCCACTGCCAACGTTGGGTACCGAATCAGACAACATTCAAATACAACAATCACAGCAAAACAGTACGGAAATCTCGGCTCAAGATGCTTCTCAGCAAATAGAAGCATCAGTTTTTAACTAAATACCAATGTGTAGAGCTCAGGACTTTACCGGTCGCTTGAAGTGTCGAAATAAGCTACTTCCCAGCCTTCGACCATCAAGAAAGATCCTAATGTCTTCAGTGTTGGTTCGAAAAATATACAGCGGTGTCAAGAGTATCACTTATTGACTGATCATGATACGATTATATTTTTAATGATAGCAGCCTCGCCAACCATCTCCATAGGTCAACAGCGATTCATTCTCCACGACAACTTTATAGATGATCCAGACTTTAGTAAAGCGTTAAAGAATCGTCAGTTCACAAATCTTTCAGAATTCACACAGAATTTACCAAAGTTCAGTCGCGCATACCACTATTATGTCAACATAAAGAAGACAATGCCGAGACAGACGAACTTTCAAAAATTCCAAGAAAAAGGAGAATTCAGTGATTTACAAGAACCTTTCATAGGACAACCGAATGAAAAACCATATCTTTTACCAAATGACCAACAAATTCGAGACAATCACAGCCACAGCCACAGAAGGAATCATTGACTTGGCCAAGGACTTTTTCCAGCTAACCTACCTGAAACCCTCGACTAAGCAGTCGGAGGCAATCCTGGAATATCTACATCAACTTAACCGAAAAATTTCCGAAGCGACGAAATTGAACTTGAAGAACCCATTGCAGAGGACGAAATTAAGGAAGCATTACAATCCACATCCAACCAATCAGCACCTGGTAAAGATGGCATTCCCTTTAGATTCTACAAAGTCGACTGGAAGACAACATCCACTTTTACAACAAGAAGCAAATCAGATAATGAACACTGGAGTATTACCCAAGGCAATGGAACAAGTATTAATTAAGCTCATCCCAAAACACATCAAAAACTCCACCAACATCAACGACTTCCGACCCATTCTGTTAATCAATACCTCTACCAGAATCCTCTCTAGTGCCTTCAACAACAGATTGCTCAAATGTGTAAGTGATATCACTGGGGAAAACCAGACTGGGTTCATTCCAGAAAGAAGAATGGACTATCAAATGGCAAAGATGAAAATGTTAATAAAGGAAATTGAAAAAGTTACTACTGAAACAAGTTCAAGTGCCTTGTGTTTTTTAGATTTTGAAAAGGCATTTGACAACTTCTCACATGATAATTTACAGAAAGTACTTCAGCACATTGGTTTAGGACCTAAAATGATTTTGAGGAGTTATGCTGCTTGCCACTCAATAAACTGCCGAGATATTTATCAATGATACTTATAGTGCTGGCTTTACACTTCAAAGAGGCACAAGACAAGGAAATGTCATCCTGCCGATCCTATTCAACCGTGGTATTGAACCGTTTTTTTTTCCTAGACAAGCGATTACATGGTCTTCTAATTTACCTCGAGTTTGTTAGTCCACTAAGAAACAGTTACTTAGCTTTTGCTGATGATGTTACCATCTTTCTCAATGACAAAACAGATGCACAGGTCCTTAAAAATAAAATGGAACAATTCTGTCAAGCGTCGAATTCCAGAATCAACTCCAACAAATCTTAAGTAGCTACCTTCACAGACACACAATCGGCAGAGCACGGAAGAATTCTAAACTTTCCCAACCAACTGATTTCCTCCGAGAATTTCAAATATCTCGGAATTCATCTACATCACTTTGAATGGACTGAGTACATTGATTCACTTCGAACCCAATTGCATTTTAAAACAGTCAAAAACCTCCCAATTTACCTTATGGTCCAAGTATTCAACCAGTACTTCCTCTCCAAAATCTAATTTAGAGATTTGCACTACCCCACGTCATCAGAAGCTTGCCAGCTTACCACTAGGAACATCAAGATTTCCTTCCACTTCTCAGACCAGCAAATTTATTCGCACTCAAAATGCAAGGTAGTCTAGGCTTAATTGATATTGAGATTCGATTTGCTGGGAAAAGAGCTAAATGTATAATTGATATGCATAACAACCACAAATTAGGGGAAAGCTTGATATTGAGAAATAAGCTACAGATGTATCTACACAGATACTCCAAAGTTCCTCCACCACGAGAACCAGATATTACATTTATTTTTTTGGTTTCGTTTGCTCGTTGGTAAAATTCCAGATCAAAGAGGATGTTATATTCGTGATCGACTCCCATTTGCAAATGAACATTTC
This sequence comes from Hemisphaericaspora nanyangensis, assembly GCA_030557635.1. NCBI lineage: Eukaryota > Fungi > Ascomycota > Pichiomycetes > Serinales > Debaryomycetaceae > Hemisphaericaspora > Hemisphaericaspora nanyangensis. The sequence continues at coordinate 279,792 of JAKTPO010000005.1, read as the reverse complement.
TCCAAAAATGAACTCAGTTGGCTCGAAGCATGGTTCTCCATTGTTACGTTGAAAAAAGCCAATGTTGTTGAAAGTCCAATAAGAGTTAATAAGAGGGATCTAACCGAATTTTTCAACTATCCAATTGGGCAGAGGGACTGGGAAAGGACATGATGCTGGTAAATGAACTTTCCTTTAAAAGTCGAAGTCGTCAGCTTCAGCTTAGCAAAAGAAAGTGCTCACCCTTAAAGGATGGACTAGTTTATTAAACATTACTAAATCACACCCTACTATGGGAAATCTCTTGTGAAAGCTAAGGCTGCCCATCCTGCTAGTTTTGAAGAAACTCATAGTTTTAATTTAGGGCATCGAATCCATTACGCACGGCAGGACACAACTTGACCCTTCTCTGCTAATGGTTACTTAAAGGAATATTCTCTCCATATCTATCAAGAATGTACCATTAGTGGTGAGATCTGGAACCCATCGAACCTCCCGATCGCACTCAATTGGAAAAACCTTGTGGCATATGCTTAGAAAGATATCACGATTATGTTAAAAATAGAGGGCTTCTTAAATATCATTTGGAATCTATTCCTTCGACAACAGCAAGTCCAACATAGTGAGCCGATTGATGGACATAAGCTAAATCAACTACTTACCCTCATTAGAATAGAACATGGTATTAATATACCATGATAGGATAAAAGAAAGAATTGAAAAAAATTAAATGAATAGAGTTATCTCTCTCTATCACCTGTTGTATCAATTAATTTAGAGTTATATAATTTTAAGTTTAAATAGTTAATACAGGTCAAGAAAGATTCCCTTCAATCCTTCAGAGATAATGAGTGTTGGACATAAGAAAGAATATTATTCTACTTCTTCGTGTTCATTCAACTGAATGAGGATGATTGGAAAGATATAAGATTCAGAACCTTTTTGCTTCTAAGCATGTGCGAGCACAATCTTTCCGTTAAACAGTTGTACACAAAGACACCCAGCAATGAACCGCCCCCAACAAACAAACGCGCATACTAAAAAAATATAAAAATACACAACTTAATTGTAACCGCTCACGATTTTTTGCACCCAAGTACGGAGAAATGTTAATTATACCATTCATCTTATTATTAGTAATAGCATATGCTAGAGTGAATGAAGAATCTGCCACATTTGATAAGGAATACTTAGAAGAATTCAAAAATAAAGTTGATAATCCGAACTCTGCTCATGATGATTCAATTTCAAAAATTTATGGAGTAAATTTAGGAGGTTGGTTGGTGACAGAACCCTGGATAACACCCTCTTTATATGACGATATAGATCGGATGTTTGGTGTCATTCCCTTGGATGAATATAGTTTATGCTTATTTCTAGGTCAATCCAAATGTGAAGAATACCTTGAACCACATTGGCGAACATTTATCACTGAGGAAGATTTTCGAGAGATTGCAAATTTGAAACTAAACCTAGTGAGAATACCTATAGGATATTGGGCTTTTGGTTTATTACCAGGTGATCCATATACACCAGGACAAGAAAAATATCTTGATAAAGCAATTGAGTGGGCCGATAAGTATGGCTTAAAAGTCCAAATCGGTTTACATGGAATGCCAGGATCACAAAATGGGTTCGACAATTCCGGATTAACAACTCCAGATCCCCAATGGTTAGATGTTGACGATAATTTCTTGCTAAGCGAAATAGTCATAGAGTATATCTTTGATAAGTATGGGGATAATCCAACTGTCCATAGTATTCAAGTGGTAAATGAACCTTTAGGATTAACTTTGAATAGGACTAGGTTAGTGGATTATTATATGTATTGTCTTACTTTAGCAAAGAAGAAACAAATTAATGCAAAGGTGGTATTCCATGATGCATTTTTAAACATTGAAGGTTGGAAGGATTTTCCTGGAGAATTTATCTTAGATCATCATTTCTATGAGGTATTCACTGATTGGCAAATCAAATTGGACTTGGAGGGTCATCTTGAGAATGTCAAACAACAAGGTGAAGCAATAAGTAAGAGTGGTCACAGAAGCATAGTTGGTGAATTTTCTGCTGCATTGACAGACTGTGCCCGATATCTCAATGGAATTGGTAAAGGAAACAGATGGGAAGGAACTTATCAAAGTGATCATGTGGGATCTTGTTTTGGACGTGATGATCCTAAGAATATGATGTTTAAATTTGACACTATGGCTTTCTTGAAAAAGCAGATGTATACTTACGAAGAAAAAGGTAGTGGATGGATATTCTGGTGTTGGAAGACAGAAAATTCTTTGGATTGGGATATGAGATGGTTATCCAGGTTCGGAATGCTTCCTATTCCATTATTTATAACAGATGGAAGTCAAATTCTGGAAAACGCTACTGATACAGAAAACGAAAGCAGCGAGATTACAAATACAGACACTTACGTGACTGGGGATAAGAAAAAATTAGCAGCTTCCAATTTTGTTCAAGAGAATGGAAAAGGAGGACTAGTTGATTACTTAAATCAAGTTTCTGGTTTGGCGTTCGGTATTTTATGTGCCTTTGTATGTTTGGGTATAGCTCGTTAGATAGGAACTTTTATAAACTTTTTATAAATTTTCAGTGAAGTTTACCAAATATTTGTACCAAAATTTTCATGAAGAATTTTATCTCAATACTTGCTCTAGCTTTAGAATATAATCCCAAAAGTTGCTTAAGCGATGCTCTTAAAGATATGGAAGGAGTTTCTTAATGTGTTTGCTAAAACTTCGCCTTGGCTGCAAAAAACTATGAGTGCAACAAGTTGGAGTAATCAGCAAATAGTTTTTACATTTTTGATATTTTTTACATGTTAGGGATAAATTAAAAAAAATTTCACAGATTCAACTTAATATCAGAAAATTTATCAATCCTCATCTCTTGCCAATACGATCAACGTATTGGAAACTTCGACCAAGGTAACAAATATGGTAAGTATTGCAACCAACGAAATCGCTCACTATGAGAATTACTGACTAACTAAAGAACCATTTCCGAAGGCAGGGATTAAGAAAAAGACAAACCTAAGAGATAAATCTTCATCTAGAAGAGCTAATTTGGCATCGAAGATATCAGAATTTAGACAAGAACAAGCCACAGCATCTCAAGCAGAAGAAACATACCATGAAAATCCGTTATTAAAACTTGCAAAGACTACAAAGAAGGAAAAACAACAGGCCAAAAGTGCCAACTTTACTAATAAATTAATGAATAAAGTAACATTTAATCTTTCGAGTGGGATATCTAAATCATCAGCAAGAAGAAGAAAGAGAAAGGAAAAGGAACAGTTGAAACCTAAGATGGACGACTTGTTGAGTTCATTGCAAGAAACAATGACGTCTTCCACTGTTGATTCAAGTAAAACAACAAACATAGTAACATCCATAAATAAGAAAGAGTATATTAAATCTTCAAAGGAACACTTGAATAAACCAAATCCTATTAAATCATCCGGATATATGACTATTATGAAACAAGAACATAAGAATTTCAACAATGTGTTGAAAAGTTCTGAATTTAGAGCATCTCCATTTGATGCATTGAGAAATGCAATTCAACATAATATGAAATCATAGATGATTTATAGATACCTAAGATTTTTCTATCAATATAGTAGTGCAAGAGCGTTAGTTGGGAAGTATTGTTTTGTATATTAGACTGTATAGTAAAGACATTGATGTTTGTTAATGCTTTTATTGAGTTGTAGGAATTGTTAGCAATCCGTCGTTTATTTTTGCTTCTGTTTTTTTTGCAACACTTTTTTGAACTTTGGCTTGTCTCCATATACTAAGGATAACATATGAATTTTCAATTAGTAGAAGATTGGAACAAAGTAAAGGTATTGAGATTGAAACAAAGTAAAATATTGATCATCGCCCTGAAACCAATACGAGGTACAGTAAAGCTTCAACATTAACAATTTTTGTACTAAAACCTTAATATCTAATAGCACACAAAATTGACAGCACTGTCAAACCGCGAATTTATTGAGACGAGACAAGCTGAATTAAACTGTTAAGGAACTTTAATCAGCGATGCAAGTACGTGCTATTTTCTAGCTTTCTTGAAACACAGAGGAGATATTGCTCACTTCCTCGTCAACTGTGAGTTGATATCCATTAAGTTATTGGAAGATTTGTTCGTTGTTGCCACATTAAAGCGACAGTTTGTATCATTTTCAACTTGTTGTCAAATAATGTAAAACTTAAGAATTCAAAAAATGGTGTCTCTCGGTTTTTTTGGTCTGATACGATGCAAATGACCTCTCCCATAATCGGAATCGGTAGCAGTGGCTTTATGTCCGTGGATCAAATTTATGTTTCGTTTAAAAAACTCACAAAAGTAAACAATTAAGTCGCTAGAAGCATCCAAAAAGTACGATTGTATTGTTTTGAAAAGTTCTAATTACACAATAGTTAAAGCTAACCAAAAACTTCCAAAAATATGAAAGTGTACTCCACCTTCTTTCAAAGTTAACGTGTCCCTACATTATAAACATTGAAAAATGTTGGGTTGATTGAATTACCAAAGAATATCAAGTTTACTACAAGAAACATTGGAAACTGCTTCTTTACCAATCACGTACAAGAAGTTATGAAATTTTCAACTGCAAGTTTATTTTATCTTAATATCTTTTCGTTTAGATGTTTCTTTTTTCTTGTTTGGAAAGAAAAAAAAAAAAAGAAAAAAGAAGAGAAAAAAAAAATATTTTTTTTGTTTTTCTTAAAGGTAAACAAACGCGTCCCTTTCAATGAAAATTTTAACTAAAATTTTTAGTTTTACGGGAAAGAGATTTTGACTTCGCAACACAAAGCAGAGATTGGATGAATTAACAACATCAATAAAACAATAAACACAACAAACAAACAAAAAAGACGCAAAAGCACATAAAGTCGGTTTCTTCCATCTTTCAAAAAGATTTCAAAGTAGGAAAAAGAACATTTAGAAAATTTCAAAAACAAACAGAAAGAACCTTCGCTTTCATCAACATTCTATTCTGCGTCTCTTCCATCGTTTTTATATACCCATCCATCATCCCAAGGTTGAAAAAAAACAGCTAACGTTATCAAACAGAAAGTTAAAATTGCTTCATACAACTGATCATAAAACATAAAACTAAGTGTTGATTTTTTTTTGCCTTGAGGCTATATTACCCACATCATCCAATTGACATCCTAAAGAACTATAAAGAACTAGCCTTCGCCTGACATCTGACCCACCACGTTTACAATGTATGATAGGGATAATGTCACAATAAGTGATATCGACTATCCTATAGCAAATTCTACTCAAACTTTGAACAAGGACAACAATATGAACACGTCTCTCCTAGAAGATGAGGACCGTGTTAGTTTATCAACTGTAGCTACCGCAAACTTATCCAAAACAACTTCGAACTACTTTGCACATCAACAACAGTTAAGAATACATCCAGATTTCCATTATAACAAACATAACGAATCAATTTTTGATGACGAGAAGTTATTTCCTTGTTTACCAACGGAAACAAATCCATCGACAGAAGAAGTAGTGAGGTTTGATGATACAAATCGTGAAATGATTAATGCTGCCACATTAAGAGCATTGATTGTGCAATTAACATCTCCTGAAGTAATTGATTATAACCTAGTATGCGATTTCTTTTTAACTTATAGAATGTTTTCAAATAGCAATGAAATTATGGATTTATTATTAACTCGACTTATATGGGCACTACAATATATCAATTCCAATTCAGAACCGAATATACGGATCGGGAAACTAGTATTATTGAGAACTTTTGTTGTATTGAGGCATTGGATTATTAACTATTTTGTGGACGACTTTGATTCAAATAACTTTTTATGTGACACATTTACTAATACGTTGAACAAGATCACAATGGAATCCAATTTGATCAGACAAGACGATAACCAATTAGACCAAGCTACGATTGTATTTATATGTAAGATTTTAGGAGATTTGAAAATTCATTGGCTAAAATTGATTGATGAGTTTTGGAATTTGAACCTTGATTTAGAATCAATAACTTCAAACAAACAGCAAATCCTATTCTATCGTCTTCCAGAAACATTCGATTTGGGAAAGCAGAAGATTACAAAATCAAGCACCGAAATGTCAATTCACACAAATCCATCCTATCGTAGATCAGCCATGTTGTCCTTATATGACTTGAGAACTCACCATAAGATGATTATCTATGATAATAGTTCATCTGAAGATAATCCACAATTCTCGATGAAAAATCTATTAATGCACCATCAATCTTCAAGAGTGTCCATTAACAACAAAATACAATCAATTCAAGATGGAACTAAACAGCCAAAATCTTCATTTTTTCACACTAGACCGCAAACTCCACCAATCCGTACCGGTAGTACCTCACCTGACTCTCCACCAACTCCAACAAGGCCGGGAAGAAAAAGCACCAAAAAACGAAGGCCACTACAAGCTCACAATTACATGGGCATAAAGGACTCGGCATTAGAATTGAAGAAGACTAAAAATGTAGACCACCAGGAAGACTTTCAAGATGAAAATGATATTTACCCAAACTTAATGAGGACTCCAACAAGAAATCCAAGTGAAGGTTTTTCAACAAATGGGAATATCAAATTACCATCATCAAAAATATCCACAATTGTTCCACCAACACCTGCCAAAAAGATGGATATTGTTGTGGTTACCCCCATGTCAGCTGAGTCTACCCCTGAATCCATAATGCTATTACAACCACCTTCAAGAGCCTCAGTTTCAGAAAGTGATAGTTTATCGTCCAAAGGTTCAATAAAGAAGTTGGTTGATGGGTGGAGGAGAACAATTAAACACGAGAAGCGAGATTCTAATGATCCAAAGTCACAAGGCTATAATTCTAATCAAAATGAAAAAATTAATAAACTAATAACCAATGCCATCAACGTAATGGGCAGTTCAGATATTGGAAATCGTTTTGATGTATTGAGCGCAAAGATCATCGATGAGTTAGAGTTTTTGATACGACATTATATTGCTAGTGGAAATAACACAACTAATACCAGCACAATTGAGGAAAAAGACGATGTGTCTGATAATGGTCAAAGTGCAAGAATTGATAGTAGGTTGACTGCACCTGAAAGTGACGATTTATTTGATTCAATTATATCTCACGATGAGGAAGACTTGCAGCTGGTTAATTTGAACAGTGAAACCCACCATGCTAGTATGGATATTCATGATTTATCTGAATTGAACATAAAAAAGATAGATAATCTCATAAACGACAACGACCAAACTCCACAGGGTAACAGTGAATCAAAAGAAACTATAATAGACAGGATAATTCATTCCAATGGATCTTCTTTTCAAAAGGCAGCAAGTATTAACTGGAACGATGATGTCAACTTAGACTTGGAGAATTCACAAGAAAGATCAAACGTTGTAAGCAGTGGCGGTAATGTCGATCTTGATAAATTAGACGAACTCGATGATGCTGAAAAAGAAGAATTAGATGATTTCAATTTCCAGATTAATCCATATCGCAGTGCGATTGCAGAGAGTACGCATAGCATAGAGCCTGTCTCCAGTGTCTCGACTCCAAGTAATATGTCTCAATATGATGTTGATATTGCCGATTTGGGTATCACGGTAAGTCCCCAGAGAAGACAAAACCAAAGAGTATCAATTACTGACCGTTTGTCTAAGGAATATAGAAGGTACTCTAGATATTCGGCAGCTGGTTCCATGGTAATTAGAGAATCATTCAAAAGTTATCTCACTTATGACTCAGCATTTTCGTATTCTAATGAATCATCGCATTCAACCAAATTTGATGAGAATGTTGGCAACGGATTGAGAAAGAAGAATGCTTTTAACAACTTTCAAGCGTTAAAGAAAGATTTGGAATTGCCAGCGATTATCCCTACAAACACAGCATCAACAGCGTCTACTATGCAAACCTTCGGCACTAAATCTTCCAAGAAAACAGCTATAAGGATAAGTGTGTTACGTGCATTGAGTGAGTTACCATTTAGTCAAGCTAGCCCAGTTCAAGAAGAAGCGCCATCATTGTCCACAAATAATTCGGTATTTTCAGCCAATCCACAAATGTCACTGATAAATCACAATGAATCATCATCCAACGCAAGAAGTCAAAGTCATGAAGCTTCACTGGCTACTACCCATTCCACTAAGAATTCTGTTGCTATTCCTGGCATCAGTAATCATGTTCTCAAAGAATTGGCTGCAATCCCTGACGAGTTTTATTTTACAAATCCCATTGAATTTACATTTTTGAAATTAGAGGGCAAGTCACAAGCTTCTTCGAAGCTGACTTTATGTCGTCAATCACCAACAATCATTCAAGACGAGATCAAACTTAAAGATGATAGTGAAAAAGAAAACCAGCCAGAATTTGAGAATACGGTAGATATCATTAACCAAATCAATCATATTGACACAGAAGAAGCAATTGGTTTGACATCGTTTGACACTTCCCAGGAAGAACCTCCTTTGAATACTGGTTCCAATAAAATTTCTGTCAACCTATTGACCCCAATTGGTTCAAGGCAAGACTTTGAAAGTGATGATAGCGATCCGGTTACATCCACGCCTAACCAAGAGAACACCGTAACCAATCTCACACCGCAATTGAATGGTCCATCCCCTGGTTATGAATCTCCACTAAAGTTATTAGAAGCTTATCGTCCCTCAAGTGTGGTATTATCTGTCGAACATGTTATATATAATGGGTCTCATATTTCGTTTATTCTTTCGTATGACTCCATGTCATTAGCTGAACATTTTACTATTATCGAAAAGGATATGATAAAAGAAATTGATTGGAAGGATTTGATTGAATTGAAATGGAAGAAAGATTTGACCCCAACTACAAGTTGGTTGGAGATGATTGTTAACAATGACTATTTCAATGCCAATAGATCAGTTAATTTAGTGATTGCAAGATTTAATTTAATGGTTAATTGGATCATATCAGAAGTTGTTCTTAGTATGAACCAACAAGAAAGAATTAATATAATTTCAAGATTTATTCATATTGCTCAAAATTGTTACAGTATGCAGAATTATTCCACATTGATGCAAATTATCTTAGCATTGACTGGAGAAAAGGTTCAGAAATTGAAAACAACCTGGAGAAATTTACCACCCGGTGACATATTAATGCTTAAGAATTTGGAAGAAATTTGTCTGCCAGTGAAAAATTTCCTTAATCTTAGATTATCAATCAATCAAATGATTCCTTCAAAGGGATGTATTCCATTCGTTGGTCTTTACTTGTCAGATTTAACTTTTAATGCCGAAAGACCAAGTTTTATTAAGAAGGAAGGAACCAGTCTACTTGGTACATATGAGGAATATATTCCCATGGATGAAGATTTGATCAATTTATCCAAATTTAGAACTGCCGTGCATATTGTTAAATCATTATCACAATGTATTGAATGGTCGACCGCATACAAGTTTAAGATCCAACCGGAATTGCTTTCCAAATGTTTATATATCAAGAGTTTGGATGAAGAGGAGATGAATTATTGTTTAGGGTTTTTGGAATGAAATTTTTTTTTTAGTGATGTGAGTGAGTTGATTTACTTGTTGCTTTTTAAGATGTTATCCTTTTTAATTTATTCTATTAGTCTATTTATCTATTTAGGTACAACTTTTCACTTCGTGTTTTGTATATTTATAAATCTTATGCCCGTATTATTTAGTTTTATGTTATTTATTTCAATAGACAATTTTGTAATGATAAGTATTGATTTGTGCGAAGTTGATTGAATTATGTATTGTCAAAGATTTCAGTTAATGTGAGAAACAAGCGTTCCGTAGAGTTCAACTGCATAATTTAAGTCGATCCCTATAAGTCTACTTAACCCTTAAGAATTAAACTAAAAAAATACTCTCTAAGTACACTGCCGTGCGATTGAACGTCATCGATGTTTTACCGTATTTCCCAATGCCTATGAAATAGAATCGGAACAAAATCTGAGCAGAAATTTTCCTGACTGAAGCTTTTTCTTGAATTTAGAGAGTCGACAATTAAATAATTTCGTGTCTATGCAGCGACTAATTGATTTCATTAATACGAGACCATGTGAGAATTACTTATGAAGATACTGACCTAGTGTTTACCGTTGATCGTAGATGGAAGGGCATTAATTAGCATCACCAATTACAAGTGCAAGTAGTAGAGAAAATTGGGCTGCACTTTACATCTTCATTACTTGCAACACCCATAATATTCTAATACGATTCGTAATTAGCACTTGAAACAATAGGATTTTCTGGGTATAAAATTCGTAATCATCGTAAAAACTTTCGGGTACTTCCTATTTTGAGTCCGACGCCAGGAACCTTATTCAACTCAAGAAGAAAGCAACAAGCATAAGCAGGGGAATAGCTTGTCATTTTTATTGTTATTATGATTCTCCTCAAATAGGTACCGTAAAAATTGTCATACTTGCATTTGAAAAAACGTATTCGCTTAAATTGGTTTCTGGTGGCTGGCTGCATTGCTTTTGAATGTGCAGGTCGTTGGATGCAAAAGCGCAAAGAATTTTTTTTTTCTGTTGGTTGTGTTGCAGCTCGCTTATAAAACAATCTACAAACAATTCAATTTATAAATATACCAAGCAGTGATGTAAATGAACTAAAATTAATAGGCCAAATTTGGACTGAACCTTCATGTTGCTGAAGCAATTCTTCTTGGTATTTTATTTTCCTACACTAATTATTGAAAGGATGAGGTCATGATTTTATCTCCCAATTGGATGTTTGGTTTGATACTAGCAGAGTTTGAATAAGAGCAATCAATTGTGAATACTAATCCTTTGGAATATTTTTCTGAGTTAAGTAACTAACACGCATTAGTTTGACAAGTAATTTCAATCTTGTAGGAATGAATGCGGTAAATTATATCCTCTACATTTATTTGCATGACAAGGTGGCGTTCCCCTTTTGAACATCCCTGTTACACATTCCATCCAAAGATGAACACTTGTAGATGTCTTACTACAACCATTGCAATGCGTGGTAGTAGAAACACACTGATTTGCAACAGAAGGGACTTTAACTAGTAAAGCCTATTATATGGCAACAAAGACACATAAAGGGTAAGGGACAAGGTATTAGACTTGAGGGTATCAAACAGCAACCTTGTCAAATGCTTATGCCACATGAGCATCTACGAATCACGTAATAATTATATCTACATATCGTTGCAAGAAGTCACTTGATGTGCTGGTCCTTTCATCAAAAGCACAAACTTTCGTCATGTCAACATCAAGTCATGGATGTTTACAAAAGCCATGGTATATCTCAGGTGCATCATTTCACTTGAGCCCACACCAATGGAACCCTTATTTTGATAAAAAGTACGCCCCCACTCCTTTTTGAAATTTATATTGATATCAGATGAAATACAATTTTGTTTTGTGATAAATCGTCAACCCTCAAGGATTTGTTCTTTATGAGTTTGTGAGTTTCTACTAGAGTAAGCAACAAAGGTTTACAAAACAGTTGCTCTTGACGATCAAATAAGTCACAGAATGAATCAGATTTCTTGTTTCATTTGCAAAGCGATGGTATTTACACTTTGTGATAGAAAATGCCTCCGCCTACAATTGTGTTGACTTTGTTCTTTGAGTAATTTTTTACATATTGATGTGTTCTTATTTCTTAGAATTCCTTAGAATGTGATCGAGCCTGCATACATTTGAATGTAAATTTGAGTGTAGTTACGAGTCTAACGTTCATATGGATTTAATTAAACCTTAGAAAATATGAAGCCAGTAACGATTCTGAATACGAAAAATTAGACGATTCGTTAAGCCAGACGTTTGTAAAAATAATTTTTTATAGCTAGTACAATTACAATAACAAGCCAATTTGCTTTATTACAATTGTTTATGGTACTTTAGAATTGTGCATTTGGTAATAATAAAAAAGAAGAACCAGCCATTTTTTTTATTTTGGTATTTTGTTTGTGAAATTTTCGATATTAAAGCTTTCTACAAATTTTTTTTTTCGGGTGTGTACCTTAACAGAACCCCCCCCCCAAGACAATTAGATTTCCTGATTTGGATGAAAAAGGTTGTATTGACAAGCATTGGAAAAATGATATATGGAGCTGGTTTAAGATTCTTGGGGTTTATTACTGGTTGTTGTAGTGGCAGTCTTAATACCACATTCTACATTGTCTCTTGAGATAATACCCGTTTGTAAATTCTCTGGAATTATATTTGCAAACTGTTATATTGCTGGTTCTCCATTATCATTTTGATATTTTTGCAATTTTTCAAATTATAAATATCAAGACATATACCACCATCTCCCCCAATTGAATGGCCTCCCCTCCCTTTCCCTACCCAATTTAAAAGTTAAAACTATTTGTATTATTATAGAATATACTCAGTCAAACATTTGTGGACTCATTTAATTGAATTTACAAAATACTCACCCCAGTCTATCTTTGATATTAATCTCAACATTTTATTTGTACATTATTATACCATTCACCCCCAATATGAAGTTCAATCTCACTCAGCCATTACCTATCAATGAAATTATCGATAATCAAATATATACCTATCCGACATTGGACAATATTCTGGATACTCCAATAATCAAACGTTCAAAGTCAAGTAACAAAGTTTCATCAAGATCATTATCGGCGTTCTTTCGTACTCGTTCAATTAGAAGAAATGGAAGATACCAAGTGTCCAGACCAAATAGTCCAACACCAACACAAACTTCATTTCCATCCTGTGCTCCTTCGATTTCTTCTTGTTCATTAAAGTTTCTTCAAGAAGAAGAATTTTCATTCTTTTCGACATGTTCGGAATTGGAAAGTTTACCTAGTTTGACTGATGATGAAGAAGATGACGATGAAGAAGATTGTGATTATACAGTTATTTGTACTCCTGATGCTGAGCGAGTTTTTCAATATAACCAACAACCTAATACCAAAATTCAACCAGCTAACATATTGAATAAATTACAAGCTGAACATGATCGGATTAATATATTTGAAATTCCCGAGATTGTTCACAAGATACTTACATATGTTGATTTACAATATACTGAATTACCAGTGGAATTACCACCAGTTAGAAGAAGACCATTGAGCTATCAACATGCAATGTTGATTCATGGAACTAAAGAAATGGCCGAAAAATCACTTAAACAACCTGACTCAACTCAAACAAAAACCCCCAAACATCCATTGTTTAACTGTTTACTGGTGAACAGATTATTTAATAGGATTGCAAACGAGATAATATCCCTGAAATGTTATTTTGATTCCGAAGATAAGTTAAAAAGATACCTTCAAGTAATTAAATCTCCAAAATCTGTCAAATTCCAACCTAAAGTCCTTATTCTCCATAAACTTTTTCAAGCTAAACAATCTTGTCTCGAAACACTTGTTAATCATGCCAATTTTGAAAAATTAGAATGGCTTGAATTATACATGTGTCCCAAACTTTCCCCACCAATCAAAATCATAAATCAATGTGGACCCAATTTAAAGAAATTAGTAATCACAGGATCAAAATCAATAGATGATGATACATTAATCACAATTGCCAAGAGTTGCACCAATTTATCGACATTAGATCTTCGTGCATGTGAACAAATTTCCAATTTTGGTGTCTTTCAATTAGCTAAACATTGTCATAATTTACAGCTGATTAATTTTGGACGTAAAAACCGAGGATATTTTATTACTGATGCATCAATTGTCACATTAGTTAGATCAAATCCAAATTTACAAACTATTGGATTGGCGGGTACTGATATTTCCGATAGACTGTGTTGGGAAATTGCCAATTGTTGCCGTCGTTTACAAAGACTTTCATTAAACAATTGTAAGAAATTGACAAATGGTGGGATTCCAGTAATTCTTTCAATTCCAAAATATTTCTCCCGATTATCAGTGTTAGAATTAAGGTTTAGTTATATTAGCAATTGGAAACCTATTATTGAATTCAGAAGAAGACAAGAAGCTAAAGGGTTGGTAATGATTATTGAATTATGTGAAAAATTGATGTTACATGTTAGACAACAAGAATTAGAGATGGATAAGACTATTTCAAAGCTTATCTTTAAGGATATTCTGGAATGGCTTAATAATGATGAAGATGGTGATGTAAGTTATCATGAGCTTATGAAGCAAAGAAAGAATTTGATTTGAGGGTAATTAGAGTAGTATTGACTAGTTCTCTATAAGACGACCACCTAGAAGGGGGTTCGATTTTAATAAATACTGTAATATCAAATAAATTTGTAAAACTGGTAAAAATACTAGAAAGGCCAAATTTTTTGCAAGGATAGAAAGCAACAACGAGGTAACTTTCATAACCACCAAAGGATGATGGCAGCGGCAGCGTGTGAAATTTTTTTCACAGGAAAGTCCAAACAGATGCCTGATGATCTTCTTCACAGTTGTAAGGAGCAAATATATTATCATTGGCTAAATTCTAGTCCGCCTGAGCTGAAATATCACCACATGCCCAATCCAAAGATACAAGTTAGTTCGAGTTATAGTCATGAACGAGTTCAAGGTACCTTTGGGTTGCAACATTTAAGTTAAAAACAAAGAGAATTATTATAAGTCAGGCAGGTACAGTTGATATTGTAACAGATCATGGGGTCAAACCAAAATAACACAAACAAACATCCTTACCTAATATGCAAGATCATATGATTAAGATGTTTGTTTATTTGTTTATTTATTTATTACGGAATTAGCATACCGCCTTCGGTGCGTTGACAGAATTCACCAAGATTTTGACCACTGGGAAAGTACGAGTAGAGCTTCCAACGGGTTAGTCATAGCTAAGTAAGCGCAAATTCTTGAGTGTAACGGTTGCTATGACTAAAACAGATTCAGAAGATCTGTAACCAGTTATCTACCATACGATAAGATAAGATAATTTAATTTATAATTACAGAAATTGCAAGAAATATTATTATTGGCTACAACAAGAATGGGTTAATCGACTGTCTTATGATGATTGGCGGGCCTGGAATCCTTCGTTTTCTTTCTACTTTGAGATGTCGACGGTTTTTGTTTTGAAAAGGATACCACATGAAAAAAGAAAGAAAATCCTTCCGAGCCCTTTTGTAATGGGCATAGTAACAATTGGTTACGAATTACATTTTACTTTATTTCACGATAAAAGAAGGTACACACATCACAAAAAGCTCTCCTTCAAGTATAAATGTATGACTAAAAACAAGATGTTTCAGAGAAAGAGAGAGACAGAATCGACAAGTGAGTAGATGTAGGAAATAAATTACCGAAACCTCTGGTGAAATAACAAAGATGTTGTTTTGACAACGGGGGAGAAAACAATCACAAGAGGAAATAACCAATGAAATTAATCCAACTTCTCTCACTGGTCTTCATCCCCTATTGCAACGAGTAGTGAACAAGCTATTCTGCAGTGGTTGAATAGTGAAAGGCATTAGGATATCACTGACTTTAAAATAAGAAAATGAAGCCCTATGAGAGGGGTATAGTGATAATAAGGTTTGGTGAGCTTTTTTGATGATCTCGCCTGGGGTTGAATGGCACCAAGGTGAGACATTCGTATCATTCGTTTAATAAATTATACGAATTCACACGAAGAGGATAAGATGTTTCAGAAATTTGGTTTTCTTCCTGGTGATCAGCCAGTAGGTGAATCAAAAGGCATACAAACATTTCATCATCATCATCATCTTAATTTACAAAAGTTCTAGCCCTTGCAAAAGGCCGATCTATGACAAGGCAATAAGTGAAAGAACGCGTTTCGGATTTTTGTTTTTGTGGAGTTTTTACGTCGTAAATTCTAGTTTTGATTTCTTCTGTTTTCGATTTTTCTTAATTACTCTCTTCCTGTCTCTCAAAAGGATTTCCCAATTGGAATCAGATCTAAACTAAATAAGAACTGAGCACGTGACCAATTGTTTTTTTTTTTAATTCGTTTGTTTAAAAAAAAAAAAATAGAAAAACCTTAAGTCCAATTTTGTTACCTGGGTTACTTGTATATTTACATATTTGCATGATGTAATTAATAATAATAAAAATTTTTAAGCTTGATTCTTTTACTATTGTTCTTACCAAACGCATCTCAACATCCGTTTGCCGAGTAACCAAAAATAAAAAAAAAATAAAGGATCCAATTTTGTGTTATCAATTGCCATAAATGGAAGAAACCGGAAAACAAAGGTAAAGAATAAAGGGTAGTGTACTTTTTTGTTGTTCACACGTACCTTCAAGAAAGGACTCATCTCCAACAACAACCGATTTTTATTTTTTTTGTCTCTAGTTCATATGGGTAGACCTCTTCTTTCAAGTCTGGATCCCTGTTCTGTTTTATTTTGACAATTCACCTGTACATTTGTTTTTTTCCCCAAGAATGTGTCTGTCTGTCTGTTACCAATCTTTTTTTTATTTTATTTTAGATTAAGTCCTCCACTTAAGAACAGTAAGTTTATTTTTTATTCATAGTACACTACCTGTATATCATTTCGCCTCACGCACTACACAAAAAAAAAACTATAAAGCCTTTGCAACCCCCCAAACTTTTTTAATCTTAAACGGAAAGAAAGAATAACAGTTTTTGTAATTTTCTAATAATAATAATACCTATCTATATATCCCCCACGCTTTCAAGTAACCCCCCCAAATAAGGAATTTCTTCCCCAATTTTAACTTTGCTTGAACCAACCCACCCATACACCACCACCCACCATCAACACATACACCCAGCCGTTTAGTTACAAAACTGTAATCACCCCATTTAAATGAACCAGCTGCCTATATTACGCTCATCAGTATCACCTTTGCAGCTATATCCACCTCCACCATTACAATTGCTACAACAACAAAAGCACCAGCAACAAACACCACCACCGCCACAGCAACAGCAACAGCAA
Organism: Hemisphaericaspora nanyangensis; assembly: GCA_030557635.1. Classification (NCBI taxonomy): domain Eukaryota; kingdom Fungi; phylum Ascomycota; class Pichiomycetes; order Serinales; family Debaryomycetaceae; genus Hemisphaericaspora; species Hemisphaericaspora nanyangensis. Next base: position 262,875 of record JAKTPO010000005.1, on the reverse strand, counting down.
CTACAATTACAGCAACCAAGTCCTCAGAATAGCAAGAATAAGAATACAATCAATAGTCCATCTAATAGTATAAATTTCAATAGAGCAATTAAAGCAGTTAAGCATCAACAATCTAAACTAGACTTGATTGATGATACAACATTAACTTCATTACCATTGCCACCACCCCCACCAATTAAAAGATCTGCATCGTCAGCCGCATCCTCATTAAGAGGTTCTTATAGTACAATGCGGAATGTACGACGTGGTCTGACTGATACCCAATACAGTTCAGACCTATCTCGAAAATTCTTTAGCAATCGAGATGACGAAAAGACAGATGACGATGATGACAACCGCCATGACAATGATGATGATGACGACGACGACGAAGAGAACGACGATGACGATGTAGAATATATCGATGAAGAAAGCCAAGATCCTATAGTCTTGGTTGAAGATTATATTCCTCGAAAATCATCAGCACCTCGTGTTTCTCGACAAGAGTCATTAGCTAATTTTAAACAAAGACGATTGAATACTGATACAATTAGTGAAATATCATCGATAATATACGAAGATGATGTTGCTGTTGTTGATGGTTTTCCTACCGTTAGATCCAATAAACGAACTAATTCTTCTGAAGATCGCCAATTTACAAAATTTGAAGATTTGGAAGCAATTTTTGGAAAGATCCCCGGTAGTGATTTATTAAAATATTGTGATTTATGCGAGAAACCATTGTATGAAATATCATCAATTATAAACAATAGAAAGAAACGACTTAAACGAAATCATCAAGAATTTGTGTGTGGTGATTGTGCCGAGAATTATGAGGTATTTATTAATGAGTATGATGTACAAAGTAATATTAGCAGTAATGAAAGCAAATGCAGTAATAATAATAGTAATAACACTAATGAATGTTTTGAGGAAACTGTTGGTGAAAAGAAAGATGGTAAGAGAGATCGGTTATTAAGCATCTTTAGTCTTGTTAGATCCAAATATGACTTATCCAGAAGTTATAAGAAATCATCTGGACTTGTTAAACCAATCAGAAACCGATAGAAGTAACAACCATTATAACAATGTTGTGTTTTTATATGTAACTAATCTTCCAATATCGAGTATTTTTTTAAATTATTTTTTTTATATAAGAGTTTATAGGTGAAGTTAACACTCGAGAGCTTATTATAAATAGAACCATATTCCACGTTCGTAGCATTCTTGATTTGTTCATAATCAAGATAACCAAATTATGCTTGCTTCTCTTCATGAGAAGCTTCGGCGAATATTATATGATCTCGATTATCATACTTAAATGCCTTCAAATAATCATTCTGATTAACATTTAACAAATCTTGTAAATTGTTTTGAGTAGTTACATCCAGTGGAACAAAATATTGTTGAAAATTCAATAATTCTTCTAATGCTTTATTTTCAATATTCCAACTTACAATTTCATGATTAAACTGTTCAACTTCACTAGATATTGATGAAGTACTCATTTCATCCACTCCATCTTCACAATTCAAAGCAATCATCATATTTTCTAAATGCTCACCCCATCTTTTACAAGTATAATTGAAATAGGCATATGTTTTCAATATATCAATACCATCCCTAATTGCTTCTTCCAACACTTCCATATAATGTAAATCAGGTTTTGCCAGTTTCTTTTGTTCTAATAATGTAAATCCTAATATAATTGATGCGAAAAAGCAAGCACTTTGGATAGTGAATACTTCTTTACGAGAATTATTATGTACCGTGTAAAATTTCAATAATTTAATCACCAAAAAACTAGCCTTGATACAAGCTTTACAAAAACTCATTAATGAATGTTCATCTTTAACTTGTGATTTTGTTTCTGGTTTCAATTTTCGAGTAACAACATACACCAAAAATGGACGTGTTAAGGCCATAATCCCATATAATTGTCCAATATGAACAAATACTAATAAATAATTATTACCATTTGCACCCAGTTCTAATTGTTTCTCCAATGCAGCAGTTAATTGTAATTCTTGAGGTAATTGAATCGACCATAGTTTTAACTCTAATGCCAATAAATGAGCCCGTTTAATATTGATTCTTCCATCCTTAAAGATATTCTCAACAATACGACCATTTATAATCGCCGAATCACTGGTTGCTTTCTGAGACACTATTCTAATCCGTTCTTCTTCATCGGCATCTTCGTCCATAATGTCATAATTGGCATCATCATAATCATATCCACTCACCAATAATGGACGACCTAAATTGACACTACTAACACAATCACAAACAAATAAACTTCTCCATAATCTTCGTCTATGGTTTGAAATTTCCGGATTGGCAAAACGCGAATTTATGACCCGACGATGAAGTCCTAATGCTTGTGCGGTTCTAATAGCTATACCTAAGAACATCCATGAACTTGAACGATTACAACATGCTTGATAATAGAAATATTTCAAAAAATTGGCTTCGACCATCCATAATTTTCCATCATATATATTATCTCTCATTAATGTTTGTGCTCCTGCTAAAAATGATTCGGAACTAGGTAATTCCAATCCAACAATATCTGAAGAATATTCAACAAATAATGTTCCGATGGCAAATACAAGATGTAATAAACATAGTTTCCGTGTTGTTGCCTTGTAAGGATTTTCATATGTGGGGTCCACGATTTCTTTCATAAAGTATTTCATGTTAAAAACATAAAATGTATCATTAATATCTCTCTTAAATAAATCAATCAAAACCAATGCTACTTGTTTAGGAGGTAATTGGACAGGTAAAGCGCGTTTGGTGAAATCACTACTTTCATCAATAATATATTCCTGACCTGGATCATTGGTAAAAGTAGATGCACCTAATGTTTCATAAAATAATGACCGACATTCACTCAATAAAGAAAGAGCACAACTTTCACCAAAGAATCTCATGTCACCTGTCTGATTGTATAATATGCGTGTATGTTGACCGTTCAAATTCAGTAATCCCTCACTTTCTGACTCTCGAGAATTATTAAGTGCCTTCTTTATCTTGTCTATCGAGTTTCCATTTTGATTATCGTCGACCAAAGCATGTTGTAAGCTACGACATATGACTGATAAAGATACTTGTGGTTGTTGTGGTTGCTGTGTAGGTTGGCGATCACCTCCAGTAGTTGTAGCCGAAGAAGTTGAAGTGGAAGAATTCATGCTTCTAGAATTAGTGGAACCTATTGTTGATGTTGCAGTGAGAGGAGCTGAATTTGGTACGATTCTTGGTAGTATAACTGATTTTGGAGAAGATGACGAAGTAGTTGATCTCGAAGGTTTGTGGATCTTCATCCCATTTGTTATAGGTTTATTTAGCAAGGAAGGCAATTGTGCATCATCGGCACTAATTGTTGATGATAACTTTCTCGTTGTTAATGGTGATATTGGAGATGAATTTATTGTTGGTACATTTGACGTTAAGAGTGACGGAAGGGATTGTGAGGATATATCTTGTGCATGTTGCACTAAAGTGGATGATATTATTGAGTCGTTATTATTAGGGGATACTTGTGGTAGTGGAAGTGACGTTACATTCTGCTTCTGTTGCTGCTGTTGTTGCTGTTGCTGTTGCTGTTGCTGTTGCTGTTGCTGTTGCTGTTGTTGTTGTGCTTCAATATAAGCTTTAGATTTAAGTGAACGACCATCAACCTTTAAGTATGAACAATTAAACGACTTCAGTTTACAGAAATGACAAGGCAACTCTCCATTACATTTCATCTTTCTCTGTTTGCATAAATCACAAGCTCTCGAAACTTTCTTTCGTTCTGCAATTGGGAAAACTCTTGGTCTACCTTTAGGCCTTGGTGCATGATGATTTAAGGTTGTTGTTGACAGTTTCTCTGACATAGTTATTGCTGCCGTTGTTCTTTGTGGTGATGATCTTTCTTCAGTTGATATTCCATTCATAGCTGAAACCATTTTCTTTTATTTATTTATTGACTTAAAAATCCTCTTTTGTATTAATGTCTGATCTTCTCTGGCAAAGTAACAAAAACTTGTCTGTCTGTTATTTGAAAAAACAAAGAAAGAAATATCGTATATAAACAACTTAATTTGAATTATCCTACAATCGAAATAGCTACTTTATAGATTACTGGAAAGGTTTGTAGTATTTATTCAATGACTTGAGTCTCTTCCGTTACTTCCCCCCCCCCCCAACCAACCAATCAACCAAGAAATTGGGGGAAGTTTTTTTTAAAAGTTTATTTTATTAATTTGGGGGATTTTTTTAGAGAGAAGTTGATTACTAAAATAATATTTTCAAACTCGGAGTATTTTTGATCCCCTTCAAGAAAAAGCTGGGCTGATTTCTTGTGACTTTTTTCTTCTTCAAGTATATACAGTTAGTGTACGAAACTTTACATATGATTATCACCCCTATCAGATGATTCAGGTTAAACTAATCATATACTAGTACTCATAAACCTTATTCAATAGGGCATAACTCCCATGTCTCGGCCAAGCAGCAACATTATTTTTTTACTTTTTTAATTTATTTAAGACTTCCAGGATTTTGTGTTAAATTCCTTTCAATGTGGGGGAGGGAAAGGAACACAAAGAAAATTTCTTGTTTCGGAGTCGCGCAAGTTAACACGGCATTGGGGGTGGGACACACATGACGGAAATATCATTAAATAGAGATTCTGGTTAACAGTCATAAGGTCATATAAATTTATGAGTTCTCTCGAGTATATAAATACAGTATAAAAGCAGACCCCTGAACAACCTTCTATTGGTTTGTAGTGTAAGCCCTCGAAAGTAAGGAATGGTTTAGAGCATTGGAAACTCCGCCTACGGACTCTTATCTGCAATGCTACCCACTCCACGTCTACTTTAAGGAAGCATAGTCGGTATCTCCGGGTGCTGTATTCATTTCAGAAGGTTTGCCGATTACCTTCTGAGTAGTCTTTAACGGCAGCCCTGGTTAAGAAGTGGATATCGCAACTTACCACCTACTTAGAACGATACTCCTACTAATTTTACTATTAATCCGCCATTGACTTTGTTTTTGTTTTTGTGCGGTTTTTCAATATCCGATCCCATACGGTGTTGGTTATTTTCGTCGGTTGTTAATTCAGCAATTTGTTATTCATGTATACTTTAATATGTTATAGTATATATACGCTGTAAGAAAAAAAAACTCCATCTATTTTTGACAGATTTCGGAAATAGGTAAAAATACAATTTCCATTTGAGTGCCCCTCTTTAAATTGTTTACTCTTTCAAAAACTTCTCCTTTCTAGCAGCTTCATTTAGAGGTACATGAATGAACGAACGATGGAATGTGCTTAAACATATGCTCTTCAGGTTAAGATCTTTATTATCTCTATAGTTTTGGTTAAAATTTTCGTATTATAAACTATATTTCACTAGAACTAAGAATGAGCCAGTGTTTTTTTATATGAGTTGGAAAAAGTGATTTGAAAAATTCCTTTAATTTAATTGAAAATCAAAAAATTCTTCCCAAGGAACCCTTTTTATAATCTGGTTGTTAGACTTAATATACTAGTTAATGTGTAATTGATACGAATTTCTCAAAACCAAAGGCACACGACGAATATTCTGACTCAGTTTGCATTGTCAGTAAACAATCCCTGGTAAACAGCAAGCTGATTACTTTCGGAAGGACTACTTTAAACAAGCTTGTACAACCTTAGTTTAATTTTTCAAACTATTATGACTTCTCAAAACTAATAATATTGTAATTTAATTCATTTTGTGTCAATTATTTAGCGAGGTTGTTACAATTGGAAAAAATGTAAGCGCTTCCCATACTGGATTATACTTCATTATCGTAAACTCCAATAGGAAACACTCGACTCTTACAGTTGGTAGCTTCTTAGAAAGTGAGCTATTAGAAATTTACACACTAAATTGAATCATCATTAACCATTATGACTGACACAAGAGAAAAAACAGCTCAAGTTACATTAGCTTCTAGAACTAGAGCTCATTCTTGAACCAAGCCTAAGGTTAAAGCTGATCCACATAGCCTCCACATCATCAATTCAACAAGAACCTGAGATTAACCATGAGGAATTCGAAGAAGGCGTCGATGCTCCTCAAGCAGAAGTTACTCCACATATGCAAACTCCTCCATCTCATACCCAAAGTTCAGAAAAGTAGTGAACAACCGGAAAGTCGTGTTACTGCTCATGTACCTGGTTTAGATCTGACTGCTGCTTTGATTGCTGATCTTGTAGATTTTACAAAACTAACTGTAAACTTTTAGTGTTTATTATTAAAGTTTACGATAATAAAGTTTATTCAAGTATGGGAAGCTCTTAGTACAATTTCCCAACACGAATATTTAGAAAGTTTAGTAAAATTTTTCTTCAATTCATCTGGATTGCAAAAATTCAAACCTTTCTTAACGATTTTTCTGGAGCAGAAAATTGCTACGAACATTGGAACAACCCGGGGCTTTCTGGAATTCTAGATTGGAGAGAAGGAGGAGGAGGAGGAGGAGGAGGATGAGGTGGTGGTGGTGGTGGTGGTGGCGGTGTCGTCGATTAGTCAGAACTAATACAATGCACTTTTTGAAAGAGATGGTTGGGGAATTGTGCGCCACTGATCAGGGGACAGCAAAACTACAACATAATTCTTTAGATTCCCCACTATCGGTGAGTGTTCCCGAGTCTCAAGTATCTTCTTGAAATTGATCTGGAATAAACCAGATATATTTTCAAGAAAAGTAACCAAGCTCTAAGTTAAGAAATTAGTCGCATGACAAAACAATTTCTAGTTTGTTTTTGGTTTTAGTATAAAACTAAATGTATAAATGTACAACTATTAATTATTCTGCAGTAAATACTTAAAAACAATAGCAGAGGCCAAGATAAATAAAACAATCGGGTAAATGCACTGATAAGCTAAACCTAATATATTTGACTAATTATTTCATCGGGGAGGGGTGTTGGGGGGTGAAACGTCAACTGCTAGTTTGTTTTGAAAAAACCCTCGGCATATTTGGACAAGAGAAATCTTTTACTTTGGGCCAGTTGGATGCAGTAATTAACGTCAGTCATTAATCTTAGTGAACAAGCAAAAGGAGCGAGATGACTTAGAGGAATTATTGCTGCAAAAATGGCTTCTTATTTCATACGACATTAAATAAGGCAATGGCCCAATGGATCACAAAAACCACTCCGGAGTTTAGGTCGCAGAAAGACATTTCTTTTTGGCAGCCGAATCTTCCAGAGAGGGAACGAACGGCGACAGCAGATACGGTAATAAGTTTAAAGTAAAGTTATCCTGAAAGTATTAAAGGACAAAAAAAAGATGTTCATGCAAGATCTAACGGATAAATCACGGATAAATCGAAAGCGAGAAGAATTACTTCTTTCCTTTCGACCATCTTTATTGAGATAACAGATCGGACAAGAAAACGGCACCGAAGGGAGGGGCATTTGTTTGCTAAGCCTACTTACTGGTGATATGTATTGTATTTAATAAATTTCTATTAAATTGGTGCAGTGACACTTAATCTCTCGATTGTCGCAGTAACGAATTAGACAAGTTTAACCTAATTGTTTATGCAGTGTTTTGAATGTTTTATCGTGAATGCAAAAAAACAAAAAAAAAATTCCATGTGATTTGCGAGCTATCTTACATGCTTACGTACGTTAAATTATTATAGAGAAAGTTGAGTCCCGCCGAAAAACTCTAAAGGAGACATTTATCATAATAGCGACATGTCTATTTGGTTTTCCAAGAAAAAACCCCTCCCTTCCTCTAGTCCAGCAATAAATAAACATAGTTTGCCCCACCACGTTTAATGATTGGATTGGATTGATTTCGAACTATTTAATAATGTTAATCAAATTTGTTTATAAAAGTTAATCTATATCCCATTGAAAATTTAGACTGCAATATTATTCCAAACGAGAATCTCTTTTTTCTCCCCTTTACATCCTCGGTTGAACTGAACTTTTGACACACAGCAACTCAGAAATATTATTTTAAAAGGGAAATGTCAAAAAAGAATAAGTAGCAATATTGAACGAATTTCGGAGAAGTTTTGTTTTATTGCGTACATACACACATCTAAGATTTTGTGCGTGTTTTCGATTTGGATCTGGATGTGGATCTTAATACGTAAGGCAAAATGAAGTGGTCTTTCTTAGAAGGTCGAAACTATTGCTTTACCCCAGAATTTCTTTTTCTTTTTCTACGTGTTTAAATAGCCACGCCGTTTGAATTGACTCGAGCCTACGGGAATAAATTAAAGTTTATGCGAATTATTCCGAGACGGGTACATGTTGAATAACTCAGTGAATTCTTAACATGTAAGTTTTGTTTTTTAATCTTCCAACTACTCTTTCTCGGGGAGTTGACTCAGTAGTGGTATGAATTTTATTTTCTTCCAATAACAATAAAGGAATATGGAAGTGTGTTAGAGTTGTTCCTTTTGATGTGTGGGGATAATAATATTTTAAAATTTTGACATTGTAATTAGAACAATAAAATAAATTTTCTTGAACATTTTTTGTTAAGGGGAGGAGAGTATGCGACATTTTTATGAATAAATAATTATTTTTTATTTTCAGCACTTTATGCGTTGTTCCTCCTCCACCCTTTTTTTAATTTTATGGTTAAAGTTCCCCCAAAAAGACAATAAAATATAATGAAAAAAAATAAAAATAAAACAATAATTAAAAATAAAAACTTGATATAAAAACTACAAAGTCATCGTCATAAATCCTTTTAAGCAGTGCTTTGTTTCGATTTTTTGAAAGTGTGATTTTTCATTTATTTTCAATCAGACAGTCAATTTTTCCTTATTAGATCTTCAAAGATTTCTTTGAAGGTATACATTTAAATACTACAAACACAGACATCCCCAGACAGACAATTTCTTTTTTTGAATAAATCTGAACTATACATTTTTTTAAATAAATGTCACAGGATTCAGACACTGTCAACAATAATAAATCAACATCAGACATAACAACCAATAAGGTGAAGGAATCAACAATGAACAAGAAGAACAATTCAGGAACAACAACAACAAGCGATGGCAACAATAAGGATTCCACGACCACCAACACCAGCAACAACAACAACAAGCCAAAAGCATTTACGATTAAATATAAACGACCAAGAGGATCAAGAGCTTGCACAGTATGTAGATCAAGAAAGGTAAGGTGTGATGCTGAGATTCATATACCTTGCACCAATTGTATAACATTCGGTTGTGATTGTATACTACCAGAAGCCAAAAAGAGAGGTAATCAACCAGGTGAAGCTAAAAAGAAGAGACAACTGGCTGATGGAAAGGAAAAACCAACAAAGAAACGAAAGAAGGACGTATCAGCAACAGCAGAAGCAACAGCAGAAGCAACAGCAGAAGCAGAAGTAGCAGGAGTCAAACAAGAGGAATCAGTCAACGATACCATCAGTGCCTCTACTAGCAATGATTTAATAGATCCATCAGTCACAACAGCTACTGCAACCAAAGCTACCAAACCTAAATCTTCCAATAATAATAATGGCCTCCACAACCACAACCACCGTCAAGAATCATCACGAGCTATTCCAGTATCAACAGTTTCTTCGACGCGTCTAAGTGGTCCAATATATAACATTTCCCAAATAAGTGTTCCACCATCATTACATTCAAATTACAAGAATCGTCCATCAATACATAAACGTGAAATGCAACAAAATACAGACACAACCACAAGAGCTAAAGGTGGTTCATTAACCTTTCTTGGCGCTTCCTCAATTGGTGTCGTGCCTCAACAGATTGGTGATAATCATATACAATTGACAGAAGACGTGTTTGAAGAATCAGATACTTCTTCCTTGGATGCTGTTGAATTGGAGATTTTGAAATTGAGAGGGGCGTTTTTATTACCAAACAAGGAATTATCACTTGATTTAATCAATGCTTATTTCGAACATGTACACCCATTAATGCCAGTGATTAATCGGACGATGTTTATGAAGAAATTTAATGATCCTGATGATAGTCCAAGTTTAATGGTTTTACATGCAGTTTTATTATGTGGATGTAGAGTATCGAAAAACCCATTATTATTGGATTCAAAGGGTACTAAGAATTTAGCAAGTTTAACATTTTTCAGAAGAGCAAAAGCGTTATATGAACTGAATTACGAAAGTGATCCAATTTCAATTATACAGACCTTGATTCTACTTGGGTCATATTGGGATGGACCTGAAGATGTGACCAAGAATTCATTTTATTGGACAAGAGTTGCCGTGGGGGTTGCTCAAGGGTTTGGATTCCAACGTGATGTGAATAATAATAAGAATTTGACCATATCGGAAAAGAAATTATGGAGAAGGATTTGGTGGTGTCTTTTTGAAAAGGATAGAAATGTTGCTATTGCTTTTGGCAGACCAATTATAATTGATCTTAATGATTGTGATGTTCCTATGTTAACGATTGAAGATTTTAATGAAGATGATCCAGAATTGGGGATTGTTTCACCATATAAAGTTGATGAAACTCAGGCATTGTATTTTATTCATTTAGTGAAATTGGCAGAAATTACTGGTATTATTATTAAGCATCAATATAGTGTTAAATCGGAATCAATGAAGAGAAGAAATGCATTTTCGATTATTGAACATTGCGATATGTTGATGGGTATTTGGTTTACGAATTTACCTCCACAATTGGTCTTTTCATTAGCAGATAACGATACCCAAAATTTCTATTCTTGCTTGTTAAATGCCCAATATTATAATCGATTATATTTAGTACATAGATCCAATTTGATTAGAATGGCAAGATCATCATCTACAAATCCAAACAATTATAAATATCCAAGTTGGGGTATTTCGTTCCAATCAGCAAGAATGATATCTATAATCTCCAAGATTTTATTAGATCGTGATCAAATTCAGTATGTACCTGCCATATATGTATACATTACATTTAGTGCATTAGTTATGTTGATTTATCATGTTGATTCGACTAATCCAGTTATTGCATCTACTGCATCAGATTCATTATTTGTTTCAAGAGCCGTTTTGAAAGAATTGGTTCATTACTGGCCTATTGCTGGTGTATTGATGAAATTATTTGATAAATATGCCAATGATAAATTTAAACGAGAACAAGTTATTGCTAACGGATCAGCAATTGCTGAATATAAAGAAAATAAAGAACGAAATAATAATGGAAGTCCTATGCAATTGGAACAACAAGATGATAATAACCATAATCATCCCGGGCCAAAACATACAATTGCTCAACCTACAGCTACACAGGTTAGCAGTAGTCGATCGTTATTTTCACCAGCATCGTCATCTACAGTTTCTGGTATTTCTCCACTTGGAGGTGTATATGGTAGCTATACCAATTTGACTACTTCTGCCATTAGGAATGTTCCAACACAATCGCAACCTCCACCACAGCATCAACCTCAACCACAACATCTTCCACATATTCCACCTAAGCAAACTGAAGTTGAAACTCCAAATATCGAAGATTTGATCCAGCAATACAAATTACCCAAAAAGCTTGCTGCAACTGGTGATTCTAGTGATAAACCAACTACAAGTGAAACATCTCCATCATCATCAGTAAATTCATTCCCCGATATTAATTTGGTCACTGATAATGTTCAACATAATCAGAATTTCTTTGCGAATTTTGAACCTACTCAATTATTTCCTAATTTTAGTCTTCCTCCAACTAGAGCACAGACACCTGGACAATTGGATGAAGGTAGCGGTAGCGGTGGCGTTGGCGGCGGTACGATTGGAAGTAATGTGTATAGTTCCATGCATCAATCGTTTGATCATGAGGAACAACAACAGCAGCAGCAGCAGAATCATCAACAAGAGCAGCAAAATGTGGAACAACAACAACAACAACAACAACAACAAGCGCAAGCGCATCATCAACAACAACATCATCATCATCAACCTGATGATATTTTGAATCCAAATACTCCTGGATTCCAAACTAATTTCGTGGATAGTTCATATATCAATATGAATTTACAATCTGGGCTTGGGTTAGACGACAATTTAGGACAATTATTTAATTTATACAACCAATATTAGGGGTGTATATGTTTTGTATTAGAAATTATTTGTATATATGTATATATATAACTTATATAATGTAATTTTATCCCTTTTCATGATCATCCCTTCCAAAACTTCTTCTTCTTTGTACTTTTCAATCGTTTCAAATTATCCAAAATCTCTTCCCGTCTTAATTTCTGACTATATCCAATAAAACTTTGAACAACATTTTCATAAATTTCAAATTCAACTTTTAAATCTTCCATATTCTTTTGCCAACAACTACTCAAGACCAATAATTCCTGGAAATGAGAATCTAATTGCGTTAATTTATCATCAACTATTTCAGGTAATGTTGCATTTTCCAAATATCCAACACTAACATTATTCAAATTATCAAATTCAATTTTTGATAATGTATCCAAAGTCAGATTTATCATTGCTGATTTTTGTTCTTGATCCATATGCAATTCTGAATATGGTGGGATTGGAAGTCCTGACCAATCAATATCTTCAGCCACTACCGATTTTCGCCTGATTGAAGTGGTAGTAGTGCTAGTACTAGTAGTGGCAGTATGTGAAGGTGTGAGTTCTGGGCGACGATACGGTTGTGGTTGAGCGGAGGTATTGTTGCTGCTGCTACTGGTAGAGGTGGTGGCATTTAATTCGTCGAGGTTGATGGGTATGCCAAGTTTTATCAATAGGTTGTGTCTTATTTTCAGTTTTGTCCAGCTGTGAGGATGTAGATATGGCATGGTTGAGAGCTGGTTATAGATTGTTTGTGAGCGGTCGGTAAGTAAGGTTGAGGTGACTGCTGGTTCATCAGTTGTGGTTTCTTCCAGGATGGATGCTTGGGGAAATAGGTTGGACATTAGGTGGCCTAGTTTCTCATTGAATTGGGATTTATCGGCAAGAGCATCTTCATGAAAGGTTGTGAACGGTATTGCTGTTGTATTAGTGGAGGAGGAAGTTGTTGTTGTTGTTGTTGTGGTGGTGGTGGTGGTGGCGGCGGTTGGTGCTGGGATTTCCTCTTTTGGTTCTTCATATTCAACATCATCAAAGTCGCCAAAGTCATCGTCGTCATCATCGTCATCGTCGTTAGCATTACCAGCTTCATTGAAATCGTCGAAATCATCGTCGTCGAAGTCGTTATCGTCATCCTGTTCTTCATCTTGTTGTTGTTGTTGATGTGTTGACTCATGTTCACTGTGTATGTCTGGTTGTGATTGTGTATCCAATTTAATATCAACATTATCATCATTCAATTGTTCATTAACTGAATCAATTACTTGATTTAATATCTCATTATGACTATCTTCTTTACTCATTGTGTGTGTTTCACTTACTTACTCCTTAATGTTAATCAATCAATCTCTTTCTATATGTTATATATCTTTATCTTTATCTAATATGGTTAAATTATTATAGTTTCTTTTTTTTTCAAATTTTTCGAATTTTTCAAAATGTCAATTGCAAAATATTTCAAACAAAAAACTGATATTCATTATCAACATCCAACTACTTCTCCATAGTATAATAATGACCAGCAACCACATAGTCCTTTTTTCAATAGGAAACCCAGGCCCAACTAATCGCCACTCAACTGGCCACCTCATCCTCAAACACCTAATCCAGTCAATCCCTTCTCTCAAACAACCAACCAAAAAATCAACTTATTCAATCACTTCGTCAGAATCAATAACTTGTATCAAATCAAATACATACATGAATGAATCTTCCAAAGCATGGCAAAAAGCAATGAGCGAAATTAACAACAGGAGCTCTATTATTTTAATCTTGTATGATGATTTCGAAACCTGTTTGGGAGAAGTTAAGCTAAGTAAATTTAACAAAAAAAATGAATCACATAATGGTATTAAAAGTTTACGTGTAGTCATGATGGATAATGTTTATTTTACTAATGTGTATAAATTAGGTATTGGAATTGGTCCAAAGCCTAAAAATGCTAGTCGTGAAATTATGGCAAATTGGGTTTTGAGTAAGTTTAAACAGGAAGAAATGGAGGTGATTGAATCAACGAGTGTTTCAAAAGTGATTGCATATGTTGATGAGTTAATGGAAATGGAAATGGAAGAGGTGGAAGAGGTTGATGTTAGTAAGTTGAATTCTAAGATGAATAAGAAGTGGAAGGCAATGGATGGGAATGTAAAGTGATGTTACAGATTGTCATTAATGAGATAGGGTTTTTATTAATGCTTCAAGTGCTTGTGGGGTGGGTGGTAACTTACCCTTCGCTTTTCCGTTCGGTTAATTTCCCGTCACGAACTATCTACTAAGTCTTGGATACCCAATCCTTGATACAAAAGAAAGAATCGCAAAATCAGGGTCAGATTCTTACTAGACGATAATTTCTACCCTATAAGTTCGATCTGTTGTTCTTAACAATTGTAATTGATGACAATGAACTACTTTCATACAAACATATACATTGATTGAAAAATCAGAATCCATAAACCCTTTCTCGTATAACAAACGTCTATACATACACATATATAAATTAAAAGTATAATAATTATAAATCAACTGTTTTTTCTTTTCCCTAATACACCGTATTTCTTCTGTGTTGAGTATACATACTATTCCCATTCTCATAATATCCATCATCACCATCGCCATTAGCAATTACACTCAACAACCCATCCCCATTCCTATTCTCATCCATAACCTCATCCACCATCATTTCCTCCTCTTCTTCTTCTTCTTCTTCTTCTTCTTCATCGTCATCTTCCTCGCCATCAACAACCGAATCTAACTCACCATCCAAGGGAAATTTCACCTCATTATTGTACTCTTGCTCAGCAGTAGCAGCCTCATAATCATCATCAAACATATCCTCCAACTCTTCCACAAAACTCCTACCCCTCATCATCCTCATCGCACCAATTACACCCTTCTTCCCCCTCTCAATCAGTCTCTCAACCCCCAACCGATGTTTCACAAACAATATCCTAGGAAACATTGATTTTTCACCCTTGATCAAAATCTCCAGCATACGAGCTTCAGTAGGATCAGAAAGAATATACCAAAAATCATGAAATTTATTCCGGGGCCAAATTGTAATCGACCCAGTAAAAGTTTGTAACCAAACATTTGACCAATCTTGTTGCAATACATGAGGCAACAAATCTAGAGATTTAATAATTTGTAGCCATTTCTTAATTTCAAGTCGAAATAATTGTTCTAATGCAGTTGCAATAAACCCCCCACGAAAATATGCATATCGTTTATTTTTAATTTTATGATGCGGAATGGCAACTGGACGTCCTACAGTTCCCTTGGGAGCGAAAAAGAATAAGGAGATGTGTGGATTGACTTGGGAAACAATTGTGAAATTGACATTGTAGTAGTTATTTAATGCTTCTATGGGTATATCTGTTCTCAAAGACCCGTCACGCCATTTATTCCCCAATGAAAACGGGACAATTTCATGATCCGAATTGGGATGTTTTGTCATTAATACCACTGGATTTAAGATACCAGGAACGGCTGAGGATGCGAGTAGACTTGACCAAATGATACAATGAGGTGCTGTTATGTCATTACATAAAATCACGGGGGAATGAGGGTCAGCCGGCACGGTTGATATATTAAGTTTTCTTCCTGTCCGTTTATATGCTTCTTCAAATGTGGTGGACCCCCTTGTAAAGAAATTTGATTTACGGGCCCAAGCAACTGCATCAAATCTTGCACCTGTTTTCCAAAGTCTAGGGATCCAAATATACCATGGATCTTCACATGCTGTAATTTTACGAGCTAATTGAGGTACGAGGAGTTTTTTTAATTCTTCATTTGTACGGGTACATAATAACCCTGCTATAAGTCCACCACCTGAGGTTCCTGATATTATATCTGGTAATAAATCTTGATCTAATAATGCCTTGGCAAGTCCGAAATGCGTATATGAAAAGCAAGCACCTCCACTTAGACACAATGCTGTTTTCCCATAATTTTTCAGAACAATTTTGAAGAATTTATATTTGGAATCAATGTCGATTGTGTTGGAATTTGTAATTTGATCAATGCATGTGATTATTTCTTGATAATATTCTTCTACTAAATCCTTTGTACCAAAATATCGATGAGAATATAATTGACGATTTTCAATACCAGCAAAGTTTTTCTTTAAACATCCTTGAAGTAATAACATTAAATCATGATCATTATTTGATTTACGTAGTCTTTTAAGTCTAACGATACTTAATTTAATAGTTTTATAATCATAATAAGAAAATTTCGGATTTTTAGACCATTTATCCAAATGAAGATATTTATCCAATGCAATTGCATTTTTAACCCATTCATCATACGTTGTTGATGCTCTTAATTTATCTCTTAATCTCTTACGTTCACCTACCCAAGTAAAATAATATTCCAGTAATGCAACATATATTCTAACAATGAAGTATAATGTTCCTAAGATACCAATCCAGGAGATTACAATGATCAATATGGGCCATCTTAATAACATATATGTTGAATTATTTCTAAATTCATTTTGTAATGCTTGTATTGTATAGTCAATCTTTGCTTTTGGTTTTCTTGATCCTTTTCCTTGTTTGTCGTTAGTAGTTGTTGTTTCATTTAATACTGGGAACCAATCACTTTTTGAAGTAATTAGATCAGGTTTAGTAGTGAATTGGTCATCGTCATCGTAGTCGTCATTATTATTATTATCACTATCTTCATCAGTAGCAGTAGTCGCAGTAGCAAAAGATGATCTTGCAGTATTGAATGAGTAGGTAGAAGAAGGTTTTCTTGATAGTATAGAAGGAGTTAATAAAGAAGAAGAATCTTCATTCTGATTATCATCCCATATTAAAGCTTGAGCAAATGCACTTATATGATGTTCATTGATGTAATCTTTATCTTCTTCAAAAAGGGGAATTCTAGGGGTAGTAGTTGTAGTAGTAGTAGTAGTAGAAGTAATATTAGGAATATTAGGAATAGCCATTAAAAGTTATAGCAAAAATATTGATGAGTTGTGTACAAATTATAATTTATACTCTAATTTGAAGTCAAAAGGTTAATTAGGGATATTACAAGGTTATATATATAAATATATAAGGTATTAGGGATATCAAAAGGTTAAATATATATAAACTATATATATAAAGGTTAAATTTATATATCTGTGTAATAATAAGATCATAAGATTCATAAAAGAAAAATTTAAACTAAATTGTCACGTGATTTCAACTAATGATGATGATGATTAATTTAAGTACAAGCACAATAAGAGATAGATAGAGATATATAAAGAGAAAGAAAGCGTAAGTGTAAGTAGCATACATATGTGATTTATTCATTTTGGTAGATTATGAATGTGTACATACACAACTACTTACTTACTACAATACAATACAATACAATACAATACAAAAGACCTTGGAGGTAACAAATAGACGACACATATAACAACATATAGCAAACCCCCACACCCCTTATTACTTACTTTACTTTACTACATATTATATAATACTCCCTTTCTATTATATATCTGTAGGTATATTATATCTATATCTATATGTATGTCATATGTGTAGTCTTATAGAGAGTTTTCTATTCACACACTTAAGTTTTGTTAAAGAGCACAACAAATTTCAGCAAATAAATTTTAAATTTTTTACAAAGGGGGGATGTGGATGTGATGTGATGTGATGTATTAGACAGAAAGATATTAGACCTAGACTGACAGCTATATATCACACCACATAACATCCTTCACATTCACCCTTCTTCCCCAATAATAGTAGCTTTTTTTTTTGTTTACCAAACATGACAATCAAAATAGATACTGTCATCTTAGACATTGAAGGAACAGTATGTCCAATCACATTTGTCAAACAATCTCTATTCCCTTATTTCCTTGCTAAACTCCCTATCCACTTATCTTCCATTAAATTCCCCATTGATTCTATGTCATCAGATTCAACAATTCAAATCCTTTCATTATTACCTCCGCAACAACGTACTGATGCCAATACAACTTACTCCCATTTCAAAAATTTAGTAGATAATGATATTAAAGATCCTATTTTAAAATCATTACAAGGTCATATTTGGGAACAAGGATACAGGGAAGGAGAATTAAAGGCACCGGTATATAATGATTCAATCGAGTTTATTAAACTGTTTAAACAACAGGATGGTGGTGTTGGTGGTGTTGGTGATGATGATGAGGGGAAGATATATATCTATTCTTCAGGAAGTATTAATGCTCAAATATTGTTATTTAGTCATGTTGATGACAATAATGGCCAATCAATTGATTTGACAAGTTATATTGATGGATATTTTGATATTCCAAGTTGTGGGTTTAAAACTGAATCATCATCATACAAGAGAATTTTGGATGATATTAATAAATCTGATTCTCCCGAAACGGTATTATTCTTAAGTGATAATGTTAATGAAGTTAAAGCTGCTCTTGAAGCTGGTTTACAAAGTTATGTTGTCGTTAGACCTGGTAATGCTCCATTATCTGATGATGATAGGGCTAATTATAGATTGATACATTCATTAGATGAATTGGATCTTTAGTAGATTTCCTACATGTATAATGTGCAGTTTAATTAATTAAATAATCACACATTTTATATAATGTACACTTTGAGAATAATAATCTAACTAGCTACCTACCCTACCTACTACTTTTATTCTTTTTATGTGTCTCTAAACAAAATATCAGCAGCTACTTCTTCATTCTTATCACAAGCTAAATACACTTGTATGACTAAATCACGCTCAAATCCTAATTCACATAATCTATTGATAGCATCTTGATCTTGTTCAGATAATTGAATAGTAATTGGCTGTCCTCCTCCTGCTGCATCACCAGCTCCCGCTTCACCACCACCTTCTTCTCCTTCTCCTTCAAACTCAAACGCAAAATCATCAGCACCACTACCCAAAATAGTTCTAATAAAAGCTTCAGGATCTTGTTGGATCAAATTGGCAATTTGAGGATTTGAAGCTGCTAATTGTTCTAATAATGGTTGAATCAATTCTGGATTAGATTGTAATGCAGATCTTAATAATTGCATTTGTTGCTCATCTCCCAATTCACCAGCTCCACCACCAGCAGCTCCACCCGCGCCAGCAGCAGGTGCACCAGCACCACCAGCACCACCACCTTGTTGCTGAGCAGCAGCTGCGGCAGCTGCTGCTTCAAATAAGTTTTCACCATGATGTCCTACATCATCATCATCTTCTTCATCGTCATCTTCATGCGTAGTATCGGCAGTAGTAATTGCATCACCAGTGGCACCAGCAGCTGGACGACGCTGTTGCAATGATTCAGGAATCCCAGTGATTAAATATTCAACTGCACGATGAGGATTATTGAATGCTGCTCTTAAGGCTTCTTCAACTGCTGGTCTCTCATATCCCATTTCCATAATATTCAAAATGGTAGCTTCTCTTTCCAGACCTAATGCAAAAGTAGATTCATTAGAACCGGCCACAGCAGCAGCAGGTGCATTAGTTTCTGAATGTACTGGTTGTTGTGCTTGTTCTTGTGCTGGCTGCGGTTGTTGTTCTTGAGTAGTTGTAGAACCTGAAGCTTCAGCACGAGTTGAATCACTAGTAGAAGCAGATTCTTCAGGGTTTGGAGTACTTATACTTGGAGTAGGAGTCTTCTTGGTACTTTTTGAAATCATAAAGATAATAGAAGCACCATCTTTAACTTTGAATGCTTCTAATGGTTTATCATCTTGTAATACTTTACCGGAATAGACTAATTTTATTTGAGATGCTTCGCAATCTTTTTGCTGGGCTAATTTTTCTTTGGCTGATAATACCTAGAAACATATTGTGGATTGTTAGTAGAGTTTTTCGTCAAATGATTGTTGGATAATGGTTATGTTGGATGAATGAATGGAATAGGGTGAAAATACATACAGTATCAGATAATTCCACTTCAATTGGAATTGTTTGTTTTTTAAAATCTCTAAAGATAATTTGCATGGTTAAATCTCTCTTTAGGGTCTCTTATCTATATACTACTTCTTACTCTAATAATATACAATATATATATAGATGGGTTCTTATGAATTTGAATTTGTTTATCCTTGTGTGGCAATTTTTTTTTTTGCTTTGGCTTTGTTGGTGATGGATGGGAGATTTTTCAATATCAATTGAAAAATTCTTTTTAAGAGATTTTTCTTACTGATATTCATGAAGCATATATATATAAATCGTATATGTAGTAACTAAACAATGTCAAGAAGATCAAAGACACAATCTAGAGTAAGTGGTCCTAATTCTGCATTAACAGAGTTCTTAAGAAATGAAGGTATAACAGATTCATTTAGACAAAGAAGACAAAGAGGAAATCAATTACCCCAGGATGAATCAACAACTACTCCAACAAGAACAACAACAACAACTTCACAACAACAACAACAGGATGACTCAGAAGTTACAACACCTAGTACAACAACTCCAGTAGCAGAAGAGTTACAAGGTGAAGTCGACGATGAAATTAAACAGATAAAACGAGCTGCCAAACGAAAGTTACGCGCGGCATCTAGATCTAGATCTAGATCAAGACGCGCCACCGCTCATGGTTCTCCAGACTACAGCAGCAGTAGTAGTAGTAGCAACAGCAGTAGTAGTAGTGATGATGATGATTATGACGACGACGATAACAATAGAGACTTAGACGACCTTTCGAATCTAAAAAAGTTTGGTAGCGAAGATATTTGTGTTGATTGTGGTAATCAATTCCAACTCACAGTTTATTCACGTTTCTTATCAGAGAAATCAGGATATATATGTGATTCATGTAATCAACTCCTCAAGACTCGAGAAAGGAAAGCTAGAGCAAATCAATTAAATGCTCGTAAGAAACGTAAGAGAGTAGCTCAAGCATTATTAAATAAGACTGAAGTAAGATTACCAAAACTTCAAGATATATGTATATCAAAAATCACCCAAAACATTAATGATGTTGATATATTGGGAGATATTGGTACAATCAATATGACTAAAATTTCAAAAATCTTATCGAAAAATCGATCATTAAATGATAAGACAATTTCATTATTCTTATCACCGGATCTTAAACATTTGGAATTTTGGGATTGTTCAAATGTAAATTCAGATTCATTAAATAAAATCGCTTCCTATTGTCCAAATCTTGAATCATTAACTCTATTCATGTGTGGTCAATTACATAATGATAACCTAGAATATTTCAGTCATCATCTATCCAAACTCACCCAATTATCCCTAAATGGTCCCTTCCTAATCAGTGACCAAGCGTGGCAAGAATATTTTGAAATCGCCGGCAAGAGACTCACAAAATTTGAAGTCCGTAATACCCATAGATTCACCAATGACTCACTAATCAGTCTCCTAGAAAATTCAGGATCCAATCTTACATCACTAAAACTATCACGACTTGATGGAATAGATTCACTACAAGTATATTCCCTCATCCCACATTATCTCGCCACATCAAAACTAACCCATCTTGAACTATCCTTCCCGCATATGGAAGATCTAATCAATGACGACCTAATCATCAACATCTTATCAATTACAGGTGAAACTTTAATCTCATTAAATCTTGACGGATGTGCCGGATTGACTGATAAATTCCTACAAGCAATTGCTCAATTTTGTCCTAATTTAACACATTTATCACTTAGGAATCTCGATCAGATTACTAACGAAGGGTTTGCTGAAATGATTAAGGAATTTCTGAAGATAAATACCGGGTTGATAAGTGTTGATGTTACGAAATGTGTCGAATTGGGTGATGAGGCGATTTATGAATTATGTAAACATCTGGCTCATACTTTGGTTGAAATGTGCTTGAATTCAATATATAAATTAACCAAGGATTTTTTAAGTCAAGTTTTTACGCAAGATCTGCATCCATTTAAGATTGCACTCAAGAAGCGGATTGAATCGAACGAGGAAAACGAAGATGGAACAGATTTGAAGTACTTTCATTATGTCAAACTTCATTATTTGACCTATTTGGATATTGGATTCGTTAGGTCGGTGGATAATGAAATATTAGGATTGATTGGCGAGAGTTGTCCCAAATTGCTGATTGTTGAAGTTTATGGGAATAATAAATGTTCGTCGAGGGCAAAAGTTAGAGATGGACTAATGATTATTGGACGTCAAAGTGATGAAATATAATGAAAGAAACATACTTATAACTGCTATATATATCTAATGAATCATCAAATTTTTGTTTTTTTACTCCTTTGGATAATTAATCGGCATCGAAACCCGTTCAACATTCTTAAAAGTAGGAAAGATAGGCACATCAACTTCTTCCTGGGTTAAATCTACCCAATTACCTTCATTCATGAACTTATTAGTAATATCAGGCGTGGCATCTACCATTATACCTGGATGTCCAACATGTCTTCTCACCTCTTTCAACAATTCTTCCTCAATTTGATGTCCGCTCAACTTCTTTCCCTGTTTAGATTCAACATCCTTTACGAAATAACTGTTTTTACCAAGTCTTTTCCAAGATGTTTTATTGAAGTATATTGAGTTTGAAATATCTAAATCACGCATAATCAACATTGGATCAGAAGATCCTTCATTTTCTTGTAAAATCGGTAATATATTGGCAGTCGAGACTTCGTAATTCCATTGGATAAAATGATCGATTATTGTTTTCGGTAGGTGGGTTGAGTTGATAATATAGGAAATTATATATCTTGTATTATGTATATTTTGATTCAATTGTGATTCGAATTCAAAATAAAACTTCCAAAATTGGACCAGTTTGGTAAATGCTGGTTGTTTATGATATTTATTGAAGAATTTTCGGATTGATTCGATATTACTTGGTGATTGAACAAGATTTTCGAGATAACTTTTAACAATTATACATATAGATTCATCATTAAGGAATTTTGCAAACAGGGAAATGAATATTTCTGGAAGGTCAAAGTTTATTTTGGAACCATTAATGGATTCATCTTGAATATTTGAATCTTTTGATTGTTGTTTCTTTTTGGTATATCTATCGATTTTATCAAAATAGCCGACAATTAACTTATCACAAATTTCGATATATCTTGTTTTATCAAGTAATTTTATCCAAAGGGTGCATATCTCTTTGATGGTTTCAAGATATGATGATTTGTAATAAGTACCACCAGTGGCGGTTCCACTGGATCCACTTGTGAATTTTAACCAATCGAATAAATATTCATTTGCAATCTCAAATTCGTTATACTTTAATAAGAACTTAATATACAAATTTCTTAATCGATTCTCATCAACAGGGATAAATTTAGAATTGGCTCTTAAATAGACTCGTTTGATAATCTTAAATTTCTCATCATCTGATAAATGCAGTATATTTAAAAACTTGATATATCTTAACCAAATCTTCCAATCGAAACAATTGGGAACCAAACATCGCTCATATAGATTCTTAACCAATCTAAAATAATGTTCAATCTTGTCCCTATCTTCTCCCCTATTCAACAAATCAACATAAATCGACTGTTCCTTGTCGATATATGCTAACCAAGTTTCCTGTTCCTTTTGGACATCTTTAAATAATTTTATAATTGAAAATTCTTGACTCTCTAGCGAAGATTCATATTGCCAATTGGAATTCACTTTTGCTCGAGTATCAGAAAATATAATATATGTATAATCATCAATAATTTGATGTTTCTCAATTAGAGATAAATGTTCAACTTTAGTTTTGGAAAATTTATCCAAATACCCTTTTAACTCTTTCAAAGAAACTATATCCGTCACATCATAACTCTTGCATATTTCTGTAAATTGATTATAGTATTGCGCATATTGATATAAAGGTATCCGAATCACACGTAAATACAACTGTAATAATTCCTTTGAATTATCACCAATTATTTTCATCACCGATTTTTCAAACTCAAACACCTTATCCCAAACAGGATGTGAATTAAAATGATATCCAACATTTTCTAAAGCATCACCATAAATTCTTCTCAACTTCACAACAACTTCATCGTCGACTCCTTTCTTGTCTCCTCCTCCTCCTTCACCAATCACCGAGATCTGGGCACTAAGATATTCAGTCCATAATGAAACTGAATTCGGACAATTCTCAACGGCAGACTCTAATATCTTAATAGAAGCCTCGGTGCTACTGGTGAGTTTGTATGTTAAGGTCAGCCATGATTTCCAATAAGTTTCCAATAGTGGGAACCGGCTTAATAATGATTTATATGTCGTGTTTAATCCATTTTTGATATCTTGGGAGATAGAATTTGGGTTAGTTGGATCGAATGAAGCATCGATTATTTTTGTATATTCCGATATGAGTGAGTCCCAAATCGTGAGATCATTGGGATGGTCTTTTAGTTGTGATGTTAGTTTGGTGATTTGTGATGGAAGTTGGTCTGATGAGGTGGAGATGGAGGAGGAAGAGGAAGAGGAAGTTGAAGGTGGTGATGTAAGTTGGGTAGCTGTGTCTTGAGGAAGTTGAAGGGATGATATGCTGTTCATTTGGCCTGGGTACTTACTCAATTAGAAAGGAATCGAATGGAAAGGAATTAAAGGAATGGTATTGGTTATTCGTTAAGGGTTGGTGTATGATATATGTGATATGAGCTCATTGGAAAGAAGAAAAAAATATATGAAAAATATGAAATAATCAAGAACCCCGATTATCTACTATATTTAATTATATCATATAGCCAAGGTTCCCAGGTTATACAATGAAAGGTCAAGATAGTGATGATGGTAATGGTGATACTGTAGTAAACATCAATCCATATACACTTCCAGAATCAAACAATTCCAAATTACTTTCCATATTAAAACCATCAATCACAACCATAACTAAATTACCAACAACTGATGCTGCTGCTGCTACAGAGTCAAGCAACAAGTCCAACATCCAACTAAACTATACAATTCCAGTACTAAAATCAATCGATGTGTCTCATCTTATAAAACTAAACGACAATAGAATCCTTACTCAGAAATCCCAACAATCAATTCATAAAGGATCAAATAACACAACCAATTCAGTTAATGATGACATTGTCGATGAGAACGAACAACCACAATACTTTATACCAATAAGTGAATTGAAACCAACCAATCTAAAAGATCAGATTTCATTAATCATAGTCAAGAGTTTCCCCAATTTTAAACCAATCTCGATTGAAAAACTGTTATCGTTATTAATCAATATCGATGATGAAACTTCCACTACTACTACTCAACGAGGATTCAAATGGTCATTGGTTAATTATGATGAATACGTAGATAATAAACTCATATTTATCCGATTCGACCATCTTGTCGACCTAAAATGGTTCTTGGAAACATATACTTCGGATCAATTAACTACTTTATTCCAAAGTGATCAAATACAAATCATAACCGATCCAAAACTAACTCCATACCTTGAAGAAATTGAATCCACTCCAACAACAACAAAGATCCCCGATCTGGTTCAAACTAGGATACATATAATGTTAACCAATCCCAAGCATTTCCAAAAATCAAAGAAAACAGGTACAGAGGATTTAGATGAAGTATTGGCATATTATAGTAATTATCAAGTCGATAATAGTGAATTGATAGATGTGCCTACTCATATGCGAGAATCTATAGTCAAGGATGTGATTAAATTCCGATCAAGAGTGTTATTGAAAGAAAAGGAAAAGCGGAAACGTGAGATTGAAATGGAAAGAATAAAAACAAAGAATAAATTAAAGAAATTATTTGAAGGTATTAAAGAAACCAACGAATTGGAAACAACAACTTCAAATGGTACTCCTGATTCCGAATTGACACCAAAACCAAAAATCGAAAGCACTCGTGATGAATATGAAGAAATGAATGATGAAGAATATCTTGAATATAAACAATTGGAAAAAGAGGAACAACTTGAAAAGAATTATACTGAAGCTTGTTCAAAGTTTAAGAATCGTGAAGTTCAAGAACGTGATAAACTATTAGACCGACTTGATCATTTACGAAAATATGAAAATAACCTCATGGATAATAAATTCAAATATATCGAAGAGTTTAGATCCATTGGTACTGAATCAACGACGAAATCAAATTCTTATTTGACTAGTTTGATCAATATGTATACATATAATTACAACCTGTACTTGAAGACGAGAACTCAAAAACGAACATTTGAACAAACCAAAGATGAACAAGATGAATTGGAAGAACAGAAACAATTTCAAGAATCACAACCAACATCACGAATTGAGGAATTTGTGGTGTCTCAATTAGTTAATACCACGAAGAAACCAAAAACTCAAGACACCAACATTTCCAAGATTATCCTAAATGACTTATCCCAAGACTTGAAACGAAGCTTACAAACAAAGATTATCGAATTAGTTCAAGAATATCTCGGAATAGAAGATGATGTTTTGGTGGAAGTCATAAACGAGAATTTACAAAATATGATCCTGAATGGTAAGAAAGATCTCATAAATGAATTATCGGAAGTCCTTGATGAAGATGCCGAGAACTTGGTCAATGATTTATGGGATTACGTTCAAACATTATCATAGAGTATAAATAAAGAGATACGTAAATCATTATAAAGTAAATTTTTAAACGGCTTGTAATATTCAAAAAAAATAACTAATATCTCAATTACATAAATCTACAGTATCCAAATAAAGAATCGGTTTTAAAAAAGGTATCAACATCTGCATAAACCAATCAACGCAAATAGTTTTCTCTAACAAAAAATTAAAAGTCATTTTCTCTCCTTACATGTAGCAGTCTCCTTGTATATTATGAAGGATGATATCATTCTTTATCAAATACATAAAACTTTCTCTTATAAGGATACTTGATTTTCCTAACAATAAAAACAAACAATAAGAACGAAGAACTGAAATAAAAGAATAAACAAAAAAAGCAATCAATGAAAAACAATCAGTAAAAAAACAAACAATAAAAAACTAACCGATCAGGTAAGAAGCATCTATCTATGACTGTTGATACCAACCCAATGAATTCGACGCTCTGACAGGCTCGGAAATCATATTTCCTTGTATATGACTACTCAGTGAAGTATTGCTTCCCAATAATCCACCATTATTAATTCTAGCAAAAATTGCAGAAAACCCAGTTGATGATTGTGCACTAGAGGCAGAATCAGACATACCCATAGCAGATTCACCATCACTAGGTGGTAATTCGACGGCCTTTTTCAGTTTATATCTTCTAAAGAGGACAAACATGAGCGACATGTAAATACCACAACCAACAGCAGCACCAACAGTAATACCAGCAACTCTCGCAGCATTGGTGGATGATGGGACGTATGGAGAATCAACAGATCCAGCAGATTGAGAATCATTGTCGGAAGATGAATCTTGAGATTGTGCAACCTTATCAATACCATCAATTGGGAATCTACTATCAATCAAATCAGCCAATGAAGATTGAATATCATTTGGATTGCTGAAAATCTTTGATCCTGGGGTATTAATCAAGTCTTGTAATTCTTGGACTGCTTCATTTGGGAAATAAACTTCAGCAACAGTGATAGTATATGAAACATCGGAACTAGTAAATGGAACCAATCTTCTAACGGATACATCATTATAAGATTCACTAAATGGAAATCTTAGTACATCTGGTAAATATTGGAAAATTTGAGCTGATGAAAGCGAATTCTTAACCACAAATGGATAATTCAAAGGAAACTTGAATCCGATGGTAATAACCTGATAATTCTTCTCTTGCTTAGGTTCAACTGCTGGAGTAATAGCTCTTGGTAATCCAGAAGGTAGTTCAGTAGCAGCAGCAGAAGTACTAGCACTTAAAGAATCAGCCAGTACATCAGTAGTTGTGGTTTCAGCAACTAATTGAGTCGGTAACCAGTTGGTGTTTGTGGTAGTAGGAGTGTATGTACCTGTTTCTTCGGATGCTGGCGAAGGTACACTGATTGGGGTTGATTCTGAAGTTTCACCTTCAATTGTAGTAGCAGTTGATTCTGGAAGCTTCTCGGTAGCTGATTCAGTTGATACTTGTGATTCATCAGTTGGTTTAGCCTTTCCACTACTTTCTGATGAAGTAACTGTAGAACCTTCTTCCAATGATGTACTTTCTTCTTCCGCTAAAGATGTTGCCGATTCTTCTTCCTCTACTGCTGATGATTGTTCTTCAGATAATGATGTAGATTCTTCTTCTAATAACAGTGATGATACTGTTGGCTTCTCGGAAGAGGTAGCTTCGGATGAGGTAACACCACTAGAAAGTGATTCTGCAGTTGAAGGTTCCACAAGAGAAGTCTCAGCAGACGAAACCTCGGTAGATGATGCTACATCAGATGAAAGTAGTTCACTGCTTGATTCGCCTGGTAATCCAGTGGATGATTCTTCCAATGATGTGGTTGATTCAGCAGATGAAGAAACTATTGAAGCAGTGGCTTCGGAAGAATCTGATGCCGATACATCTGGAACTCCTGAAGTTGATTCGCTAGGAATGCCAGTTGAGCTTAATTCGCTAGCAATGCCAGTTGTGCTTGATTCGCTAGCAATGTCAGTTGTGCTTGATTCGCTAGCAATACCAGTTATGCTTGATTCGCTAGCAATACCAGTTGTGCTTGATTCACTAGCAATGCCAGTTGTGCTTGATTCACTAGCAATGCCAGTTGTACTTGATTCTCCAGATACAACGGTAGATTTACTTACTAAATCGATTAAACTTGACTCAATTGCACTAACTGAAGAACTTAATTGATCTATGATTGAGGAGCTTGTTTCACCACCGACAACTGAAGAACTAGATGAGACTACGACAGTTTCTGAAATTGAAGAACTACCTGAAGATTCAATGGAAATTACAGATGGTTCAACAGCACTTGATAATGATGTACTTAAAGATTCGGAACCTGAAGAACTAGTTAATTCACCAATTTTTGAAGACAATTCATCCACTATCGAACTGACGAGGTTTATATCAGATGCCAAGGATGAACTTTGGACATCACTAATTGAAGAAGAAGCTGAGGCTGATCCAGTGGTAGTAATAGATGAACTGACATCGACCGCCGAATCTGCGCTTATTGAGGAGCTGGAGTTAGTATCAATTGAGGTAACTGAAGCATTAACTAACGAGTTGGATGAAGATGAGCCAGAATTTTCACTATTTTCAGTAGTAGCCAGATCAGTGGAGATGGTTGTGCTTGAATCTGCATTTTGTGTTTCATTGGATGAAGTAGTTGTTTGGCTCTGATCATTGGTTGGAGCTGAGCTGGATGAGACAAACGAATTGGCGTTAAGTGCTATAACTGATGGAGTAACTAATGAAGTAGATAAAGAGAGTTCACCGTTTGTAGCATCTTGTGCGGATGTATTTGTATCTGAATTTGCGGTTGAACTGGTGGTTACTTGGCTACCTGTATTCGTAGTGGTCGTTCCAATTGGTAAACTTATACCAATATCATTTTGAGTTTGCGTGATTTGTGTAGTTGGAGAATTTCCTACTGTAACTTGATTGTTAGTTGCTTGTGAAGTTGTAGTGGCGCTTTGGTTATTGTCTCCTTGTTGAGTTGTAGTGGCGCTTTGGTTATTGTCTCCTTGTTGAGTTGTAGAAGTGCCTTGAGAAGCAACATTGTCATCAGCAGTAGCAGGTTTTTCCTCACTGGTTGTAGTTGTACCAGAGTTGTTATCATTCGCAGCTGCAGTTGATTGGGAAGTGCCTGCAACCACAGACGAAACCCCATCCACCACTTGCTGAAGAGCTGAACTAAGTCCTAATTGATTTGGGGTATCCTGTTGAGAGGTTGAAGATGTTGCTTGTGGTTGTGGTTGTGGTTGTGCTTGGTTTGTAGGCTGTTCGCCTTCTGAAGTTTGACCAACCGAGGTGGTTGGCTGTGGTTGGTTCTGTTGCGTTTGTTTTTGAGAGGACTGTTGGACTTCGGAGGTTTGTACAACAGGAGAAGTCTGTGGCTGTTGCTGATCTACAGAAGATGGTTCTGGTTCTTGCTCTTGCTCTTTAGTAGATGTAGCTTGTTGTTGAGTTACTTGCTGTTCAACAGATGAAGGTTGTGGTTCTTGCTCTTTAGTAGATGAAGCTTGATCATTTTGTTGTGGTTGTTGCTCTTGATCAGAAGGTTGGGGTTCTTGCTCCTGAGTAGACGAAGCTTGTTGGCTTTGTTGAGGTTGTTCAGTTGATGGTGCAGTCACTGTTTCCTGTTGAGAAGATGGTTCAACTTGTGGTTGTTCAGTATTTTGTTCCGATGGAGTATCTTGTTGTAAAGTAGATGGATCGAAAATATTGTGATCTTGGGTAAAATGTGGCGATGTGAAAGGTTGAGAAGATAGATCGTTAGTGAACGGCCATCTAAATGTTGATTCGTCAGAATTAGCTTCAGGAGCTGTACTACTTGCTTGATCAACTACATCTGGATTCTCACTTTGAAATTTGGCAATACTGTCCTGAATTCTATCATTCCACGATTGTTGAATATTTGAGAATGGGGAATTGAAATCACCACCTGGACCAAAAAATCCTACAGAACTTCTATCGGAATCATTATTATCTCTATTGTCATCTCTAGAGCTGAGGGCAGCATTAATATAATTCGCAAAAGTTAACACATAAATTGCAGTAACTAAGTTCAATTTAATCTTCGAAAACATGATTTCTCTTCTTGTTAATGTTCTATGTCTTTTCTTGTTCTAAATAAGTTTTATAGACTTTTTTGCTTCTGCAATATGTGTAAATGAATGAATAATAGTTGGTAAATATATATATTAAACGAACGGAGTATTTAGTGTTATCTTGCTAAAATTGTTGTGGTGGTGGTAATTATGATGCTATGGCTTTGCATATATATCAATATGAAGTTATAAGTTAAGTTGCAAAGGACCTTGTTTCACTTTCTAGATGGTTTGCAATGTTCTAAATGGCAAAAAAAGAAACAAGAGTCTGGAATGAAAAGTGGTGTATGGGTATGTTGTGTTGTTCTAAAGCTTGTTGGTTAAATGAAAGCAAGAGACGATTTTAATCAATACGATATGATTGTTTCTCTCCTTTTTTTTCTTACTAATCGTCTTAAGCTTATAATGGGGGAGGGGGGTATGATGGTTAATTGGTTTGATTTAAGAAAAAGACAAGCTGGTTGAGTGTTTGGTTGTAAAACTTTTTGTAGTAATTTAATTACGAAAAGAATAAAGAGAGAGGAATTCTTATTTTTTTATAAATTCCATATTTTATATTTATTTTTTATTTTTATTTTTATTTTTATTTAAATTTTCCACAGGAGAGAAAAAAATATTTTTTATATTCCTAAAATTTTCTGTTTTTTTTTCTGTTGGTTAGACGATCCAACAATACTAGTATAATATTTTTTCCATCGTAACAAAATATTCAAGTTTAAATGTTTTTGCAGATTTCCAGATATAATTAAACCAACACCCTTGAAATCGTTTACTACAAACCCCCCAAATACTGGAAACTAAATTAGTTAATATATTATAATCTGGAAAAATATACAAAACTCAATTGCTTACAGCATATAGTGGTTTACAGTTGCTACAGTCTCAATGAGGTGATGTGATCTATACACGTAATATCTCCTTGTTACGAGGTAGTTTACCCAAGATAGGCTTTCGCCTCCCCCTTCAGAGCAAGAAAAATGAGAATAATTAGTGTACATGACGAAAACTGTAAAAATCAAAAATTGTGTACCTTACCTTCTTTTCTGGGAATAAACACTGACTAACAATCGATATTTTTAACATGTTACACTACCAAATATGCAACTTTACATCCAATCTTCAATAATAAGGAAAATAAATATGTAAACAGACACAAAAATATAAATAGAGAGAAAATAATAACATGCAAGCTATTCACTGAAAAAAAAAATTGATTAATTTTGACGCGTGCCGATCTAAAAATTCTGACATAAAACAAATGTGAAACAATAGATTGATTTCCTTATTCAGCCAAATGAACAAGGATGTAGTTAAGGGCTAACAAACAAGAGATTAGAAATAAATTAACTCCTATGACAGTTAATATTGCGTGGTAAGTTAGTATCTAGACTTTAAATCTCTTTTACAAGCTCTTGAGAGTTTTATCAACGTGGTTACTTCAACTTGTTCTTTCTATAACGGACCTGATATTTGCATTCGCCATACAAAGATAGTCTCTCCTTTACGGCGTATACTACTAAAGAAGTCTGCCATTGATATCTGTCGCTTCTTCTTACCAATTCATTCATACAAAGAATTTCTACAAAAGAGTTTAGCAGATCTTGTTCTTGTCATGTCAACATATTCCAGTTTTAGCTTTCAGGTACCACTAAAATAAAGTACAAAGTCTGCACGTGATCGTACATTTTCCAACCACTAAGTAAATTGGTATCAGTGTACTTACTACAAATCGTCGATCTTGCATCATCCTGTTGAAATAGATGTAAGGAAAGTAGAGCAAGAGGATGTATTATTTTGCTTGCACAAGGTTACTTATTTTAAGCGCATTGAATAATACTGCTGGAAGTTAAACGACTCATAATCTGTTTGGTGGTTTGTTTAACACTACAAATACTGGAAATGGTTTATCTACAGCAATTGACAATCTCTGACAATTTGCCCGCATGGACAACTTGGAATTGCTCGTGTTTCTCCCTCTTATAAAAATTCTGCATTTACTTTTTATTGTACCATCGCAATACAATCCCGCCTTGACTTCCAAATCCTTGTATCTTAACTCTAGTATGGTGTCGTACCTCTACGAGTAGAATTGGCAAGTTAAATTATAATTCGTCCTCGAGATGATGGAAATATATTTGCACTGCATGTATCAAGAGAATAAAATTAAATGCCAGTGGAAACAAAACTAGGATTCTATTGTTTTTGTAATTGCCGAAAATGATCTAAAAAAAGTGTTGGAAATATTTTCTTTTTTTTGTTGTTTTCTAACCTGTAAAAATCTATGATCTTTTCGTTTATTGCCTTTCATTTTTGTCTTTGTGTTATTTTGCTGATTTGTCATGATAGATGTTGACGACATTTAGGAAATCAACTTCATTCATGAGTCAAAGTCAGTTAAGGTTGTTTTATTGTTTCCATATACTGCAGAAAATAAGTTTCATACCATAATGCTGAAGTACATACCCGTTCCACCACCCACTATGTTTTAGGTTTTGTCATAACAAGAGAAAGAAGATAGACAAGTCTTTTGTTTGCGGCATTAGTGGTTTATGCAACAATCCCATGCTCCGTAAGAGTTTTTGTGCATTGCGGATAATGTTGTGACTTAGTAAGATGACATTGACAATAGGTACGATTCATCCCACTGAAACAGCGCCTCGATCTTTCAGACCTGTGCGTCTAGATCGATATCGGAAAAAGAATTCGTCAGGGTCCCTCGTCAGGTGAGTAATACACAATAGAATGAATAAATTTATCCGCCTTCTTATTGATCATTCAATTAAAACCCTCAATTGATTGGTTACCCACTACATTCCTCCAAATGGATTAAATACCCGTGTTGTCAACCACAATGCATGTTACTGCCTATCTGGGCAACATCGGGTTTATTCATAGACGTACAATCGGCGTTGTTGCAATGCAAATCCTTTTCATAAATTGCTGCAAATGAAATTTTACTTGGTTTATCGTGTATTTACGCCCAATTTTTTTTTCTTTTGAGCCGCATTTTCCTTTTTTAGTCAGCTACGCAAACCAATGCAACGAATCAAGGAAAGAGAGTGATCAACACTAAAGCAATTGCCAAAAGGTACTAGTGGTATATACCCACTTCCCATTTCCCATTTCCCATTTCTCCCATTCAAATAACTTTGCCGATGTCAAGATTACGCAAATTTGACAAATCAATTATTGATCAATCATCAGAAATAGAGCTCCTTGATACCGATGATCAAACCCATCTAGTTACCAATCTATCAATCTCCAATCAACAAACATACGACACATACGTAAGTTATCTAGTATATCTCTATATAAGTCAAATTGTGTTTTTGATCACAATCCAAATCCTAACCAAACCAAGATTAATCATATTATTGATACTATTATCAATCACATTGTCAATTCTACATATTAAGTATCCTGATTACTATTCTTCTTATGTAAAAATTGTCAATTGGGGTATTTGTTTACAATGCATTATCATATTATTGCTAATGAAGCAACAAAGAAATGTGTTTTGCGTGTTGCCAGTTTTTAATAATGCTAGTGTTTGGTGTTTTAGAAATTGGTTTGAAGATATAATCAAAGAAGTTGATAAATTGGATAGGTTGAAGTATAAATATAAAACTGTCTAAACTGAAGATGATAATGATCGAACAAATGTCAAACTCGAGACTGCTAGAGCGAATATTTACGAATAAATGAAATTTTGGATTCATGACTTGCAATCTTTTGGAAATAAATGACGTAGTCATTAACTATTAATAGACTAGATTCAGACAGTCCTGCTCGCATTTTGCATCCTTATCTTCAGCATTTGTGATCTCTAAATAAATGATCGTGTGTTTGTTGGGATCTTTTCTCTATGGGTGGTATTCCTTAGTAGATTAGATTAATATATCTTCGGATCTCTCCGTTGTTTGGACATTGAGTTCACGTCGTCACTTCCTTAATGATCCTATCGGATTCCTCTTGTTTGATATCTTTTATCTTTCTGTTGCATCTTTTGCTTATCTACATAGATAACGCTGGCATGCCTTATCTTGTTGCAGTTGAAGTTAGCCAAGCGAATTTCTATCCCACAGTTGTGGTAAAATAGCGATACCTTCACACGAAAAAATTTGAAAAATAAGTAGATTGACGTTAAGATGAAAGTTTAATGGTAAATCAAATTATGTGATTTGTCGGAAGCCTTGTACAACGCAACATGCCTTGTACTTAGTGCCTTTAAGACTGTCCAGTGAATTTGTGAAAACCCACACTGCAGGAAATTAGATGTGTACGTTCGGAGATATCAACTTCCGTCTGAACGTTCATTGCCTTCAACTTTTCAATTTCATTAGCGGCTGCTCTTTTCCAAATTGGATCTGTTACATCCGCCAACAAGAAAGGTATAGAGACATTCTACTGTCGAGCCTTGGCCACTCTCTTTGAACAATGGCGAAAGGACAGGGAGAATTACGACCAGAAAAAAGAACCAAAAGGAAAATTCGAAAACTATTACACTCCTCCTACCATCGATCATCATAATTGTTCTTTGTTCTTTACAAAAAATGGTTGCATTTTTCACCATCGAATGATTAATACAACGAGCTTCTAAATAGTCTTATTGATACACTCCTTATCATTGAATTCCACCCCAAAGATAAGATAACTGATTTTTTTCATCTCCGCATAATTATTATTTCTTTTGTTATCTCCACAAAAATCATCTCACAATAAGGGAATCACTCTCGAGGATCAGTCGCTTAATCTGATTATCTCAATTTGAATATAGATAAATGTAAAGAAAATCCCAATCCATATCGTTTATCTATACCAAGCAGGTGATAAGCTACTTGATTAGATCCGAAGTAATATTCTAATTCGTTCAGCAGAACATCATTCAACGAGAGTGAGATAACGTAATGGCAAACTATATCCGACTTTTCTTTCCAAGTTATCAATGAGGGCAACAATCTAAAGTGTTATCATTTGAGCAAGCCTAGTTGTAATTGGTTAGAAAAGGTTCTGATTGTAACTGGCATGCATCTTTAAATCTTCTATAATCCCATTGTGGGCGATAACATATCTTCTTTTTTGCAGAAGATTTTCATGAATTTAGTCCTTATGCATAATCACATAGACAGAAATAAACAACTGAACTAACATTAGAGGAAAAGAAAATTAAAAACCTAGAATAGTTGATTAAGTGAAGATGAAAACCAAGGTAAATCAACTTGGCCTTTGATAACCAGACATATGATACCCACAGAAGAAGACTCCATTGTCTGTTTCGTGGAAAACAGCGCAAACGGGACACAAGAAATAGGTATCGATTTCAACATCTTCATTTGGTCTGGCGATAAAATAGGATGTTAGATATACTGGGGAAAACAATGGAAGACCTTATGCCCTCATAGAGAAAGAGTACTTCGTCTATCTCTTCACTGTGAGCCAAGAGATTTTACTCAAAGATTGGAGTTGGTTTCATGTTAGCCACTGGTGCAACCAGCAACATCACACACAAGGAACACAAAAAAAAGATCAAAACAAGTCAACTCATACCCCCTCCACCACCTTGTCTTTCGGTCAAATAGGTAATTCAGACAGATGTTCAAATCTTTAAGTTATCCAACTGGGTCAATTACTATTAGATCTTTTGGATCTGGTTGCACACCCGTTTATAGTTTTGCTTGTGGATTCTTTACCACGGCTAAAGAAACTTTGAGTTCTGACATCCAGGCGAGAATTGATGGCATAATCAAAAGACTCCCGGATGAAGTTGCTAAGGAATACGCTAAAAAACACAACTTGAAGATTAAAGATGTTCCTACAACACTAAAGGCAAACACATATCCAAGAAAAGAAAGGAATCCCTGTTAGCACAATCCTTAACAATTCAATTTGAAAAAAGAAGTTATTCACCCAATGCAACCAAAAAAACTCAAACCTATTTCGTTCTACGGAAAGTTTTCTGGCATGGAGTATCACCTTAAAGGAGATAAGGAGGAACTCTCCAAACTTTCAGAAACAGAATTGAATTACTGAAAAAGCAATTTTGAAAGATACGAGCAGCTTTACGAGATATTTACTCCACGTCCCAAACATCCACTTCCTGGTTTCCTGAATTATCTTGCAAGTAAGCTGAAAGCTGGTTGTGTTAAAATAGATGATTATCTTAAGGCAAGTGTAGAGTCTGGTAAAGAATGGAGATAATGATGTCTGAAGAGCAGAAACAAGTACAGTTTCGATAGGGGGTCATGGAAGCATACAAGAAAGATCTTTCCAAGTGGGAAAAGGATAGATTGGCTGAATATGCTAATTTTAAAAAAAGTTGCGAATAATTTAAGTTGAACCCTCCATCTTTTAATCTATAGTGATGTTCTAGTTTTTTGTATTTGTTTCCGGTGACTAGTTGCGGTTATACAAAAACGTTATGATTTCATACACTCTTTTTGACTCATTAGTCAAGTTATGTGGAGATTTAATTGTACATTGAATTTTGAAAAGTATCAATGAACTGACAGTGACAGTTTCTTCCATAAAGGTAAGACATATTCCAATAAGTCTACAAAAACGATACGTAGAACGAGTGTTCGTCTGTGTGGTATATGGATTAACAAGGTCTGAAACTAGGAGCGTTTCCAATAATATGAAAAATGGAGTGAGAGACTAATTAAGTGTTCATATAGTGCCAGTTCTCCACCGTTCTCCTCAAAAAAAGATAAGGCATGACCTCTTTGATGATACCCCCGAAATTACTCTACAAAATCGAGAACGACCCCGATCACAAAGCCAACGGAGTCAGGACTTAAAACTCGGGCAACCCGAATAACAACAGCCAAATTATAGCTTCCAACAATGGGTCTAGGGAAGTTATCTTTACTCAGAACTATATTCAAGATCACGAAGCTATAATAATCGAAGTTACCGAACATTTCCTTCACTCAATTTATCTGTTCAAGCGTTTTTGAATTGTTCCGTACATAGCAAGTAAGAAACGAAGGCAATATGTGATAAGTCAGATGTTCCTTTGTTAACTAGCATTAATTCATTTCAAGATTCATTTCGATCAGGCTACAAGCGTTGGAACTTGCCCTTCCCTATTAATAGCTTTTACTTTAACTTTCTCCACGCTAGTGGAACAGAACTTATGAAATATTGTTCTTTGTCAACATTAAAAGTTAAGTTAAAAAAAAAGATAAGCTGTAATTCAAATCTTAATCTACCATGATTGTTAGTCATTAGAAAACAACAGAAGAAGAAAAGTTAACTTCACCTGGAGAATAATAGTTTGAGAACCCTTGCTCCAGAAAACCTTTCTTGGATTTAACCAATATGAGTGTATTTGACCTTTAACGAGAATTATTTTAGTTCTGTCAATATATTCTTCAAGACAAGGGGGAAGAAAAGGATTCAAATTCTTAGTAAATATGATCTTAACTAATGTAACGGTTTGAATATACACATAAGATAATATGACAATGAAGAAGAAGAAAATAGCGACCCATTATTTGATAACAGGAGAGATAGCTTTAAGTAGAAGATGTTGCTCTTTAACAATTTTTAACAAATCTAAGTTGAAAATTTTTTGCAGCAATTTACACAAAAAAATAAACTAAAAAATAGTTGGGGAGGACAATAAATATTATCTTTTCATTCATTTTCTAGTTGGTATGGGGGGGAGCGTGGGACAATTAACGAATTTTTTCAACTCGACTTTCTTCTCTCTATAGCAACCATTGCAAGTAATTTGAAACATTCCCTTCACACACTATTATACATCCAAATATTCCAATCCGTTAACGGACTTATTTGTTAAAGTGGTGGCTTTCATTAATTTAAATTCGGCGAACATTTTTTTTTTAGATTAAAAATTGAACCCTTTTTTAAAAATGTGTATGGAAATTAATTTTATCTTTTTGGTCAAACTCCGCAAATTAGAGAAAAATACAATACGCCAAAAGAATTGAAATCACCAGATGGAAAACCGGATTGTTGGCGCGGTATTTTTCAAAATTAAATTACCGGATTAAGCAAGTAGAAGAAGGTAGTGGCCGTTTCCATCTTTATATTATATCATATTTCATTCACCAAAAATCTTTTTTTGAGAACTTTACAAATAATAAAAATACAAAAAAATAAAACTGGTCCCCTCCTCGCTACCCCACCTCTTTGAAAAATTTATTTCTGCTTTTGCAGCAGAATAAATCTTTTTATTAAATTTTATAAACACATTCAACATTTGGTAGCAATGAGAGTATATTAGTCGGGGGGAGGAAGGAAAGAAATATGTTGTAAGAACAACAGCTCACTAGAAAATCAGATGGTTTTTCTATATGCTCGTGACATATTTAATAGTAAGTGGTTAAAAATTTGCACACGAAAAAGAAATCATCCCCAAAAAAAGCGGTAACGAACTGACACGAAAGACAATATTGAATCTGTGGGTATTGAAGAATTGCCCATGATTTAATACAATACCAAAAATATGCGGGAAGAATAAACAAAATAATAGCAATAAATATTAATCATAGTAAACATAGGCCAAATTAACTTCTCTTTGCAGTCGAAAACAAGTGAGAGGTGAATTTGTACTTTATTTATTATTACACAGTTAATCAATGGGGGAGGGGAACGGAGTTCGGCGGGGGGACCTTACGAAGCTTTTGGGAATTCAAACCTTAATGAAATGGGTATATCAACCTTAAGTGACTTGCAAATTGTTAGAGAAAACCTTCGTTTTATGTTATCCGATTTTTAAAGGCTTTCCTCATATCTAATTATATTCATTCAAGTAAAATTTCATTCTTTGGATCAGCCAATTTTTTTTCACTTTTTGGCAGAGTCATAAAGAAATCGAGAAAGAAGAAAAAAAATATTTTAAAAAATAAACCACAAAGCAAAAGATCGAAAGATTCCTGGTAAGAGAGGTTAAAGAAAAATCATTGCGTGAAAAACTTTTTCTTTCTTTTCTGGAAAAAATTTTAATTCCGTTTAAAATTGGTTCGCAACAAAATTACTCACTTATGGAATGATAATCTTATCTTGATGATTTTATTAAGTTGAAAATATATAAATAGATTTTCCATACTTTGATAATGGGGCCAAGATAACCATCAAATAGTTAAGGGGGAAACGCACTCTTATCGGTATTTCACCAATATAGATTGTTTAGTTCGGTAAAATTTTTCAACAACCTGACATCGGAGTTGAACAGTTTTTCTAATTCCGAAAACAGGAAATCAAGAGTACATTTCTAATGTAACTTCCGTAATACTAAAAAAAAAAAACAGGAAATTAGTTAGTATTGGGAAAACTGTGGTGTCATGTTTTGTTTTTTTTGCTTTGGTTCCAACTAAAAATACTTAACAAAGAAATTTATTGACAGAGAAGATCTGATGATCTTTTATGACTAATTTTTGCTAGCTAATTCTTACCTTGTAAGCTTTTCAATAAACGCCATCCCTATATAATTTATAGATGACTCGGAATTATAGTAAAAACTAAAAATCTAGGCAGACTCAGGAATAAATAGACGCCCATCTCACTGACTGACGTGTCATTGACGCCAAGTGACTATAAATATTTAGAACGCAACTTTTGTTGTAAAAGGCGTAGCTGCATAAAGTTTTTATGTTTTTCTCTTGTTGCAAGTTATCTTCAAAAGTGTTTGACAGCTTATTCTTTCAAATTTTTCATTTCAAGTAAATTCTTGATGTTCCATCATGTCAGATGACGCCCACACAAATAAAACAATTTCTTAGGACTAGCAACTAAAACAAACTTTTTTGACAGTCTTTAGATCTGTATTTTTAGAGTAAAGAATTATCGAGAGCTTTGACATGCATTCACAGACTGTTATTCTAATAGGTGAAATCAAAAAGAAACCGTTTTAGGTAGCAGTACAACTGTTGCTATCAAGTGTGTTTATATAATATCAACAAAACCACAGATTGGTATTTTTTCTTCACTTTTCCAGCGTTTGCAATACCAAATACATGGTACAATATATCCGAATGGCAAATTGGTAAATCTAACCACCGATGAAAAAGATATCGAATCGGGTCACACGATTGCTCCATATAGAACATCGCAAAGACAA
Organism: Hemisphaericaspora nanyangensis; assembly: GCA_030557635.1. NCBI lineage: Eukaryota > Fungi > Ascomycota > Pichiomycetes > Serinales > Debaryomycetaceae > Hemisphaericaspora > Hemisphaericaspora nanyangensis. Next base: position 222,106 of record JAKTPO010000005.1, on the reverse strand, counting down.
TAAAACCAAAATTGTATTGTATTGTTCTAGAATGAACCACAATAATTAAGCTGACATCGTGGACCTTCAGGTCGCACGAGCGTTAAATTAATTTAATCTAGAAAAGCGCAAATGAACAAAATTGCAACAACCACAAAGACAACCGGGCTTTTCAGCCTATTTAACTAGAATACTTATTGGGTAATCATATCTAATTTATATCAATTCAGGGAAACGAAGTAATACTGAAGTTTGTTTGCAATTGTTTTCCCAAAATGTAATGTTAATGCTTAATTTAGTAAAGAATAGAAAAAACGTTTCCTATTTTATGCAACTCATAAACGGCCTGTAAAACGTTGCTATTTCAATTTTTAGCAGAACTATAACCACACACGTACCCACCTGGGTTGGCTCATCTCATCTCTCCATGTTGCCACCCCTATAATAACACTAACAAATGTAAACAAAACAGGGCAAAAGAAAAATTTTTTTTAGTGACTAAAATTGAAACCGTTTTAATTTTGCGAGATGCTGCCCACGTTTCTCAACCCACAAGGTTATGCCCCAGACCAAAAAAAACAAAGAGGAAGAAATCGTTTTATTTAGGGGCTAGATATTCACAATCATGCTAAGGGTGCGTGTGTCTAAATAGGGAATGTAATTTTTGGTTCGATTTAAGAAGGGATTGATTCTCAATTGGGAAATCCAACGTTGTTCAGATCGAGTCGAGATCGAGCTTTAACAATAGGTTTTCAAGACTGAGCAAGATGTACTTCATCCCCTTTTTTTCATTGACCATATTTAGGGATATTTCAACAACACAGTGATGATTAATATTGCTCTCAACACACAGAAGCTGCAAACCGTGAGATCCTTGTAAATGTTTTTAGTTACTTTATATCCGAACCCTGGATTATTGCTCATCTGCAGCACTCTGAAACTGCCTGAATGAGTCACGTGCCGAATCTTCGAAGAAAAAGAAAAATTTTTTGTTGGAAGAAGAAAAAATACATGACAAATCAAGGAGGGGAGACACGGGGAGGCAATGCCGATACGGTGCGCTCTAAAATAGCACTAAATTTTTTTTTCTTTTTTTTCTTTTCGCTACCGAGGCAGGACTTGCCCATAATACCCCCACTCTCTCGAACGATGTTTTGAAACTTGTGGAGGCTAAAGGCATGAACCGAAGATGTATTGATGAAATGATACTCAATACAGAAGAGATCGGTCAATTGTTAATCTTTAATACTACCAGTAAATCAAAAAAAGGATAGATTAGTTGATAAGCGCAAAAATACTTTAGGTTTGGTTTGCGAACCAGGCGCAAATCTCTTATTTAATTAATTTTGTAGAGATTCTTATCTATTGATAAGTTCAAAAGGGGGATAAAAGAGATATGTTTAGGGGGAGGGACAGTAACTTTCAAAGACTAGATTTGGATTGTCTTCGGTGATAATGTATGGAGAGTGGGAGGTAGTGCTTGTAGATACCTTAAAATCTTCGTTGTATCTTTCGGTGGTTACTGTGGTGGTTGTGGTGGCACTCTGCGGTGTGGTTGTGGTGGTTGTGGTGGTAATAGAAGCAGTACTGCATAAACTATGGATGTGGACCGTTCAAAAACGATGTTTGTGGAAACTGGAAGAAAATTCCAACCGGAAGAAAAGCAACCATAAGATCCGCATTACGGTCTTGTCCACAACACGTGCAATTGTCTAACAGCAAACAAAATTTGAAGAAAAATAAAAAAGACCGAAAAATAAAAACACCTCTGAAAATTCTAGTATCTTCCACCGAAAAATTAGGAAACACCTTTCGAAAATCAGGATTATTTTGTGGTAGAGAGGTGTGGTGTTACAAAAAAAATGTGTAAGTGAAAAAAAAATATTTTATAATGATTCATAATTTTTCTGAAAAAAAAAAAAACTTTATTTTTCTCTCACATTAATTACTCATTATTGGCAACAGAATAAAAAACACCTCTTTTAAAAATAGGATTTCTTAATTCAGATATAAATATAAAGAGGTATTCCTTTCGTCATAAACTTTTGAAAAATTTTCAAGTTACTTTTCATCATCAGTAAACTTTTTTTGTTCAACTTTCATTAAAGAAGTTAGAAAGGATAATAAATCCCAATACTACTACTATCTTAGCATATTTATTTTTAGAGAAACATTAGCATATTCAAAAACACTTTCTTTGCATACATCCATATTTATATAATGTCAGACTTCGCTTTCAACAATTATTGCATCAACTGTGACAAGTTATGTACACACAATTCCGTCTACTGTTCAGAAGAATGTAAATCAATAGAGTATCAACAATCTTCAATGATACGACAATCTCCAGTTTCTTGTAGTCCCAACATGGCTACTTCTAATTCTAATCAAGAATTAGTTTCACCATTATTAACTCCAGCACTTTATCATCAATACATACAATCAGAATTATGCCAATCTCCATTAATACTTAGTACAACTACCAACAGTCAAGAAGACGAAGAAGAGTCCACCAGAGAATTGGATTACTTTGATTTGAATTATAGTGTTAAATCAAATATTAATTACTCCAATGCCAGTGATTTAGTCAATTCAACTTCCAATAATTATCGTAAATGGTTAACTGCATTGTAACAACAAGAGTGTTTAAACTCATACAACGAAGCAACATAACTACTTGTTTACGAATTTGATGATTATTATGGAAATATTTTGGTTTTTATATTGGGAGAGGATGACTACTTGGAGTATCACTGGTTATTACTACAAGTAACATTCATTTATTAATCGGGTTTTTAATTATTAGAAAATGGCAAAAAAAGAAGATAGAAATGAAGAAGGAAGGGTTGATGGTTGAGCTATATAAGATCTGGCTGAATCCCGTTTATGTTTATCTTATATATATATATATAATTTATCTTAACATATTATGTCTATAGCATTTAAATATTTATATTTACGTATACCTTTAGAATATATCAATTTTGCAAGCGTTTTAATAGAAACTTATTCATATTTTTTGGGGACCATAGGATTTTCTGTAGAGGAGTTTTGACGATGTCGAACCACTATTAGATTTAGTAAATGGGCATTTCACAACCAACAGGACTCTTAACAGATTCATAACCACCACCACAACGCCCCATCGTCGTCTCCTCTTCCCTGCGACAGCATTTTCTAGATTAACCTTTTATCGAATCGCATGGCGGTTCTCCATAATTTAAAGTTCATGCATCTCTTAATAGGCTACGTCTATTGTTACTTGGCACAGAATACGTTTTATCAGAAGCTCTTCTCATTGGGTTTAACTTACCACCAATTACAAACACCACTTGGCTGGGACTTTCAAGTAGAAAGATTCAAGCGTCCGAGTGAAAATATAAAATCGAAAATCCGATCGGAAATATTGCCGTTATTTTCCGGAACCAAGGGACTAAGAAAATTAATGACACCACCACTGCAGAGAGACCAAAAAATTAAAATTTTAATAATTCACAAAAGCCGCCCCCACAAAAACCACCTAAAATGGAAAGCAGAAAATTTTCTTTTTATTTCAAATCTTTAACCCAACAACTTTTTCTTTTTTGCTCTTCCATTAGTCCTTCGTATTTTTTGCAAATAGTGAGGTCATCCTTGACCCCCCACGCCAAATATAGACAAAGGTACAAACACACTTCTCCTAAAAGTAGTGGGGTGATGTCTGATTCTTATAATTTTTCTTTTCGGTTTTGCTTGTGTGTATTAAGAAAATTCTGAAGTATAGTTAAAATTTTCAGGAAAAGGAAATTGAAATCCACTTTCTACTTCTTGTTTCCAGCAAACACTTGTAGTATTTTCATATTTTGAAAAAGTAACGGACAAGAAACATCACCATCATCCAATATTTATCCAATATTTATTGAAATCACTAATGGTAACGACTCGTTGCAAACAGAAATTTCTGAGTTACACACTACACTCTATTTTTTTTCTTTTTTCACTGCACACAGAACATGAGTTTTTTTTTTCTTCAACTTCTTTTTGTCCAAAAATTGCATGACAACTTGAGTCTCACTGACCGTATAAAGACATCAACTTATTATTGTTCTGTCTCATTGACAACGTTTAGATCAAAATATTTATCACAGAAACATTTTTCAACCCTGTCTATTCGGGATAGTTAGTACAACAAAACTCTCGGATGATGCTTATGATCAAATGAGTCACATTAATCGTTATAATGTGTGTATCACCCCCCCACATATTTCGGCTGACTAAAAGCAGCTTTTTCCATACACATAAGGTTTAAAATCTGTAAGGTTTATTCTTAGCATAATGTAAGTTTCTGTAGAAAGATCATACAAAATCTTCACTGCCCAACTTTAAATGCAGTACGCTTCCGTATTCCTTGCCATATTGTTACATGGAGAAGATTAATAATCATATGGAGATTAATCCGTATTTTTTCGTATACTATTACTACAAGAGGGAGAGATCTGGTTATGAAATAAGTTTGTGTGTCTCTAGATGCACAAACATACAACATAAAGACCCCATTCAATCTCCACACAGGAAATAAATTCCCATTAGGTCGAATAGGAGACATATATCCACTCTTGTTCCTTCTTCTTTTTTGTTCATTTCTTTTCCTTGCAATGACAACGATTCTATATTGCAAAATTTTCAGATGAAACCAAAACCATTTGCGCAACGGCAAGACGATTTTTTTCATGCAACCGTACAAGATAGAGCTGGTTTGTCGTTTAGACGATTGTGCTTTGAATCGTATCCCCTCCACCACTAATGAAACTATCAGAAAATGACATGAGTGATTCATTTCATCCATTTATTAGACTTTGCATCGACACACTCGTACAGACACTATCTTTATTTACACCTTTATGTTGGTGGAGACCTCTCCTAAAAAGATTCCCCCATATTCTCTCTTGCTTTTCTTGTAGTGAGGGGGTAAACTGCAGCGTCGTAAGACAATGTGCCAAGTAATAAAATAACGGATAAGATTGATAGCAAAGAGATTGCTTTGAATTATCAATTGTCATTTTTGATAAGACGGGTGTATGTCTTCCATAGAAACACAGAAGAAGAAACAAGTGGTTTCACAAGTATTGTCCAAGGGATCAATTTGGGGCTATTGTTTATGAGAGAATGGACAAAAAAAAAATCAATGAGAGTGTGAGTGTGGGAAAAAAATTACTTTGTTATCTCCAGGACACTCTAAAACAAAGGGATTTATGGGGGAAGATAAACATTTATCAACCAACTTTTGTAAATACCTCTTATGTGGGACGTAAATCCCCGTAGCAAAGGATTACCTTATTGAAAGGGTCTTTGGATTCTGCACACTACCTTGGGGGTTGATTGTTACTTTTTTTTCTCCCCCCAAGGGAAAGCTAAGACAAATCTTCCTGAAATTTAGAGGTGTTCTATTATATTGAACAGTCTCTGCAACAACAACAACAGCTTTCGGCCGAATTATTTCCTAGCTACCTTTCTCTTAACTCTTCATGAGGTATCCAATGTGGTAAAGTGACAATTCAACCAAAAGCAGTTGCATGGTTGCAAAAATGAACTTCTAAAAACAATTGCGACATTTTTGAATGTCGCATGTCGTTAACTAGTTTATTTTTTTTTCATTCTTCATCAGAAAAATTTTCAAATTAGCCAGTTCTGACAAACAATCGATATAGTAACCACCGACTTTACCCACAAAGTTAGATACATATCATGTTCGGTCCATTCCAAGCTTCATTAGTGAGATACGGAGGATATCTCTGGAAAAAAGCTCCTAGAATGTCCCAATGTCAAAAATCCAGATTAAGAACTCGTATGAAACAAGTTGACAGTAATGTTGAAGCAATTTATCAAGGACTTATTAAGACTGCTGAAAAGCCAGAAGGAGAAAAGACTGGGGTTAAGTTAGTTGATTATTTAAAGTTTGAAATGCCAAAGGAACATGAAATGAGTCCAAGAGATAAATATACTACTTTTAGTAGACATGAACCTGAGTATAGGAGAAGTCTTCATAAGATTTCCAAATGGACCAAGTTGTCCTTTAGAACGAATCCAAAGTATTTCTAAACGTGATTGGTTGTTTGATTTTTACAATAGAAAAGGATAGGAGGTTTGTATATATATAAATACAATTTTAATAATTCTTCATGAGGGTTTGTACATAGTTTATACACGAAATAGTTACCGAGTTTGAGTGGTTGAGAGGATAGGAACTGCCATTACCAATGACATGTTAATTGGGAATGGATTAATTCATTTAATGTTACATAATTATACAATTTCTAAAATATTCAATAAAAGCAGGTTTAGACTAGTGTGTCATTGTCAAATGCCTTGTTCGTAATAAATAATTTCTCACTCTATGGACATGTCCGGATCATCACCATGATCTTCTTCATCTTGATCACCATTTATCTTGTGTTCTTGCTCGTTGTCATTAACTAGCTGACTTTCTTGTGTTTCTTCGACTCGTATCTCGTCTAGTGTCATATTGGCAGCATCTTCGATACTTAGTTCCTCCTCCTCTTCCTCCTCCATGTTTTCTTGGTCTACTGTTTGACTTTCCTGAGGGTGTCCCTGATAGAATGATCCTTGTGATGTTTGCGAAATAATTATTGGTTGATCGCCTACCTCTTCATCATCTTTATTTTGAACTGGTTCTTTTTCTCGCTCTTGATCTCTCGTTCTTGATTTCCTAACCAATTTGTCATCATTGCGATTGTCATCTAACTTATCCCAAATAAAATCTGAAATATAATAATCACTTAATACTGGATTATCAACCAATACATGTGCTTTATTGTCCCCCTGATTCCAGATATGTATCCTCACTTCATCCTTCTGCTTCCTATCCTTACCATCCACATATTCCTTTGTTTCCAGATCAATCTGGACCCCAAGCGCTTTATATAATTTGATTTGAAGTAGATTTGAATCTTGAGTTAATAAATCATGGGAATTTCGTTGATAAGAGAATTCATCAATTTTATGATTTATTTCATTCAATTTTCTTTTGAGTTCAACTTGTTTCTCTTGAATTAAACTGAGTTCACTCGCTTGTTTATCCATTTGTATGACTATACCTTCATGTAAATTATCCAATAATGACTGACGCTGTTCAAAAACATCAATAAAACTATCATTCTGATGTATGGGTATATCTTGATATCGAGGATTTTGGGATGCATTTTTGATTCGATTATATTTCTCATCATCTATTTTATATAAATTGGCAAATTTGGTTTTAAATTCCGAGATCTTGTCATGTAATAATTGGGATTTGGATTGATAATCTTTGATATTGATGTTATTGTTTTGAATTATGGTATTTATTGAAGTGTTGAATTCCTCGAGAAATTCAAATATTTGTAGATTCTTGAGGGTGGTATCTATCTCTTTTAAATCTGATACCATATTTAAAAAATCTTTTTGATGTGGTTATTATAGGGTCAAGAAAAGGATATGTCGGGTTTATGTGTTTATTATGATGCAACAAATTTGTTGTGTTAATATTTCAAAAAGAAAAAATTGTTTATTGTATTAAATTATGAGTGAGCAAAAATCATCAAATGGAACAAAGCTTCAATTATTAGAAAAAGAACTTCCTGAACTTCCTGCTCCCCACAGTCAAGTTAAATAACTATGAGTTACTATCCAAAGAAGAAGACGTATGAAGACGTTGAATTACCATCTGATCCAAATTTACCACCTTGGATCATCACACCTAAAGAAGAAAAAGTTATATTTGCTAGATGGAGAAGGAAGGCATTTGCTAAATGTGATGATTTGATTAAAGCATATATTGAATGTTCAAATAGTTACAAGAACCCAATGGAAGGTATGGAAAGGTGTAAAGTTGCAAATGACAAGAGTCAAGCGTGTGTTGCCAAATATCAAAAACAGAAGTATTTGGATATTGAACGAGATTTATTGATCGAAGAGAAGAAGCAAAAGAGAGAGTTGTATAATTATTATAAACAAAAGAAGTTACAAGAGTTGAAATCTGAAAAGGAAGGTAAGAAGGATGACTCTCTGTAGTTTTTTGATTCTAGTTTTACATGTACATAGAATATTGTATACAGTTATGAATAATATATAATAAAAAAAGTTTGATGATCTTTTATGTGTGTTATTATTCTCGATCTTTGTGGATAGCGATATTGTCATAACAGATCCTAGTAATTTCCCAAGTTAAGTCGATCTTGTGTGAACTACAACTCTTTTAAGTACCCTTCTTGTCAATATGATTAGCAAGCTGATTAGCAAGCTGATTAGCAAGCTGATTAGCACAAGTTGTACAACTAATAATGTAACCCCTTTAATCTTCCATATCTAAACCATCAGCATCTTTAAAGTTTTCGTTTTCAAATACGGTACGACAAGCCATAAACAAGCTTCCTTGTATCTTACCCAAGTCTTGTATGTCTTGATATTGTTTTATAGTTATTGCCATTTGTTCATTAAAATCGCATATATTAGCATGTAATTGTGCAACTTGAGAATTGAGATGACTTAATTGACGTTGAGTTCTGTAAGCAGCAGCATTAGAAGGAGCATCGTTGCCAGTAGATGATCTTGTAGGTGTTTTTATCTTTAGTGGTGTATTCATTGAGTTTTACTTACTTACACTAACTATATATCAGAGTGTTTTCTATTGTATTATTATTATTATTATTATTATAATTATTATTATTATTATAATTATATATATGGTTAATAATATGTATATATATCTGGTTTGTGTGTTTACATGGATTTTTCTTAAGCTTAATTTTAAATCGCTTTTATCTTAATAATTAAATAACAATCAGTCAAACGAAAAAAAAAAAAAAAAAAACTTTTCAGTTTTCACCCTTAAAAAAGAAGAACGTGAAATATTTGATTTATTCAATAAGTTAAAAACGTCATAATCACTTTGCAATAAAGTACTTACACAGTGAGGTATATACCACCACCACCACTACTACTGGCTTAGAAAGAGAGACTTCCTCCAAGAAAAAATAGTAGGGGTCTACTTTTCCATCGCTCTGATATAAATATTCAAAAAAAAAAAAGAAAACGTTGTCAACCCACAGTTTGTTTGCATTATAGCTCCAATAATTACTAAATATCTATTCTTATAAATACCAGCATCAACTATATCTAAACAGTAGCTTTTTAGGACACCCTCGCTCCTCGTTGACATTTATCAAAATACCAATATCCCATTTAACAAACCATTCAGGAACTATTCAGCTAGCAGCATTTAATGATTTGTACATATTATATCACTTAATTAAGTAAATTTAACTTAACCAACAACAACAACAACAAGAAAAATAAGTCAAGAAAAGAAAATATAACATGGACTCTTTAGAGAAACCAGTAATAATAAAAAAGGAACCGACAGAGTCAAATCTATTGTCACAACCACAGTCTTCACCAACAATAGTAAAATCAACACCCGTAAGAGCTTCATCACCAACAAAGATCAAATCTCCAACTCAAGCTCCCATTCATACCACCACCTCTGTGCAGCTAAAAAAATCAAATTCAACGTCCTTGAGCACGTCTCAGAGCATCTCTACATTAAATACAACACAAACTTCAACTATACATAAGAAACAAGAAGATTCAAAAATTTCAAATTTCTTGCCTACGAAAACGCAACTACAACCATCTGCAATGGCACCAAACGCCACTCCACGTCCAACTACAGCGGGTACAAAAACAGCAACATCAACAACCATACTGAGTAACCAACTCCAACAATCTAATCCTCATGCACAACAAGTTCAACCTCATAATGTACATTCAAATCACCATGCACAACAGCAACAACCTCAACATATTGCTCATGGTTCACATACACATGTCCAGCCACGACCAACGCCTCAACCTATCGCACCCAAATATGCTAAAATTCAACCAGCAATTGCTCCAAAACCAGTAGCTGTCCTACCTAAACCCAGCAGTTTTTGCCCATTGCCCCTGGGGAAAACTCCATTTCAAATCAGACTGTCCTTTGCCGCTTCCCTAAATCTGAAATCGTCGTTGAATATAAATACGTCTAAGCGATGGGTATTACCTCCTAGACCAAGACCTGGAAGAAAACCTACGAATGCCGAAGGTGGAGAAGATAAAACGAAACTGACAAAGAGTCCAAAGAGGCGAACAAAGAAGAAAGACGAACAGCAGTTACAACAGGAACAAGCGCTGAAAGTAACAACAACTAGTGTACCTCAACTAAAACAAGAAGCGAAAATTGGAAGTACAGGACCATCAAATATTGTCGAAAGCACCATTTCAAATAAACCTGCTCCGTCGTCAAAAAATAAGGGGATTGATCAATTGCCGTCGCTGCACCTTTCTACAAGTGTCACTACCACATCAGTATCTGCAACCACTAAAACAGTTGTCAACACACCCTCTACCAACAGCGGAGCAAGTTCTAACCCAGCCAAGAACAACACTGCTATTTTCAATACATCAATTTCCACAAATATATCGTTGAATAGTGTTTCACCATTACCTACTCTCCCACCGACTATGTCTTTGGCAACAGCAAAACCAAGTACCAATTCACCTTCATCTGCAACAACTATTACGACTCCGAAATCGACCATGATTAAACAGGAACGTGATGATTCCATGGATCTATTGAATTCTTTGCCAGTGGCAATTCCTTCCGATGTTTCCTTATCTCCAATGGCACCTAAATTATCACCAGCCGGTTCAGGCATTGCTACAGCACCCCAAAAGCCACCACTACTTCCTCCAATTCTTGAACCTATAGATCCAAGTGCACAATTAAATGATATGAAGTTGACATATTTAGCAAAGCTTAAAGAACAAGAATTGATCCGCAATTATATTGAAGTCATAACCAATCAAATCAAGGAATTGAGTTTTGTTCAGAATGGAGTGATCACATTTGATGCATTGAAGAATACCGATAGTAATAATAATAGCAATATATCTAAGAAATCGTCATCTCCAACGACTTCTAATAGCACAGTATCTTCAGCAGCGAAATATGATCAATTGGAGTCGATTAATAATTTGAACGATTTAAACAAGTTTCTAAACTATCTCACAAAATCATCAAATATTATTCAATCAGCCAAAAAGCAACAATCAAAACAACAACAACAACAATTGGGTAGTGATGATGACGTTATAAACTCGCAAATCAATCATTATGTTGACGTTCGGAATAAATTCAAAGCAATGAAGAAGCAAGAAACCCAAACACAAAAATCAAGCTTTTTGGGTATAACCAGTCCTGGTTCAACTGCACCAATTACATCCACCAATAAAAAGAAGAAATCAACAAAGACGACGAATGTATCAGAAAGTACATCACCAACATTGACAAAAACTATGACTGATGATATTCCAGCTGGATCCTCTATCTTTTCAGCCACCACTACGGTGCCCGAGCGACAATATACTCCAGATTTATTACGACCTATCAAGGCATCTAATTTATTCATCAATGATCCAGATGAACACATTCAAGATGATATAATTGTGGAAGAATTACAAACGGCCACAATTGAGGGATCTCCAGGCTCAATGTTGACAAGCAACACAATTTTGAATTCTAACAATGATGGAAATAATGGACCAAGTGCCACATTAAATAATGATATTGATTTTTTTATGGCTGATACTCATGATTTTTTAAATCGATTAATTTTGAAAGATGATGATACTGGTGCTGCTATACAAGACGAATCATTTGTGAAAATGGAAGAAGACGTTTTGGGTAGTGTTGAAATACATTCTGGACTGTTACAGACATCCCAACAACAGCCACTGCAGCTGCAGCTGCAGGAGCAACAGTCAACACAGCAACAGCTACAACAGCTACAACAGCTACAACAACAACAGCAATCACTGCTGCTGGAAACAGTTGGACAATCGCAAGGTCAACAATTTGTGAAACCAATTGGAAATGGACATCTTCTAAAGAAGAAACCGAAGGTTAGTTGTGGGTTTTGTACTAATGATACACCATGTTTATGTTTTGATGCTGAGTTGGATCTTGGTAGTTTGAGAGATTAAAAAATAGAAAAAAAGGATTTAAATTTTTTTTTGGGTTAAGTTATTTTAAGAGAGATTTATAATTCGTATAAAGACAGGAAGAAGAGGATATGACTAAAAACAGAGCACATGCTTTAGGAAAGACTTGTATATAGAAGAAAAGCAGTTGTTTATTATGTTTATATTTATATAAAAAATGAATTATTTAATGATAAATGGAACAGTATTTGGTTCTTTTCATTCATTCTTTGTACAAATTTTTTGCAGTCATTATTGCAGTTGGTAGGTTCACTAATCCTCTTTTTCCGGGGAGGATAGGAAAGAATTTTTTTTTCAAAACCGGAATAATACGGATTTGGCAATAAACACTACGAAATCTTTTCTTACAAGCTGATTTTTCGATATAAATATTAGGCATATATAACTATACAAACACACACCTGATAAGGAAGAATAAATAAATAAAAGGAATAATTCATGTTACTCACAGAGGGGGAAAACAAAACTCAATTGATAAATAAAACTGTTTAAACATATGTGTCATCGCACATTTTCATTATTTTCACGACGACGAAGACACATACACTCTCACTCTCACTCTCCCTCTCTCTAACATTTACTTTACCATAAGAAAGCAAAGTATGAACCAATGACAGCAGTGGCACCCAAGACAGCATAACCGGTTCTGTAAACACCTTGAAGACTCAATTCTCTACCGAAATCCCAAATTAAATGTCTGATACCATTACCAACATGGTAAACAAATGGATAAGCACAAGCAGCCTTGAAGCCTAACTTAATAAGAACAGGTAAAGAAGCGAAAACACCAACAATGACACCGGAATCAAATGGGATATTTAAAATGGAAGTAGCAGCATAAGTACAAGTCAAAGCGTAGAAAGCACCAGCCATGGCAACCCCAGTAATTCTATGGAAAGAAGACATGATCCAAGTTAATTGTGGTTGGTAGATGGTTAAGTGTGGGGAGGTTGGTCTGTTCTTACGTTGTGCTACCAAGACATCTTGTTCTTGTTCATGAGAAGCCTTGACGGTGGAAATGGATCTAAGTAATGCTAATCTTGAAGATTGTAATCTAGATGCATTGTAGATAGTGTTTAAGGCTGGTTTTTTTAATAATCCTAAGCGAGCAATCATTGTATGAATATGTATGTATATATATATGGTGCGTGTGTGTGTTTTAAGAAGAAGAAAAAGATCAAAATTAGTTTGTTCAAACAAATGAAATTTTTGTGTATGTGGTGTTGTTGTTTTACTACGGTGATGGTTCAGAAGAAAAAGCAGGAGGTGCCCGGGGTGCTGAAGTGAGGGAAAGGAAAAAATTTAGGGAGCAACAAACAAAATTCAGCCAATTAGAGATTACGCAAAATAATCTGATCATGTGATTTTAGACACGTCGTTAATCATGTGATCATACATTTTGCGACAGATCCTATGGGTTTTATTTTTGATAAAACTCACACTACCTCTCTCTCTCTTTCTCTAGGTTGGTTATAAAACTCCGAAATTAACTTTGTGGGATGTTAAGAAAAGTTTAATTTTTTGTGCCCAGAAGTAATTAAAATTGTTTTTTTTTTCAAGTAGGCTTGTTATTTGACCTATATTAGATAAACTTAATTAAATAGGTTGGTTTAACAATATCAGTACCAGATGGAATGACTATCAGTTTCTTTCTTATCTGATGAAAGAACTATTGGTTGAAAAAGAAAAAGAAAAAGAAAAAGAAAAAGAAAAAGAAATTGGGAGGTGTATTATTCAATTCAGAAGACGGATAAATATTAAATAATATTAATCGATTGTCTATTCCGAAACATCCATACTTCAAAGGAAATAAAAAGGATAAGAAAAAAATATCCAGAAACAAAAAGAAACAAAAAGAAAATAATAAAAATAAAAATCTGATAGCGAGAAATTGAATGTGAATGGTGAATGAAACCTCTCTCATAAGGAAAAACAAAATTACTCATCAAAAAACCACTTATCTTATCACATCAAATAAACAACACCATTAACAGCTTCGTACCACAACCAGACCTATATACCGCAAACTATATAGTGATCAATAACAACAACCAAGTACAACTTGTGCAACTAAACCATGATACAGGCATTAAGTCATAAAGCGGTAAATGATGCGCATTATCAAAATCACCAAACCATGACAACAAACAATAATCATACAACCACTAACACTACAGCTAATGAACCTACACAAAACTACAATAGATCAACAATTGAAAATGATAATACACATCTGGGCCAACAACCACCAATACAATTACATCAACCACAGCATCATCACCTAGACGATGAATGTAGATTTCAAGACCGTAATCTGGCAATTGATGGCGATTCATCTTCGGGTGATGAAGCAATTAAATTGGATTCATCAACAGAATTGATATTTACAAAGAAGGATATAAGCAAGTCTCGTGCCCAGTCATTCCAATCCGTTCTTTCAACTGCTTCATTGATCTCATTGAAGCAGCAAGCACTAGCATCAAATAATAATATTAGTAATACTAACGGGAATATCATAATAAATAATCCTTCATTAATGCGAAGTAATTCTACAGTAAACAATTATAAGAATTTTCAATCATTCATACAGGCACCAGTACTATCCAGCTTCACTAACCTAAGGCAAGATGATGAGATTCAAATTGGTCAACAATTACCTTTTGATGATAAATGTAATCGTACCAATAATAATAATACAAAAGATTCATCCTCGTCACCTGACCAAAAATCAATTCCGGTTGCTGCTGCGAATCTTAATAATAGTAATAATAATAATAATCTGCAGGATGCCAGAAAAAAAAATACGGTTAATGACACGACCAATAACTTTACGATGGCCTTGGCGGCGGCGGAGGTCACCACGACGAACGACATGAACAAGAATAAGAATAAAAATGCCGTAAAGAACAATGAGGACGACGATAATTTACTTCAACAACAAAATTTAACTTTAAAAGCTTTGAAAAAATTAAGTTTATCACCAAGAAGAATTGGTGGATCAGATATAGCACCCTTAACAACCTTAAACCCAAGGGAACCAACGCAACCAAAAGAACGACAGCAACAGCAACAGCAACTGCTGGCACAACAAGAGAATTCTTCTGCACAATATAAACCAGCAGAAGTAGATTTGTCATCCTTTGCAAGTCTGACTAAACAATTAAATCCCTCAACTCAAACAAAAACATCCCCAGTTAGAAGCTCTGACAATCCCCATTATACTTATCAATCATTGTTGAATAGTAAACCATCAATTTCAAATTTACCTCAAGCGAAAATGGCGTCAACTGAAACTTCGAGATTTGAAACTTCCCCACAAAATAAGGTGGAAAATTTTCACGTACCAACTCCACAACAACCAATGAGCCATGCACAACAAATACTGTCTGCACTCCAACAACATCAAAATAATTTATACCAACATCGTCAAGTAACACAACTGTGCCAACAGCAGAATAATAATCGTATTCCAGCAGCAGTTATTCCTCCTCAAAGTATGCAAGCCAAAAGAATTCCTCTGAACCCTTCTCTTCAGTTGGGTATTTCTCAAACTCTCCCGGGATCTCCAACACACGCAGCTGAACAATCTCCTTCACAGCCACAATATCAGCTTAACCATCCAAGAGTTACAAGGCAGTTGCAACAGATAAAAGGGTTACGAAATCCAATGTATGTCCCTTGTGTATTGAGAAGAACTCAAAATGGTCTGGTACATAGTCCAGCAGGTGTGAGGTCATACACGAATTCCCCAGAAGCTGAGACATCTACGCCAACTACATCAAGTCCAAAACCGGAGTTAACCTATGAACAACATTTACAATTATTTAAACAAGGTGAATCACTTTCTTCATCTCGAGCATCGATTAAATCAATAGATTCACAGGCATCAAATGAATCTGGTCATTCATTGAGTAAGCATGGCAGTCATCAAAATTCCTTGACTGGGTTCTTTTCGTCAAGTTCAAGTAGGAGTCGTGATCAATTATTAAGAACTCCACCAACTAGAAGACATTGGGTTAAAGATGAATCGGTATATAAATGCGGTATGCCTTCCTGTTCCAAAGTATTTAATTTCTTTGAGAGAAGACATCATTGTAGGAAATGCGGTGGTATATTTTGTAAAGAACACACTTCGCATTTCCTTTATATCAATCATTTAGCTCAATTTACCACTGGTGGTAGAGGTACTTTATCCAAAGTTTGTGATAATTGTATTGAAGACTATAATGAGTTTATCAAGAAGGAATTTGGAGTTAACGTTGGTCAGCACGTATATCACAAACCACTTAACGTGAATGAATCAGATAATGAAAGTGATAAAGAATCAAAACCCATTAATCGCCAATCACCAATCCATATTCAGAGTTATAGCGATAGCAATCCTAATAATGTCATTATATCTGAAGTTAAGAATAACAATTATAATGATATACCACAATCTAATGAACCTGGTGCAGGTGCCGCAGGTGCTGGTGGTGGTGATGCTAGAAATGATCAACCTCAAGTTGGAAGTGTTCCTGCAAATTGGAGTTGGAGTTCGTTTTAGGAACTGCTAGTTTATAAATTGTTATTATTTATTATATATGATTTGAATTTTTTCGCATTTTTATTGTGTTTTGTTTTACAGAAGAATATTTAGATTCTTATGCTATTTTTTAATTTAATATATACAAGATAGTTTAGGACAGTAATCTTATTTACCATTTCCTCTTATTAACATACTCCATAGATAAACTTGTTGTTCAGTAGCTTGAAAAGTTTCTCAATCAAAAGGCTATAAACATGTATGTATATGGTAGCACTATTGTATCCTGCATATAAACCAAACTCCTTGAAATTGGAAATTTTCGCAGCGCCAAAAAGATGAAAACACGCTGTAAATTTACCAGAGGGTCACCAAAAAGTGTTGGCAGTTTATTCAAACAAGAGAGAATTCTACCTAAACTACAATGGCAATTGCAAAGCCCCAAGTCAAAGTATTGGGTATTGATATCAACTCAATTCGGTCTTTATTGCGAGTGATCATTTTCATCTCAATTGCTGGTGCTGCAATCTCTTCCAGATTATTTTCAGTGATTAGATTTGAAAGTATTATTCATGAATTCGATCCATGGTTCAATTTCAGAGCTACTAAATATTTAGTCTCTCATTCTTTTTATGAATTCTTGAATTGGTTTGATGATAGAACTTGGTATCCTTTGGGAAGAGTTACTGGTGGGACCTTATATCCTGGTCTTATGGTGACTTCTGGGGTTATTTGGCATGTTTTAAGAGATTGGTTATGTTTACCTGTCGATATTAGAAATATTTGTGTGTTATTAGCACCTGTATTCTCCGGATTAACTGCAATTTGTACTTATTTCTTTACCAAAGAAATGAAGGATTCTAATGCTGGGTTATTGGCTGCTTTATTCATGGGTATTGCACCAGGTTACATTTCCAGATCAGTTGCTGGTTCCTATGATAATGAAGCTATTGCAATTACTTTGTTAATGGCTACTTTCTATTTTTGGATTAAAGCAATGAAATTAGGTTCCATGTTTTTTGCCACTTTAACTGCCCTTTTCTATTTCTATATGGTTTCAGCTTGGGGTGGTTATGTTTTCATCACCAATTTAATTCCATTACACGTTTTCGTATTGATTTTAATGGGTCGTTATAATAAGAAATTATATACTGCATACACCACTTGGTATGCTTTGGGTACTTTAGCATCGATGCAAATTCCATTTGTTGGTTTCCTTCCAATTAGATCTAATGATCATATGGCTGCCTTGGGTGTCTTTGGATTATTACAATTAGTTGGTGTTGGATACTATGTTAAGACTCAAGTTCCTTCAAAGCAATTCAGATCATTCTTGATTGTTTCTTTGACCTTAGTTTTCATTTTAGGTATCGGTGGATTATTCTCTTTGACTTCATTGGGTTGGATTGCTCCTTGGACTGGAAGATTCTATTCCTTATGGGATACTAACTATGCCAAGATCCACATTCCAATTATTGCATCCGTTTCAGAACATCAACCAACTGCTTGGCCAGCGTTCTTCTTTGATACAAGTATGTTGATTTGGTTGTTCCCTGCAGGTATCTATTTATGTTTCCAAGACTTGAAGGACGAACATGTTTTTGTTATTATTTATGGTGTCTTATGTTCTTATTTTGCTGGTGTTATGGTTAGATTAATGTTGACTTTAACTCCAATTATTTGTGTTTGTGGTGCTATTGCGTTATCCAAATTATTTGATGTGTATTTAAATGTTGTTGATCTTTTCACTGAAGATGAATCTGCCGATGCAGAAACTAAGGACAAGAAGACCAAGCAATCAAGTAAAGCATTCCCTCTTGCTGGTTTGATCTCAAAGATAATTGTGTTATTATCTTTTGCATTCTACTTATTCTACTTTGTTTTACATTGTACTTGGGTTACTTCCAATGCTTACTCCTCCCCATCCGTCGTCTTAGCATCACAAAATCCAGATGGCTCTCAAAGAATCATTGACGATTTCAGAGAAGCTTATTACTGGTTAAGAATGAACACCCCAGAAGATGCTAAAGTTATGGCATGGTGGGATTATGGTTACCAAATCGGTGGAATGGCAGACAGAACCACTTTAGTCGACAACAACACCTGGAACAACACCCATATTGCTACCGTTGGTAAGGCTATGGCTTCATCTGAAGAAGTCGCTTACGAAATCTTGAGACAACATGATGTTGATTACGTCTTGGTTATCTTTGGTGGTTTATTGGGATATTCTGGTGATGATATCAATAAATTCTTATGGATGATTAGAATTGCTGAAGGTATTTGGCCAGATGAAGTCCGTGAAAGAGATTTCTTTACAGAAAGAGGTGAATATAAGGTTGATAAAAGTGCTACTGAAACCATGAAGAACTCTTTGATGTATAAGATGTCATACTATAGGTATATTGATTTGTTTAGTGGAAGAGATGGAAGTGATAGAGTCAGAAACCAACAAATTCCAGCAACTGAACCAATTGATTTAAATGTTGTTGACGAAGCATATACTACTGAAAATTGGATTGTCAGAATCTATAAAGTTAAAGATTTAGATAATATTGGTAGAGATTTACAAAAGGCCAGTGCATTTGATAGGAGTATCGGTGCACCAGCTAGTAAGAGAAGCAGGGCTATTACAAGACCAAAGTTGGAGATTAGAGAATAGGTATGATTTATTTATACATTTATAGTAAGTGTTACAATGTAAAAAACTAAGATAAACTGTGTTAAACGTTCCTCTGTATTTGATGTTACCATACTTGCTGATATTGCCTAACTTGCCATGACGTGTTCAATCAACATTTGCTTTGTAGGGAGTATCTCATTTTATACTTTTGCTCTTCCCCACCACCAGCACCACAAACAAACAAACAAACAAACAAAGCAAACAAAAAGCTTAAACGGAAAAATGTGGTGGTTGCTAATTCTCCATTCCCCAGTTTTTTTGTTTTTCTTGAACGGATTTAAAATCATATTTAAACAGGTGAATATTTCCTTGACCTTTATTCCTAATTGTTTCTGTTATATATATAACAATTAGCTATCATGGCAGGCTTATTCGACCTTGAATCTCACTTAGTGTTCTACAGATCATACCACTTTAACAAAGTCAATGTAGCAATTCACTTGATCTGTATTCCAATCATCTTATTATCAACAGTCACCTTTTTAATTCCTACGAACGTATTCGGTATAAATCTCGGATCCACTTTAGCCTGGGGATATGGTATTTATTATGCCTTGTTAGATTGGAAAGTTGGAATCCCTTCTTTTGCGGTATTGATAACCTATGCTCATTTCATAAAGAATTATTACTTGTCATTATCGAAAGTGACTGAACCAACACTGAGTCAATTTGTGAAGTATGCCATATTTATCCATATTGGAGCTTGGTTAGCTCAATTTTATGGTCATGGAGTTCATGAAAAGCGTGCACCTGCCTTACTAGACAACCTTCTCCAGGCTTTGGTTTTGGCACCATTTTTCGTTGCTTTTGAAATTGCGTTTGCTTTGGGCTTCAGAAAGGAATTGAAAAGCACAATGGATAACCAGGCTGGCGTGAGAATTAGAGATTTTAATGCTCAGCAAAGGGCAAAGGCAGAAGTTAAAAAATCTGAATAGATGTTACTTCTGCGTGCAGAGATGATTATTTTTGATTTATGTATGTGTATTAACCTTTTAACTCTATATTATTACCTATTAACGAATATGTATGTTATTTTATTTAAATTAAATGCGAGTTGTTGCTTTGGGTATATGCTTCATATCTTCTCTTAACTTCTGGTTCATACAATGAAACCCCCAGCAATTGGTTTCCAATTGTAAGCCATCCTGGTCTTGTATTATGATCTCTACCAAATATCTCAAGTTTACGAGAATGCGTCCCTACTATTCTCTCTACAATATCATAAAATTCATCTGGTTTCCTCAGCGTTTCTCTTGTCCCACTAACCACAACATCAGTATCTATTTTTCTAGTAATCCAAGTTGGATTGCCTTTCAAGCCAACTAATAGGTGTTCTTTAGAATGATTCAACCAGTGACCCGTCCTACCAGTGACTATCGTTCTCCTGAGTTGATTTAACTTTACCCAAATCATTTCGTCTGATATTTTATAACCCCATTTCAATAATGCTCTTCTTCCAATCTCGATAGATCTTCCAGTGACCCAAAGCATTATAATTCCTTCATCTTGTAATTCATGCATTGGTAAGGATAACAACTCGTCATCTTTACATGTTCCATACGGTAATGACATGTGGATATCCCAAGCTGGATCAGAAATAATTGCTGCAAACTTGCCAAGGATTTTGAAAGGTAGATATCTGATATCACAATTAATCCATTGTGGAGGTAATATCTCTCTAAAAGATTCACTAAAACATTCTCCAATTGAATATTCGTGGACCTTTTTGGTAGTGCTATCTTCCGTTGTATTCTGTACCAGCAGACTAGCTGGATTGAGGGTATAATAATGCAAATAACGACATGTTTTCATTTTGTGACAAGTATCCAAGTATGAACAATCACCTAAATTCAAATCAGTATGGTTATTGATTATAGGCAAAAAATGGATCTTGCTTTGAGCACAATTGTAAATTTCATTAGATATCATTGTTTTGCTCTGTGAAATCCGTTGATGTATAGTTGATTGAGGAATCATTTGTTTATTAGTTCCAAATTGTGTGTATTCTTTCTTATTTAGTCCAAAAGTGCCTAATATATGGTTATGATGAGAATCGTTACAAACGTCATAAAATGAAAGCTTCTTAGTCTTTAAAGCAGCTCTTTCTTTGCTTAAGACAGTTCTTGCTGTTGGCCTTTTTAAGAGTTGCTTCAAATATTGGGGATTAAATGAAAAACTTGTCCAAAGAGCAATTTCATGAGAATATATTGGATTCATCGTTATGGTCGGAGTCTCCAATAGTGAAAGAAATGTTTTCGGTTTATTATTGTGTGTATTGATATTGTTTTTGACTACCTGTTGTGGTAATGATCCTCTTTCAAATCTTTCTTTTAAGAGTAACAATCCACATATATTGATCCATAATAATCTTGGCTGATTTGTTTGACCATTATCAATATTGAGTTGATCAGAAAACTTCAACAGATTGCCACTTATTTGATTGAACTGTACAAGGTAACTTATAAACTCCTTTATATTTGACAATTGTATCGTGGTATTGTTGGGAGTACTTTGATTAAATTGAACAAACATGGCTCTAATTTTCCATAGATCTCCTTTGACTGGAGATTTGATTAAGGCATCATCAAGTTTCAAGATAAAATCAATAAATGGAAGTAAGCAATCTCGACTATATACCATCATAATTCTTTGTTAGAAGATAGTAGTGCCAGATCGTACTTAAGCGAATCTTCTTCTTCTTCTGCTGCTGTCTGTGCTGATAAGGGATGGATAGTTGTGATAAAGTTTGCAGCATTTTTTTTTTGGCAGCAGTCGAGTGTGACTCGTCCTCAAACCAATCCTTAAAATATGTGTGAGATTAAGTACACACACCACACACTACACACTTTTAAGGATGAAACATATTTACTGGTGGTTTGATAAGCTAAGTCAATTGCAATTAGAAGAATGACATTATTTCAAGAATATAAAAACACAAATAGTTATATAATATAAAAAATATAAAATTTTAATACAAACAAATGTAATGCTGCAAATGTATACCTAATAGAATGTATCTCTAAAACCTCAGGTATCGTTTCATTTAGAAACCAAATCCAAATGGATTATCTGGCGTGGCTGCTTGAATGTTAGCCTTTTGACCAGTTGGTTGTGTTTGTAATGGTGCATTTCCAAACCCTGTACCAGTGGGTTGTGACTGTAATGGTTGATTACCAAATCCTTCAAAACCTTGGCCAAATGACGTAACTGGTGTTTGTTGATTAAGTGATGGTGGTGAAGAGATTGAAGTCGCTTGGAATTGCGAAGTCATTTGATTAATGTTTGGTTGCGAAGAAAATTGGTTAAATGGCTGTTGGAATTGGTTCATTGGTTGCTGCAGGAATTGGCCAAATGGTTGCTGTTGTTGCTGTGGGAATGGGTTCATGGGCTGTTGTGGGAATGCATTCATTGCTTGTTGAGGTTGAAACTGTGATTGGAATTGGTTGATAGGTTGCTGCTGCTGGAAGATTGGTTGCTGTGGGAACGGGTTCGATGCAGGTGGTTGACCAAAACCAGCTGGTCCTGCAAATGACGTTTGTGGGACTGCAGCAGGTTGAGTTCCAAATGTAGTAGGTGGAAATCCGGTAGTTCCTTGTGTTCCAAATGTAGTGGCTGGCAATCCACCAGTAAGTTGTTGACTGAACGAAGTTACAGGTGCAGTGGCAACAGGTTGTTGACCGAATGAAGTATTAGGAACAATATTGGTTGACATAAACCCACCAGTTATTTGTTTGCCAAAAGTAGATTGAGGAACAAATCCACCAGTTCTTTGAGCTGGTACTAACACTGGCTGATTGAAAGATGTAGTTGGCATTCCTCCTGTAAGTTGAGCTGGTACAGCTACTCCAAAAGTAGTTTGTGGCACGGTAACGGTACCAGTTTGTAATGGAACAAAAGGTTGACCAAATGAAGTTGCAGGTGGAGCACTATCCGATCTTTGCCCATCATTCTTTTGTGGATTGAAAGTAGAGCTTCCAGTTTGTAATGGAATAATACCAAATGTTAACTGTGGTTGAATGACACCAGTTTGCTGAATTGGGAGAAATCCTGTTGGTTGAGAAGTAATTGGAACAAACCCAGTAGGTTGTGCAGCTAAAATACCACCTGCTTGTACTGGTACCAAAACACCACCACCAGTTCTTTGGACAGGTATAAGAGTACCTGTACGCTGAACAGGAACCGGAACAGCATTTCCAGGAGTTTGCACTACAAACTTTTGATCTGGTTGAATTAAAGAATTATTTGTCTTTACCGGTTGAAGAGGTGGTGCAGATGGAACTTGAGAAGTAGAAGATGTTGTTGCTGGAGGTTGAGGTTTGCTGTCGGTGCTTGGCTTGATATTAACGAGATCTGATAATGAACCACTGTAATGGGGCGCTTCTTGCTGGACTGGTTTGAGAAGATCTTCGCTTGATCTTGCTGCTGGTTTAACAGCCCATGCATCATCCTCAATCTTGTTTGTTGGTTTGGAGTCAGGTGTTGAAGATTTAGCTGGAGTAGGCAATGCTTCTGCAGTAACTTTAGAAACTTCTGTTGAAGCAACATTGGTCTTAAGAGCCCCACTATTATCTACGAATAATCCGCCACTGGGTGTAGGAGCTGGGTCTTCTATTGCCTTCTTTCTATCAAACTTGTTATCTAAAAATTTCATGACTCTGATAATATCACCTTCTCTTAACCCTAATGTTCTTAATAATGATGGAGTAATATCTTCCAAGATATTTTGATCCATTTGTTCACGGTTGAAATTAAGAGTATAACGTTGACAGTTTCCAATATCCACACCACATTCAAGGAAGAAATCAAACCAATCGTATTCTGGTTCACGTGGACGTTCCGCTGGAGAAAGCATCGATTTCGTGTTTTGTCTAACTGGCTTTGCGGGAGTGACATCATTAATCACGGCAGTAGCTGAAGGATTTTTCTTCATCTCGGTAGTGGCGCCACTAGTTACTTTTGGTTGAGGTTTCTTTTCTTGTATCTTGATAACTGCTTGTTTGTACTTTTCTAAAGAGGCTCCAGTCACCTTCTCAACATATTCTAAATCTTCAACCGATAATTTCTCTGCGGAAACAGCAATCTTGACACCATTTGTCTTGTGCAAATGGATCTTTCCTTCATGACAACCCAAGAATTCCGCTTCAACTTTAAATGAACCTGAGCTATCAATCCAAGTTCTGACTCTATGATAATTTGGCATTGATTTATCCTCCTCATTTCTATTTTTGGAGTCTTTTTCTCTTTGAATTCGATCCTTTTCTCTAACTTTATCACGTTCTTCTCTAGATCTATGATGATGCTTCTTCTCTTTAGGCTTAACCGACTTTCGTCTAGAAGGTCCATCGGTCAATTTGTCTAAATTAGCAGTGCTTATAATTTCAATATATGAAGATGGGACTACACCTTGTCGACGAGTTTCAATATTTTCCACCATCCACCAGTCTTTGGACTTTGATTCATCTAAAATATAAACTTCGTCACCTTCTCTACAATTCAATTCGTCTCTACTTTGTGCGTCAAAATCATACATTAATTTCCCAACCTTTCTATTACCAGCACCAGTCTTCGCTTGGGAAGCTCTTGCAACTTCCTTCAATCCTTTGGCTGATTCTGCGCCCTTCAAGTCTCCTAAAATTGCCATTATTGCATCAGCTACATCCTTGGTTCCTGTGTGCAATTCAATTGATGCAGTAGGATTCTTAAATTCCAAAAAGACGTGTTTCTTTTCATGACTAAATGATAACAAATCTTTAATTCTCCATTGTTCATCACGAGTAGAAGAGCCTTTTAATTTCAACTTTTGGGATCCCTTATCTCCTTTCAAAATGATCAACCCTTGACCAATTGAAAACGAAACAGATTTCTTCTTACGTCCTTCAACTTCATCAATATACCAAGTGAAGAATTCCCCATCAAATGTGTGGTTTTTAGGTTGCTCGACATCTTCTTCTGGTTCGTATTCTACACGATTAGGTTTAGTTGGAGTTTCAGCCACTACTGGTCTAGTTGGCATTGGAGGAGGTGCTTCGTCTTCATCTTCGTCTACATTTTCATATCCTGGCGTGACTGGTTGATTTGGACGTGGGAAATCCTTGGCAGGCGTAGGAGGTGGATATGCAATTTGTGAAGGTGTTGTTTGGTTTAATGGAATTGGTGGTTGAATTTGTTGTTGCTGCGATTGTACTGGTGCTTGAATTGGTTGAGATGGAATGAATTGAGCTTGCTCTTGTTGTGCTGGTGGTTCTGCATGTTGCTGTTGTTCATCGGACCCAATTTGAATATAATTTGATGGAACGAAACCAAATTGATTCTTTTGAGAATCGCTTACTAAGATCCAATCAGGATCTTTTAAATCGTAAATATTAAATTTTTCACCTTCCTTGAATGAAAGTTCTTCTTCTGTTTGTTTGTCATAGTCATACAATGCAGTTGCTTGCTTGATGATTGGTGCCTACAAAATCACCATAGGTTAGTATTTGATATGGAAATCAACATCAATAATAGTGTTCAAAACATACCTCTTCAATATAGTTGGAAGGAACTAGACCCAGTGGTTCATCTACTACTTCATCTCCAACTGCTAACACTCTCTTTTTAACTTTCCACCATTCATCAATCTCTGATTTCTCTAATAAATACAAGAGATCATCAGTTTGGATAGTCAACTCCTCTTCAGCTTGAGCAGTGTAATCATACAATGCCTTGTATACCCCTATGTATAATGATTGCATAGTTGTATGTATTGGAAATATATGGAGATCTATTGTTTTTATAAGTGGTATGTCAATGATCTTGTAATCAGCTGGATAGGGGAGGATAAATCGACGTCAGATTTCCAGCACTTCACTAACTTTAACCTGCATAGAACATATGTGTGTGTCACAAACTAGAACACTTTTTTTGCGACATAACTCAAAAATAATGACATCGGCAAATCAAACCACAATTGGCAAACCCCCACAATAAAAATTAAAAAGACGATTAACACTATTATTGACACAGTCATGATAGGAACTAATATACATTATGGGTTGCTTAGGGGGAGTTTATTATAATTAGGAAATTTCCAAAATGCAAAGTTTACAAGAAAGATCGAGCGAGATTCTTTATTAATCATAAGTTTCCAAATAAATTGCCAAAATTAACCCAAAACCGAAAATAAATAAAATACTTCTAAATATAAACTTACACAATAAACAACTAGAGATGCAACTAATTCACACTAGTTATTTCTCTATTGTAGCCAAACAAGACTGTTTCAATATTTTCCAACGATGTCATGGCTGTAAAAGTATCATTTTCAGTAATAGCAGATCCAATATGGGGTGTTAAGACAACATCTTCTCTTCCAATTAACTCAGGATGAATTCCTGGTTCATTCTCAAACACATCTAATCCAGCAAACAAGACTTTACCCAGCTTTAAACCGTTAACTAATGCTTCTTCATGGATGACATACCCTCTTCCTATATTAATTATCCTGACTGGCTTCGTCATCTTATTAAGCAATTCTTCATTGATCATATGTCTTGTTGAAGGTGTTCCTGGACATGCAATAACAATTAAATCGGCAATATCTGCCGTATCTTCCAAAGATTTGTGGTATGTCATTTTAATCCCCACTGAAGAATGCTCTTCTTCAGAGAGAGGAGTTCTTTTGACATAATGTATATTCATCCCTATGCAATTCAATCTGGTTGCAATTTGCTTCCCAATATTTCCAAACCCTACAATAACAGCATTATGACCCTTTGGTGATAAGTTTTCTCTTCCACAGCATGCATCTGCATACCCACTTCCTAAAATCGTTTGTACTAGTGGTCTTCCAGAATACTGGTCAAACTCACCTTTCACTACTGAAGTTCTTATAATATCAGTGTGAGCAATTCCCTTTCCAAATTGGTTCTCAAAAATCTTAAAGTTTCTAAAACTGGTGATGGTATTGTATAAAACCAAATCAGCAACAGCTTCAAATGCAATTGGGGAGGGAACGTTAGTTAATATAATTCCTCTTTCTGCCATTTCATTTACATTATAATGATCATAACCTACACTACAAGTGGTAATTATCTTAAGGTTCTTAGGAGCAAATGCTACTAGTTTTCCTCTAAAACCCCCAATTTTACTAAAACCAGTCCAACCACCATAAATTGCTTCTATGTCAGCAAGCTTGTTTTGGAAATCATATAAAACTTTCTCAATTGTGGTTATCTCATAAGGAACAAATTCGAATTTTCCGCTATATTTCTTGAGATATTGTTGTTTGGGATTCCCAAGAACTAAGACTTTTTGCTTTACTGTCATTACGATACTTTCTTTAGATTGAAAAAAATGATAATCTCAATTATTATTGAAAGAGTATAAAAATAAATGAACCAATTGACAATTACAGCTGGGAATATGAGATTTTATATTGTTTCAAAAATTCCCCAGTAAAATTCGATTCGGTGTCGTTGTAGGGATGCGTACAAAAAAATGATTTGCAATCATTTTTTATGGTTCCCTGCGGAACTTTTTGCGTTTGTCAGAAAAATATTTTTCATGGAACATGCAAAACGAGCGAGTTACCCACCGATTGCCGTGCGGCTCATCGGGCTTGGTTTTGGAAATTATCCCGTACATACTGTTTGTTTATTGGTTTATCTTACTAAAACCTCTGTTCCAAGTATGAAACCTTCCTCAATGGTACGTCAGGTAACCGCACGCAACTTTACTATTTTTCTTGTCTTTTCCTACTTGAAATGTACATGAACAATTGTGGTTCAAATCTTAATGCCGTTTCCTTGTAATCCTGTCTGTGACATGAAACGAATCATGATTCGGATCAAGATTCACGTACTTAAGCTATTCATAATGCACCCAAGTATGTTATCAACGTGGTACTGAATGAATATTGCTGCGGAAGCAGCGATAGAGTGAATAATTTAGCCCCCCTTTCTCATAGCTCGGCGAAGCACGGCAACCAGCATTTATCTCTAATCCTTATCTATTTTGGTTCCTTTTTGCTATCTTGCTTTAGTGCTCCTGGCTGGACATGTGAATCAGGGATCACTCATTTGATCTTGGCATAATCGGCACGGAGGAGATGGCATTACTTGTTGATTATCAGCTCCCCCACACCTGGTTGTTTTTTTCTCTTTTCGTGTTCACGTAAATCTAGAAAGTAGATAAGATAAACTTATCTCTTGTGTGAAACATTTCTTAGATACAAGTTACAACCCCAGAGGTATTTCTGATGATGTTTTCAAATTTTTATATTCCTCGTTATTATAAAAATCGGTTAAAAAAATAGTAATCTGAGAACTGCAAAATATAAACAAAATTAAAAATCATACTTATGAATATATATGTTTAACAAAAAGTCGTTTCTTTCTATCCTTCATAGATGTGATATTGAAAATTTGGGATGAAACGAAGGAGAATTTATTGAAAAAAACTAATGAAACCTTTTTTAATCAAACCCCATAGGAAAAAGAAAACAAAGAACGCAATTATGTACCTGCACATTTTCACTTGTCGTTATCTTGTAAGGGCCCCATAAGTTTCTATTATTTTCTTAACGTCTTACAATCTGAACCTAATGGTGGTGCATACCTTCTTCACCGACGTATTTAGCGGTCAAGACGGTACCACATTGCCAACATCTGGATTTCTTACCATCTTCAACTCTCATCCAGTATGGCTTGTGTTCATCTTCAGCGGTACCTCTACAACCAACAAATCTGTAACCAAAGTAGGTTGGAACTAAGAATGGATCTTCAAAAGTACCAGAACCTTCAGTAATTGGGTTTTCCATATCGAAAACATCAACACCTTCTCTCTTACCTAAAAGTTCGAATCTTTGTAAACCAGTAGCTTGTTCTAAATCAGTTGGGATAGTACCTGGTTGAGCACCCTTACCGATCAAAGAAGACTTATCAGTGACTTCAGCTAAGGTTTCAGCGGTCTTGGATGGAGTAGATGGAGCCTTATTTAATAAAATTCTAGAAGTAGATAATAATCTAACTTGTTGTCTAGCAACTCTGAAGGTAGTACGAGAAAGCATTTCTAGAATTGATGTTAGTATTAACGTTCGAATTAAACGATTCATCTTTTACAATTGGGCAAGATGCTGTTATGAAAATTATAGAAACGATTCTCAATCCTGATAATTCGGTATTATCACTACTCTATCTGTCGTCTCCAATGAAATATATCAACTCATACTCAATAAACGAACATTACTTGGTCGCAGTCTGTACACAGATACAGAAGTGGTAAAAATTATTTTGCGATTATGTAGTTGTTCAGGAGCCTTATTGTAAATGAATGTTTCAACTTAAATTTATCATCACACTTTCTCATTATTTCATCTCAACAAAGTCGACTTTGTTCATAATAAGTCCAATTGTACTGTTCTTCGCTATTCGTAAATGTGTAAACACATACTGATGTGATTAGATACTTGTGGTTGAATAATTGTAACAGAAAATTCAAAATATCAAGTTCAATTTCGTTATATTATAAAACCAAGCTGAGAATCAGCCAATTTTGTGCAGACCATTTTTTTTTCAATGTTTCCAGTATTAATTGAATATTATTGGTTTGAATTATTAATCACGTGAATGGTATCACGTGCTATAATCATGTGATTTATGACATATGTCACATATCACATGATTGGGTATTTAGCGACAAATTAAATTTTGATTTTAGGGTTACAGCCCTATAACGTCACGTGCGATTAAGTTTTGAGTTTCACACGATTTTTTCGATTAGAATTTTTCAAATCAAGTTTTTTTATCTCAGGATTCACATTAACTAAGGATAGTGCGAACAGCTCCCTCCCCATACAAAACTGAAAGCCCCCATAATAAAGCAAAATAGGGTGTTATATACAGTCCCCATATATTAGTTTTTTTTTACTGTGTGCACCAAACACACACAAACAATTCTGACATAGTAGCAAACAATCTATTCCAATATATTAAAATTTTTTTTCTTCCTAATAAATTTTCAACTTCTTCTTTTACAATTTACATCAGTAAGTAATAGGTATGTGAATGACCTATAGATATACTAGACGTTACATGTTTGATATTGGCCAAGTACTATTGAGTGAAATAACTAAACAAATTCCATGTATTCCTGATTCAACCACCATATATGATATTCATTTATTTATAATTTCAGTAGTGAAAAATTCGTCCAAATTCCGAGTAAAATAAATTGATATATGATATATATCATGGGAACAGATATATTTCCAACTACCAGGTCGATTACCATTGTGGGATTGCTTGTTCCATCTACTAAAATATAGATATGTTTTTATTGAGATTGAAAACAATCATATTAGTGATCATACATTCAACCGAGTCAGCTCATCAAAACAAGTTTGCCAAAATTTTAATAATGTGCGAATAATTTTCATAAATTCAAAGGTTAATATACTAACATTCCTTTTAGTTCAATATGCCAAAAAAGAGAGCTTCCAACGGTAGAAACAAGAAGGGTAGAGGTCACGTTAAGCCAGTTAGATGTTTAAACTGTGCTAGATGTGTTCCAAAGGATAAGGCTATCAAGAGAGTCACCATCAGAAACATGGTTGAAGCTGCTGCTGTTAGAGATTTATCCGAAGCCTCTGTCTACGCTGAATACGCTTTACCAAAATTATACAACAAATTACACTACTGTGTCTCTTGTGCTATTCATGCCAGAATTGTCAGAGTCAGATCTAGAACTGACAGAAGAATCAGAACCCCACCACAAAGAAAGAGATTCTCTTCTGACAGAAAGGTTTCCCCTCAAGATGCTGCTAAGAAGGCTAACTAAATTTCCCTTTTTTTGTACTTAAATAATTGTATTTAATATAAAAATTAACAAAATGTCATAATATAACGAAAATTTAACTTGTATTTGTGGCTTGTATTGTAGCTGTTGTCATCAGATATCGTGTGGAGACAAAACTTTTGCGTGATCACAGGTATTCTAGAATAGTGAACTCGTTGCAGATAAGTCGTAACTTGTGTTCAGTGCTGTATCATTTTCATTCATTCTCTTAGATATTGCAAAACTTGGGTGCGAATTTCAGATGAATGAGTAAAAGCAGCTGTTAGAACAATTCCAAAAACCGCAAGATATTCATCGATAAAGTGTTTTCCACAAATGCAGCATTATATCCATGACTGTTTTCTCCATATATTTCTATATGGTTATTTACCAGACAACGTTTTGCAATCCAAGGATATAAAAGTCTCATTCACAGCAAAGATAAAGTTCACATTAAAAGAAGCAACAACAAACTAAGAAGAGCAGATCTACTAACTTCCCTGAAGATAACCGCACTTGCAATAATTGCAATTGTTAGAGTTGTGCCAACGGAAATTAAGCTACTTTGAGATTCTACCATGACTATGGGTTCTTGATGACTCAAGCCAGCAAAGTACTTGCGTCGGGACGTCATTTTCATAAACTTTGTTTTTTGGCCATTTCCAATACACAGAGTGATAGTTGATTCTTCGGTAAAATCGAACTCATCGAGGAAGAGGAAATACCTTGCCACGTTCATCTTTCATAAAGTACTTAAATATCAATGATAAAATCACTTTGAATGGTTGCATTTCCTACTATTTCTTGGAAATGACAGAAGTAATAAAACCCATGTACTAACGACTGCAACTGTGGGACAAGCAGAGGAGTAAGATTTTTACCAGTTCTCTATATAGAAAGTTCCAAATAGCTAAAGAGAGAGTATTACCATGACTACACTTGAAGAGATCTAACCAAAGTTAAGTTACAGAATGTCAAATATTGTTTTTCTCAGAGATCTTGATCCAACATTTTGTTTTGAGTAGCACATTGTAATTAATTGCATATCGACTAAATTTTGAAAGTTGATTTAAAGGTGTCAATTCCCCGCTTTCTTTAATGCAAACTAGTATGAGTGTTTCTTTTTACTTCTTTTGAGGCATCAATCGTTTGTACTTTAATTCGTACATTCTTGCTTTCATTATTTGTCATCATTTTACAAAAATTACAACCAATGCAATTCATAATATAATCTTAACAAACGTTAATATTCATACATTCGAATATAAGCAAAAAGGTCAAACAAAGAACAGAAAAAAAATCACCCTTCTCTCGAATCTACCATGTCAATCATTTTCCTAGTTATCACCACTGGAATTAGAACATCACTCACGACGGTAAGATAAATGTCAGTTTCACGAAATCATACCCTTAGCTAAAAAATTAAGGAGCTTTACCATAAATTGTTGGAGTTGCATTGTAGATATAAACAGCGTTAGCAACATGACAAGTGACGAACATTATTACAGGAAATGTTATTTTCTATTTTTTGCAACTTGGCAAAAAAAATCAACTTATTAGTCAATTAACATTAGCTGCAAAAAAAAATGGTAATTACGAGTGAACAGTTAAAAATAAGAAAAAACGAAGCTATCAAAAATGTACGACAACGCAAGATTGATACACAACAGTTTGATAATATTATTCTGTTCAACGGATTGGCAGAGATCAGTTATACATAATAGAATAACTTGCTATTGAAAGGTTCAAAATCAGAAATGCATTGAATCTGGATCAAATTTTCTATTAATTATCACTGATAAGACTGACCCAAACAGAACAAAAAGGGTACCAATCTCTCTGCTCAATGTGAAGCTGTGATTGAGAAATTTCGTCTATAAAATAACTATATATATTATTACTATGACTGTCATATGATTCATCATCGATTTATTGGAGATCACGACTCTTTTATGTCATCTTGATTGGATTAACAGTGTAACAAAACAAAAAAAAAATTCTTGACCAACTGAAATTTACATGATCAAATTTTTGAAGGGGTGGTAAGTGGTGGTGTTGGTGGACCTTCGAGAAATTTTACAATGATCATCTTCTTAAAAAGCTATAAATAAAGAAGCCACACACCAAAAACTACGAAGAGGAAATGGTATGGTAAAAATCTCTACATCATCTTGATATGTATGTAATAATAAAAATTAATTATTATACCACTTTTGAAATCATTAATTAATTCTTTTCTTTTTTTTGCAATTGACACATAGGTACATACAAAACCCCTTCCCTCTCACATTTATTGTTCTTATGAAATTAACCTTTAAAAATTAAAACTCCCCTTAAAAGATCCAGCTATTTTTTTTGTTATCGTTGTTGTTGCAATTGTTTTTATTGTTCATAGTGAAGTAATTAACGATTGTAAAGAAGGGGGGATAGACACATACACGTAGTAATTTAGTAATATTACAAGGGGAAAAGAAGATTTTGAAGAACTAGATTACTTTTCAGAGATAATTACTATTACATGAAAATTTATAATAGTATCTTGTGATTACAAATAAGAAGAAAAGCTTAAACTTAATCAGTGGATTACTTCGTACCTAACTACTACTCATACTACTCATCATCTTAATCATCATATACCATCAATCAATCATCATAAAACATCAATCAAATCAATTCGCATTTTTTGGTGGACACACTCAATTTTTTCTTTTTTCTTTTTCAGTGAGTTAACTTAACTTAACAAACAAACACTCCCACTCAACACAATTTTTTTTCTTACTTTACTGTAGAAACCATCCAACAAACAACTACCCATCTACCACACACTATTTAATCCCAAAACCAATTGATTTTTATACACATTTTTAGTACATACAAAATAATAAGCTATCAATGACAGCAGATGAAACTTGGAAATTCTCTCAATGCTTTGGTGATAAAGGAGACATTGAAAATATCACTGAAGCAGATATTATATCAACAGTGGAGTTTGATCATACAGGTGACTTTTTAGCAACTGGGGATAAGGGCGGTAGAGTTGTTTTATTTGAACGAAATCAATCCAAAAAGAAACAAAGTTGTGAATATAAATTCTTTACTGAGTTTCAAAGTCATGATGCTGAATTCGATTATTTGAAATCTTTAGAAATTGAAGAAAAGATTAATAAAATTAAATGGTTAAGAAGTTCAAATGATTCTCTTTATTTATTATCAACCAATGACAAAACAATTAAATTATGGAAGATTATGGAAAAACAGATAAAATTAGTAAGTGAAAACAATTTGAATGGATTAAATCATTTACCTACTACAAATGGAAATATCGACATCTCATCATTAAAATTACCACAATTACAATTACATGATAAATTAATTGCAGCCCAACCCAAAAAGATTTATTCAAATGCTCATGCTTATCATATCAATTCCATTTCAGTTAATTCCGATCAAGAAACCTTTTTAAGTGCTGATGATTTAAGAATTAATTTATGGAATTTGGGAATTGCTGATCAATCATTTAATATAGTAGATATTAAACCGACAAATATGGAAGAATTGACAGAAGTTATTACCAGTGCAGAATTCCATCCTTCTCATTGTAACTTATTCATGTATTCATCATCAAAGGGAACTATAAAATTAGCCGATATGAGATCAAATTCATTATGTGATTCCCATGCAAAAATATTTGAAGAATATTTAGATCCTTCATCACATAATTTTTTCACTGAGATTACTAGTTCAATTTCAGATGTAAGATTCAGTTATGATGGTAGATACATTGCATCTCGTGATTATATGACTGTTAAAATATGGGATTTGGCAATGGAAAGCAAACCAATCAAGACTATAAATGTTCATGAACATTTACGAGAAAGATTATGTGATACTTATGAAAATGATGCAATCTTTGATAAATTTGAAGTTCAATTTAGTGGAGATAATAAATCAGTAATGACTGGTTCTTATAACAACAATTTTATGATTTATCCAAATGCAATAAAATCTACTTCAACTAGTACTACAACAACTTCATCGGATAAGCCATTGTTCAAAACCTCATCATTCAAGAACAACAAAAAGAAGCCGTTTCCTCATGGCAATGACTACGACGATGACGAAGAAGAAGATGATAATGATAACCATTCCGTTAATCAAGTTCCACCAAGCAGTAAGAAATCACCAAGTTCACAATTAGAAGACGAAGAAGATCAAGAAGAAATCATTTTACAAGCCGATAAATCTGCCTTCAAGTCCAAAAAGTCAGGACATCATCCAATGAGACGTAGAATGATGAGTGGTATAGGTAGTAATTTATCTGGTCATGAGTTTGATGATACTGATTTCAAAAAAAGTATACTTCATTTATCTTGGCATCCTAGAGAGAACTCGGTTGCAATTGCTGCCACTAATAACTTGTACATCTTTTCTACATTATAGAAAATTGGGAAGAGATTATTCACAAGTAATTTTTGACTGTATGCGACGATTGCATCCTAGGGTTTTGTGGAGTTTTTGACCTTTTTCTTCCCTCATTTTAATGAATGTGCATGTTAGTTTTAGTTTGTTTTTGTTTTTTAATTATGTTATATTAATTATTGATTGTTATTTCGACTTTTATAGTGTTAGTTAATTACAATTTTATACCTAGTTTGACTTTTATATATTATACATGTTGTATAGTTTAGTTTTTTTCAGAATATTTTGGTGGTTATTTACAGGTCTTTAAGTTAAATACTTGTTTAGTGTAGTCACAACTAACACAATCAATTGGACTCATATGTGTTGTTTTACAATATTTGAGATTAGTAATTTCAGAGAGAGCTTCAATTGCAATTGAATCCAAACCAATTGAACGCATTGACCGTATCAGAGAAAATGGATTGAGTTATTGGTATCAATTGAGTATATATCTATGACCATGGATTGAAAGTATGGAAAAATCAATTGATTAAATCGGTGACCGTGGTACAATCATCAGTTAAAAAAAAATCTTCTACAATCTCTTTCCAAAACAACTAACAAATAATAATCTTTTCATATTATAGAATATATTTAAACTATAGTAGACAAACATAAGAAAGAGAACCACTTACTCAATAAGTACTCTTTGTTAAAAACGTCAACATCCAACAATGCAAATAAACAAAAACAACAAAAAATACACCAAAAATCATATATAACAAAATCTAATCCTTAACAACGTGTCTGTTAACATCAGAGTTCCAGAATAAGGTCTTGTCACCATCACCCCAGAAGAATGGCTTAGATCTAATGTTTTGGTAATCATATTGAACTGGCCATTCATCATCAGTCATATGAGCCTTATGCTTTCTGTGTTCAGCATGTTCCAATTCAACCTTAACGACAGGAATAGCAGTTAATAAAACAGCAGGAACGGCAACTAAGTAAGTTAATTTCTTCCATAATTTAGTAATACTTTCAGAATGATGAACTTTTTCTTCATACTTTTTGATGAATTCTTCACCGGCCTTTTTGTTGGCTTTACCGGCAAAGGCTAAGTCCTTGATGTGCTTGGAAGTACCGTAACCGTGGGCGAATCTTCTGAAAGTGACTTGTTGAGCTCTTCTAAACATCTTTTTAGGGTGGGTTTTGTGCTGAAGATGATATTAAAAAGAAAGGGTGTGTATGGTTAATGGTTTTTCTTCCTCAAAAAAGTTTTCTGTTAATGCGAAAACCTAAAATGGTATGATATTAATCTTTATATTTTGACAAATTATTATTGGTTTGAAAAATAAATCCACGTGATTAATGTCATATGTAACACATCATGTGACATGTGACTGGTTCCATTTTTTTCCACACCATTTGCAGCCATTATAGCAATTTACAAATGGCAGACATAATCAAACAGTTACAGTTATGTAATTTCAAACTATAATTATGCTTTTATATTTTTATACAGACACTGTCTATAAATTACAACAAATGACTTTAATAAATAGAAATCTCAAATAAAAAAAAATTATCCTTAAATGAACACTGTAAAAATCAATCTTTAAAGTTTACTTTTATGAAGGTGGGACTGCCTTTGGTGGAATCACAATCTTATCAGCAGCAGGGTCACCTTTTTCCCTTAATCGACGTTGTTCATTGATTTTCTTTGCCCTTTCAAACGGGTTCGAATTATCAACATATTGGAAACGCATCATTGGGTCTACTGGATTACGTGGTGGACGTTGTTGTTTTGTATCCTTTGGTAATGTATCTTTTAATCCTAATTTCTCAATTAGTTGGGCTCTTTTTTCAGAAATGGATTCTTTTGAATTTATTTGCAGCTTGTCAACTTTGTCATTTCTAGCTTGTTGCTTCTGAGGTTCTTTAGATTCGACAACTTTTTCATTCTTTTTTTGTTGTTGTTGTTGAACTTCTTCATTAGATTTATCATCATCATTTAGTTGTTGATGCTGTTTAGAGTCATCAGCTAGTTTTTGTTGACCTTGTTTAGATTCTTCAACTTTTGCAGCTGCATTCTTAACCACTGAATCATCCTTTTCGTTCTTTTGACCTACTTCAGCTACTGGTTCTTCTTGCTTGTTTTGAATTTTGACTTTATCTTTCTTGGCTTCTTTCAATTTCTCTTCCGCAACGTTTATAGCATCAGGTACTCTTAATGGTTGTTGTTGCTTCTTCTTCGATGGAGGTTCAGTAGGTTGTTTACCTATATTTACTTCCTGTACCTTGGGTTTACGTCGCTGTTGCTTTTTCCCTTTCTTTTCATGTTGAACAATTAATTTATTTACTCTCTTCCAAGCTTTTTCATAGGTAAGGCCATCCCTGTTAGTTTCAGAAGTAAATAAATCTTGTCTAAACACGGCCGTATTGTCAATTAATGCACCGTCTAAGTAATGTAATGATTCAGTTGATTCATCTTGAAGGAGTGCCTTAACTTCATTATCATGCAATGCAGTCAATCTTCTAGTCTTCAAATATTCGATTAAGATTTTATTATTAGACTTTAATAATTCTAAACATTGATCTTCAGTTAATTCAGGAACAAGTTTTTTCTCTTGCATCTCTTTCTTAGTTTGATTAGTGGTTTTGGCTAAGAAATTATAAAGGTCTTCCGTTTTTATCCAAAGACGTAATATTGGGATATAGGTATAATCTTTATATGAAGTTCTAGTTATCGATTTAGGGGAGAATTTATCACTTAAAATCTTGGTAATTTGATTAGGGACATAAGTATATTCACCATCGAATAATGATAACATGAGTGGGCTTAATTCTTTCAATCTGATGAAATTATTATTCTTACAATTATATGCTTGTAAGAATGTATTGGCATCATATTCAGTAACTGATTTATCCATAAAATTTCTTTCTGCACCACGTTCATATGGAGTTGATTTTAATAAAAAGTCGTATCTTTCATGAGCTTTTGTTTCCGAGACGGCAAGACCAGTTAAATCAATATATACCCCAGTATCAATATCAATTAATCTTGCATCAATATTATTTCTTCCATTTTCTTTAGTTCTTCTACTAAGAAAAGTGGTACAATCCAAAAAGTATCTACCATAACGAATTTGTTCATCTAAATCATTACCAAAATCAACAATAAGACTTTGATTAAATTTTCTGGTTAATCTATGTAATTCATCAATTGGCATGACAATATCGACATCATTGTCCCAAGGGAACTTCATACCATCCCAATACCAAGATAATAAACTACCATATGAGATCCAACATTTTATATTGTATGCATTTGCCAATTTGAAGAAAGCTCTTAATAAACCATGAATAGCCATATCATTTTGAGGTTTACCAAGTATATTACCATTGAAAAATCTCCAATCATAATGCATACCAGCAGAAAACCCTTTTTCAGATTTAATTATACCAGCTTCAGAAAAATATTTATATGGTGATTTAATTTCAGTTGAAAATTTCAAGCCATTCAAGTATTGTTGATCTCTTTGAGATAGTTGTTGTTCTGAACTTTCTAATTCGTTAATGATTTCAGGAGATTTGTCCATAAATTCTTCATGTGATAAATTAATGCTATAAGGAATAGGGTTTGCCTTTACTGGTAATGTTTTCATGAATGATGCAACTTGGTCTTTAACATTCATGGATCTATCTGCTATATCAGCATATTGAACCAATTTTAATTTATTTCTTTGATTAATGTCGATTTGATAATACTTAAATTCTGGGAATAAAAGAATCAATGATTGTGGAGGTGGCATAAAATCATAGACATATGATTTTCCTATAATTGGTCGATTTTCGAATGATTGTCTACCACAATTGGTAAACATATGGAAGCCAGTTGAATGTGTTTGCTTTTGGATATATTCCAAGTTCTTAACTAATTCCTTATCTTGAGAAGTTTCAATAATTTTGGGAATATCTGCATCATCAATACAATATCTAATTGGATCTCTTCTATCTTCTTTACCGTTTAAAACTTTATCTCCAGTTCTAATATCGAAATCAGCACAGGACAGCTCAAAACTAAATAAATATCGTTCTAATTTCTCCATTGAAGTGAAATCAGCCCAATGAAACCCTGGTAATTCATTTAAATGGTTATTTCTAAGATAACGGAGTAAAGTTGCAAAAGTGAATCTAGCATCGAATGGTTGATAATCGGGGAATTTTGAAGGGATTTGTATATTATTGAAACTGTCTTTAGTTCTAATATGGACTCCTTTGATATATCTATCCTGGATTGCTTCTTCTAGTTTGTTATCAAATTGACTTGGAGTAAATGCTGAAGGTCTAATTCTTTTCGTGATGTTTTCAACAAGAAGTGGTGAATATGTGTGTTGATGAAGAAAAGTTAATGCCAAGACTGTAGTGGTTATTATGACTACTGTTATTAGTAATCCACGAGATTTTCTTATATGGAGTTTCATGATGAAATACCGAAAATGGATGCAATTTACTAATAATAAAACGGTTATATATCGATATATAGATAGTCGTGTGATGTAAAATGTAAATATATGCAAATACTAATATACGAAAAAATCCTATTCAATGAGCTTGTATGATTTAAAAATGGGGGAGGAAGATAAGGGTTTAAGGATATATGTATATCTATATATGTATATATATGTATATATATGTATATATATGTATATATATGTATATATATGTAAGGGTTGGGATTTCATTTAAGACGTGATGGTTACTAATTTGGTAATATTGGAAAAGCTTATTATGTATGTATGGATGTAAAACTTGAAATAGTTAAAAGGATGACGACATCTAAAAAATATAAAAAAATAGAAAACAAATAATAAAAAATACTAAAATAAATAAAAAGAAAAAAAATTAGATGACACAAAGTTAAACAATTCTAAGTCAAAGTGCAAGAGAAAAAAAAAGCAAGGAACAAAAAAATAATATTTTAGAAAGATTAACAATCAATCGGATATGTACTCTTAATAATAATATATTTTAGATCTCAAATCTTGTGATGAGATGATGGACAATGGCAACAAGGGTCATCATTATATCGATAATAACTTGATCGTATGATGATGATAATGATGATGATATCAATCCAGACTCCTTAACACATGATCTTAGCCCAAGTAACAGCCCTTATATTCTCTAATTAATAATTCATACTGACATATATCTCTAGTAATTTCGATTTTCTTTTTCTTTTTTTTCTTGCTTTCTTTCTTTCTCTCTTTTTTCAATCATCCCTTTGATTATAATTCTATGGTGGTTTTATACCATATTCACTCTTCAACTATCCCATTTAAGGGAATGGCATTTGTTTAGTCATCACTTAGTTTATTTGAATAGTTGTTTGCCGAGGGACTGAAGCTTTTTGATGGAAAATGCGTATACGGTTTTTAACACTGACAACAGATCTAGAAATGACCCAACACGCATGCTTCCTCCCTTGCTTCTAAGTTGTAAGGTGTGGTTATGAAAATGCTGCATATTTCTGCATTAGGTATTTACCAGTGTTCGTGGAATTGGGGTAAGCTTTGGCGGAGGTATCTCTAAGGCTAATCAATACTCATTTGGCATTCGTACTCGTGGAATGTCGGAAGAATATGGTGTCCACCAAGATTATACAATCTTGTGTACTGGCTTTAGATTGAGGTATGGCCCGACATGACGCGCTCACTTCTGAAACAATCTCCTCACGGATTGTGTTAAGATAAATACCTGTGAATTTCCCTTTGTCTGAATCTGGGAAAATAGGAAGAAGAACTACATAACTATATTTAGTTAGGCCACATTGATAATAAACATCACACGCTCGGATAGGTCCAAACCTAGTAAGCGCTTCCCATTCTTGATTATACTTTATTATCGTAACCCCTGAATTAATAAGAAACACTAGACTCTTACATTAGTCTTCCATTTTTACTTCTCCTTTGCATAACACTTAACTTTGTAACTTAGGCACCACTACAAAAAGCCTTTCAGGGCAGATATGAAATTCTTTTTTTTCTTTGGTCCATTAAGAATTATTATGCAAAATCTTATCCCCATCATACGATGAAGGAAATCCCTACGAGTTTGTGCTACTGGAAATGCTCGCGCGCATTCGATAATTGTAGAAATTGTCACAAAGTCTTAGAAATTGTTGCAAAGCCTTTGGTGCTTGTTCGAAGCAGCCAATCACAACACCCATCATCGCCTTCAGGTTTTCGAACAAATATGTAACTGTACCAACACATAAACTATAAATTCGTTTTGCCCCCCCCCCCGGAGTTAAACTTGTACCAAATTTGCCTTAAAATTGATCCTCGCTCATATTCTATCTACATAACTGCTCATTTTATATTATATTAAACCCATAAATTTTGAACTTTATTTTTGTTTCTTTCGTATCTTAGAATAAACCAGAAAGGATCTTCGAGTCATGCGAGTAAATGCAAAAAGAAACACTATTCTACAAAGGAAAAACTAGATCGTTTTATTACTTCAATATGCAGCAACATACTCAGTAACTTTTTGTATTGTTTACTTAACTTTATTGATTCAAATTTACATCTCATCACACGTACATACAGTTTAAACAACAGAAGACTCAATTTATACGATTTCTATGTAAATTATGAAAAAAGAGCAAATATTTTACGTGCAAATTCCAAGTTTCTACTATTTCCTGGCAGAGGGGGGTTCTCGTACGACTTCCCATTTCATATAAACATTCAATGGGCAATTATTAACCTCTCGTGAATGACTAGGTATATCTAATTTAACATTCTCACCTATTTTAATTTCAACATTAGGATTTACCCTACCCAATAGTACTACAATTTCTGT
Source organism: Hemisphaericaspora nanyangensis (assembly GCA_030557635.1). NCBI lineage: Eukaryota > Fungi > Ascomycota > Pichiomycetes > Serinales > Debaryomycetaceae > Hemisphaericaspora > Hemisphaericaspora nanyangensis. The sequence continues at coordinate 179,756 of JAKTPO010000005.1, read as the reverse complement.
TGAGGTTTTCAAATCAAGTAGTTTTGCCGAATACATAAACCTTCCAACCTCACTGATCTTGACAACATTATGGGTGGGTATCGTATCAAAATTACGATAACGTGGTCTAATGTAACGAGTCTCCCCTAAGGATTGCAAAACACCCTTTTGTTGATTCGGTATTATATATGGGGTAATGACAAGTTGTGATGGTATATTTTGGATTATCCCTTCAACTTCGAATTCATATTTATTAAACTTGAACCAATTGGCAAGATCCTTCCAATTTTGCATACATTTATCCACAATTGGATTATTGGAAACTATACAATCAGAAGCTGACTTAATTTCTTCAAATATATCTTTGTAACTATGATTAAGTCCTCTTTTTCCTAGAACTGTAAATTCGGATAATAATGATTTTTTCACTTCAAATAAGTTTTGTTTAGGGTTTGGTTTATGATTAAATTGGGATAATAGATTCTTGGTATTCAAGACAACATTTTTCTTCCACTTTTCAGGATGTTGTCGCCTTTTATTTATGCAAGAAGTGATGTCTTGCAGTGGTCTCCGTTTTGATGTTGAAGCAATTGATTGTTTAGGCAAAGCTTTATTATTATTATTATTATTTCTTATTCCTTGAATAGTCTCCATCAGATTGATATTGAACTTCTTAAATATAGAACTATTTTCATTTGCCATTTCTTTTAGTATGTGTATGTGTGTATGAGATTAAGATGGTAAGTTTCTCTTTTGCAAGATAGTTTGACATCCAATATAAACAAAAACACGAGGGTTTAGAGATAAAAGTGTAACTATGAAAGGGCACGCCGCACAGCGCATACTTACCAACCAAAAAAAAATAAAATACGCATGTTTGTATGAATTAATCCTTACAACAAAAGACTTGACTTCTTCTGTAAAAGTTCTTTCAATTCCTTCTTCAAATGTCTTCTCTTGATTATCGATAGCTGATCTAGGGGATCTTTCCTTATGATTACATCCAAGTGTTCAATTTCAGCATTGATAGCATCAATCTCTTGTTGCAATTGTTTAGAATCAAACGTATGGTCATTAATTCGATTTTCTAACAAAGTTGAATTCATAGTTTTGAACTTATCAGTAGCTGTAACTCTCTTTTGTTTATTCTTATTTCCAAATACAGATGAAATAGAATATCTGGAAGGTGGTGTATCATCAGCAACGTCACCTGTTGTAAACCCGACATCCTCTTGTTCATTCTCTTTCAGAACTTCATGAACTTCACGTGGCTTAATCTGCTTGAATCGAAGTCTGACTGATTTGATTATATTTCTAACATATTGAACATCCGGTGAAAAATTTCTAAGACTAGGAAATTGATCTTGGCGGTTTGTCCTAATTGTAGGGAATTCAAATGGTTGTTGTTGTTGACAATATATTCTATCTACTGTTGAAAGTGTCAAGTTCTTCTTTTCTGAGACCGGTGGTTCTCTTAATTTATTCACCAGAATGGTGTATGCTTTATTATCATAAAAGTGTCTTTCTGAATTTTGAGTATAATTTCGTTTCCCGCCAAGGATATTTTGAATTAATGAATTGGTTTGTGAATAAGATGGTTTAGGTGAAGAATAGTCACACTCAATAAAATTTGCAGAAGACTTTGAAAATCTCTTGGAGAGCTTATCTCTCTGAACTTTCAATGTGATGCTTTCAGGACAATCCATATATCTATTGTGTAGGCGTTTAAAATCAGATTTATAGTTTTTTTAATTTTTGCAATCAAATTTTATTATGTCATATGAATTTTTCTCATTTTGCAACAATCTAATTAAAACTGTAAACGCTATGTAAAAACCGTCTAGATAAAAAAACTACTTATCTCCTTTTACTCTTACGCAAACGAAATAAACGCCAAAGTATCCCACTCTTTTCCTCCTCATAATCATCATCTCTATTCTCTGGCATAGGTCTATCTTTTCCATTATAACTTCTACTTAAAAAAAGACCTCCTCCTCGGGAGTCAGCTGGGGCAGATACTGCTCTAGCAAGGTCATTATTCACTTGTGGTCCACCTGGATATTTTGGAGCAAAAAAATCTGGTAAATTATCCTCAACATAATCCTCATCGGCTGCTTCTTGATATGTAGGAACCCGTGATAAGTCAATATCATTCATAGTACGGGCTCGCGTAATTAAATCTTCTAGTAGACTACTATCTACAGAACTTATCATAGATACAGGATAATCACTTTCCTCGAGAAATTCTTCTTCTTCGCTATTAGTTGTGGGCGGACTTATTGAGTTTTCAGTTGCACTGTGGATTAGGACTAATGGATTCGGTGTTTGATTTGGAACACATACTGCATCCTCGGCATGTTCTTGATATAATGGTGGGGCATCGACTACCCTATCTAGACTCAGGTTCAGAATAAGATCAAGATCATCTTCAATCTCAGAATCGACAGGATTTGTCGTTGGGCTAAGACCTGCTGTGATGGAATTGTGGCGTTTGTTGTGGTTGAATAGAATATCTTCTTTACTGTCATTAGGATGAAATGTGCCATATGGTTCGTCAATTGTATAATGCCTTCCAATTACTTTACCAACATTTGAACTAATATATACATATATTGGTAAATTTATTCTTAATTCACTTGTATGACCTTCAGGATTTCCTATTTGAATCACAAGTTTCAATCTATGTTTAACAACAATCATATTGTTTTTACAATCACAACTCTGGGTCAAACTCTTTAAATGTTCGGGAACTTTGTAATGAGTTTTAAATATCCATTTTTCATAATCGAGTTCATCCATACTGGGGATTCCCAATTCGGAATAGCCAATTATTTTCTCATATTCTGGAGATTGTACTTTGTCCACCGTGATATGATAATGTTGAATAATGCAACATTTAACTCCTTTTAAAGTCAATCCTTTTATCATCGGTATGATAAATATATCAATTGGAATTGTTGATCCAATAGCTATACCTTTCTTACTAATATTTACACAATATTGAACTTTTTCTGGCCAAGTATTGTTAACTTCTATAGTATCACACAAGTTTAAGTTTTGAGGATGTAACGTTCGAACAATTCTAAAATGTTTGGCAGTAGAATGATTCTTTTCAAATAATCCCCTTTCGATTTCACAATGTAGTTTATATTGAATTCTCCCTACTGTTAATCCTTCGACTGTCTCGGGAATATTCGTTGTTAAATATACATTAAAGGGTAGACTGTAATTCCCTTTTGGTAAAAAGAATGAATGCAGTGGAAGTGTGGCAGGATCAATTCCCTTGAATGGAGTGCCATCTAGACCACTTTCTGGAATTCTCAAAGTAATCAGGTCATTATTGGAAGGTGTAGTAGACTGATCAGAATCAGGTGCGGAACTTGGGAGTGAGTGTACAAAACTATTTCGTCTTGACTTTAGCTTGTTAAATGGTATAGTTGTGTCACCATATGTTCCAAATATAACTTCACCTTTATCATTAGTTAATAAATTTGGCCAATCAACGTTCAAGATACATGAATGGCCTATTCTTCTTTCAATAGGATGACCAAACTTATCTAGTCGTATATAGTCGAAATGAAAGTCTCCAGTTAGTATTAAATGAATAGCTCGTACATGAGCATCTTCATTCAAAGATAGTTTGACTTTGCCAATAAGTGGAACAGTTTCTATCTCGAATTCATTTCCTCGTAATAAAATCAAATCCTTATATGGTGAGTTTATCTTAATCTCAAAGAGGATGATATCCAAGGAATGGCTAAACATCTCCTCGAAAAAACAGGTTAAGCAGGGCTTATATGTAAGACAAAGTATAGGTGTATAGTTGTTACTTGGGAATCTTAAAATGAGAGATATCCCTTAAAGTTTTTTAATTACTAAGGAAACATCCCTTTATAATTTTAGACTAAAGTAGTTTATTATTCCCTTATCAAAATATCAATCATCAAAGTTTAAATTTTTTTTCTGGGGGAGTCGGGGGTGGGGGGATTTAGTCTCCTCGTATTTATTGGGGGTTATCCTTATTTTCTATCTAATCTCTATTATAACATATACTACTATACACACCACACACGTGCCAAACACTAATTAATAACTTCTTCGAATTTTTGAAAGAATTGCTCAACAACTTCAACACACCAGAACTCACCATTACTCTTAACAAACCCCAAATGACCCCCTAAATCAGTCTCAACTAAACACAAATATGGATTAGACTGAGCATCAACAATAGGCAATCTACACCCAACAGCAGGATCATCAGTTGAATTAAGCATCAATAATGGAGTTTTGATCTTTTGAAGTCTTCTAGCAGGAGACTGTTCTCTATAATATTCAAATGCATTAGCATATGGTGTAGTCTTACAAGTGAGTGCATTATCAAATTGCCAAGTAGTTTTAGCCTTTGATGCTTCTTCAATAACCTTCTGTTCTACAAATTGTGGATTATGACGATAAAATTCAACGCTATTGTTCTTGGCTAATTTGACTAAGAATTGAGTTAATGCTGGATTAAGCAAATACCTCCCAGTCCAGGAATTTTCAAGATGATATGCACTATCCACAAAATCCCAAGGACATCCAACAACACAAGCAGCCTTAACTAACTCGCCATCAGCAGCGTGGTTATGTCCTTCTTGTTCTTCACCTAAGAAATTCGAAAGCATAGCTGCACCAAATGAGAATCCAACAGCATAGATTGGTCTATTAGGATATCTTTTTTTGAAATCAACAAGAACTTCCCTAATATCACCAGTTGATCCAGCATTAAACAAAGCTCCAGTAGAGATTTTGGTACGACAACATCCACGATTATTTATAACCACAGTATCCCAACCATTGGTGTTTTTTTGGATAGTCTCTGCTAAATTACGAATCAAAGCTTCATGACTACCACCTGCTAATCCATGAAAGATGACAACTATGGGAGTATGAGATTCTTCATCATATGCTTGACGGGATTCTAATTCTTCCTTAGTGAAATATCTAGTACGTGGATGTAATCTTGGAAAACCTTCAGGTAAAGTCTTCTTATACAATTCTTGGAATTCTTCCTTTGATTCTGGCTTAGGAATAACCCAATCTAACGAACATATACCATCATCAGCATAAGTGAACAATTCTCTACCATAATAAATTTGGAACTTTTTCGAACTGTCAGCAGATGTATAATACAAAGTTTGTAAAGAACCATTGAATAAGAGTGGGTTTAACCATAATTTCTTAGATTCATCGATCAAACTGATGTTTTGCTTGACAAAGTCAGAAAACTTGATTTTATTTTCGTCTTTGGTTAATAAATCGATGGATTTTTCACCTCGACATTGATGAACTTTGATATTACTTCTAAAACCCCAATTTAAAATACCCATTTTATCCTTGCTTCCGGTTTTACTTCTTCTTCTTAGTTAACTCAAGTCAAAGAAATAACTAAATCCTTTTAATCTACCTTTTGTTATCTGTATATTTATATCGTTTAAAACATCGGAAATGAAATTTTTTCAAGATCACGGAGTTAGCAATTTTAAATGCCACAAAATCTGGTTGCAAAAATTAATACCGTGCGAAAAAAAATTAATGAAAACAAAAAATATGAATTTCTTTTTCCCTGATGTTAAAATGTTAAATTTTAATTAACCCAAAAATTATCCCAACAAAATGAATAATAAATTACGGATCGGAATATCAGCGGTAATTACATCACTAGAAACGTATATTTCTATGCACATGTCAACTTATTTTTCAAAGAGAATAAACCGAGGTCTAAGAGACTTCTACATTTTTAAACAATTATAAGCCTAAAAACAAATGTCTTTAAATTCCAAATTTATAAAAAACCTAATAAATGTATCACCTGATCATGATCTGTAAAAAAACAAAAACTCACATAAATATAAATACGCAAAACCATGAATATTTATCTTCATCTTACTTTGAAGCCCGCTAAATTTTCGAATTATTCTTCATTTCAACACTAGCTTTTCTACGAAGTGAAACAGCCTTCATTGCCGATTTTGACCTTTCTGAAGATTCACTATTCGCTAAATGACCTCTATCATCTAACTCCACAGTACCGGGACTTTCAAATAACGATACTTGACCAGCTAATAAACCTAAAGTTTCCAAGACTTGTGAAGGTTCAGTCAAATGAGAATGAGCAACTGTTTTCTTGGATGCAGGTCCCACAGCCACTGGATATATTCCAAAAGTACCAAATTGATTTTGTGGGAATCCATTAGTTTTCCAACGATCTTCAATATCATTCAAAGATTTAAACATATCTTCATCGGTTAAATCATCACCAAGACATAATATGAAGTCTGGTGATTGATCAGCAGGTAAATCTTCATGACAATTATTAGAATGAAGATCTTGTTTGGCACCATGAGGATGTAAAACTAAACGTTTGACAATTTCTCCCTTATTTAAGAATTTAGGTCTAACTTCAATATTTGCTTTACCAGCCATAACTTCGACATCATATTCTTTTGCAATTGTATTATTCAATTCTTCTAAACATTTTTGTGCTTGATAACTACCTAATTCAGGATCAGCACGACGATAATGCCAAGTTAACGCAACCTTTTTCCTTTCAATATGAGATCCAGGAGTCCTCTTTGTATATGATTGATAAACTTCATCAACTTTGACTTGCCATGACATATCGAAAGAGGCAGCAAGATTGACCCATTCTTGTTCACCAAGATCTTTGAGGAAACATCCATGTTCAGCAGATAATCCAACGTTTTTGGATCCCATCCATTTATCCAAAAATGCTTGATCTCTACCTGAAATAATCCAAATTTGATTCTTTGGATCAGCAGCTAAAATATCTAAAATACGGTTTAATTTATCGGATGGAATAGCTGATGCTGGATCCTTAACAATTGGGGTCAATGTACCGTCATAATCAAACAAAAACAATCTTCTCTTTGATTCCATATAGTTCTTTAATAATAAAGGTCTGTTTAATGCTGGGGTATAGGTACTGACATGAGTAACGAGTGAATGTTCAACGATGTTACGAATAAATGTAGATGTCCAATTTTGAATAGTGTTTGATGTAACTCTCTTGTATAATCTATTTTGTAATTCTTCTTTATCTTCATCACTCAATAATAAAGCATCATTGATAGTCTTGGCAATTCCAACAGAATCCCAAGGATTAACAAGAATAGCTTCATCCAAAACAGAAGCAGTACCAGTAAATTCAGATAATACCAATGGAGAATTGTTATTCTTTTGACACATTACAAATTCTAATGATGTAGTGTTCATTCCGTCTCTAACTGAAGTGATCAATGCTAAATCGGCAACTCTTAATAATGCTAAATATTCCTCCTTTGCAACATACATTTGATAATGCAACACGGGAGTATGATTCAAATTACCATATTGTGAGTTGATTTGATTGATTAATTCGGTAGCTTTCTTTTCTACATTACCAGCATGGGAATATAAGGGGCTGGATACCTGTATTAAAACAACTTTTTCCCTCCATTCAGGATACATATCCAAAAACATTTGAAAAGCTTCTAATTTTTGAACAACACCTCTTACTTTATCTAATCGATCTCTACCAACAATGATTTTTTTGCCCTTATAAATCTTCTTCAAGGCATTTACTTTAATTTCAATACCTTCATCAAATGCATCATGATCGATTTTTTTTGTATCGATACCAATTGGTAAGGTTTCCACTGAAATAGTAGTACCATAAGCAAATACTTTATTTGAAGTTACTTCGAATCCCAAGACACGAGTACAACAAGAAAGGAAATGTCTTTGGAAAGATTCTGATTGGAAACCAATCTTGTCAGCACCAACCATACCATCTAACAATTGAGCTCTCTTGGAAAGACATCTAAAGTATTCAGAAGATGGGAATGGAACATGAACGAATAACCCGATATAAGCATCAGGAAATTCCATTCTTAATAATTGAGGTAATAATAATAAATAATAATCATGAATCCAAATAATATCACCTGGTTTATAAATAGATTTAATCTTATTCAAATAGACTTCATTAAATTTAACATAATCATGCCAAGCTTCAGCTTCAGCCTTACCATCAGATGGTTGACCTTGAATATAATGGAAAACTGGCCATAATACTTCTTCAGCATACTTTCTCCATCTACTTTGATCACGTCTTAATAACCAAACAGGATGAATGTTATCAGAACCATTAGCTTCGCGTAATTTAGCTTCTAACTCTTGTTTATCATCTTCATCCAAATAAAGCGCGTCGTCAATACCTTCGCCATTGGCAAACCAATTTGGGTTTTTATTGGTATTAATTTCACCAGTCCAACCAATTAAATGGGATTCCCAATCTGAATGTTGTTCCAAAAAGGTTTGAGATGAATATAAAGCCGAATTACCACGGACAGGAACAACATCCCAGGAATATTGACCAGTTTTACCATCAATGCTGCCTACAATTTGGGTAGGCAATGACGTCATTACATTAAGGATTCTACCAGATAATTTAGCTTGTGGGTTAGAAGCAAAGTCCTTTGGGGAGGTGATTTTACCTTCAACGGGACAAACCTTTAGATCTTGTTGTTGTTGTGGTGTGGGAGTCATACTATACTGGGGGAAGGGGAAGGGGGAATATGCTAATTATTGCTGTTGTAAAAATAAAAAAGAAAAGCTTGCTAATCTAAGGTTTTTCAGTTATAATTAAGTTGTTTTGTGCAATAAATATGAAAAGATGATTGTAAACAAAGGGGAATTGGAAATGCGAGTGATTTGTATGTATGATTATCTAATAGGTGGGAGGAGTAGTGTTCCTTATATATATATGAAATAAAAAGGATGAGAGATTGCTGTACGTATATTAATATACAATCGATATTATATAATAATAATCACATAGAATAAAAAGTTGCTAAGTTTATTGACAAAATGTGTGCACGAACTTAAAAAAAAGAGAAATGTCACATTTCTTACATAAAACTAGAAACTTCTTTTTTGTTCTTTGCAACAATAAAAACATCCATTCTTACATATATTAATTCAAACATGAAATATCATTCTACACACATCTCCCCATCCAACAGACTGCACACACACACCCCTCCACGAAATTTACACACAGTGCGACATCGACACGAGGACGATACACACTGAACAGCAGGACATACATACAGACAGACAGATAGACAGGCATACAGGACAACCAGCCAACAACGGTAAACAATTACATCATTGACTATTATCAAAATAATAATTGACACATATGCATTAACTACAGCAGTACACACTGAGTCGCCACCCCTTTACATATCTCTCTATCACCTCCCCTCCACTTCCACCCCTCCACCCCCTATTTCTCTCTCCAACTATCTTATTGCTATAGTGCAACTTTGCAACTGCCCCCTAAGTTTGATCATAAACGTTGTGATAACACCCACATAATCTCGTCAAGAGATACCATACTCGGAGAATATAGGAGTTGATAACATCATTTCGCTTGCGGGAAATCGTTTTTCGCATCCATCGTACCTAAAAGAACTAGAAGCACACCCAATGTGTACTCCTTGGAGTCCCTTGCTTACATACATACATACATTGGAAGAAAGTGGTTAATTTCATACTTTTTCTGATTTTTATTTCTATTTTTCTTATTATTTAATAATTGTAAATCCATTTAACCCAATAAGTAAAATTACCAATAAAAATACATAAGTTAGTGTGCTTCTTCACAGACACACACAAATCTCTCACTCAACAAAAATAGAACACCATCCCTCACATCCATCCATCGATCCATCCATCCACAGTTTGTAAAAGAAAGAATTAAAACAAAAAAATTATAACTAACAACTATTAACTAAAATCAAAAATATTCTCTCTCTCATTGCTCGCTCACTCACCCAACTCTTTCTAATGATCTTCTATTCTTTACTTATTATAACCAAAAAAAATAAACATCAATGTGCTTACATTTAAGCTTGAGGTTGTTGTTGTTCAGCAACTGGAGCAGCAGCACCTTCAGATTTCTTATATTCTTCAAATGCAGTTAAAGCATCTTCGAAATGATTGTTGAATAATTCATCATCTTCTAATAAATCTAAAATTTCTTGGTTTTCTAATCCTAACATCATACCAGTAATCTTACCAGCAGCTTCTGGTTCTTGAGCCTTACCAGTAGCAACAATCTTTGGATATAATTCTTCACCCAAGATTCTCTTTTGTTGATCTGGTGGAGCATTAGCAATAATAGCAGCTAAATCCTTTTGACGACCACCACCTTGTTTTTGGTTACGGTTGTTGTTGTTGTTTGGATAATAACCACCTCTTTGTTGTCTAACATTTTGACCATTAAAGTCTTGTTGGAATTGAGGTGGCATACCATAAACTGGAACTGGTTGACCATTTGGACCTGGTCTTGGCCATTGTTCTGGACCACCAAATGGTTGACCTCTACCTCTCATCATCATTTGAGGGTTTGGACCTGGGAATGGAGCAGCATTGCCTCTACCACCATTTGGTGGGAAGAAACCTTGTTGACCATAAAAGAATGGTGGCATAAAGTTACCTGGCATACCACCGGCAGCAGCAGCATTTTGCATTCTCATTTGGTTTCTAGCTTGGATTTGTTGTTCCAATTGAGAACGTCTAACATCCTTACGTTGAGCTAAAGCAACATATAATGGCTTACCGGCGACCATTCTTTGGTTCATTTCAGTAATAGCCTTGGTAGCTTCTTCTGGAGTGGAGAAGCAAACAAAACCAAAACCTTTGGACTTACCGGCTTCATCAACCATAACCTTGGCAGAAGTAATAGAACCAAATGGCTTGAATTCTTCTTCTAATTTTTCAGAATCGATGGTTTCATCCAAGTTTTTGACAAACAAGTTAACACCTTGGTATTTGGATAACTTTTCTAATCTGGTGGATTCATATTGTTTCTTTAATTCTTCCATTCTTTCTCTCTTCTTTTGAGCTCTACCAACGTACATCTTTTGACCATTGATTTCCTTATCATTCAATTCTTCAACGGCCTTAATAGCAGATTCGTGATTTTCATAGTTAACAAAACCAAAACCCTTGGATTTACCTTCTTGATCCTTTTCCAAGTAAATGGAAGTAATAGCACCATATGGTTCAAACAATTTCTTGAAATCTTCTTCACTGAATTCAAGATCAATGTTCTTGGCATAAACATTGGTGAAGTTAGCCTTCATTTCTTCAAATTTAGATTCACGATCCTTTCTAGAAATGTGTTTACCAACGAAAACTTCACGGTCATTTAATAACATACCGTTAACATTTTCAATAGCAGCTTGAGCAGCTTCAGCGGTTTCATAGTGGACAAAACCAAAACATTTGGATTGACCCATGTCATCGGTAGCAACCTTACAAGATAAGATCTTACCGAAAGCAGAAAAGGTATCATGTAAAGCCTTGTTGTCAATAGCTGGGTGTAAGTTCTTAATGAAAATATTACCATCACCAGATCTTCTAGCAGCTGGATCTCTTTGAGACCACATAATACGACATGGACGACCTTCAATTAAACTATAGTTTAATTCTTCAATAGCCTTTTCACCATCTTCCATTTTGTGGTAGTTAACGTAAGCATAACCCAAAGACTTCTTGGAAACAGCGTCACGACAGACTCTAATAGATGAGACTTGACCGATTGGGGAGAAGATTTCAAAAAGAATAGCTTCGTTAACAGATGGGTTTAATTCACCAACATAAAGAGAAGCAGAACTGTCAGCAACAGCAGCAGCACCTTCAGCTTGTTCTTCAGTTTGTTCAGCAGAAACAGGAGAAACCTCTTCAGTAGAAGATCCGAGGTTTAATTTTTCCAAAGATTCTTGGACTTGGTTAGTTTCTTCAGCAGACATATTTTTGGTGATGTTTTTTAGGATTTTTTTAGTTTTTTTTTTGTAAATATTTTTTTTTAAATATATGTTTTAAGTGACCTTTAATTATAAAGAAAAGAAAGTGGATATAGAGGATTTATCTATTTCTTTATCTTTTGGGAAGTTGAATGATATTTGATTTCCTTTAAAAGTTAACTTGAAGAAGAAGAAGAGGAAGAAGAGGGAAAGTTACAAACATGAAATTTTTTTTTCTTTTGTTGTTTTGCTTGAAAGGAAAATCATTTTGCTGCTGCTTGTTAATTTTTTTTTTCTGCTTAAAATTAATTTTAATTAATCCAATGTATTTGTATTGTGTATTGTATATTTCTTATTAAGATTAATAACTACGCATCGAAGGGAAAATAAAGAAAAATAAGAAAAATTTTTCATCCCCTTATGATATTTATCTATTGATGTTTGGAGGTAAAACTGATTATTGAGATGAGACACTAGGTTTGTTACCCGGATATACTTCCAATAAAGATTAGAGTATAAGTATAACTCGCTACTACACTCACGAACCGAAGAGGTCATTTTTCTTTTAACTTAGTCAATTAGTTCATAATATATTAGTGTCCAGTCAACTTTTTACAAGCAAATGGTCTCTATTTCAAGTTATTCTCCTTTCCTCTACTTGTCATGAAAGCAAAGTTTTTCTTACACTCAATTTGTTAATTTTCTTCAATCGTCTAAACGTTTCAATTGTGTAACTTTTTCAAAATCGACATATCACAAACTATGACCACTACAATAACCAATAAACTCAGAGCTTAAACCGTACACTACTAGGGTCATATTGATGTTTTTGTCTATATGAATAAGTAAAAATTGTAAAAGTTATAATTTATCTATTTTGTCAGATGTTAGATTTTTTTGGCTGCAAAGAAAAATCTTGTTAAATTCATCCAATATGAAACATTATTCAATTTTGGTATCCATCACTCTCTTTTTATAACGTTAATGTTTAACGATAAAAAAAAGTTGAAATCCAAGCTTATGCCTTCCAATGAACATAAGTTGAATGGTCTAAATTGGAATGGAATGGAAATTTATGTAAAATTGCAACATTCAATTTGAGCCCCTTAGATCTAGGATCTGGCCTTTAACAAACGCGGGTCGTTTCCTGAAACATAGATAGCGATCAGCTATTATTCAAACTCAGTACAATTTGACAAGATTAAATTACAAGTATACACTGTTCATATATAATATATATATGCAAATATATAATAACAAAATGAATTAATTACAACAAAAAAATAATAATTTAACAAATGCTGACTTATGATTGCTTTGATTGCTCTTTCAATCTATTATACATTTCACTGATCTTTTTACTTGGAACAACAGATGGCCAATAAAGACCAGCAAACGACCAAAGATGTCTTCTTAATCTATCTTTTTTATCGCCACTACCCATCTTGGATGATTCTTTACTTATGAAATCTCCAATCGTAAGTAACTCAGACTTAAGTATTTTGGCCCATTCATGCTTCTCCAAACCTTTACTTCCCTTTTGTAACCTTGTTAACGATTTAAATACTGGTTGCATGGTTGACCTACATTTCTCTTCATCCATACTGTCATATTCCAATTTGCGCGTTTCTTTGCGGTGATGAGAATTGGAATTGGCATGCTCGTGATGTGAATGATGATGATGGTGGGAATGTTGTTGTTGATGATGATGGGAATGATTATTATTGTGATGATGTTGATGATGTTGATGATTCTCAGGTGAGTGTTGTTTAGGTGCAAGTGGTCTCTTTGGCTTAATCTTTCTAAATGTAGTTTCTGGAGTTTCAGACTTGATAGTTTTCTTAGTCTTGAGAGCACCAACAGCAGCAGCAGCTGATGAAGATGGAGGTACTGGTGTCGCAGATTTTGGTTTTCTAATTCTCTTCTTAACCATCACTGGAGTTGAGCCTCCGCCACCACCATTTTCAGGTTCTTCCTCACGAAGCAATGTGAACAAATAATCAACTCTTCTACCTAAATGAACTGCTCCTGGAACTTTCTTGGAATTCTTACCATTGGCTCCATCTTCTCCAACATCCTTTTCCTTATCTTTTGAATTTGGTGCAGCAGCAGCTTCCAAAAAGATCTTGTTTTGCAATCCTAACAAAGGATCATCTCTTATTTGAACCCATGACCCATATCCAAATTTATAAACACCTACTAATAACATAGCATCATCTTTAGCTGTCCAATCACAAGTCCAAGCTTGTACTTGCTTTGGTTGTCTAGGAAGTTGAATATTCATTGGGTTATCTTTTGGAACAATCTTTTCTAATAATCTCATATCTACTGGTCTATTCAAAACCAATTCTGCATTAATATTCTTAACACCTTGATATTCAAACAATACGGCCTTCTTTTCCTTCTTTTTCGCTATCCACAAAGCAGTTGGGTTAGGTTCATTAGGATTAAGTGGTTTGTCTTTTTGTTCCTTAGCCCTTCTTTCTAATTCAGCAAGAGCTTGGGCACGTCTTGCATCTTCTTCTTTGACCAATTGTTTAGAAGTATTGATAATTTCATTATATGCATGTTTAACCAAAACTGGATTCTTATTGGTGATACTTCCTTCTTCAACTAATTGTTCCCATTTCCCACTCAAGTCACCCAAACGTAAGATCGATCTATAGATACCTCTAATTTCCTTTTCGGATAATTGATGATCACTGGCATTTCTTCTTCTGCCAACTCTCGTGGTGGTGTCATCTTCATCCAATTCTGCATCACTGGGAACAGAAGATCCGTTTTCAAATTTGAGAACAGCAGCCTTTCTTCTCGAATACATTGCAATTTGTTGTTGTAAGTATTCTTCATCGGCTTTCTTCTTTTCTTCATCTTTCAATTTGGTTAATTCTTCTTCAGGAATAATATCATCCCATTCAACATCCGCTTTATAATCAGTAACTTCAAATTGTTTCAAGAATTCTTCAGAACCTAAATTCGATTCACCTAAATCTGGAGTTGTAATATGATCTTCAGCATGACTTAAAACATCATCTAAATTCAAATTTTCCAATTTCTTTTGATTATCATTATCTTTAAACATATTAGCGGCACCAAACTTTAAAATATGACTTAATTCACTAGTTGAAGGTTCAGCTTTATTCTTCTTCGAATTTGGATCAGTGATTCCTAACGATATGATAGCATACTCTAAAATCATCTTCTTTCTAGCTCTCTCCAAGATTTCTTCTTCAACAGTATCCTTACTGACAAATCTATATACCGACACATGATTCTTTTGACCAATTCTATGAGCACGAGCCATAGCTTGTAAATCAGCTTGAGGATTCCAATCCGAATCAAAAATAATAACCGTATCTGCAGTCATTAAATTAATACCCAACCCACCAGCTCTGGTTGACAACAAAAAGACGAAATCCTTTGAATCAGGAGCATTGAAATGATCAATTGATATTCTTCTTTGGGCAGACGGTATACCACCATCTAATCTTTGGAATTGATATCCTTTTATAGATAAATAATCACCTAATATGTCCAACATTCTAACCATTTGCGAAAAAATTAATACTCGATGACCTTCTTTTTTCAATTTAGTTAATAATTGTTCTAATAAAACCATCTTACCCGATGACATAATCATTCCTCTAAGAATATTCTCACGAGACGCGGAACCGGCTTTAGCCAAAACTTTCTCTTCTGCTCCATCAAACAAATATGGATGATTCGAAGCCTTTTTCAATTCAACCATTATATTCAATAACGAAATTTGTGCACCTTTAACCCCCGAGTTCAAAGCAGCATAATTCTTGGTGATGATATTTTTATAATATTCAGTTTGGATATCCGATAATTCAACTCTTAAAATACGTTCAGTCTTTGATGGTAAAGATTTTTCAACATCTTTCTTTAATCTTCTTAAAATGAATGGTTGAATCTTCTTTTGTAAATCTTTGATGTAAAGTTCTTGTTCTTCATCAGGAGTTTCAAAATCAATTTCTTGTTCAATATTAATCTTCCCAGGCATCAAAAAGTTACACAACGCCGCCAATTCCTTCATATTATTTTGTAATGGGGTACCAGTAATTAATAATCTGTTCGCAACCTTGAATCCAAGCAATGATTCATATAATGAAGATTCAGAATTCTTTAGTCTATGAGCTTCATCAACTGCTAAAAATTGCCATTTGATTGAACCCAAATCAGCTCTGTCCTTAAGAATATATTCATACGTTGTCAACAAAACATTGAATTTGGGTTTACCGTTTGGGGTATAAAACTCATATTGTCTAATTGCCTTTCTAGCCTCAGCATTACCTAAATAATAAACACAGTTTACATCAGGTGCCCATCTTTCAAAAGTTTCTTGCCATGCAGGTATAGTAGACAATGGAACAACAACCAAATGGGGACCATTTTGTCTTCTTGCATAGATTAACCATGATAAGAAAGATATAGTTTGGATAGTCTTACCTAACCCCATTTCATCAGCTAAAATACCATTTTCATTTCTTGACCATAAGAAAGCCATCCAATTCAAACCGGTCAATTGGAAATCTCTCAATTCTCCATTTTTAATAAAAACTGGCTGCTTCACTAATTTTTCAAATCTTGGTCTTTGGGAAAGTGGATAGTTGGCAGAAAGATTAGGTAAAATTTTAGATTTCAATCGTTGTTGATATTTTGAAACTTGTTCTGGAGCAATCTTGGCAATTTCTTCAGCATCTTCCCATGAACATTCATCATAGTATAATCTTCTCCATTTTACAAAATATTGCAATTTATTTTCTCCATCATCATTTTCTATTCTTTGACTATCAACAATTCTTTCAACTTGGGTATATTCTTCTTGTTCATCTCTTCTTCTTTCGCTTTCTAAATCCATTGCCTCGATGTCTTCTTTTGTAGTCAATGGGTCGTTTCGTATTTCTTGGTCGTACACTATGAATTGTTTGATATAATTGTCAACTTTTCTAAATCCTTTAATATCTTTCAAATCTTGATACTTCTCCCATGTGTTATGTAAATGTGATGCATCTGTCCATTTGATCTTAAATAAGTAATCCAATTTTGGTTCATTCGTTCGTTCTGCATTAGCCTCGTTCAATTTATGATCCATGACAAGGTCAATACCCCTTTCATCTTCCGGTTGTTCATTGGCTTGTTGATAATAATAGTAATCGTCATTTTCATCTTCTTCATCAAATTCAGGTTCACTTTCAAGGAGATCTTCATCATCATCATAATCTACTTTATAATTCACTGGTTTATTGTTTCTAGATGAAAATCTAATCTCTTGAGGAGTAGCAGATGACGTCCTGGATCTTGCTGTTTTCTTATTAATCTTTTTGCTATGTGATTTCTTAGTGGAATGTTTCTTTTTGCTGACAACAAAGTCATCATCTTCGTCGTCTTCAAAATCTTCCTCTTCCTCATCATCATCATCATCAACTATGCCATCGTTGTAATCATCATTAACCTTCTTTCTCTTTCTTTTGGGAGCAAGGTCGTCGTCAGAATCACTCTCTTCTACTATAGCTGGAGCATGTCTTTCACGACGAGATCTTCTAAGTCCGTAAAGTTCTGGATTTAGTTCAGCTTCTTCCGGTATCACTAGTTTTACCATTTGTTATGAATTATTGATGCAAAAATGATATCGTGACGGAAAAATAAATCAGCAACGGAAATATGCTTGGGAGGTGTATAATATTAGGCAAATAGATTTCGGAACCGTTGCAAAAATATCTTATGTGATTCTTCTTCTGTTTTGGTAAAATACCCTATTTAATATGGCTCAACACAAATATCTGTATGGGAGTGATTTATCAGGAAATGTTTTTTTGTTTTTAACACCTGATAACACAATTAACCAAAGGAATAAAAGGACAACCAGATTATCTTAGTATTTACTGTTCTATTTTATTGCGATTTATAATCCTCAAGTAATCAGTCGATCTAACAATATACACTATGTCAATCTATTGAATGGATAGATCAATATTTGTATGTATAATAATATGTAATATTTGAAGAAAGGAAAAGAGGAAAGAAAGGGGAAAAGAAATCCTGCCAACGACAAAAATTTTCTATTGGCCAAAAAAACCAGCAACGAAACTATTGGGAAATTCAGTGATATGCAGGTTCTAAGGAAGCAAAGATATTTGGTCATTGAAGAGTAGAAGAGATATAAACGAATACGAATAGAAAGAATGAAAGATTGATAAATTCTACAAAAAAATCAAAGACAACAACAAATTTCTTGAGATTGACATCTATATTCCTTTTGATTTATTTGATAGAGAAATTGTATGTATTGGGATAAATACTTCTGACATTTGGTTGATTATTGGCATTGTCAACATCATTCCATATTAATGATTGCAATTGTCAGAAATTTTGCAGCCAACATCAAGCATCCAAGTCCAGCAAAATCAACTGCAATACACAAGAAGATTGATAGCCAATAAGTATTGTCACATACACTAGTATGAGCTGATTTGCCTTCATCAATACTTGACTTGACAATATGAGCACATTTTGCAGCCAGTTGAACGGATAAACCATACTATGTGGGAGAAGGGGCACTTGGTCTAACCAATAACCGCACAGCACGAGAACCAATTAGAATACATTCTCAGGTATTTGCTTCCTTAGGTTATGTTAAATGGGCAATAGGACCTAACCAAATCGAACAAAAGAAAGGCTTCATTATTGGTTAATCTGACAACAGTATATAATAAAAAGTAGGCACAAGGACAACTTCGGGGGGCAACATAATCGCCAACATCAATCAGATGAACAAGTTGCCACTGTGTCATTAAGAACCCCTCAATAATCACTCTTAAAATGTCTAGAACATCTACTGTTTTGTTGAAATGAAATCATTAATTAATCAAACTCTTTAACAACAAACTCTAACATACCTTAGGCTTAGTTTGTTTTGAACTTGTATGTAAATGTAAAAAAAATTCTTTATGGGAGAAGAAATAAGAGGAATCTATTGAAAATTTATGGAAGAAAGCCAAAAAAACAACAAAAAATTTTTTAGTTCAACATTGAGTAATGAACGACCAATCTGGGAAAAGGGTTACCCGATCTTTACTTTCCAAATGATAATGTTGTAGTTAACCAACAAATCCTTATTCATCCTCTTCAGCTAGAGAAATTATATATTATCATATATATAGATGTATGTATTGAAAGTAGTCCGTTTAGAATCTTCCCTTGAATTGATAGATGATTGATAATATTTCCCAAGCACACATTTTGTTAACTATTTGTATGTAATTTTTAACAAATTTGCAACCAACCAATTTCCCCATAAGTAAAGGAATATGAAGAAACATCACTCTTTAAAACATCAATTAAAAAAGCAAGAACTTATGCATATGGTCTAGCTTAATACAAGAAGTGGATTTACGTATATTCATTAGGAAATTAATTGATAGTAAACTTATTAAACTCTCGATGGAGATTCTAACCAATAACATTCATCTATTTAGTAATTGTACTGAAACTTACTACGAGGACAATCGTTTACAGTAGTAAGTATGGTCACTAATAATACAATTTATTTTTGTGTAATTTAAAAAATTTTTCAAAAAAGAAACAAAGCTGAAAAAAAAAATTATTAGCACATCCTAAACAAGGTGATGCCACCAAAATGTCCTAAGTAAATTATATTCCTTTCCTGACTATACATTAGCAACACCAGAAATTTTTATTCATTATCCTACAATGAGTTCCAAACAAGGGAAGAATAACAGTAAAGGAGAAACCAGTTCTAAGAATACTAGAATTGCTATTGTCTCCACTGATAGATGTAAACCAAAAAAGTGTAAGCAAGAATGTAGAAAGAGTTGTCCTGTTGTAAAGACTGGTAAATTATGTATTGAGGTTACTCCAGCATCTAAGATTGCATTCATTTCAGAAAATTTGTGTATTGGTTGTGGTATCTGTGTTAAAAAATGTCCATTTGATGCTATTACTATTATTAATTTACCAACTAATTTAGAAGGTGAAACCACCCACAGATATTCTGCAAATTCCTTCAAGTTACATAGATTACCAACTCCAAGGCCAGGTCAAGTTTTAGGTTTGGTCGGTACTAACGGTATTGGTAAGTCTACCGCTCTTAAGATTTTGGCTGGTAAGCAAAAACCAAACTTGGGTAAATATGATGATCCACCTGATTGGGAAGATATTTTGAAATACTTTAGAGGTTCTGAATTACAAAACTATTTCACCAAATTGTTAGAAGATAATCTTAAGGCTATTATTAAACCACAATATGTTGATAACATTCCTCGTGCCTTGGCCAAATCTCCTATTAAAGAAGTTGGTGCCATTTTATCTGCAAAGAATGAAAGAAAGAGTGAATATGAATATATTTTAAATATCACTGAATTAAGAGGTGTCCTTAATCGTGAAGTTGCAAACTTATCAGGTGGGGAATTACAAAGATTCGCTCTTGCTATGACTTGTGTTCAAGATGCGCAAGTTTATATGTTTGATGAACCATCCTCTTATTTGGATGTTAAACAAAGATTAAGAGCTGCCGAAATTATTAGATCATTATTAACTCCAACCACTTATGTTATTTGTGTCGAACACGATTTGTCCGTTTTGGATTATTTATCTGATTTTGTTTGTATTCTTTATGGTGCTCCATCAGTTTATGGTGTTGTCACTTTACCAGCTTCCGTGAGAGAAGGTATCAATATCTTCTTAGATGGTCATATTCCAACTGAGAACATGAGATTTAGAACCGAATCCTTACAATTCAGATTAACTGATGCTGCTGATGGTTTAGTTTTAGATCAATCTAATGCCATGTCATACCCAACCTTACAAAAGACTCAAGGTGATTTCCACTTGAAGGTTGAAGCAGGTGAATTCACCAACTCCGAAATTTTAGTTATGATGGGTGAAAACGGTACTGGTAAGACTACTTTCTGTAAGTTATTAGCTGGTGCCATTGCTCCAGATAGTGGTCATGAAGTTCCAAAGTTGAATGTTTCTATGAAACCACAAAAGATTGCGCCAAAGTTTGCTGGTACTGTTAGACAATTATTCTTCAAGAAGATTAGAGCTGCTTTCTTACATCCACAATTCCAAACCGATGTTGTTAAGCCATTGAAGATTGATGATATTGTTGATCAAGAAGTTCAAACCTTATCTGGTGGTGAATTGCAAAGAGTTGCTATTGTGTTAGCTTTGGGTATTCCTGCTGATATTTACTTGATTGATGAACCATCTGCATACTTAGACTCTGAACAACGTATTATCTGTTCTAAGGTTATTAGAAGATTTATTTTGCATGCCAAGAAGACTGCTTTTGTTGTCGAACACGATTTCATTATGGCTACTTATTTAGCTGACAGAGTCATTGTCTTTGAAGGTAAACCATCTATTGATGCTGTTGCTAGATCTCCTGAATCCTTATTGACTGGTTGTAACCGTTTCTTGAAGAATTTGAATGTTACTTTCAGAAGAGATCCAAACTCTTTTAGACCAAGAATTAACAAATTAGATTCTCAAATGGATAGAGAACAAAAGTTATCCGGGAACTATTTCTTCTTGGACAATACTGAATTATAAAAGTTTTAAAGGTAATTTCAGTTCTTCTTCGCATCATGCATCAATAATAATTTCATTGTGGGTCCTTTTAATTTGTATATTAATATTCTAGCTGCATCACTATTGCATTATTGTTGGAAAACTTATGAGTATGACGTCCCATAGATTTTGATACTAGACATTTGACAATGAAGATCGAAAAGGGACCATATTGCTGTTTGCCTTTTTTGATATTATATAAAAAAATCCAAAAAAATAGTTGTTAATTCAATGTCTTTAATGGTTTAGTCTTCATTGTGGGGGAGTTGTCTTGGAGGTTTTTTTTCCAAGAATATATTGCAATTTATTTGTATTTATTCTCTTTTTGTTTTAGTTTGACTTTGTTTTTTTTATATATAGATACAATATAATTTATAAACACTCTAAACTTATGACAGTTTGCTAAGTGGTTGTTGTTTTATGAATAAAAGGGTGAGTTTTTCTTTTTTTGCAATCATATTATAGTTATATATAATCCTGTATATAATTTAACTCGTTAAGAACACGGTTGAAGTTTTTTCTTGTTTTGGTCGAAAAACTTTTTTTGTTGAAATCCTTTTTTTGATTTCCTAAAGAGCAATACACACACGGGTTAATTAAAGAAGGAATTAATAGAATTAGTTACTAAAAATGTCAGCTCAACAAGGTAGTGGAGGAGTCCCAATTCAAATGTCACAACAGCGTTCGCCAATAGCTGTAAATGTTGCCAATTACTTATTTAAAAACTCAATTTTGAAACAAAGAACTGGTTTATTAAACAACACAACCGATGTTGATTTCTTTAGATATAAGAGATTAGAAAGAGCATTATTAAGTGATGATTATAAAACAAAACAAAAGAACCCAAAGAGTGGTTTAGTTCCAATTAATAATGCCACTGAAGTTCAAAAAATGTTGATTTTATTGATACAAAGTCAATTAATTATGCCAATTCAAAAATTACATTATGCTGAAGTTAAAGCTGTAAAAGGTTGGAAACCAAATAAAGAAAAGCCAACTATAAAAAGATCAGATAAAGCTTTAATTGATCCGGATGCATATTATGGTTGGTTATATCAAAAACCAAATCCATTTATTTTATTATATAGTTTATTGGCAATTTCTGGGGTATTTGCAATTATATTATTCCCATTATGGCCAACTCGTATGAGAAGAGGTGTATGGTATCTTTCTATGGGTGCATTAGGATTGATTGCCTTATTCTTTGCTATTGCTATAGTAAGATTAATCATTTATTTGATCTCATTGATTGTATGTTCTAAACCATTCTGGCTATTCCCTAATTTGTTTGAAGATTGTGGTGTGATTGAAAGTTTCCAACCTATATATGGCTGGGAAGAACCAAAGAAGAAGAAGAAATCGAAAAAGTCTAAGAAGGTGACTTCTTCTGAAGCAGCAGGCGGTGTTATTGAACAAGATACCAGTGCTAAAACCTCAGGTGCAAAAGTTACAAATGGTACTGTCGAAAAGAGAAAAGTCACTTTAGAAGAAGTTGACGAAGAATAGGTTACTGTCTATTCCTTTTCTTATTTGTATAATAATAATACTAAGAATTGCTTCATAGAAATTATAATTAATCACTGTTTTGTATCACATATTGATTCTCTCTGCTTATTCATTATAAGTATTTATTATGATGTAAATTGGTTGCGAAGTATGTGGGGGATAATGCTTGTGCCTAAGAGAAAAAAAAATTTCAGAGATAAATAAACTATAATTAATTGATTAATGTAAAGAGATAGCGATAACAATCCAATTTAGCCATTTACAAAAGACCTATTCAATTATGGAAACCATAAATGACTTAACATTCAATCCAGATTACACATCTATCTCGATATCTACATCAGAGGGTCACAAGATATTCAATTGTGATCCGTTTGGTGAATTTTACTCGTCAACTCAAGGAACATTACGCAAGTCGTTATCAAATTCCCCTGAGGACTCTTCCAAGCTTAATCGTTCTAGTTCAAGAGGAAGCAATGATGAGTCACTGTTTTCGCGTGATAATGATTCTAACAATCAATTTCCAACTGCTTTTTTGAAAATGTTGTTTTCTACTTCATTAACAATTATAGTTCCTCAAGATAAGACTGGAGATAGATTATTAAAGATATATAACTTGAAGCAGAACTTAAAAATTTGTGAATTGACTTTTCCTTCAAATATAATTGATATCAAATTGAACCGAAAGAGATTGTTAGTGGTTTTGGAAACTGGGCAGATTTATATTTATGATTTAAGTTGTGTACGATTGTTGAAAATTTTACAACTAAATCCAAATACAGAAGCCGGAACTGGCACTGCGAATAGTAACCGTGATACCGGAGATGAATTTGTTGGACAATTGAGTGTCGATGATAGGTCTTGGTTAGTTTTGCCAGTTTCCCAATTGAGTAGTCAAGCTAATTTATTCGGTGCCGATCCTGGCGGATACAGTTCATCTGAACTGATAGAAGCATCTAATCGCAAACCGCCTAGTTCCTCAAATAAATATAACAACTATTTTGATTCGATGATAGAGTTTACAAAAAAGACCACAACCACGACTCTTAAAAATAAGATAAACATTACTTTAGATGATATCAAACACGATAGTAATGGGTGGGTCTTAGTTTATGACACGATTAATTTATTACCCATTCTAATTTTCCAGGCGCATGATTCTTCAATTGCCAAGATTGCCATTTCTAACAACAGTGACACCAAGATTGCCACTGCATCTAAGAAGGGAACAATAGTGAGAGTGTTTCAATTAAAGGAATCACCTGAAGGAAAATTTCAAGTAAAACAAGTGACAAATCTACGTAGAGGACACAATTTGGCAAGAATCAATTCATTGAGTTTTCATAACGATAACCAAGTGTTGGGTTGTGGGTCTGAAAGTGATACTATTCATATCTTTAAGTTATCTCCTGAAAAGAGTTTGACGGGTACTACTCGTGATGGTGGAAATGACGAAGGTGTAGATAGTGATATGGAAACAAGTAGATCGTCTGAGGATTTGAATGAAAATTTGGCAAGTCTCCTTCTTTCCAAACCAATCGATTCTCCATCTACATCGCCTACTGATGAAACAAAAGGTTCATCATCATCATGGCTTAGGAAAACTAAAAAGTTCTTGAAGAAGAACAATTATACTAATAAGATCATCAAAAAACTTCCATATAAAGATTATTTTGAAAATTTAATATGGGAGCCGCCAAGGAGATCATTTGCTTATATAAAACTCCCAGAACAAAATATTTGCCGCGAAGATGGCAACAATAGTTGTGGCGTTAAGAATAAAGTTGAAATTGGATTCAATAATGATTTGGTGTATTTGGCTTCATATCAGACAGGTAATTTTTATCAGTATCAATTACCTCGTAGAAGATCTTCTGTAGCTTCTATACCAGATGAAGAAAAGAGAGAAGAATGTGTATTAGTTGGACAATATCCATTGCTATAGTTAAACCTCCAAATGCCGAAAGATAAGGGAGAATCAACGCGGGGCGAGGGTGGGGGATTAAGAATTGGGGGATTTTTTTTGCGACTTACAATTGACGAGGGTCGTGTATATTTGTACAAATTTAGCATTCCCGTGGAAAATTTTTTTTTTTTCGGCACTATTTTGTTGGTGATTGGTATAATAACCATAAAGGGTATATAACCTTGAATGCCAACGGCCTAAAGCAAAGAAGAAAAACCCCACACACACACTTATCAATACAGGTCCAAAATTAGCCAAGTATAAAATAACAATTACATTCCACAAATTTTTTTTATAAATTCAATCTTCTTTCTTCTTTTTTTTGTCATGTTAAGATCAACTAGTCTGAATATCCTAAAGGCATCGCAAAGATCAATTGTTAATAGAATATCAAAAGTTAACATGTCTACTGTAGGTGAACCAGTTGTTTTATTCAAAGAAAGTGGCTCTGCCAACTTTATCACTCTCAATCGTGCCAACAAGTTGAACTCCTTAAATACTGAAATGATTGAATTGATTACTCCAAATTTAGTTAATTGGGCTCAAGTTAAAGAAAACAAGGTTGTTGTTTTGAATTCTACTTCACCAAAGGCATTGTGTGCTGGTGGTGATGTTGCTGAATGTTCCAGACAAATAAAAAAAGGAAACCCACAATATTCTTGTGATTTCTTTCAAAAGGAATACAATTTGAATTATATTATTTCAACATTACCAAAGCCATATGTTTCAATTATGGATGGTATCACTTTTGGTGGAGGTGTTGGTCTTTCAGTTCATGCTCCATTTAGAGTTGCTACTGAAAAGACTAAAGTCGCTATGCCAGAAATGGACATTGGATTTTTCCCAGATGTTGGTACTACTTTCTTCTTGCCACGTTTAGACAATAAATTGGGTTATTACTATGCTCTTACTGGTGCTGTATTGACCGGATTGGACGCATATATTGCTGGGTTTGCTACTCACTTTGTTTCAAGTGAAAAGATTCCACTTTTGGAAACCAGATTAGCAAACATTGTCAGTCACGCCAGAGGTGCTGAATTTTTCCAAGAAGTTAATGAAGTTCTTCACGATTTATCTGAAAAATCCCTTCCATCAAACTACAAATTCCCGTTATCTAATGAAGAAATTGCACTTGTCAACAAAGCTTTTGACCAAAAGTCTATTTTCCACGTTTTTGAATACTTAAAGCAAGAGGGTTCTCCATTTGCTCTTAAGACTCTTGAAAGATTATCCGAAAAGCCGACCACTTCTCTTGCTGTTGCTTTTGAATTAATGAACCGTGGTTTAAACAATTCTATTAGACAACAATTTGAATTGGAAATGATTGCTGCTACTAACCTTTCCTGTATTCCAGCTGCCGAGAATGACTTTGCCAATGGTGTTGCTCACAAGTTAATTGAAAAGATCAAGTCCCCTGCTTTTCCAAAATGGAATCCAAAGGAATATGTCAACGAACAATTCTTATCTGCTACTTTGTCTAAAACCCAAAATGTTCGTGAGCACTTAAAAGAACCATTACTTGGCTCATGGTTCAATATTGATTTCAAGGCATATCCATTCAGAATGGGATTACCAACCAATCAGGATGTTGCTGAATACATAACTGGCAACGATGGCTCTGGAAGAACTTACTTGCCAACTCCAAGTGAAGTTATAAAGCACTTCACTTCCAAGTATTATAAGAAAGCAGGTGTTGAATATAAAGTCAAACAAATCTTAGAATTACATGGCGATACTGCTAAGTATGATAACAAATACGTTGGCTGGAAAGATTAGAGTATTCTTTTGTTAATCTTTTTATAAGTATATAAAATACAAAGTTAGGCTTGTCATTTAAATCAATCCATTTCAATAATAATACATGTATATACTAAAAAAACGAACAAAAAACTATTTGAACTTTTCTACAATCAAATCCTCACCCAATTCTTCATAATCGGCCTTGGTAATAAACCAGTTATCTAAAGCAATCTTTGCACTGTTGGAATCTTCATTATTGTCATTAAGCATGCTTGCCAAATTACAAGCACCCAACCAAGCTCCAAATTGACGATCCCATATTTCTGCATTCTCGGTATTATTAGGTCTAATTTGTTGAACAGCATAAGAAAACGGATAGTTTGGGAAATACTTTTGAGTCAAGGCTCTCAAGTCATTAATGATATGATCAGGCAAACCATTAGCAGCAGATGTACCTCCAGTGATTAAAACATTGGATAATAACTCTTTAAAGATTTCAATGAATCTAGCAAACTTGTTTTGTGCTGTGGAGTCATTGGAAGTTGGTAACAAACTTGCTTCTAAGTTTTTTAATGCAAGGAAGACCAAGTTGGTTAACCCATGAGAACCAGGTTTGTCTAGGGTAGGTTCTGGAATTGGGATATTTGGTAATTTATTCATAGTTGGATCAAATAAGTTTTCCAAATAGTTACGTTGATCACTAACGTCAATGTAGTCATTGTTATACAATTTATAGTACTTTGTTTGGTAACTTATTGATAAATTCTTGTATTCTTGTAAAATATTGTGACTTCTGTAATAATTCTTGAAAGATTCAGAAGCATCGTGGAATTTTGGAGGAAGTAAGTTATCAGTTGGAGTCTTGGTTTCTAAATAGTTTAATACATGTAAATTCAAAAAGTCCCCTGCATATTTAGAATGATAACTAGATTTTTGTTGTATGATACCATCCAAAATAGGTGTAACACTAGTAACACTTGACCCTATATCAATAACAAGCCCAGTAGATTTCCCAGCACGATATAATTGGGCAATAGGAGTTTTCACTAATGAAAATATAGGAACTTCCAAATTCTCGAATGCTATTTGACAAGTAGTTACTTTGCTTTTGGATGTATTCCATGACTGTTCAGTTAAAACCAATGGATATTCTTTGGGGTCAATAGGATTGTGATTGTCTATATTATCATATACATACTGCCAATTATGGACAATATTATCAAAGTTATAAATCAAACTATTATCAAGCAAGGTCATGACTTCATTCTGACAATTCGCTTCAAGCTCTTCATCACCTACAATCACAGCTTGTGTTTCTGGATTGATCATGTAATTGGAATTGAAAACAAGTGATGGTAAATCTTCCAGAGCAAATCCTGCCTTGGTTGTATATGAACCATTGTCTATAACCACAGCTGGTGACGTGTATGCCATTCTCCTTAATATAGTATATTATTCTTAGTATATACTTCTTTAAAACGCGTTCTGTTACAACAACTCAACTCAATGGTTCTAGATTTAATCAAATCTCCAATGTTTTGAAATTTGTCAGAAAAAAAAATGAAAAACAAAATGTGATGGTCGTGTAAAAAAGCCCCAAAATCACGAAAGTATGAATCAAAAGAAACCTTGCCAGACAAATTGAAATCACTAACCATCGCTCTTCCTTGTTAACCAAAGAACAAGAACAAATAGAATGTTGAGAGGGTTAAATACTTTAAAGTTCCAAAGATTAGTTGCCCGTCGTTATTTTGGAACAGCTCCATCTGTCCCTGCATTCAAAACTAGTGTGTTACCTAATGGGATAACAGTTGCAAGTGAAGTTATGCCGGGAACTAGAACTGCTACTGTGGGCGTTTGGGTTAATGCCGGGTCTAGGGCTGATACACCAAAGAATAGTGGTACTGCTCACTTTTTGGAACATTTAGCATTCAAGGGAACAAATAGAAGATCCCAATTAGCCTTGGAGTTGGAGATTGAAAACCTTGGTTCTTTTATTAATGCTTATACTTCAAGAGAGAACACTGTTTATTATACTAGATGTCTATCCAAAGATATAGATCAAAACTTAGACATATTGAGTGATTTGCTTACAGGATCAAAATTGGAACCAAGAGCTATTGAAGCTGAAAGACATGTTATCTTGCAAGAAAGTGATGAAGTTGACAAAATGTACGATGAAGTTGTATTTGATCATTTACATGCTGTTGCTTACAAAGGCCAAGCTTTGGGAAGAACAATTTTGGGACCACGTGAAATAATTAAAACTATTGATAGAAACGATTTAGTCAATTATATCAAAACCAATTATAAAGGAGATAGGATGGTTGTTGTTGGTGTTGGTGGCGTTGATCACGATGAATTGGTAGAGAAGGCAAAGAAATATTTCGACAAAATTGAAAATAGCTTGATCCCATTCAAGCAAGATGGTGGTGATTTGCCTAGATTCTATGGTGATGAGATTAGAATCCAAGACAACACAATGCCAACTACACATGTTGCTCTCGCGGTAGAAGGGGTTAGTTGGTCTGCTCCTGATTATTTTGTGGCTTCTGTTGCCAATGGAATAGTTGGTTCCTGGGACAGATCTGGTTCTGGTTCCAATTCTCCTTCGCCATTGGCTGTTGCTGCAGCAACCAGAGGTCCGGGAAACACTCCAATTGTAAATTCTTACATGGCTTACACTACGTCATATGCTGACACTGGTTTATTGGGTGTATACTTTACTGCTGATAGGGATACCGATTTACGTTTAATTGTCGAAGAGATACAGAAAGAATGGGCAAGGTTAAGAAATGGTGATATCACTGATGCTGCTGTAGAAAGAGCAAAAGCTCAACTTAAAGCATCGTCCTTGTTAGCATTGGATGATGCAACTTCCATTGCCGAAGACATTGGCAGACAATTAGTCAACACTGGTTATCGTTTATCTCCTGAAGAAGTCTTCGATAGAGTCGAATCTATAACGAAGCAAGATGTGATAAACTGGGCCAAGTATAGACTTCATGGCGCTCCCGTAGCACTTGCAGCTGTCGGTAATGTGAAGACATTGCCTTCGCTTGCTGAAATTAACAAGGGAATGTCACTCTAATATTAAAATTGCATGTACATATACAGGATAAGAGAAGTAATATAAAGTCTAAGATTTTTGAATTATTTCCACAGCTGTGGATACATTGTCAGTATTGTCATCTTCAGCAGGTTCGGGTTCCTCTTCTCCTTCCTTTACTAAGATTGATTCTTTAGGAACTCTCTTCATAACTTCCGGTGGAGGAAAAAGTTTCCCAATATTCTCGATCCATCTCTTTCTCTTCTCCAACAATATTTTCAAACCAGAATTGAGAGCCTGTTGTTGAGGTGTAGTAGCCTCGACCTTCTTCCTTTTACTCTTTCCTTTCATACGTTTCATGTATGCTTGATCGACTTGTTTATCCAAATCGTCCAATATGGCGCAATATTCCTGATATGCGATATGCTCTTCCACCAATGGTATTAGTTTCTTTCGATTAGCACGGTTCCTATTAACTACACGCTTGAGCTCTTGTTGTAAAGATCGTATTTCGGCACAAACCTCATCATCCTCTTTATTTTTTACCCATTCATCAGTATCAATAATACTTGCTGCAGATTTCTTCGGCACTCTTCCTCCTTGTTTGGGCTTCACTTTGCCATCCTCGCCAGTTATTGGCAAATTCATAAATATACCAATATACTTAAGCTCTCTCTTGAGCCTTTCTTCCACTGAATGGAAATCGCCAACTTCCGAAGTCATTTTATAGTCTTCGGCACTATTAAGTTGTGTTGCAATTTGGTCATCAAAGTTCTCTGAATCCTGCTTTTCAAGAGAATCCTCTTTTTTAATCTCGACATTTTCTTTTTGTTCTTCATCTTCTACATCCGTGCCTTCGTGAGTACTTAAAATTGCTGATAATAACCTGCTTGAAAGTGGACCGCATGAAATTTCCTCTGTAAACAATGCATCATCGGTCAAGTCATCTATAGCACCTTTTGGTTTATATGAATCTGGCAGAGATTGCTGGAATGCAGGAGAATTCAATTTGGAAGATAAGGTTGAATCTTCTTCTGCCCAAAAATCGGCATAGAATCTTCCTAGCTTTGGTATCAAGAAAGGAGTTAAATCTGGATCGTAATCCTGCTTATCAAACCCTGGTGGAACAATGTGCCTTTCACGAAGAAATTCGATATCCTCGCTCAGATATGGTCTGAAGTATGATTCAATGTATGATTGAAAAGTTGAAAATTGAACTTGATTCGTTGGTGGCTTATTCTTGGAAAAGTCTATATTGGGGATCTCTCCAGGAAGAAGCTCTTGTAAGTCCCTTTCTGGATATGAAGCTACACCATATTTTTTCTTCAAATACTCCTTCCCCTGAGTTTCCAAACCATTTTTTGACTCAGAAAAGAGGCCCAACTCTGCTATAGCTGCCGCAGAAAGAGTCTGTGATTCAACAAACTCGGCTTTTGGATTCTTCAACCTTAAATCATTATCATGTGTAAAAGATCCCGTTTGTACTGGTGGCACTACGTCATCTTTGGAATTGATTTTCTCTTTTTCTTCTTCGTCTGGTACTTCTTTTTCTTGCTTTACTTCCTCCTCCTCCTCATCCTCCTCTTGTTCTTCTTCTTCTTCGTTGACTGCTCCAGAGCTCAATTTTTTTCTTTTGGCCAAGTTTATTGATTCTTCATTTTCATCGATATCTTCTGGTCCTTCTTCGCCTTCCTCTTCTTCTCTCTTTCGTTTAATGTGTTCTCTGTTGACTGGTTCAACATCATCTTCCTCCTTAAGCTTAGCTTTTTCCTTATTGTCTAATAGAGATTTAATATTACTTAACAATGAATCATCAGCTTGTTCGATTTCATTTAATTCTCGGTATAGATTCTTTAGTAATTTGTTTAAATTAAGCAAAATATTGACATTCGGTATTGTTCGAATAGTATCACCTTCAAGTAAACCAACTGAAGAATCATAAGTGAGTTTGAGCTCATTAATTATGTCATCTAAAATGGTCGATGCCAGATGTACTTCTGCCATTGTTGCTTGATTAGATCCTGGTGTTTAAATGACATTAAATCGAGTCAGTCAATGTTATTGCTTGTGCATTTTCACGGTTTTTATTTTTTTTTGCGTTCGAATCTAAACTTCGCGACAAATACTTTTGTCGCGACACTTCACCTCCAAAAGTGAAGTTGAATGGCTACACATTCGATTTTAATACTCCCATCCACTACGAGGTATCCATTTTTTAACATAATAATCCAACGAGTATGTATACTATATATTTAGATGTATATGTACAAGAGAAGAAATTACAGCTAAACTCGTTTTTAAGGTTTTATGTCAGCAAGGAACTTCTCATCCCCTGATTGTTTGACAGCATCCACTAATTTGTTAATAATGGCGAATTTCTGAATAGGAGCATCTTGGGGTCTTGCCCAAGATTCAGGAAACTTTGGTTGTTCTTTTCTGGCAGTGAATTTCAGAGGAAGATGATTCACTGGGATGTCTGCAAAATCTTCAGTCAAATCCTTAGCTTCAGTTAATAATTTGTTAAAGGTATCAACTAACCAATTAACGTTTTGAGCAGCTTCACGGTATCTGTCTGTCGAAAGGTGGAAGGTATTGGATTCGGTGTTCAATTTATCTCCTGCTAAAACCTTGAACTTGTGTAATTGAGCTGGATCTAATTTCAAGTGGGCGAGATCGACAGCAAGGAACACTTTACGGTTAAACTTGTTTGTCGTTTCCTTGCTGAAGTCTGTTTGGTAAGTCAATCTGATTGGGGCTTCAGTTTTTGGTCTCGGGGTATATGGTTGACGATATTTGGCTAATAATGGCATTTCATAAGCACACACTCTATTAAGATGTTCGATTCTTCTCTTTTCGTGAGGAAGAGAACCTTTGTTTATAACGTATTGGTTACTAAGCTTTTGTGGAAGACCTCTTTCTTTCATTGGAGTATTATTCATATATCTTTCTTTAAAGTTGTCAATTTCGAAAACATAACCAATCTTTGGATTATCTGCTAATGCAGAGATTGTGGATAAAACAGCGGTTCTTTCTTCATCATTAGGGCTGTAAGCATCTCCCATGTATTTCTTTCTTATGTTTTGTAATTCAAAGATTTGGTCCGCTGGTAAACCTTGCCATGCATGAGGATTGAGGAAAAGAGCATCTGGCGAAACCTTTTGGGAGTAAAAACGAGCAATTTGGACGTTTCTAACGTTTCTAAGTCTGTTCATCTTTGCCGTTCTTCAAAAAGTCCAGAATTTGGTTGAAATTTGGTCACGATTAGAACTTTTGAGGTCCATATTGAAAAATTTTTTTGGCACCAAAATTTAAGAGTTCACTGGTCAAAACAAATTTTTTGTGCATGGGAACACTACCTTAAAAAATCAGGCAGTATTGTAATGCTAAGAATGATAAGGTCTACAGGGGGTTTTGCTTATTTAGATAATACACGATAACAATATTTAAAGAAACTGATAAATACAACCACTAAGTGATGGACATTAGATATACGGAAGTTCTTCCCTTACTTTCTCATTTGCAATTGTCTTTGCTTTACGTGAAGGACGAGATGAGGTTTTCGAACGATTGGAAGTGCTTTTAGCTTTCTTATGTTGACCACCACCTTGCTTACTTCTCTTTTGTGGGGTTATAGATTCTTCAGTAGTTTTAGAATTGGTATCTTCATCTTCCTCGTCCAACTTGTAGTCATCTTCCTCGTTAACATCTTCCTCGTTCACATCTTCTTCGTAAACATCTTCCTCGTTAACATCTTCCTCGTCAACATCTTCCTTCTTAACATCATCTGATTCCTTCTTTACATCTTGTTCTGCTTCCTTATTTTCATCTTGTTCTGCTTCTTTCTTAACAGCTTTATCTTCTGCTTTCACCTTAACCTTATTCTGGCCATTCTTAAAGAAATCACTGATTGAGGTTTGTGGTTTCTTTTTTACAGGCTGAATTAAATTCTCCCCTTTATTCATTGGCTTTCCAACATCTTCTGATACCTCATATCCCTCGATGATAAACTTCTCTGCATAGGTGGTTGATACAGCTTCAATTAGAGAATCATCGCATTCTTTCGTAGGGTCTAGCCAATCAAACCATTCTTTTGAACGAGGTGTGAGAATAATCGGTTTCCTATTATGTAACCAAGAAACATCATTTGTTTCCGTTTTGATCGCAGGAGCTGTAACAATTGTAAAAGAGGATAAATAGTCTTTATCATTCTTGACCTCATTGTAGTGGTGATTATGTGAATACATTCCAGCAAGATACACGAGAGGTTCTCCCTTTGCATAGATATAATAGGGTGTCTTTTTTGACTTTGTCTTGAGCCATTCATAATAGCCAGTAATTGGAACAGCACATCGATGGTTTCTGGTAGCATTCCAAATAGGTGATTTTTCTTGCAAGGATTCCTTCCTACAATTAAAATACTTACTTGAATATCTAGACAATTCGCGCGAGTATTTAGTTCCTTCATTTTCCTGACCTTGCCTAACAGGAGTTGGATCCTTTGGCTTGGCCCATGTTGGAACGAGACCAAATGTCAGCTTCTCGAGAATATAAGTTTCGTCAACTCCTTCTGGCGGTGCAACCATGTAAAGAATTAATGCTTGATTGGTGGGGGCAACATTGTATGAAAGCTCGATTCCTGCTGCGCGTGCTATACCATATTGTACACGCCTTTCGCGACCGTCTTCGCCCATTGTGTATTCGAACATTAATTCGTTTGTCTCTTCTGGATCGCTACCTTCGACAACTAAATCGCCGAAGAGGCGTGGTAATTCATTTAGCTTCTAACGGTGTTTCATTAGTATAATTGATCAAGTTTGAGCTTATAAGGATACAGTTTACATACTACTCCCAATGCGAAGCGTCCACACATCTCAATTATTAAGTTGAATCTGATGAAGACAAAAAAGATGGGAGAAGGACAAAGTGTGGATTTTCTGGGGGGTTTTGTATGCAAACTCTCTCAGCAGCAATTTTGCAAAGCTATGATAGTTATTCTTATTGCTGTAATAATATTCATTTTACAAGCTAACAATGCTTTATATTGAATTGCTATCGTCCATTGCTTTATTGCTGCATTAAAATTCATTTTAATAAAAGTATACAAACTCATATTGCTTTATTGCTTTGCTAATATTTTAGTTAACGCATACAAATTGAAATTGCTTTATATTGAATAATTCTATTGTCCAAAGAGTTACGCTATATATCTTGATCTAAGAACTCGTCATAGGATTTTCCAAAATTATTAACACAGGCACCATCGTCAGAGAAGTCGCCATTTTCTTCAACATCAAAATACTCTGGCTGATCTTTCCTACTTAGGAATTCGTCGTACGAAAAACTTCTTCTCGGTATATCATCTTCTTCTGTTGTGCATTGGGAATCTATTTGTGTTTCCTGATACTTCTGGCGTAGTCTTAACCGATATTCTTTCTTGAATTTATGATAATCTTCTTCAGCGAGCTTTGCTTCCTGATACTCCTCTTCATCTACCTCTGGATCCTTCGCGACCCCAAGATGAGTGTCTTCTAAAAGTTTTATTGGCTCCATACCATCTGGAAAATAGCTTTGCTTCACTATTCCTCGCTCGAACCCAGGATTATACTTATATTTCTCACCATATCCCAATTCTTTCATCAACTTGGTTGGGGCATTACGTAAATGTAACGGAACTGGAAGTTTAAGTAGCTCGGGTTCCTCCAGTATCAACTTTTGAGCTGTTCTGAGTGATCTGTACGATTTGGTTGATTTAGGCGCCTGTGACAATTTATTCGCAACATGTGCCAATATAATCTCACCTTCTGGCATCCCAACAAATTCAAGAGCTTCTTTGGCTGCAACTACAAAAGGCAAGCAAGAGCTATCACGAAGGCCAATATCCTCAGATGCGATAACTATCATTCGACGCATAATAAACAAAGGATCTTCTCCTCCTGATAACATTTTAACTAAATAAAACATGGCAGCATCGGGATTTGATCCGCGTACTGATTTGTGAAAGGCACTTATAATATCGTAATGTCCATCCCCATGTCTATCGTACATTTGATGAAACTTTTTGGCCTTGAAAAGTCGTTTAAGCATTTCAGAATTAATCTTAATAACCCCTTGCTTTAACTTGTTTGCTTCTTGGTCTGCTTCTTTGTCCAGATTTCTACTAAAGTTTTCCGTAGATAGATGAGCATTAATTGACTCGAGAATATTCAAGGCTGTTCGTGAATCTCCCATACTCAAATCTATAATATAATCAAATGCATCTTTCAGCAATGAAATATAGTGTAATTCATAAACCATCTTTCTAAGTTTATTAACTTCGTACAAACCACGGCCTAGGATTTTCAACATAGATTCTCGATTTAAAGTTTCCATAACAAAAGTATGCATTCTTGATAATAAAGCATTATTTAGCGTAAATGACGGATTCTCGGTAGTTGCGCCAATGACAGTAACGACTCCTTTTTCCATTACTGGTAATAGTAAATCTTGAACTGCTTTGTTAAATCGGTGGATTTCATCAAGAAAAAGTATAGTCAGTTGACCAGTCAAATTCTTATGGTTTCCAGCTTGAGCAAAGATCTGTTTTAATTGTTTGGCATTGGATTCTGCTCCTGAAAGCTCTATGAATTTACTGCTCGTAGATTTAGCTATAATCCGGGCAATCGTGGTCTTGCCAATACCTGGAGCACCCCAGAGTAAAAAGGACGGAATATGATCTGCTTCAATCATTGTACGTAGTGGTCCATTCTTACCAAGTAACTTTTCTTGACCATAGAACTCATCCAATGACTTTGGTCTAAGTCGATGTGCCAACGGAATGGAAGCCTGTCGCCTGAGCTCATTTAGTTCTTGACTTCTTGCAAGGACCTCAGAAGTTCTAGGATGGGTTATTACCTCGACTTCTTTAGGTTGCGTTTGAATTGAATTTACCTGATCTTGGCTTATGGATTTGAATTGCTTCTCCAATGATTTCTCCTCACTGGCCGGATCGTGTGACTTCTGTTTACGTTCAGCCTGAAGTCGTCGTTCTTGAATAAGTATTGCTGCCAAGCTATTCCTTTTTGGCTCTGTTTTGGGTTTCTTTTTCAGCGAATCGGCCTTCAAACCTAAAGCCGAGAAGACATCTCGTTTCTTCACTTCAGTTATTTCTACCGCGTCTGTGCTTGAATTTGCTTGAGATGCTTGGGTCTCTTCTTGTGAGTCTAAACAACTATTGACATGACGTTCCAATAGTTGCAGTGGTATCGGCTTAGAACATACAGGACAAGTCTCATTCATTGATTGGTATGCTATTGCTGTGGGATATGATATTGATTACAAATCTTTAATGTGAATATGGTTTGAAAAAAGAAAAAATATTTATCTTGATGATATTGATTTTGTTTATCTTACCTTATTCCAACCAGCAATGAATGCATTACACAGACAAAGCTCACCAGAGTATGAACTACCTTTTAAACGAAAACGTTCATCTCCCCCGGTATCAACTACATCACTTACTTTGAAAAGATTTAAACTGACATCCCCGATGTTGGAGAATGTTGAAGAAACTGATGAAGAGATAGCTAGACAATACAAGAAATTCACCAATGCTCCTAAATATGATCTTAATAGTGAAGAGCTATTCTGCTCGTGTAGAAAGCCTGATGTCGGTGAGATTATGATTGCGTGTGATGGATGCGAAGAATGGTTTCATTTCAAATGTATGAATGTTAATCCTGAACTTTCTCATCTAATTTCAAAATTCTATTGCAAGTTTTGCAAATGGAAAGGAGAAGGACTTACTCAATGGAAAAGAAAATGTAGAGTAGAAGGATGTTATGAACCTATCAGAGCTGATTCCAAATATTGTTCAGAGGAGCATGGTAAAGAATTTATTCGACAGGCAATACTAAATCATAATAGAACTGCTCAAGATTTACTGACAGAAGTTGTTAAAGATGTCATTGACTTTGTAAATGGTGATCACGACAAACTTATTGCGTTAGGAGGTAAGTTTCCTGAATTGGAAGAAGTCAAACAATATATGAAGGATCAATCAAATCTAGATGTATTTCCAGATGACGTAAAGTTACAATTATTGAAGATTAGTAAGAAATTCGAGAAAGCTGTATCAGACATTGATCAACAAAAGCAACAAATGGATCAGCTAGTTAAAATCAAAGAAAATATCAAGACGATCAATGAAAAGCTTGTAGAACTACTTTATCCTGATAGTAAACAAGAAAACACCAGCAAAAAGAAAGCCAAAAAGTCAAATAAGCAGAGTAAAAACAAAATCGATTTGTGTTATTGTGATAGGTCAATAGATGATGGTGATTCGATACTTAATAAATTGGTTGTCCAGGATGGCATGTTTGAAAAGCTTCATCAAGCAATTCGAAAAAGACTATTTGATGAGGATAGAGGTGGGGAAGAAGAGGAAGGCGATGAACATGATAACGACAGTTTCATGAATGCATTGTGCATTGTTGATAGACGGAAGTGTGCGCGTCATAATGGATGGTGGAATCTTCAGTACGATGAACTTTCAACAAGGATAGACAGTCTCGGTGATAAGATCGAAACTCTCAAGAAGCAGCGCATAGATATCTTGCGACATTACTCCATTAACAGGTATGAGAATAATTAGGAAAACTATTGTATATTAAACTTGTAATTACTTTCTCTTTTCTCCATTAATTGTGGCAATAATCCTTCTTGTATGTCTATAAGTCCTAAATTCACACAAGTAGATACCTTGCCAAGTACCAGTGGCCAATCTACCATTAGTTATAGGAATGTTTAAATTGACACCAACTGTAGAACTTTTGACATGGCCAGGCATGTCATCTGGTCCTTCGTCAGCATGAATATAAAAATCTCCTTCTGGAACCATTCTATCTAATGAACTAGTCATATCTTCTCTCACATCAGGATCACAATTTTCATTGAGTGTTAACCCAGCACTGGTATGTTGTAAGAATAAGTTGAGAATACCAACTTTGTAATCTTTGATTTGCGGAACGTTACGTAAAACTTCATCTGTTATAAGATAGCATCCCTTACTTCTAGGACTAAGCGAAAAAGTTACTTGATCCCAAGACATTATAGGCTTTGATAGTGAATTACACGAAATGTATACAATTGAAAAGAATAACAAGTTAAAGAAGGTTTTCATTTTGGTTGCTAACCAAGCAATTAGATTTTTTCACTCGGTTTGAGCTTCATTATGGCTGGAAATCGGAGATTTTTGAGATTGCGAACAACTGGGAACTGGATAATCAACCATTCATCCAAATAAATTATCAATTGCACAAGAAATAGAAACGGAATTATAGTCGCCATATCAATCGGGAAGTATGCTAACATGTAAAGAACTTGTGTACATTATCCCAGTTGTGGCGGGTATCAAAGAGTTGACTCTTTTCCGAAACATCTTGGGACGCGTCCAGACTTAGTGAATGAGAAAACTTGTAAATTGAATGAGAAACTCAAATTTCTGACAAGTGAATGGATTATGGATCGAGCCGTGTTAGAACAACGACTTAGTGCTTAGTTTATCTATGTACCAACTCTAATCATCAACTGTATGAACCCAATGTTGATTCTTGTGATTGAAAACTAGGGTCGTGTAAAATGTACTAATTAATTTATAACTTACCATGGATTGACTTTGAGTCTTTGACACAGTATATATGCAGAAAAATCCGTATCCTCCTTCCTCACATTCTCAATTATCTAAGAAATGGATCTATGAATGCACTAGCCTAAGCTCATCGCGAATGATACTGGGCGCACAGGTTACCAAGATCCGGAAGCCCATAAATGTTTCTAAAATGGAATACTATTGTTGAGGATAGGTACACTTGACTACTTGATAATTTAACAATACACGGAAGATTGGAATTTACATTGCATAAAGAATACTATGGAACATTTCCTTCCACTGTATTTTCCCACAAGCGGAATTCTGCATCAGTTGAACATACGATCTTCTCTAAAATGTTTAAAATTAAGCAGACCAACGAACAACCAACCAGCAGCGCCAGGCACTTTCCCAAAGTTTTATTGTAATTGCAATTAATGAAACCACATCTATTATGTTGCATTAATGAACCACATGGCAAAGTTCTTACACATTTTTGGAATATATGAGAAGATAATTGAATCATCCCCTGGTGCATTCAAGTTACTTAATTAGTTTGACCGCCTTTCTTGTTATCACGAGCAATATTAACAATTTCCTATTGTCTTGAAATATTTTTCATTCTTGCCAAGAAAAAACGCTATTTTCTCGTATTTCAATCCCTTTCCCCCCACCACACCCACCTTCGACAAAGGGTCATGAAATAGTTGCCATATAAAAGTCTTCAAAGCCTTCCAATTATGTAAATAGAATCATTATTCATGCAATCCATATCATTTAATAATCGAATATGAAAACAGTTTTTCTTTGTTTCTGGATTCTATTCCAGATTACTTCAGCAGAAGTGATCAGAACATTTTCGTTACGTGCTTCTGGTGAAGGAATAACGGGATCGTACCTAGTCGGAGTCCTCAATGAAAAGCTCTTTGGTGATTTTGATGCTCTTCCCATAGTGTTGGACTTGCATGATAGTGGGGAACTTAAAACCCATGTTGGAGAAAATTATTTAACCCTCACAGATTTTGCAATTACTGAGACTCCAACGCTTGAAGACCTGGACTGGGGAATCACTACGGTTGATGGTAAAGATGTTTTGCAACATGGTGCTAGTTCAAGATTTTATTTTGGAACTAGTGAACATTATGGAATGTATCGTAGTTTCACTCAAGTGCGTTATTCATTTAGCCTTCCAGTTATATTAGAAATTAATGATATTGATCTCCATCCTGGTCAGGAATCAAGTATTTCCGAACAAGATACAGTTGGAGGTGGTTCAATTACTATTGATGACGGTGAACCAACCGATGATGGTACATCAGAGACTGATACTGTTGGAAAGGAATCCGACACTGTTGGAGATACTGAACCAACTGATACTGCTGGAGATACTGAACCAACTGAAACTGTTGGAGATACTGAACCAACCGATACTGTTGGAGATACTGAACCAACTGAAACTGTTGGAGATACTGAACCAACCGATCCTGTTGGCAGTGAACCGAATGAAACGATTGGAAATGATGAACCTACAAGCGGTACCAGCGAAACTCTGCCAAAGGAAACTAGTACAGGTACAGTTATTGATGAAGAAGAAAACGGTAGTTCCCCAACAATTACTGAGAATGTTGGCTCTCCTGGCGGTAGAATTACTAAACCCACTTCCCAGATTGACAGAAGCCCTGATATTGGTCCAGATGGAGAAGTTGCAACGAGTGACGTTGTTGGAACAGGTTCCTCTAATTCTGCGACTCAATCACACACTGGTGGAGTGACTGAATTAGAAAATATTGCACGAAAAACAGAATTCTTTGGAATTAGTGGACTTTTTTTTATTGTGGTAAGTTTGATTTTGTAGTCTAATGAACGCATTAGACTAAAGAAAAAGTAAAATAGTCATGTAAATCTCCCGTCACTTTTTGGTTTTGATTTACATTGACTTAATTTATGTTTTTCGGTGAGGTTTTTCCCCTATTTAGTCTAGGTATTTTCCTCTGATTTAAAGCGGCAGTTTTAGTATATCCACATTTATACAAATATGTATCGATATAATATAATAAACATACGTCGTAAGTGAAATAAAAATAATTGTACCCCACCCAAGTGAAGCCACGAGTAAATATCGAGGATCAGTTGCAAAAAAAATTGGGTGCAAAAAGAAACGACAACTACAGGACTCGAACCTGTGCGGGCAAAGCCCAAAAGATTTCTAATCTTTCTCCTTAACCACTCGGACAAGTTGCCTTTACAACGGAATAATTGGCAAAATATGTTAGGTGATCACAGTAATTTCAAACTGTACATCAAAGCGACATTTATAGCATTTTTAATATTAAATTATGGGTTAATAATTACCCTATGTTGATTAGATGCTCCTTATAGACAATTTTGTCAAAAAATTAACATTTAATGAATCTTTATGAAGTCTTATTTTGCATCAATTTTTCTGCCAAAATTCTTCAATTTCATTTTCATCAATGTTTCAAATAAAATAAAATAAAATAAACGAGGAAAACGACGTAGAGTTATCATTAGTACTCACAAACTTAAAAACTGTTCATATTTATTAATGTTCTTTTTGGTCTCGTCACCTAGGCAATTTTGAGCTTATTAGAAACAAAAGCTCTTGGAAGAAACCGTTTGCGAGCTTTTATTTCATCCAGCGTCACATTCAAACAAAGCTTTATAGTATATGTTGTTGTTTTCCAAGATAGTTTCCTACAGATTTAAGACATGGGTGTCTTTTTTGAAAACGTTGACGTGACAGGAAAGGGAGGGAATAGCAAATAATCCTCGTAATCGTCAAGCCGATTATCCTCCTCTCTTTAGCTTTCCATCAAATATTTTATTATTGTTAATATCTGTAATTAACATTTACAGGACCTAGGTATTAGTGTTTTCTATTAAGCAATTGAAGTTAAAGTCTGAGTTATGTTTTATGTACTTTGTGTATGATTGAATATTAATAGAAGAAAGCGTATCACGTAATTCTACACACACTAGCCATGCATTCCAATTTTTGTCAGGAATTACTTGCAATTTACTTTATTTACCCAGTAAATCAGTATTTATATCTATTTACGTAGGACCGAAATTAAAGGTCTGTGCTAGCAAGAATTGAGTGAGCTTAATTGGTTTGAAGAAATTTGCAGCTATTTATTTTTCTGTTGCAAAGGATCCGTCAAAAATTTTTGGGCATCGCTCTTTGGCGATGAGTGAAAAAAAATTCAGAAATAGAAATCTGTCATAGACCTCTAACTTTTTAATCATCATACTTTATAATATTGGATCACCATGCAACTCGCAGTCCGTCAAGAAGATGCAGACATCTTACTTAAGCAGAAAAACATCTTAGATGAAGCTATTATTGAGAAATATAGAGTCGCTGGTCAAATCACTCAAACTGGTCTTGAATACATAACATCATTGATTAACTCATCGTATCATTTATCTCAAACAAAGTTAACCATTCAACAATTATGTCTTTTAACAGATTCATTCTTGGTTAAGTTATTATCTCGTCAATATACTAACACCGTTAATGAAAAAGGTATTTCTCATCCTACTACCATTAATGTCAATGAATTAGTTAGTGGTTTCGCTCCAGAAGTAGACGATGAAAGACCTTTCACTTTTAATGAAGGTGATGTTGTAACTATCACTCTTGGGGTTCATATCGATGGTTATACCTCCCAAGTCAGTCATACCATGGTTATATACCCACCATCCCCAGAATTAAAACCAACTGGACCATTATTGGGTTCAAATGCCGATGCACTCGTTGCATGTCATATTGCTGTCGAAACCATAGTTGCATTATTAGGTACTTCACTCTCTCCAGAAAAGTTACCTGCCAATTTAAAGAATCAATCAGGTACCATTACTGGTTCTCAAATACGTACATTGGTTGATGCTATTGCCGATTCTTTTAACTGTGTTGTTGTTCCTGGATCTAAGATAAGAAGAGTCAGAAGATTCCTTGCAGGTCAAGCTGAAGGTATTGTTGCCGAGCGTGATTTTAAAGGGGTTGTTTGGGATGAATCACATCAAGAAACTCGTTTATTAAAAAAAGCTACCACTTCTACTGAATTAGTTTTACAAGATGGAGGAGATAAGAAGCCACAACAAACTAATAATTCAAGTGCTGTTCCAACTGATGAATTTGTTGTGTTGGCTGGCGAAGTTTATCAAATTGATATTCGTATGGCTGGTTTGCAAACTATCAATGAGATTGGTATTGTTACTACTGAAGAAATTGATCATTTTACTGGTAAGAACAATAAACAAGAATTCAACTGTAAGAGTTCCATTTTTATTCGTGATTTCGCAGTTACTCATCAATTGAAAT
The DNA here is from genome assembly GCA_030557635.1 of Hemisphaericaspora nanyangensis. NCBI lineage: Eukaryota > Fungi > Ascomycota > Pichiomycetes > Serinales > Debaryomycetaceae > Hemisphaericaspora > Hemisphaericaspora nanyangensis. Next base: position 136,073 of record JAKTPO010000005.1, on the reverse strand, counting down.
TAAGGACTTCCAGAAAGTTATTGTCAGATATTGATCATAAATTTTCAGTATATCCATTTAAGTTAGATTATGTTGGTAAACACTTCCCAATCAATTTGGAAGCAACTGAAGAAGAAATTCATCAACAAATAGAATCCATTACCAAGGATATGAAATCTCACAGATTAGGAGCTTCTGAATTATCGAATCGTCATTTAATCAAGTCTAAACCTGTTCAAATTACCAAATTCGTGCCATTGGAACAAATATTATTGACCCCAAATCCAACTGGTAAACATGGAATTGATGCAGCTAAACCAGTTTTACCAGGTATGGAAATTCCATTACCTAAGTTAGGTATTTCATCATTGAAATTAAAATCTTTATTAAAGCATGGTAAGAATATAAGCAATGTAAGAGAATCAACCACTGTTATAATAAACGAAGCTAATCAAGAATTAATTAGATTAAATGGTGGTGAAAAGACAAGCAGACCAAGTTGGTGTCATTCTCAATTTAAATTACAAGGTGAATTGAAAGATACCGTTGAATATTTGGTTCAATTGACAAAGGATAAGAGATTTGGTATTAAAGTTAAAGAAATTAGTCCTTATAAGACCAAGCAAAATAGCATGGCTGTTGAATCTATGCAATTAGATTAGAGAGCCATCCATATGATTTGTATATTATTTAGTTTGTAATACAACAATTAGAAAGATTTATAAACAACATTTTGTGTAATTGCTAGTGTGTCACTGGCGGGAAAGTGAGAGTGATATGGAGTACATTTAGTCTTGCATTGCGCGAGATAAAAATTTTACAAATAAATAATCTCTGGGACAGAGGCGTGTTATTTAATTTTTCGCGTTTATGGGGAGAGAATTAGACAAATTTCAGATCCTTAGTTTTGGCCACCTTTGGCCAAGGGTAAGCCCCTCTTACGATGAATTTTGGCCAAATCACGTTGAAAACGACCACATTGTTGTCCTGGAATACAATATAACATGAACTGAGATAGGGTCCAAAATGTTAAAGGAGACCGCGAAGTTCATTTTGTATTTTGAAAGTGGAGACACATTGTAAGTGTTTAGTTTTGCAGGAAGGAATATTTCTCTTTTCTTAGACAAATAAAGGGTAATGAAGCGATGTACACACCCCCCCTTGCATTTTCTCTCATTTGCGTATATTTTAATAATTATAGACAGAATCTAGTTTACGACTATCTTCATAATCCAAACGAGATTGAAAAATTACCATTATTCTTTTTTTTAGTTCTAATATATTTCGGTATAAAGAGCATTGATGGTGAAGACAGTTATGAGGATACCATAAATATTAGCTAACTTATTCAAGCGAAATAAACACGATCTTTAGAACTTGAAATTAATCAAAGGCGGGATCGATGTTTTATCAATATCATTCCGCAGAGCAGATCATCATCATTACGTAATTGTTTTTGGGAAATCTTGCAGTTTAAATAATAAATAAAACAAGAAGTAAACTGTAAAATTGAAAATTTTCTCCAAGTGTGAGTCAAACAAACATAATGCTAACAAATGCATGCAAAAAAATAAGGAAAACAGGCCTCTGCTAAAATAAAGAAGCTTATACTTGAGCAGAATGCTTGCTTCTTGACATATTAATTAAACTGTCTAGACACTAAATGATCCATCCTGAGAAGAGTATAACTTGCAAAAAAGAATTGAAGAAATACTGAAGTGGGTGTTTACAGGTTAGAATTTGTATAAATAAATAAATTTTCTGGTGGTTAGCACACTACCTTGTTGTGAGTGTAAGCATAAAAATTCCATAAGATTCTATCAGTTAAGTAATTGCGTGTTGTTGGAATGGATGGTGATAAACCGCTCCAGTGTTCAAAAACAAAAAAAAAAATAAAAACACAAGGGCGAACAAAAACACCCACACAAGAAACACATACAAATAAATAAAAGTTTTTTTTTTTTGCTCGCACTCTCAGTCTCACTCACTCTCTCAGTCTCGCTCTGATTTTTAATATTAAATCACTTTCTTTTTCCCATTTCTCTTTTCTACCCAATAGATTAGAAAAACTTACTAAACTACTGCAAAAAGGAATACGTATGTGTTTGAATTTCTACTAAATTGAAAAGATCATTTCAATTACCCAATTGATTTTAATGGATTGCTTAATTTTTTGTGTTGCCCATTGCATCTCAAAATTTACAACCCTTGCTCCCCTTCCCTTTTCGCCCCAATCAAAAAAGAATGCCTTCCAAAACTTCAAATTAACACGTTATCAATTGAATCTACGCCTAATTGATGTTTCAACCAATCACTTTCATTTTCAATGTGTCTTGAATTAGATTGATTGAAAAGATGGAATATTGTTTTACTATGAATTCGCCCTAGTGGATGGCAGATTTTTTTATGTTTTATAATTGAAAGTTGTTTATATTTTTTGTGTTGCCAAAAAAAATTGGTTTGTCCTTTTTTTTTCTTCGATTGACTTGTCCTCCTTTTACTGATTTTTTTTATTTGGTGTTTATTTTGGGTCTTACAGTTAAAAAACCACCCGCACACCAAAGGGAGAGAGTGAGAAAAAAATTTCACAACTGGGACCAGCCAAAGGAGAAGGAAAAAAAACAAGTGACTTTTCCTTTTAAAAAAAGTATGGGAGGATTCTTTTTTTTTTCCATGTGTTCTATATTAAATTTGACGAGGGGGATCGAATTTTCCAAATTAGATAATTCTTTTTTTTTATCATAAATTGTCAAGTATCCAAGCTTATTAAACAAAAGCATTACAATCATTAAGTATGTAAGTGGAAGAAAATGGATCCATTGTGATTTGATTGATTAACTGAGAAAAAATTTTAATGAGATACGTGTTTTATCTTTCAATCACAGACTTTCGATATCGCAACACATATAAATATTAATAAATCCAATTAATTCAATATCTAAATTGAAAAAAATATGTTTGATCAAGTTATACTAACTTTTATATATTTTAGTTATTTCAAATTAATATCTTAAAAAGAAAATCAACAACAAAATAATCCACATTTTTACCAATAGTTTATTTTGTTTTCCATTTAAGTATCTACTAAAGTAATCTTTTGTTTCCAATCTAAATCTACTGAAAATAAAATCTATAATGCCTGCTTCCCGTGAAGATTCCGTTTACCTTGCCAAATTGGCTGAACAAGCTGAACGTTATGAAGAAATGGTTGAAAACATGAAGGCCGTTGCTTCTTCTGGTCAAGAATTATCCGTTGAAGAACGTAATTTATTATCTGTTGCCTACAAGAATGTCATTGGTGCTCGTCGTGCTTCTTGGAGAATTGTCTCTTCCATTGAACAAAAAGAAGAATCTAAGGGTAATGATACCCAAGTTGCTTTAATCAGAGAATACCGTGCTAAGATTGAAGCTGAATTATCTAAAATTTGTGAAGATATTTTGTCTGTATTATCTGAGCACTTGATTTCTTCTGCTCAAACTGGTGAATCCAAGGTCTTCTACTACAAGATGAAGGGTGATTACCACAGATATTTAGCTGAATTTGCCGTTGCTGATAAACGCAAGGAAGCTGCTGATTTATCATTAGAAGCCTACAAGGCTGCTACTGATGTTGCTGGTACTGAATTACCACCAACTCATCCAATCAGATTAGGTTTAGCATTAAACTTTTCCGTTTTCTACTACGAAATTTTGAATTCCCCAGACAGAGCTTGTCATTTAGCTAAGCAAGCATTTGATGATGCTGTTGCTGATTTGGAAACCTTATCTGAAGATTCATACAAGGATTCCACTTTGATTATGCAATTATTGAGAGATAACTTAACTTTATGGACTGACTTATCCGAAGCTCCAGCTGCTGCCGAACAACAACCTCCTCAACAATCATCAGAAGCTAAAGATGAGGAATAGATGTATGTAAAGCTTTAGTTATATTTCCCGTGGGAATTTAATTTTAAGTATGTTATTATAATTCGTTTGTTTTATTTTTTTTGACATATTAGTTGTTGACTTGTTTTTTCTTATTATATTTGTTCTATAGTATACACATGTTAAGTTGTTTTGTTCATTTGAAAGTTTTTTTTATATTTAAAGAATGTTATATTGTTAGAGGAGTCATTGTGATCTTTGATAAAGGTTGAAATGAATTTGCTGGTGATATATAGTTATATATTTTTCTGCAACATGAAATATCGAGAGAATAGAACACATTTTAAATTATACATTGATTGTGTTTTTCTTGATTTGAATCAATTTCCTGTTCACAATAGCAACAACAACTACTCAACTAGAGAGGATGATGGTCAATATTTCACTTATACATCCCAATTGGTGTTGTGGTTGTTAGTAATTAAGTTGTTTTATCTACATTTGATGTTTTTGTTGTAATTATTTGTTAATTTACATGTACTATGTATGTAGATTATGTAATGAATTCATTCCGCGTATTCAGAAAAAAATAGGCCTTGCAAGATTTGTTCATCACTCACTCGTTAAAAGGATCAAGCTGTCTCTTATACATACACAAAAATATAGGTTATTATTGATTTATAATCAAAAGTGAACTATATTTAATGATGATAGTTAAGCGGGTAAAAGTATTCTTATAATAGAAGAAGAGTATAATTGATTGAATCTGTTCTCAATTTATATGTTAAAATACTAGTTAGATAAATTTTGCTAAATCGAGAATGTAATATTAATATTTAATACGTGTAATGTTAAATTTGAAAATTTTACTCGTTTCAAATTTTTCTTTAAGAAAACACTTTGAATCAAAAACAGAAAAAAATGCCAAAAAAAAAACAAAAATAAAACCGTAACTTGTAAAGTTTCCTGGTGCTTTCTTTTAGGTCAATTTTATATTAAGCAACAATCATAGACATTAAATATGCCTGAACCAGTTGGTATCGCAAGTTTACCTGATCAAAGGTATGTAGTTTTTTAACTAATTTATAAGAACAATAATTGAATTGCTGGGTTTTCATACAAATTAATTAATTAGTTGTTTTGGAGTTTCTTGGTAATTCAATGTTTTTTTGTTGGTTGTGTGTTAGTTAACCAAAAAGGCAATCAGTCATACTAACAAATTAATTTGATATTTAGATACAAGATTGTTTCCAATGAAGGAGCAACCTTCACTATTATGGTTGCTGGTGAAAGTGGATTAGGTAAAACTACTTTTATTAACACCCTTTTCCATTCATCATTAAAACCTTATCAAGATCCAAATGAAAGACATAACAAATTTACATCAGCTCATCAAACAGTTGAAATTGGAATTGTAAGAGCATTATTGGAAGAAAAGAATTTCAAAATCAGATTGAACATAATTGATACCCCTGGATTTGGTAACAATGTGAATAACATTGATTCTTGGACTCCAATTATTGATTTTATTGACGATCAACATGAATCATATATGAAGCAAGAACGACAACCAAAGAGAGAAGGCAAGAAGGATTTAAGAGTTCATGCCTGTCTCTATTTTATTAGACCAACTGGCCATTCTTTAAAACCTTTAGATATTGAAATCATGAAGAGACTTTCAACTAGAGTTAATCTTATCCCAGTTATTGCCAAATCTGATACCTTATCTCCTAAAGAATTAGATACTTTCAAGACTAGAATTAGAGAAATTATTGAAGCTCAAGAGATTGACATTTATACTCCACCTTTGGAATTGGATGATCCTGCTAGTGCCGATCATGCCAAACAACTAATCGAATCAATGCCATTTGCCATCATTGGGTCTGAAGAAGAAGTAGAGGTTGCTCCCGCTAAATTTGTAAGAGGAAGAAAATACCCATGGGGTGTAGTTGAAGTAGAAAATGAACAACATTGTGATTTCAAGAAATTAAGAAGTTTATTATTAAGAACAAATATGTTAGATTTGATTTTATCAACCAATGAAATTCATTATGAAACCTTTAGAACTCTTAAGTTGGGTACTGCTGAAGAAGAATCTACCGAAGCTCAAGAAGATTTAACCAATGAGAAGGGTGAAGTTGTAAAGAAACCATCCATTTCTAGAAAGCCAAGAAGATTACACAATCCTAAATTCAAGGAAGAAGAAGATGCTCTTAAGAAGTTCTTCACTGAACAAGTTAAAGCAGAAGATCAAAGATTTAAACAATGGGAAACTAATATTATCAACGAAAGAAACAGATTGAATCAAGACTTGGAGGAAATGCAAGCTAAATTGAAGGATTTGGAAGATCAAGTTAAAAAGTTACAATTAAAACGCTGAGCGAAGCTACATTTGCGACAAGACTTGTTTTAAATTTCCCCGCAAAATTTTCTTAGTTTAAATATAGCTCTCAAGGTATCTCTTTTTATATTACATGTCGAATATGTTCTTAATTTGACGCCCTAGTCATTGCTGTTTGCTAATATTCCCTAATCTTTTTCTCTCTAACGATACCCAAAAGGGTTCATCGTAAATATATTTTCTGCATCACGAAAACAATTAAACTATCTGCCGCGGTTATGGACGGCATCACAGAAAAAAAAGAAAGCGAAGACGTTTCCTTGCGGAACAAAAAGCTGTAAACACCACCACGGTAGGTACCAACACAGTATTCGTTATTATTGTTTCAAATTGCAATTAACTTCTATTTTGAGAATTTCCAAAATCAACCACTCCACCCCCAGATTATAGATCTACAAGATTTCAATATTCATTTAAAAAATAGGTTGGTAACAACAACAAATAGTATGAACACATCTCCGTTCGGCTATGACAACGGACAAGAAATAAGTCCACAACAACAACAACAACCAAACACCTATCCACAGTACGGGTCCCCCGAGGATCAGTTGTCACCAAATAGGTCATCACAACAACCAAAGTTCAAACGAAATTATCGTGCGTGCTTAAATTGTCGAGTTCGAAAAGTAAAGTGTGATCTAGGTCCGGTGGATAATCCCCGCGAAGGAAAATGTGCACGATGTCTTAGAGAAAGAAAGGATTGCGTGTTTGTAGAAAGTAAGAGAGGTGGTGCCAGTAATGTTATAAGCGGGAAACGTAAAAAGATGAAAGATATCGAGGATAGTAAGCTGAAATCACCAGAACCAAGTTCTTTTCCTTCTGTTCAAATTGAGAAATTACCAAATATAAGTACCAATATCCCGGTACCGGGTCAACAGGTTCAGAAATTACCTAGTGTAAATAGCATCCTTAAGCACGGATCGAGTTTACCTTCACCAATTGCTCCGTTACCTCAACAAAGTGCAATGTCACCTCTGGTTGGCTTGACATCTTATGCTACCCCGCCTCCACCCAAGTTACCAATGCCAAGAAATCAACAAGCAGATACGCCTAATAAGGTTCCCAATAACCATTTCTCTACAATGGAAGGTGCATTGGTATTTTTAGCAAAGGCCGCAGGAACTATTGCCAAGGCAGACGAGCGAGATAACATTGATGCAAGAGCTAAACATGAGCAACTAGAAGCGACGCTAAGAAGCGGTTCCAGTAGTGTTATTTCTAGTACTGGACCTTCATCCACTAATTTAAGTGAACAACATGCTACTCAAAGTGAAAGTACTGGAATTATATCAGAACCTGTCACAGAATCGCAACCAGTTAGCATTCCATCGAATTTAGAATCTGGCAATCAATCAGCATCAGTCAGTCAGATAGAGGGACAGGTTCAATCCGACACTCAAGAACGCCAAAATCATAATCCTAATCACCATCACCATCACCACCACCATCATCATCACCATCTGCATCTGCACCATCTGGGTACTGAGAGCGCGATTCCTCCTTACGTCAGTCCCACATCTACCAAGAGATTGACAGTTCCAGCAGCAGAAGGAGCTGCCGTCAGACCAAAAGCGTCGAATAAACTCTCTAATATTGAATACATTGGTCCAGCACCTCATGGAATATTAACTGAGTGGGAAGCTGAAAGATTGATTAATCTCTTCTTCTCAACCATGCATCCGTTTTTCCCACACCTACCCAAGTTTCTCCATTCTCCAAAAGTTTTAGCAGGATATCCTATTTTATTATGTGCAATCTTAACCATCTCTTCCAGATATCATCCATTTGATAATAATATAAGTACTTCTGGTAATGGAAGTGTTCCTCGTAATATAGAAGTACATGATAGATTATGGTTATATGTTCAGAGGTTAATTTCGCAAACTGTTTGGGCTGAGGCTAGTACTAGATCTATTGGGACAATTTTTGCATTCTTATTGTTTACGGAATGGAATCCTCGTGCTATTCATTGGAGATGGTCTGATTATGCTAATAAAGCAGAAGAAGGAAATGAGAGTGAAGGAGCGTCAAGTTCTTCTGGGTTTGCTTTTTCTAATAGTGGAGTTGGTGTAGGTTCGAGTATTCCTACTACCAGCGACAGTGAACCAAATCTTGCGGGGTTGGGAGCAATGAGAAGAAGCTATAGAATGGCCTGGATGTTGATTGGTTCTGCAGTTAGGTTGGCTCAAGATATGGGATTTATGGAGATTAGTTCGAAGACATTTTTGGCAACTCATATTGCTGAAATTAATTCTGTGATGGATATTTCTAGAAGGTCAATGTTGGCACATTCGCTTGCAGAAGTTGATTTGGATGAGGATGAGATTACCGAAGAAGATATTCAAGAGTTTGAAGAGGAGGATGAAGATGCAAGGATTATGAAAATGAATGAAGAAGAATTGAAGCGGATCTCAAGTCAGCATGTTCTTAAGTTTACTAAAACCCAAAGGGCACAAATTGAGTTATTACAAATTATGTCGTTAGGTCATGAATCATTGTATGGATATAAAGCACAATTAGGTCTGTTATCTCAAAGACAAAACTTATCAGTTTTGAATATTATCAGTCCATTAATTAATAATTGGGGTCATAAATACAAAAGCTTTCTCATTCCTTCGAATTCTAGGTTAGTTAAACAAGTTTCCAATCTCCAAAGCTACTGGCTCAAACCTGATTCGAAAGTCAGTAAAGAAGTAGCTGAATGCATTGAAAGAGAATCGTTTATTTTTGAATTTAATTATGTCAAATTGTATATCTATTCTCTTGCATTAAGTCCTTCACCAAAAGCTTTGAAAGAACAACGTAAGCGAAAGCAAGGTCATGTCACTTTGAAGCTAGATGAAATGTCAAGGTCTGCCAAATATATCGAACAAGCTTTTAATTCTGCTAACGAGATGTTGAATGCTGCTCATAGAGTTCATAGATTAAAGATGCTTCGATTTATGCCCGTTAGATGGTTGACTAGAATGGTGAGGGCAGTGGCGTTTATTGTTAAATGTTATTTGACCATTACTGCTCATAAAAATTTATCAAAGTCAGGAACAACCAATCAAATCGATAATTACGATTCCACAATTTTATCTCTTTCATTGATCACCATTGATGATATTACTCAATCCATTCAACGTGCTGCTATTACTTTGAGAGATTGTTCACCTGATGAATTACACTTGTGTACAAGGTATTCAAATGTTTTGATGTATTTGTGTTCAGAAATGAAGACAAAGAAAAACCAATACGACGAAGAGGCAGCAGAGGCAGAAACAGAAGCAAGAGTTACTGCGGATAAGAACCACCAAGCTAAGAGACAAAGGGTTGATATGACAGTTCCTGTAAGTGTACAAGCTCAAAAGCCTGTAGTAGCACCAACAACAACAACATTACCTTATCCCCAATCTCCAATAAACCCAGCAGGTCAACAAGTTCATATAGAAAATTCATTGACAACTGTTGGCACTAATGAAGCTATCTTGTCAAATCCAGAGTTATCTTATCCTATGGAGCAATCACCTCAACAACCAATGGATGCTTTTTCATATGGTCATAGTAACTATTTGAGGACAACGGCTACTTCCTTGCCACAGAGTGAAAGCATGACACCAAATGATTCAAATACACCATTGCAAAGTTTGATTGGTGATAGTGAAGTGATTGATTGGTTTATCAACAATCGTACCATTGGTCTTGATTTTGTTGGACCATGGACAGAAATGATTGAACAACAATTAAACTCCAATGATCAATTTAATTTTGAAGATGCTCTTTGATTGTAAATTATTTGTATTAAGTTGTATATAAAAAAACCAGGTGAATTTTATGTGGTTGTATATAATCTATAATAAAGTTGTAGTATACTAATCATCCCAACCTTGAATTTGATTGATGAGGGACAAGTAAAAATTTCTTGATTCTTGGTTCAAGTGAGCCTGAGCATTGTTAACAAAAGTATCAATACCTTCAATTGTATTTGTATACGCCACTGGAAGATATGGAATGGCATCCCTTGCCTCGAACTTGTGTTTCTTTTCAATCGGAGAAGGTGATATACCACCGACGGCGGGGTTGTAATAATCAGTTTTTTCATCAATAACAATGGAATTTATGGTCACTGACAAATCCAAAACAAATTGCAATTGTGATGATTGTAACATGGAATTAATTTCATACAATTTCTGAAAGGATTCTCTTGCCCCGATGTTTCCCATTTCCGCCATGTATTTAAGCAAAGCAATTCCCCTATTTAATTGTGGGTAGCGAATTCCATTAATTCCCGCAATTAATACCATTAACATGGCAGTGAACAAATGTTGACTGTCCCAATAACCCAAGACAAATATCTTCTGGCCAGTATATAATCGACAGATAATATCTATTGTAGAACAAGATGTGAAGATTCCCTTTGCAATGGTAGCTTCAACATCTTGAAAATTCTCAATAAATTGAGATGCAGATGGTTCTAAAATTAAGGACAATAATGGTTTGGTGATCAAAATGATCAAATGATGATATCTAAGAAATAGATTAGCTATACTTCTTGAACCGCTACGAAGATAATCCTTGTTTATAAATTGGGTTAAAAGCGGATATTCAAAGTTTTTAATTAAATCTTCCGAAGAAGAAGATATATTTTTCAAAATTAATTTCTGATTAAATTGGTCGGTATTAATGTAATTAATCAGAAAGGTTCTAATGTTGGGTCCATAAATCAATCGAACAAATTTCGCCACATATTTGGTTAAATGAACATTTATCTCTAAAATGTTAGAATCAAAAGCATCACCCAAATCATAAATATTTTCACATGGTAAATCAACATCAGTGTCAGTATATTGGAAATGGACAGTTTTAGTAGCCCAAATAGTATCAATCACAAAAGCACTCCACCACAAGCGCTTTGCGCGTTCAGCATTTACTCGGAGTCTATGGGTTTCCTCGGGAGATTTGTTCAAAGGAATTTCCCTTTGGCGATGATAACCTAAAGCGACAGCAGCCCGAGCAGCAACACCTAAATAGATGTAAACAGTATTATATCTTGATAAATTGGCAGAATAAAGACCCAATAATAATGCGCATTGAATAAAGGTTGAATTAACTTCAGCTCGAGTAAGACGAAACAAGTGTTCGGCCAACAAGTAATATTCCATTCCAGGATACTTGTTTTCGTCAGTTTTGACATTAAGTAGTTGTTCACCGAATGCAAGAAGGATGAAAAAATAGCATAGTTGAGTTTGGGTAATGGATCTTGGTGATTGGGGTACATTAAATTGCGATTGGATGGGTTGTTGGATGCCTTGTTGTTTACTTTGCAAACCATCAAATAAATCATAGATGTCGTTCGCCAATTGTAAGAATTCTTTCACATCTAGCAAATAGAATTCTTGACTATAGGTTGAAAACACCTTGTTAAGTAGATTTAATGCATAAGTCTTTTCCGGAAGCTTGCTTTGACAAGCAAGCAAAAGGTTGTATTGTAAGTTAAAATTATCAAATTCCGGGGAATAGAAATCAACTAGCTTAACACCGTTCAACAATGTATTAGCAATATTGACTTCCAAAGGGTGCAGTGCTGACATTGCTGCAGCCATTGATGATGTTTCCATTGTTCCTGGAGATGGATGCGACATTGAAATTGGTACTCCATGGAGGGATGAAGGAACACTAGCACCAGTTGAGGCAAGATATGATTCTAAGTATTCAACACGTTCATGTAATCTATTTAAATCAGATTCCATAATCACGATTTTTCGATCTTTTGCAGGATATACGCATTGGTCTTCTTTGTTGACACTTTTGCAGTTGGCACAAGCTGGTTTCTCACCTGAACACTTTATTTTCGAGACTTTGCATCTGGTACAGGCATAATGGGACCGACCATACACCTTCAAGGGTTTTGGTTTTTGAATATTCCCTCCTCCCATGATCTAATTGGGCAATACAAATTGTAATGCTGCTGTGAGTCCGTAATTAAGAAAACCCTGAAGAAAAATACGTAATTATACACAGGTTTTGTGCTTCGAGTTATTAGTCTGATAACGAAGGTGCCCTAAGTTCAATGAATCTATAACTAATATGTTAGCACTCTATGTTTGGTTCTAGCTGTTAATAAAAAAAATTAAATTGAATACACTTTGTGATGATGCTAGCTGTTTTCAGTATAATTTGTCGGTGAATGGCCGCTGTTTGCAATTGTATGTGAACAATTAAGCTTAAAAGAAAAAAAAAAATTTATGGGTAGGAACCGTTAAGAACAACTAAACTAACCAACAACCAACTGGGAGAGGAACTTGTCAAGTATGGATCTTTACCGTATAATACTCAATCCAATGTATCACGATACCTGATTTGAGAAAATTTATTATGTCTCTTTGATGAAATTTCCAACCAAAATCTGGCCCTTTTTCTGCCCTTACTAATTTTCGCAGTTGCCCATTATATTTTTCTTCATCTGTTGTAGGGAACCCACCTTTCAATCTATAACAGTTTTTAGCAACGATAACAAAGTTTTATCAGATTTTTATACATACATCAATTGGCACTATGTTTGATGGCAATCGTCTTGATTGATAAGATTGTGTCTTTTTAGGACTCTTCCAAACTTAAATATGATTTGAAAATAAAAAAGTGTTGATGCTATTACCCATTTAAAAATAATATTCTTAGAAAAAAATATAATAGTAACAATAAAAAGAGAAACAAAAGCCGATAAAATATTTTTTATGCACGATACAATACGTAGATATAGATGATCACAAATATAAAATAATACCAAGACATTGATTTAGGATGAAAAATAATATTTTTTTTAAGCAACCACTTTACGCAATTATTATTTTTTTTTCATTATTTAAAACTCTTTAAAGCAATACCAAAGATCCAATTATAAAACAAGACAGGAGCCAACCAAATATACATCTTTTCTTGAATGAAAAAATCACTCTGACACACGATACTTGGCCATGATTTCAGGTGGAAATTCTACTATCAAAAAACGTGTGAAAGTTTAGTTTATGAGCTAAAAGAACTGCAAATGCACGTAATAAAGTTTAGATCACTGTGCAGATCTCCTAACTAAACAGACACAAGCAACTGAACAATGACTAACGAATACCGAAATGCGCAGGAAGCAACATGGTATGTCAACAGCAGGTAAGATCTCGTATTAGAAATAAATCAAATGAAGTTATAATTCTAAGTAAAACGTTGTTGCAATCCAGGTTGTATGGTCCCCATTGCTCCGTCATATAAAAAATTGTCTAGTCAATCGAGATTTAGCTATCAACACATTAAGATGATTTGGTTTTGGGGGAGTGGAAGATACATACAAAAATAATTTTTTGGAGGATGATTGGTTAAATTGTGATTGTACATTCGCTTAGTCTTTGCTTCCAGTTCAGTTCATCCCTGCAACGATCATGACGAACATTTTTGATGGTTATATGTTGTAATGCGGTATCCAATTATTGTTCTCGTTTGAATTAGAAAGAAAAATATTCGCGGAAACAATGGATAAGGAGAGAGATGGGATGCGAAACAAATATACTAATAGTCTAAAACTTCCATTGTTACGCTTGCTTCCAGACTTGATAAATTGCTCAAAGACAGAATCTAATTTTAAAAATGGATGTGGCAAGCGATTCTGGAATAAGCCTCCTGAAACAATATCTTATCGGTCACTAGCGTTAACTCACAAATATTGTAGTCGCGATGCAGCTGCACCACCTCATTATTTCCGTTTTGTATAAGCCTGTGGGGGATCCACTTTGTGCTTTATTTAGCGCACCCCAAAATTACCCTGCTTAAGACATTTAATATGATTAGAGCTGTTTCAATTTGTTAATGTTTCAATATAAGGTATTCATATTAATAGTAACATCTTAGCTATCCTAATGCGTACTCCCTCCAGAATTGATATGCATGTCGGCCTAAGAGTTTAAAATTTTCCAACAGAGCAGATCCTAACCAAATAGAGTTACAAAGTTCAACACCTTCAAATTGGACTACTAACATGCACTGACCGTTATTATGCCATGATGGTTCTCCACTGATAACAAATTCATGAAAGCAAACACAAAAGCAACAGAATTTAACAGAAACTTCCCGGCTACTTTCTCAAGAATACAAAGGTCCATTTTATGTTATACTTGCTTTTTAGCTAAACTACAAAAAAGATGACATCTCGTATTTTTACTGTTTTTACAATTTCGACATGACTACGATCAAGATTGCTTACCAACACAAGCCAGCAATTTCTAGCAACGGAACGGGATTCCGATAAGAAAAGAAGTTCTTGTCTTTTAGAGCCCCCAACTGATCAAATATTACTAAACAATATAGGAGCCTGGAATAAGTCAACACTTTAATAAATGCAAAGTGGGGAACTCATTTCGAAACTCCTCGTTGGTTTTTTGATGGAATCTGCATTGGCTAGTACAGATACGAGAAAAGAGGAAATAAAGGTCCAGAAATTTAGTAGAGAAACGGTGCTTTCCCCACAAGTTAAATTATACAGCAAATGATTTCTTCATTTGTATGTTACATATACCGAAATATTAATTTGGCAAATGATTTAAGAAATTTCGCAGCTACATTTGAAATAAATAATTTACTACACCAAACCATTGAAGTTTCCATTTCTTCAATTCTAAGACCACAATTTATCTATTGGCAAGCCGAGTTTCTTTTACATCCAATTGAACGATTATTACTCCTGCTAGTCTAAAACATCGGAACGGCCTTGCACGTAATTGAAGAAACAACTTACAACTTTACCACGCATCCATCGCGGGGGAATTATAATCTGAAGACACATAAATGTCTGCTACGTTGTCGACCTCCTATCAAGAGAGAAGTGCACATCTATTTCTTTGTTGATATCTCTACAATGGATGATGATTTATAAGAGGAAGATACCAAGAATCTATATATGCCAAGATTGATGGGGATTTTCTTTTTGAGTTCGGTTAGTAGCCGATTTACATTCGGATTTTTTTCTTAAAATTCCCCGAATTATGGAGGATAATACTCCTATTTTCGCTTGACAAAATCAGCTGAGATACAGACTGGGAACTTGCTATCGGCCGGGCCGGACCAAAATTTACGGAGTTAGTAAAGTCTCAAGACTCATATTGGACACAGACTGCAAAAACTTGGCAAGTCGACGGAACACTTAATTTAAAAGTAAGAACTTGGTTGTACTGAAGTTCAAAACAGACCATTTAATTTTTTCATGAATAATATGAGGATGTTACTAGAATTTGAGGTAAGTTATGGATTTTGATAGATGAAAACACTTGCAAACAATAACCCTAGCGAATTCCAAATAACAACAAACGTTTCCAAGGCTGAATGGCTTATTGTTGAATCTGAGGAACAAATTTTGGCGGTAGCTTAATCAGGCTGAAACGCCATTCTGAACAATTTCACATTGGATTTTTGAATAAATCAAGTTGCTTGTTACTTACATAGAAATAAATTTCATGTTAGTGGGTATTCACCTTCTTCACGCGAATTTACGGTAATTGAGCCAGAAAGTAGGGTGGTTTTGTATTATAAAAGCGTTATCCCTTTGTCATTTGGAAAGAACTAGATTTGTTTTTGTAACTGGTATGCTTTTTAAGTCGTTCGTTTATCTACTTAATAATTTAAATAGATTTATTTTATTCGCGTGTATTTCATTTATCTGCTTGATTATATAATTGATTAATTCAAGATAGGTGGATTGCTATAATTCCTTCCACAAATAGCTTGATCGCCAGCTACTTCCAATCCAGATTTATCGACTTCCTAAATCCTAGGGAAGTTCAAAACAAGTTAAAGGTTTACATGGAGATTTGTATGTTACAGACCAAAATTGATCACATCCTATATGGAAGCAGCCTGTTCTTTGATGTTGTATTGATTGGTACGTGATATTTACCAAGGATAGAGTAATTGTTGGTGATTTGGTTGTGATATTAGTTGAAAAATTGCACAAGCAATTTCTACCGGCTATTCCTGTGTGAATTTCTATCAAATTTACGGGAATGAAGAGCTTTACCTTTCTAACAGATAATTTGGTGAAAGAATGACGAATGTGAGGAATTTATTGTGCTTGCAAAAGTTTTGTATGTTGACGTTGTTCACGTTGTCAACTAGTCAACTGGAAAATAATCTAAATCGGCGAATTGTAAAAAATAATATATTTTTTTCCTCATGACATATGGCGATCTTTAATTAGAATTGCTGTAGTAATATAGATAGGGAAACGAAGCGTCTCATCTTGGACGAGGAATACGGTAACAGGTTAAAATATTTGCGTCAGAAATCAATATATAATTTATAAGCGGCGAGCTCACGACAGAAAAACTTCACAATCTCTTTTGAGACTAACCCATTTGGGTAGCTCTGGTAAACTTTCTTGATCACGTCGATCCAGCAACAACAAACAAAAAATTATGCCATTAAACAGCCTTATTGTCTGTTAGGGAGATCATCAATCTGAAAACATTGCGGTAAAATCATTTTGCATTTGTCATGCTCTTACAAAACGATTCGCCCTTTTCAAGACTGCATGTGTTTATTTCGTTCAAGCCTCATTCCCTTTTTCTAAAGATTTATCAACAAGTTTCCATGGGGAGCCTCTCCGGTATAGTTTCTTGTCGAATTGGTTAGACAAGAACTCACTAGTCTGTATCTCTTGGGGAGTTCCTTAATTATTTGTTAATTAGTTATGATGAAACCCTTTTTTTTGCTTATAAACATTGAGGAAAACTATACGCCTCTGGTTGAATTTATGTGCAACGGATAAGACCAGCAATTCAGATATTTTTTAACAATGGTGGATATAATAAAATTTTGTTTATTATTTTATTGATTAGAAAATAATAATTGATCCACAGCAAAAATAATTTCCAAATTTCTTTTTTGGAATTTTTTTTTACGTGGTGGTGGTGTGTATGTTTATTAATTTGACGAATTTTATTTTATTGTGCTGTTATATGTTTTGTATTTATTGCATTGAAATTTTTACTCCTAAATTGGGTTTTAGTTTTAAACACAAAACAAAAAAATTTCACTCACAAACAACAAAAGGCACAGCGTTTTTGATAAATCTGGATTTTAACTTTCTTTGTCTTTCTATCCGGTTCTGCCTCTGTGCATTTGTCAAGTTCTCTGAACTTTTTTATAATCTTTGGATTTTTCTTGTCTGTATAAATTTTTTATTCCTCCTTCTTTTTCTTCTTTTTCTTTTTACTGTCAGTTTCTTCTTCAATAGTCAATCGAAATGCAATTCAAGAAGGTTTTCGCCATTTCAGCTATCGCTGCTTTAGCTGCTGCTAAGGATGCTCACAACAGTATGTATTTATTTTCATTTCTTTTAAAGAAGTTTACAAATGAATAAATTATCCATGAACAAACAAGAGATACCTCGAGAAAAACAAGGGCAAAGTTATCCAACCAAGATTCTAGAAGACCATACCTTATATTCTTTAGAGTATCAATCAAGATAAATATATATATCTGCAACGATAACAGGGATTCTAGATTCTTAAAATCCCGAGCGAAACTGATTTTAGTTCATCCTTTCTTTGGTTAATCACCCAAACTGCCCCTTGTGTTGAAACATCTGAATCTGAAGAAAACATTTTTTGTGCCTTGCGCGGAATTTTCTATTTTTATCATGCCATTTTTTGTTTTGGATTTTCTTAGCAGCCTACGCATTGAACAGTATCAGAATTACTGATCTGGACATGATTCGATAGGTTAGCGCTACGATCTTGGTTATATGGTGCAACCGACTTCGAGCCAGCCAAGTGAAATCAAGACCAATGTGGCAAATTGGAAAGGGTTTAGAAACGTTTGACAGATTTTTTTCGAAGTTTATTTTTTCATTTTCAACGGTTTTTTTCTTGGAGGACGGAAAAATAGAATTTCATAATTTTGTTCCGAAGAATGTTTCAGATTTCAGAATTCAAGTAGCAAACTTCTCCATTTAAGAAATAGTTCTTTTTGCTAACATCTTATTCTAGACTCAACCTTAACCACTGCTACTCCACAAGTCACCAAGGCTTGTTCCTTCTCTGATTTCACCGCCACTGCTTCCACTGATGTCGCTAGAGTTGCTGCTTGTGCCACCGCTGTTGGTGATATCACCATTTATGGTGATGCCTTTGGTGCCGTTGATTTAACTGGTTTAGAACAAGTTTTCGGTGATTTATCCGTCAAGAACGCTACTAAGGCCGCTAGTGTTATTGCCCCAACTTTACAATTAGTTTCCGGTAAATTAGAACTTAACGCTAACACCATCTTATCCAACTTGAACTTAGCCCAATTAACCACTGTCGGTACCTTGACCTTCAACGCTTTACCAGCTTTAGAAACCGCCGGTTTAACTTCTGGTATTACTTCTGCTGATTCTATTGTTATCTCCGATACCGGTTTAAGTTCCTTAACTGGTATTAATGTCTTCAAATTAAAGACCTTCAATGTTAACAACAATGATCAAATTGAAACTATTGATTCTGGTTTAATTGAAGTTACCGACACTCTTGACATTTCCTATAACGCCGAAAAGGTCGATGTTATCTTAAACCAATTAAAGAGTGCCAACAACATTATTTTACAATCCATTAACTCCATTCAAGCTGCTAACTTGACTTCTGCTAATGGTACTCTTGCCATTTCTTCTTCTTCTGTTGAAAAGGTTCAATTCAAGAAGTTGCAAAATGTTGCTAAGTCCTTAGTTATTAACGACAACGATGACTTAGAACAAATTGACTTCCCAGTTTTAACCAATATTGGTGGTGCTTTACAAATTAACGATAACGATGACTTACGTTCATTTGACGGTTTCCCTAAATTACAAACTGTTGGTGGTTCCGTTAACATGTCTGGTACTTTCGACAACGGTACCTTTGAATCTTTAAAGAGAGTTGCTGGTGGTTTCGTCTTAAAGACTGATGGTGACTTATCTTGTCAATCTTTCAACAAATTGAACTCTAACGGTGACATCAAGGGTGACAAATTCCAATGTGAAGACAAGCACACCACTACTTCCTCTTCTTCCAAGAAGAACGGTAGTGACTCCAGTGCTACTGATTCTGCTTCTGATGAATCCGAATCTACTGACTCCGGTGATGCCAAGAAGAACGCCGCTCCATCCAACGCTGGTAAGTTAGCTTCTGTTGTCGCCGCTTTCGCCGCTATTGGTGTTGCTTTATTCTAAGTATAACCGATAGAAGGTTTTCTTTTTATTCGTTTTTATGTTTTAGTTAATTAATAATATACAATGTATATAAACTAGATCATAAAAAAAAAACATTAGAACAGCTAACCTTATTTCCCAGGCTTGGTGCATATTGGTTCTCTCAAGCGATATGGTTATGCTTACATTTGGTATACTTGTACCCTTTCTTATTCGTTAATAGTTTTTGTATTTAATTTTTTAATAAATGATATATTATTACTCTATAAATTTTAATGTCTATAATTGTCTACAGAGACCTTCTCAACCTTTCTGATATTCAATACATCTGCCACTTCTTTGACAAACATATCGGCAACATCTTGAACACTGACATCCGAGTCCTGGCTTTGTTCTTTGATAGAAGTAGCTCTCTTTTGCTTCAACCCACACATTTCAAAAGTGTTCAAAAACTTTAGATCGGGATTCACATTTAACGAAATTCCATATTCAGTAATTCCTCTCTTAACTCGGATACCCACACTAGCAATTTTGTCGTTAGGAGTTACCCACACACCAGGATTTTCTGTGATAGTACTTTCGATTTTAAAGTTTTTGTCAAGTAAGCTGGTGATACTCTTAAGTAAAACTCTACTAACAAAACACTTTGCACTTAACTTGTCAAACGCTTTTAAATCTACGAGGGCATATGCGACAAGTTGCCCCTGACCATGCCAAGTTACTTGTCCGCCACGATCTAATTGATGATATTCACATCCGAATCTTTCAAATCTTTCGATCAACTCTGGACCGATCTCTTGTTTCAGTTTTAATCCACCGGCATATACATTATTGAACTCAAATGTCAAAATTGTTGGTAACGGTTGTAAGTCCCGAATTTTTGAGATTGATAACTTAGCATCTTCTCCCAATTCAATATTATTCTTTTTAGCTTTTAACTCCATTTGACGAAGCTTAAAATCAACTGTTTTGAAATCCAAGTTGGCATCTATTATAGCTTTCTGAATCTCGAGGCCATGTTTAAACGAAGTGATCCCAGGGAAATGGATATGCCTGAGGGTTCCATAGCTTTCCCTAAGTGTATGATATTTCGAAACTTGAAGGAGCTTGACTCCTCCAAATACATTATGTTTTCTTA
This sequence comes from Hemisphaericaspora nanyangensis, assembly GCA_030557635.1. Lineage (NCBI taxonomy): Eukaryota > Fungi > Ascomycota > Pichiomycetes > Serinales > Debaryomycetaceae > Hemisphaericaspora > Hemisphaericaspora nanyangensis. The sequence continues at coordinate 115,505 of JAKTPO010000005.1, read as the reverse complement.
AAACTACCTTAGGTATCATGTTCATAGATATCTAGTTGATATACTCTTTGAATATCCTGTTCGATGGGTTTGGATAGAAAGTATCTTCAAATATTTTTTTTGCGTTCCCCCCACTTTAAATTATTGTTAACTACTGGATCAACAGCGTCAAATAATTCGGTTAATCATTATAGCATCATGGATCTTAAGAAGAGCGTTAAAAGGAAACTTGATTTCGGGAAAGAAGTCACCAATGAACCATATAAGATTTCAACTGGGAAAGCTTCATATGTTGCACCACAGTCAGTGAGACCCGTTATGGCAGTAACCGCCACCACAACAGCCAACGTGACTCAACGGAATGGACTAAGTCAGATCATGCCTAGTCTGTCAGTTAATAGTTTGCTAAATTCGACGTCATCTGCATCGCCTTCACCAATACCATTTAACAAAGTAACAAAGAAAGACATTAAAGGGAGCGAGTTTCGTATACGGAAATCAATCAAGAATTCTACTGGATCTGCTGCCAATGAGAATAAACAGAGGGATCAACATGAGATAAACTCAGATGAGTTGAACTTCTTGTATAAACTTTATGTGCCAAACAAGTATCTCATTAAGAATAACAAGAAATCATTGCGTCTTCTATTGAATCATCTTCCAGTCATAATTCCTGCTCCTACTAAAACTGATAATGTTTCTAAACTGAATCCTGAAAATGATTTAAACCTTCAAGTGCATTTGTTCTTAAGTACAATAATGATAAAGTATGTTAATTCCTGGTACTTGGGAAAACTCAATACTGATAATTCTGAATTTGTACAGTTGGTGTATCAAATTATGTGTGACCTTGTGAAGGATTTATCAGGAAGAGCAAACAAAGTTGTGGCCCAAAACTTTAATTGTCTAGTTTTGTTGGATGACTTAGCATCGATATTAAATGAACATATGTCTGATTTGGCGTGTGATGAAAAATGTGAGTATCCTTACAAATTCCTCCAAGAGTATTATTTGCAAAGCAAAAATATGAACTCTTTGGCGTTTGACCCAAATAAATCTCAGAATGAAGTAACAAAGGAATATTTGAAAACGAAACATGTCATATTTGACGATAAAAACATGGATAGAATCAATCATGAGGGAATGGTATCGTTTACAGACAATAAGAACGAACCTATATTAATATATTTCCGAGTTCTTTTTAGAAAGTTACTACAGACTACATTCTCGTTAGACAAGTATTCACAAGATCCAATTGCTTCTTCTAAAATTGCAACAGAGCTTGTCACTCTCATTATGAGTGATCTTGTTCTAATTCGAGTTTTTGAGAAACTAGCTACTCCTGACTTCCTATTTGGGATAATTATGAATATAGAGAAGTTAAAAAAGAAGCATGAACCTAAAACGGTGGAAAATGTATCGTTAATAAACAAAGCCAAGTCAATATTATACGGTACATACCAAAGACTAAGTGATTTAATTATAAATATTTCTAGTGGTGGACGAACCTTGATTCAGGATACCGAAAGCGATGAAAAACTATGCCTGTTTGAGCTACTTGATAATTCAATCATAGATTTATTAAATACAGTTATTGATTTTGGAAATAGGAAACCTTTAGCTTCCAATATGTTTTCAGGAGTTCGAATGTTGTTGCAACTGAATGAGAGATTTTATAACCAGATTAATAATTTATCATCCCGATATCTATCAAGTAAGATTGTCAGCTGGTTATCGGAAGAGAGAATTTCGAAGCTAGTATCATATTTGAGAATAAGTGTATTCTATCCCAATACCCATGGGAAGGCTGAACAAAAGCAATCAGTCTCGATTGATGAGATGGCTACTAGAATAACTGAGTTGATTGATCTACCATCCGCCAAAGTGCCAGGATGGATTTCACTACTTACTTTGAAATATCAAGGAGAATCAGATGCTCAGCAACTCGAATCAATTAAACGATTTTTAAACATATTCGGTTCGGAAGCAGCAGGTGGAAATTCTAGCAGAATGAATCAGTTGCTTATAATTAAACTACTTGATTGTATACTTGGTCATTTATATCCCGATATTACAGACTCAGACAAAGTGTTGCAGTAAATCTGGATCACGTGGGAAAATTTCCTGACTTGGAAGATTTAATTCCGAGACAACGAAATTATCAGTTGATTTTTTTTTTTCAGTTGATCGGATAGATACAAGAATACCCTCCTCTTCTTCCCAATGAATAAGAATAACTAAAGATGATTTCCATTAAACAATCGTTAACAAAGAACTCAGGTCATGTAGCACAACAATTGACAACAAAACGTCATTTCCTAGGAACTGCAGCAAGTGCTATCCTTGGATCTTTCTTATTCTCTAAGAATAATCAATTGGCATCTAAGATGGAACAAGGTGAGCTACACTATGAGGATTCGAATGCCAAATTCAACCAAGGGTTGCCAACGAAACCATTCTTCACGAGACGCGAACCTGACTATCCTGGACATATACCCTTGTACAACTATGAAAAGCTATTAATGTTTTTAGGATCTTCCATTGGGGCGTATTTACATCCAGAAAGAAATGAGTTTATTGTTGCTTTGGGTGAATCTACTGCCATCACCCCAGTCTTAAAGCGTATTCAAACCCAAATGTTAAGTGATCCAGTCGGAAGACAAATTTTGCGTGAAAAGCCAAGAATGACATCTACTTCATTAGATTTGAACCATTTGCGTGCATTGCCTGAGAACACAATTGGGAGAACATACGTGGAATGGCTAGACCGTGAGGGTGTCAGTCCAGATACTAGAGTCCCAGTAAGATACATTGATAATGAGGAATTGGCTTATATCTATCAAAGATATCGGGAATGTCATGACTTTTATCACGCAGTTACTGGATTACCAATTATCATTGAAGGTGAGATTGCAGTTAAAGTATTTGAATTTATGAATATTGGAATCCCAATGAGTGGAATGGGAGCATTATTTGCTCCATTGAGATTAAAGCGTAGTCAAAAGGAAAGGTTGTATAGTATTTATTACCCATGGGCCTTCAAATCTGGACTTAATTCAAAACCATTGATGAATGTATACTGGGAGAAGATTTTGGAGGAAGATGTTAACAAATTTAGAAATAATATGGGAATTGAGCAACCTCCTGATTTAAGGCAGATGAGAAAGGAATATCGTGAAAGATTAAAAGCCAAAAAGACTTAACGAGAGAGCACTTGTATATAAGGGTATACAGTATTTAAGTAGAAATGTAAGTATGATATGCGTATTAAGAAGTACATTTTGAACAATGTAAATATGGATGAATTTTTGCTGGCGTATGAAACTGAAATTTGATGTAGGAAGCAAAATTTCATCCCCCGCCACACACGATGACCGCAGCAACTGGATTGCTTATAGCTTCCTTTGCAAGCGATTATAAGTAACGCACGAAATTTTTTCCTTGCGAATTGCCTCAACTCCTGCAAAGAGATACCATTGAAACTTGAAAGTCAATATGTCCCAATTGCTTTATAAGTACTTTCTCAAGAAGGTATGGGTCCTTTAAGCTCAATTGAAGTATAATTAGTATTTACTAACGTAATAATAGCTTTCTTTAGACCAGATAGCAACTCTCGGTGAGAGTGAAAATGATCCATATTTCGAAACCATTCCTGATAACGAATTACACTTCTATCAAAGAAAAGGAGCCAAGAGAAAGAGAAAGTTGCCAGAGTTTATTCCACAAGGCGACTTGAAGATTCTCAATTCTATTAAAAAATCTGCCTATAGATTGGATTTACAATTGAGTTTATGTGGTATTAGACTAGGGTGGGCTGGTATTATTGGATTAATTCCATGGATTGGTGATATTATCGCCTTTTTCTTCGCCTGGAGGTTAGTCCAAAGAGCAAAGACAGTGGAAGGCGGATTACCTAAAACCTTGGAAGCACGAATGACATCCAATGTCTTGTTGGATTTTGGAATTGGTCTTATTCCATTTGTTGGCGACTTTATTAATGTGTTATACAAATGTAATTCGAGGAATTTTATTTTGCTTGAACAACATTTAGTACAAAAGTATCAAGGTTCTATTCCGAGCCTGGCGAAGGTTGCAACAGAAGTCAGTCCCAATGCGGCCACCAAAAAGCAACAAGCCACTCCGGCTGCTCAATCAGTCACAAAAATAGAAGCCCAGTCCGCTTCTCATCCCTCTGCACCGCCTAAACCACCCTTACCGGCAAGAAATACTGGTGAAATTCGTCACATTCTGGCTCCACCTCCAGATGCGTATGCGAAAGACAGTGCAAATAAGGTTTAGCAAGTGAGTTAAACACTAAATATTTTCCAATTGACTAAATTCGTTCTCTAGTATGGTTAGTCTTTGTTTAAAATCAGAAATGAACATTCCTAGTTGATCTAATTTCAAAAATTCCAACTCCAATTTATTGCATATCTCTGACATTTTATCAATCTCTTCGAATTGTTTTGTTAATTGTAACTGTTTATCGAAATATTCATTACTAATTTGATCCTGTTTATTTAGAATAGATTCATATGTGGTTTCCATTAATGTCTGCATATGATCTCCAATTTTATAGATTAGATAATCATAACTCAATGCAAGTTGTCTAAGTTCCAATGGATCGGGATCGTTATCTGATGGGGTTGGAGATTTTATCGCCATATCCGAGTTGTCATTTTCAATAATAGCATCAGTTGGATGATACTCAACTATCAGTTCTTCTTCAGTAGTAGAACCATTTGCTTGTTCAAGAAAATTGCTTGTTTCATCGTCCATTATTCTAGATAAGTGATTGAGCTTTAACTTGATATTGAATGTGTGGGACCACTGGACAATGTGACACACTAACCATTTTGAGCAAGATTCCACGTCCTTTTCCTTTCTGGGTCCTCCTTCAGTTTTTTTTCCTCTTTTCCAGATTTTCCACAAAATCGTTCGTTCAAAATTTGGAAAATCAAGCGAACAAAAGCCAATTCCACCCCCAATCCATCCAAAGGAAGGATACGATCTTTTTGGGATAAGCAATTCAATTCAATTCAATTCAATTGAGATATAAATTGTACTTGTTAATTTATAATATTGAGGTGTTTATTCAATTCTGGTCTTTGTTCAATTGCTCCTAATTTCAAGAACCAAATTTCCATTGTAAATTGAGTTTTATAATCACTCAGTTTTTTGCCACATAACAGAATATAGAGATACATATCGATACATTATAATCACTATTCCCATTAATAATGTCATCATCATCATCATTTTCCCTCAACAAAATTAATCCCAAATTATTGAGAAGGATCTATCGCGCATGTAGACCAACCAATGACGAACCTAATCTTGCATTAAATCTTGAAATTTGTGATTATGTCAATGCCAAAAAAGGGTCAGCCCCTCGTGAAGCAGCAATCACAGTTGTCAAATTAATTTCTCAACGTGATCCACAAACTTCAGAGTTGGCAATTGCGTTATTGGACAATTTGGTTAAGAATTGTGGATACCCATTTCATTTACAAATTTCTCGTAAAGAATTTCTTAATGAATTGGTGAAACGATTCCCTGAGAGACCACCTTTGAGGTATACTCGTGTTCAAAGATTGATTTTGGCTCAAATTGAAGAATGGTATCAAACCATTTGTCGTACTTCTAAATATAAGGAAGACTTTCAATATATTAAAGATATGCATAGATTGTTAGGACGTAAGGGATATGTTTTCCCAGAGGTGAAAGTTGAAGATGTCGCAGTATTGAATCCTTCGGACAATTTGAAATCATTAGAAGAGATTCAAGAAGAAGAAGCTATTGTACAAGCTGCCAAATTGCAAGAATTGATTCGTCGAGGAAGACCACAAGATTTGCAAGAAGCTAATAAGTTAATGAAGATCATGGCTGGCTTCAAGGATGATAATATCAAAGAAAACAAAAAACAACTTCATGATGATATTGTCAGATTGACCAGAAAGGCTGAAATTTTGGCTGAGATGTTGACTTCAATTGAGAATCAAGGAGGTAAGATTGATGGGGATTCCAATGAAGCTGTAGTTGAGTTATATTCTTCAATCAAAAGTGCACAGCCTATTATCAACAAAATCATTGAAGAAGAACAGGATAATGAAGAACAAGTAAACCGTTTGTTAAAGTTGAACGATGATGTGAATAATTTAATAAACAAGTATCAATTATTGAAAGGTGGTAAAGTCAACGAAGCAAGTCAAATCAAGATTGGAGTAGTACAAGAGCCAGAAGTTAATTTGATAGATTTTGATGATGAACCTGAAGATCTTGTAAATGCAACTAATAACGAACAAGGATTTACTGATTTATTGAGTGATTTATCAAACTTGGCGTTCACTGACAACAGTACTTCTAATGTCAATCCGCTCAATTTATATGGTGCTGGAGGTTCTATCGCATTAGGCGCCGCATCTTCTGTTCCTTCAATTCCTCCTACACCATTAGCTCAGCCAGTTCCAAGTTCTAATAGAAACATTTCAGCCAACAATTCTCAAACTAATTCAATTGATCTTTTAGGAGATTTTGGCACCCCATCTCCAAAATTACAATCTAATACTTTGGATCCATTTGGATTAAATTTCCCACAAACTACTCCAAATCAAGTTCAATCTCCTTTAGCTTATATCAGAATGTTTTCAATCGCTTCATCTCAGAATTTAAAGATTGAAGTTGGAATCAATCAAGCAGATTCTAATTCATTGAAAGGTAGATTTTTATTTAGTAATTTATCAGCACCTACTATTTCACAATTGAAATTCTTAATTGCAGTACCAAAGAGTTGTAAATTGGATTTAAAACCACAATCTAGTGACTCGATATTAGGATTTAATAATCATGGTACTATTCAAGATTTCGTGATTGAGAATCCAAATCAGAAACAATTAAAGATTAAATGGAAGGTTGAATATAATGTGGATGGTGTTACTAAGGAAGATACTGGTATTAGTGTATTAGAATAGGACGTTTTGTATAGACCTTGGGGTGAGATAGTGAAGTGAGGAGAGAGTTATTTTTGATATAGGAGTTTTATTTTTGTTCAAGTTTATATGCAAATGTAGTTCTGCTTACAAGTTAGATATTTTGAGAGTGAATTGTAGATATAATTATAAAGTATCTACTTTCTGTAGGCGATTACTCTACCACGGTTGTTAGTTTTAGCAAAGGCTATGATACTGTTTGCATGTTACAGTGAAACAATTCTATTGATTAGATAGCCGCCGCTAAACTTCAAAAATTATTGGCAAACATTCGATGACAATAGAGGAGATGCTGCATCTTCCCGAATACAATCGACAAAAAAGAAACCAAAGTCTCTCTACAAGGATGTGTTTGTATAATAAAAATGTATGAATATTCCACAAGGACAACACTAAAAACCAAGAAAAATAAAGAACATAAGCATGACTACACACCCGTCCATAAAGAGCGATTAATCAAAACCAGACTGAACTACTATAAAACCAAAGATAAAACCTAAACCAAAAAAATAAACCTAATACCTTTCATTATGGCTTGACCAATGAATCATTAATAACAAATACAAACCCATTTTCAACTTGTCTCACTTCTTCAACATTGATCCAGTCATCTCTTCCTTCAACTCTAACTTTAAATTCGTCAGTGATTTGATCTTGTCTAATTCTAACCAATTTTCCATTATTCAAAGGCACAATAATAATCTTGTGAGGATTTCTTTCTTCATCAGTGCCAACGATTAACTTTGATTCGAAATTGGTTATAATATGGCCATTCAAGTATTCATTAAGATTTTGTTGAAGAATCTTATCTTGATCATGTTCATTTTTGGCATTGTCAACATTATGAGGGAATTCCCATGGTTTTAATCCTCCTAATTTATTTTCAATGGCATGATCAGTAGGGGCTATGATTACCATAGTTTCATTTGATAATTCTGTTTTGGCATTGATTGATTTGTTGTCTCTAATATAACCAGCAAATATTGAAATCAGTTTAATTTGAGGAAGAATAGATTGTAAAAGATTATTGTAACAATCTACTGGATCTATTGAGAAGAGAAGGTGTTTTCCCTGAAGCACTTGTTGTTGTTCTTCTCTTTTGTTGTTGTTATTGTTAGATTGAGCGTCTTCTTGAAGTTTGGTAATATCAAATATATTCTTTGGTTCTCTCTTTTCATTAGAAGCCTCTTGTTCAAGTGCAACTTTAAAGTCGTTCAAATTAACAACATTTCGTCTCTTTCTTAAATCAGGAGATTGTTTAAAATCATTTAAATTGGCAACATTCTTTCTCTTTTTCAAATCAGGGGAATCATCTTCATCAAGACCACCACCGACGAAATCATTCAAGTTAGCAACGTTTTTTCTCTTTTCTAAATCAGGAAAGTCTTCTTCAAGACCAGTAACGAAGTCATTTAAATTAGGAATATTCTTTCTCCTTTTTAAATCAGGGGAATCATCTTCATCAAGACCAGCTGCTGCTGCAAAATCATTTAAATTAGCAACATTTTTGGGATCTCTTTTCTTTAGTCCCAAGTTTTCAATTTCTTCCTTCAAAGCTTGTAAGTTAGCAGTGTTCTTTCTCTTTTGAAGCTGTTGTTGTTGTTGTTGTTCATTAGCCGATTGTTCATCTCTCTTTCCAAGGTCATTATTATTTAATTCTCTATCTAAACTATCTTGGAAACCTTGTAGGTTGACTACATTCTTTGAAGATACTACAGATGCTAAGATAGTTGCTGCTAATATATTGCTTAATCTCATATTAATATTATCGTTGTCTTTTGTATGAGTTAGTTTAAGAAGTGTTTTCTTGTAAAAATAATTATAATTGTTGGTAATTAATCTTTTTTCTTTTTCTCTTTTGCTTTTAAAGGGGAGACCACAAAAAAGGGAAAGAAAGAAATGGTCACAACTAAAACTATTAACAAGTGGGCAATGTGTGTCAAAAATGAATAAAATATAAAAAAATAAAACTCTTTATGTTAAGGCGCTCCCAGTCGTTGTTCTGCCATACTATGCGTTTTACGGCCCAGGCCAAGACATTAGTAATATAAACTTGTTCCAGACATTCAACAATGTTATGTTTAAGAAGCAATAAGGAGTATCATGCAAAATACATATAATTACTTTTTTACTTACTATCTTTTTCCCTCACCAAAGATTTTTAATATCAGAAAAGAAAAGCTATTACTTAATTTAATGTAAATATCGATATGAAAATTGGCTATTAAATTGTCAAAAAAAAGCCAAACCCTCTATATAGTATCAATAACATCTGCAATATAGGTCATCTATTTTTAAAATCAAATAATTACAATTAAAAGACACTTCACGAATGAGCCATTTTTATTCAAGTCAGGTTTATTTATTCTGCCATTTCTTATAAGTTAATCCTCTATACATTTATCTATAGGAAAAATTAGAAACCCACTTCGGTCTCGCATCTAGTTTTAATTTTTAACTATAAGCGATGTCGAGCAGAAGTAAATCAATTACGTGTTGAACATAATAAATGAAACAAAGAGGACTTCAGATTGATATGATATATTACCACATGAACGAAAAATAAAGAGATCGTATAGCTTTGCATTTCTTGTACCAGTAACAGCTCAAATAGTATTTTATCCTCCTGCAACAAGACCAACCACTAAATCTCCGCAAAGATGTCTCACAATCAACCTTTTAACTAGAATCTTCCTCTTCTTCCTCTTCTTCTTCGTCACTGTTGCCTTTCCCTTTCTTTTTCTTTCTTTTGCACACTATATTGAAGTCTTACCTTCTTCTGTTTCAAAACGTCCAATGTTCTTCTTTTCGATAATCGTGATCCTGTCAATGGCATAAAATTTAACTTATCAACTATTAATGCCTTCTTTCTCTGTAATGCAGATTTCTTTTGTTTTAAATCCGAGGACATCAAATCTAATTTCTGGAGGGCTATTTCTACCTCCAGACTCATTTCTTGTCTAAATAAATTTGCAGAATCGTTTAGATCAATCTCTGGAATCATCCCAAATACTCTTGATGTAGCCAATACTTGTTTAAGTCTATGGGTATCCTTATTACCATTGTGCATTAATCTTTCTGTTTCATTTAGAGAAGAGACAATTTCTCTCAATGAGTTTGTACAGTTCGTTAGATTATCATACAGTTCAGACATATCTTATATAGCTTATTATCTATTCAAGTGAACTTTAAGGGGTTTACCTGATGATTGGTATTGTTGTTGTTTAATCTCTTGTTTACATGCAGGAACACACATCAGTGCTCACTTTAAACATTTTACAAAGAAAAAAAAGTTTTGGGTTGTTAATCGTTACATTTTAATAACACTGCACTGTTGCTTTGGTGAGTTGAGTTAACACAGATTCAAATCCTTATATAGTCTTTTGTTGATTGATCAATATCATCTCCACTTAATAGTTGTTTAATTCACACTTAATAAATCGTTCTTATTGCAAAGGTATATATATATCAACAGAAAGTTCGACAAGGAGAATTTGTTTCAAGAATCACTAATAGTCAAGCAAATCAAATGTTCAACTCACAAGTTAACTCCTAACTACAAACAAGCTTAAACGATTCCAAAAAAATTCATTATTTTCTGTCATAAGTAATTATATATATTTCACCAAGTTTACGACAACACCCATTTAAAGCATCTTAATCTTATAATACCCACTTTAACTTATACATTAATCGCCTAAATAATCATGTCTGACGTATCGTTCGATATATCCGCTTCTCCAGAACCATTTCCGAACATCGAAACCAAGAAAACTATATCCCCCACCGGATTTATAAAGAATTCACAATCAAGAAGTGTTGCCAGTAAGAGTTCAAGGCACAGCGAAAATGCAGTATCCAAGGGGAGAAAGCGATCCAATTCTCAATCCCAGGTAGTCCCAGCCCCCCCTAAACCTCCATTGTCGTCATCCAATTCTTCTAGACATGGTAGTAATCATTATGGACGTGCCAATCATTCACAATCACAATCAAAGATTCAATTACTAACAAGAAAGAGAAATCAAGCTCAATATTTTGTCACCCTTTTACCTTTGAATGACACATTTATTAAAAAACAACTTCCAGTAGCTACATATCCAGAAACAACTAAATTGGGAAGACCGACAGGAACAAAACATAAACCAGATGTTACCAACGGATACTTTGATTCACGAGTATTGAGTCGTAATCATGCACAAGTATATATAGAACCCTCAAATGGGAAATTGATGTTACAAGATTTAGGTTCATCAAATGGGACATATCTAAATGATGTTAGATTGGGGACTGAACCAGTTGAAATTCAAATTGGCGATATCGTATGTCTTGGTTTCAATGTTCAAGCAGAATCTACACATAAACAAATCAGTCTAAAGATTGAAAATATCAATGTCATTTCCAATTCTGGGGTAGAATCTGCATTGTTTGGTTCAATTGAAGAATTAGATTCTTCAAAATATAAACATCTTTCATTCGTCGAAGATATATATCGTCAAATTATGGAAACTGAGACAACAAACAAAACCACCACCACAGAAGTCAATTTGTCAATTAGTAACCCACCAGTGCTACCCAGTCTTGATTCTGCATTATTCGGGGATATAAACCCTAATTTGGAGGATAATTTACTTGGGCTTTATTCACAAACAAATTCAGGGATATATAATAATTCACAAATTACCAATTCAACAGCATTAGAAAATGTAATTAGTGTTCTTGTTGTAAATTTATCCCGTGTCAAACAACAAAACACATCCTTAAATACTCTTGATAAGTTTTTCACAAATTATCGTTCCCAATTAAATGATATGAATAGAAAGTTTTTAGATGACGAATTCAAGACTCATTTAACTTCAGTTCTGGATGAATTGAAACGACAACAAGCAGCTTATGAGACCATAGTACAAAAATCAAGAAGCGAACAAATTGAATCACAAGAGAAATTAGCATTATTAAAGGAAGAACTTGTGGGTCATGAAAGAAAATTAGCAGCACTAGAGAGATTGGTGGATGAGTATAAACAACAGGAAATTGAACATATGACAACTTATGAAGAATCTTTGCTCAAGATTAAACTGTTGGAAAATGAACGGGATTCTTTACAGGCTACTTTAGTTGAGATGAAGAGGAATCAAGAAAGGGAACGGAAGGAAAGAGAACAACGAGAAAGAGAGCAGCAAGAAAAGGAGAAGCAAGAAAAGGAGAAGCAAGAAAGAGAACAACAAGAAAGAGAACAGCAAGAAAAGGAGAAACAAGAAAGAGCGCAGCTAGAAAAAGTACAGGAATTGCTAGAACATCAACATTTGAATGGATCTAAAAATTTAGAAATCAAAGAAAGTTTCATCGAGGTTGTAGATGACGAGAATTTGGAAGTAGATCTGCAGCTAGTACCACCAGAAGAATCAAGATCTACCGACAAGCATTTTGCTGAAAATCACGCTACAACCACACAACATCAACAAGTTGAGCAGACTCAAGAGGAGGTGGTGGTGGTGCAAGAAACCACCACAAAAGGTAGCAATCATGCATTTACTGAAGATTTATCCCACGCTATTAATGGATTCATAATGGATCTTTCAAGAACACCATCTGTAAGAGGCTCAATATATGGCGGATCACGCAAGGGTTCTATCGAACTAACTCCTCCAGTTACTGATTCTGAAGAAGATGAAGAAGATGAAAGTGATGAAAAAGCAATAGAAAATAGAGAAGAGGTCGAGATTGTCAACACTCCATTAACACCTGAAAAAGACCAAGACCAACAACAACATATTTCTGTACTTCCAACAAATGAACCAGAATCGATTCTTCGTAAACGACTTCAATCAGTTGTGGAAACGGAAATCCCATTGTCAAAAGAGGTTGAACCATTCCCTACTGTTAATGATAGGAACGAAAATTCTGCAAATCTGGACTATGAATCGATAACGACTAAATTGTTCACCCATGATAATGTTCGAAAAGCCCGAGTAGTTGCGTATGTTATGTCTGGTTTCTTAATGGGATATTTTATGTGCAGAGTAGCTGGATAATGAGTATGTTTTGATTTTTACTAGGTATATATAACATAACTAATACGTTTTTTGCTGGGGAACATGATACTTTGATTTTAGAAAGTATTTTAATGAAATAATCTATTTATTATGATTCGGTTCTATGTAAGTTGTACACTCTTTGTAAGTGTGGTTAAAATACACTTTGTCTGATTCTCCATGATTCATAAAACCTGCAACCAAAAAAAAAAATAAATGAGAAACAGATGTAATTATTAGTCAAATTGATCAACCATATTTTTACTCCACAAACAACTAATTAAAGTAAAAGCAAATATGAATGCCAACAAAGTAAACAAGATACTATATGACAATTCGACCTATTGTCATTTTATGGATTTATTAGAAATTAATAATATCTCCAACGAAGAATATGCACAACTAGACATTACACAGCAACAAGAATTGAACACTTGTGAATTATTCACATTTGGAACATTTAAACACTATTTCAAATATCAACTGAGATTCAAGCAATTGGATCACCAATCTGGTAATAAATTGCTTAGATTGAGTCTATTACAATTATCTAATGATCGTGAACATGAAACTTTGAGTATTGAAGAAATCTTACTGGATGAGAAATATGGTTTGACGAGTGGATTGAGATTTATGACTGGATCTGATGAAGATATAGAATCGGTGTTTTATGGATTGATTATAAAGTTGGTATTTAATGGTCTTGTGGAGATGACTATTGATGAGAATTTACAAGTAATTAGAATTGGGAAGGCAAAAGTTTTGCTTGATTCGTTTGATTCCAAATATTATCAATTGAGAGTATTGAATGAACAGAATGATATATATAATAGATCAGTTGGTGTTGCTTATGAGAACTTGATGCTGTGGTTTAAAGATAGATTAGTTCCTTTAAAGAATCGAACTGAATCAAAAGCTAAATTGTTAGAACAACAAGAACAACAACAACAACAAGTGAAAGAGTTGGCTGCTAATCAAGCAGCTAAGAATAGTAAAAAGAGGAAATCTCCGGATAATTACATAATATAAAATCCTGATACATAAAACAGAAGAAATCAAATAAATAATAAATAAATAAAAACTATTTCTCAAAAGCAATTAAGAACAATTGTCAAAGACTATATAGAATGATTCTCAAGATGAATCCGAATATGTTTTACGTTTCTCCCCATCTCTCAAACCATTTTCAAAACAGGACGAAATATGCAAAAAGGCTTCAATTAGTTTCTGAAAAATTAAGCCTTTTCCTTCCATAATTTGCTAATAACTTGGGAAACACCACCTTCCTTAGTTTCAATTTGATAAACACCATAACCAGCAAAAGCAGTACCAAGAGTTAACAAGTACATAGCGTAGTTGTGGTAAACACCATATACTCTCTTTGGAATATAATCTATAATACATGATTGGAAACCGGCATAACAATGATATAATAATAAGGCGGACATAGAAGAATCAATCAAAGTAGAACCACCAGTGATTAATGGAGATAAGACTAATGGGAGCATACCAATAGCAACAACTCTTTCAGAAGTCCAGTGTAAAGAACCTTCTAATTTATGTGGTGGTGGTGGAACATAAGCATCATTGACGGTACCAACAATGAAACCTGGTGGTTGAGGAATAGTCTTGAGACCACGAATTAAGGCTGGTCTGAATAACAATGGTTTAGATGCGTTTAATCCAATACGAGAGTATACTGACAACATGTTGGGTAAAGTAATGCCTGTGTGAGCGTGTGTGTGTTTATTATTGTTGTTGTTGTTCTATAACTTAAAAGAAAAGGGTTGAACAAAAAGGAAAATAATTTCACACTGTTCCGTCTATGTGAGTTCTTTGTTTTATGCCCCGGATAAATTAATTCACCAAAAAAAACTTACTATATACAAGTACTACAACTAACTATGGTACTTCTTTTTTTCTTCTCCTTATAAAAGGGAGAAGATTATTTTCATTATTGTTTTGATTGGCTGAATTTTATTTCAAAAAGGAGAAGGTAGTGTACTTTTGTAAAAAAAAATCAGTCAAAAACCTCCGAGATGTTAAAGGAAGGAAACTAATCTTGACAACATCCAATTAGTACAACATCTGCTTGACAGTATAGCAAGTTTAGACATTACATACCAATGTGACTATAGTACTCCAATGGATGCCTTTTTGTTAAGTTATACTTTTGTTCTGGTTTTTTTCGAAATCTTGAGTGCTATGGTTGGATAACCGGAAATTTTCGGAAAGAGATCAATTGTCCACCACACTACCAAATCTCCTCTAACTACTAACAGCAGAATAAAGAGTATTAAGCTTCAGTTAGCTGATTATACTGAGAATTCATGTATTAACTGTCAATGCATCATGTGACGATACCATAATTTTTATAACTGTATGCATATTATATAATCTGAAGAAAAAATGGCTGCAAAAATAAAATAGAAAAAGAAGTTCCAACGTTAAGTTTATATTTTCTATGTAATTACTACCAATTTTGTCATCCATCATTACATTCTACAACTATATACAGATTAATTTTCTTCGTCTTCATCTTCAACTTCTTCTAATTCAGGAATTCTTTCTGGTTTACCAAATCTTTCTCTAAGAGGCTTTTCAATGATACCTATTGGACCTTGATGATATATAATATTACTCCATCTTTTAATCAATCTATCATAATATGACAAAGATTCATAGTCAAACAATTTAACACGTTCTTGTAATTTCTCACATCTTGCCCTATTAATTGGATCCTTAATATCATCATACATAAGTATCATTTTGACTAAAGTATCATAAACAACATATGAACCTCTTGACGACGTTTTATGATCATAGTAAATATCTTGTAAATTCTCTTCCGCCCAACTAATAGCATTCTTCTTATATCCCTTAGCCCACATAATTTGACAGATATGCACTCTTAACTCACAAATGGAAACAACCAAATTTTCACGATCACAATCAAATAATGGGAACTGCGATGGGGAACCGGTTCCGGTTTCCAACTTCTCACGAATATTGCTCAATCCACGAAGATTTGCTAAATAGATCTTTAAGGCACTTGATAAATATTGTTCCTTTTCTTCGGATCTGAGATCTTTGGACTTATATTGCTCAACATAAACATATGCAAGATCATTCAAAACCCTGAGAATCTCATCCGAAAATTTACTGTCTTCTTCAAGGTAGAAATCTTTATTCAAATTCACCGACGTGTAAAAGTCGGCTAACATATTCGCTGCTCTCTGTAAATAATGGATCTTTTGAGTAGGTTCGGAAACAACTTTGGCAAGTACTCGACTACATACAGCTAATCTTTCTGCATCACCTAACTTATGAAAAATTAACTCATCATCAATTATTCTTTTCAAGACACCAAGAGATATATCAAGTTGTCCCTTTGCTAATAATGCCTTTGCATATCTCAAAACAATATCAATATAAAAGTTGGAAAATTTTGGTGATTTGTCATACACCAATACTTCTGAATCAATAATTGGAACTTCAAAAGGTGCAAGGGTTGATTCATCAAAATCAGGGTCTTCTTTCTTGGCCAATTCAATTAACAATCTTCTATAATGTTTAACTGCATATCTAGGGCTTTTCAAAACATCATCTTTATTAATAGCCTTAACAGCAGTAATTTGATCATTGAAACTTAATTCAAATGGTATATGTTGTCTTGAATTAGCATCGAAATACAAGAATGCAAACAGCGCCGTGAAGACAATTAAAGTACCAAAGTAGAAACCGGCAAATATTTGGACTAAATGATTAACTGCTTTCAATCCCTTAAAGGCTCGAGGAGTAAATCGAAGATTACGAGTCTGTTGCTGGATAACAGGAAGTCGAAATGGTTGAGTTCTTGGCATTCCAACAAATCTACTAGAGAGAGGAGTATACACTCTCAATCTCGGAGTGACTCGTATCCTAAACATCTCTTAATATAGATTATTAAAGCAACTTAACTAGCAATGTAGTTTTGAGTGTTTAATGGAGGGGGGATATGGAGGGAAGCAAGGAATCAAAATTTTCTTTTTTTCATTGTGAATTATGTGTGAGGCTTCTTTCTTTCCCCATGCGGAAACGTTTCTCATTTACACTCACACAATTCATTGTGATTTGAATCTTTAAAAAACTACGATTGGAATGTCACCTAAAAGAAGTTTCTGTACGGATGAACCCATGGAGATGATCTCTCTACTGGATACATCCAAGGTGAATTCATATGACCATCGAAATGATCATTCAACTGAGCAATCACAAAGTGATGCACCAAAACTCACACTCCTCCAACGATTTATTACAAATTGGTTAATTATGGACCCGGTATTGTTGGAGAAATATACACACAATAAGATCCAGAAACGGAACTATCAGGTGCAGAAACTGGATGATCTTAAATACATATATCTATTTGGAGGACGATTTAGGACAATCAAAGCTAAACCGATTAGTTTGTTAACTGGATTAACAATCTTTGCTGGAGGGGTATTGGTGTGGATATTTGAAGCAAGCTGGTTATGGCATAATATCCTGCCTGCAATAGTGATAACATATACTTATGTATGGTTCTTGGCTGCTAGGATTTTTATCAAAGCTGCTACATCAGATCCTGGGGTCATACCTAGAAATTTGCACTTACCCAAATTATTGGATAATGGCCGAATAAAGAACCCACCAGATGAATATTTTAACACTGTTTCTCTTCCTTATAAAGTGAAAGGAGAAAATGTTCAAGTCAAATATTGTTCAACTTGTCATATTTGGAGACCACCTAGAACAAGTCATTGTAGTGTTTGTGAAGTTTGCATATTGAATCATGATCATCATTGTATCTATTTGAATAATTGCATTGGAGAACGGAATTATAAATTCTTTCTTTGGTTCTTATTGTTGGCAAATTCAACGTGTATTTACGCAATGATTATTACAATGGTACATCTATGTCATTACAAATGGGTGCCCAATCCAGAGGTTCCCGATTTTGCACATTCAATAGTCAAATACCCAGCGAGTATATTTATATTCATTTATGCCAGTCTAGCATTACTATACCCAATGGGACTACTATTCTTTCATATATTCCTAACTGCTAACAATATCACAACAAGAGAATACTTGAATTATGTATACAAGAAGAATAAGAAGACAAATCCGTTTGTGAATGTGTTTACGACGCATTCAATTGTTAAGAATTTGTATATTAATTGGTTTGGAAAATCAAGTGGTGTAGCTCTTGTGCGACCACGAGACAAGTATACACCTGGAGATATTCGATTTGAGGCCATTGCACCGTTGGAGATGTATCTGGTCGCAATGGACCTTGGTTCATCGGAATAATTAACATTGATTGTAGGTGATTACTAATTAGTGTTTTTTATTAAAGAAAAACCTAGATTATAGATTTATGAACAATGCTATTGTTCTTGTGTTTATGTAGTAGAGCTTTTACAATGAATGTACTCTCATGCTGTATTTGCTCTTAGGTTAGAGAGTTAAATCAACTGGTAGCTCCGTTATGCAGTTATATTATTTTTCTTGTAGCAGCCTTGGAAAAGCCACAAATAAACTAGCAAACCATCATCAACCCTCAAGATAAAGCTTCATGGATATTCTAGAGGGGGCGTTCTATCATCTCCGGAACTATACAATCATCGATGAATAGAACAACTACTCAAAGAACACGACGAGTTCGTCAATCTCCTTCGCAAGAAGTCATAGAGCTTCAAGTCAATTCACCAACAATCAGATCGACAGAGAACTCTCTGATACATACAGAACACTTTTCAGCATTACCATTGGAAGTCACTTCCGTCCTATCTCTACCCAATCCTGGTACTACAGCATCTCCAACATTTCTAGGCCGTGCTCAAACTACATATACTACAATTGCTTCACATCCTGATAATATCCTAAAATGGCCCCAACGAGTATTTCGATGGCTTTATTCAATCTCATTGGTGTTATTTGTGATTTTGTTATTGGCTTTCGTTAGTGTCACTCCACTAGATGTGATTGCTCAAACGTTGGATTCAGCTTCCTATAGTGCAGTGAAAACGTTTATTGTTATTATTATTTGTGTCGTATTTTTAGTACTATCATTATTATTATATTTCCTGAGAATATATCAGTTTAAGGTTCTGATAAATGACATTCCTGGAAAGTCATTATATATCCCATTCGAAGCGGATTTACCTCGAAAAGTATTTGAACACATCGATGAAAATTTAAGAAAATGTGTTTCTGAAATTAGTGTTAAGGCTGGACCATTAGAAGATAAAGATTTAATCATCAGTCATCCCGGAGTATCACCACCTGAATATATACAAAAGAGAAATAAAAGTTCTGGCGGTGAAGGAACTTTACTTCCTCCCAATTGTCATTATGAAGATGTTATACGGAGTTTAGGTGATAAATTCTACGTGGGGAAAATTTTAACAGATGCCGAGATCCCAGTTCATTTATCGCTTCGTGAGATTATGCTTTATCTATATGAACTGTACATGTTGGATTCCACTCCTTCTTCAAAATTACCTGATATGAAAAAATTGACGAAATTGTATGAAAAATGTAGATTTGGGCCTGATTTAATTCACGAGAAAGACTTGTTTGACTTTATGGTTGAGTTTGATAAATTTGGACAAATGTGTCAGAACGATTATAAAGCCAATTTACCAAAGAACCAATCAAGGCGGTTCTCACGAAGTACTAGACTGTACAGTATATTTGATTCGGGAAGTAATGTAGATTACTACATGAATGAAGATTCGAGATACTACAACAGAGCACTAAATAGCTCAGATGAGGAAGAAGGTGACGGTGGAGTTTTTGGTCACAGAGTAGTTCAAAATGAATATTATTTGGATTTATGCGACGATCAAACTTCATCTGGTTCTCAATCAGTCTTGAACCCATGTCACGAAAATGGTCAAGCATCAATTAAACGAATGTCAAGTTTTAATAGTTGTTCATCAATAATTAGGAACAAATTGGCCTTGGATACCCGAAACACATTACCAAAGCTTAGATATAGTGACGATGTGTCACTTCGTAGAAGCACGAGTGGGTATGATACTGATTGTGAGAGCGAAATACATTTCATTGCAGATGAACTGGCGGTGGACATGGAGGAAGGAAATATCGTGGAAGACTTTTACGGATTTAGAAGAAAAAGAGCATCCGAGGATGCCTTAGATCCTTTTGACAGTGGATCACCGAGTTAGAACTGTACCTGCGGGAATTAGAATGAGATATCCCTGGTACTTATTTTGCATAATTTTGTTTTATAGAATCGTAACTTGCATTAATAAGATAATCTCTTGGAATTCAATGCCCTCTAATTTACTGAAAGTATGTTAGTTCTGTCTAGGTTTAACAATACCATCATATATAAAATAATACACTACAGTACCATCATCATGTAATATCCCAGCCGTAACTCTTTTAGGCCTGGACTTGTTTATCTTGTCAATTTCCTTAAACCAACTATTAATTTCCCCTGTGGATAGCTTTGGTTGACTTAGTAAACGCGGTATTACCCATTCGCGTGAATTGTCAGCATCTGAAGAATCTAGCTTTTGGGGTGGGATTCCTGAAAGAATAGTTATTAGGCTATTATTTTCCTGAACTATTTCATGTGAAGTAACCTCTGTCCATAGATTATAGTAAATAAGATTTAATTCCACCTGAGATGCAAGAGATGATTCTGACATCTTCTGTTTATTTTGAGTTTTACAAAGCATAAACATCGATGGGATGCGGTTAGAAATCTGATTTTAATGGGATGGGTCGTGCAAAATGAAAAAAAATCAATAATTGAATGAGGCAACCCACTTGATTTAATTTTGCAGCAAGGCTCACCTCTTTCGTTGAAACCAAAGAACGCTGAAACTGTTATGGCCCCAGCCATGGAAAGGGAGTTCGTCAAGTGGGTAATTCTATTCGAAATAAAATAGACTTAAGTTAGGAATGTAGCATAATATCACGCCAAATTCAAGAGACAACTATTGAACATGGTCATTTAATATAGCGTTCCATTTTAAGCACTAGGACACTGTCCATTACAGTCTCTTATGGCACGATTCAGACTATATAGTTTGTTAAAATCTTGTTATTAAACAGCAACATTGTTGGATTGGTCACTTTTTCAAAGCAAATTCTTTCCCAAATATTGCAAGAAATTGATAGCAATTGTAATACGAAACTTGCTCTTTATCTCAATGTAGGTCGTTATCAAACACTTCTCATTGAATTGGTGAGGTTTTATTACCTTTCGTCTTTTGTAAGTTTACGTCTTCAAGACGGCTCAACTGATATCTTTGCTCTTATTCTTCAAACTAATCGTCTAGGAAAAGCTGGGACTACTAGAAGAGTTCAAGCTTGACGTACACCGATCTAAATCACTATACAAGACATAGAGGTTGTAAGACTTGCATAACATCCATTCCAATATGGAGTCTTACGTGACTTTGAATCATCAATACTTTTACTTTTCGAGATTTATTTTTATGTCCTCGTATAATTTTCTCTTCTCTTTCAGAACTTCCACAAGATCTTCTATACCAATTAGCAAATTAGATCCAGATACATGTTTGGCATTCAAACGATTGACAATAGTATTTATCCGTTCCAACGTGTCAGCAAATCCTTGAACGATTGGATAATTGGCCCCCCCTCCCCCCACATGCGAGTGACGGGGAAGTTAATTTCCTGATGCGTTAAAAAATACAAAACTCGAATTGTGTCAAATCTCTAATGTGCGACTAGATTACGAAATTGACATGGCCCTCCTGTCAGAATACGAAATTGGGTTAATAATACAGAGGCGAACAATTAATTGCTAGAAACAAGAATGTCAAGGTGCAAGGTAGAAAATAATTCTGTTCCCACTCATTGTTTTCTGGGGGATTCGTCATGCATTACCTAATGTATCGAAGTGATTGTACTTCTTTTTGAAGGTTATTGTTGTAGTACATTATTAGATTTGCTATGTTGGGAACCTAAATTCCCTCAATCCCTGTTCCCCAGTTTGAGTCAAATTGTGAGTATTATAATATAATATAAAAGTCACAAATTGCTTGCATATTTGTTTATTGCCGCTGTAACAAAGTATCGTACAGATGGTAATACCAAACGCTATTGTAGCCATGGCGGTTTACCATTGATAATGCTAAGCTTTTCCCAATTGAAGAATGCTCGGAAACTTAGACGTCAATACTTCTGGGAAGCGTACCATGTCCGGAGGAATTACATGTTTGCTTTGTTCTGAATTAGCTTCCGGGTGTTGGAACAATAGTTTAAAAGCCCAAGTTTTGGGAGTTATCTTTATCCGCCTATTTCAATTCAAGTTATTAATAAAGAGCGTAAACCTCCTTGGCCAAGGGTAATTTGAAATCAAAAAACACAAACCACACCCTTTTGTGAAAGCTTTATTATTACGAGCAAAGTGTTAAAAATTATGAATAAATAAAAATCCCTGATAAAAAAAGGGTGAGCGAGGTGTCAGCTCAAGCTTTTTCTTTGGGATGGCGAGTATTGTTCATAGAACAACTTGGGAATCCAAACTGTCCCGCAATTGTCCAACTATTCAAACAATTCTTTCTGAAACATTCCAGAGAGGACCGGACGGGTTGTTTATTCGACCAGGTATCTAAGAAGGGTGGGCGCGTGGATTTCTAAAAATAATAGCTCATAATCGTATGGATTGTAGATCGTGCACAAAATCTAAATGACAATCTTTTTTATTTGTCTAATCCGTTTAGTTATTTCCACAAAACAAACCTAATTCATATTATCAGTTACTTATTGAAGCTAATAAAAAACCCACTGGACAAAGCATAATTCCAATTTTATGAAGCACAATCAGCCCAAGCAATAAGATAGCGATTATAGTGAATTGGTTTGTTGTTGTCTCTGCATTTTAGTATTTTGACAGGGACAAAAACATACGATTCAGAATCTATTTTTCTTCGTCTAAACTTATTCATCATACCTTCAACTTACTAGTAGGAGTTACCGTTTGCCAAGGCAATGACTAAAACCAAGAAAAAGCGTTGAATAACCTTGAGGACTTTAGGTGTGGCTAATAAGTGAAGTCTTTTAATTGAAGTATCAGTTTTAGTTAAGTTGGACAAATGCACTCGTAATTGATTGCTTCTGCGCACCTAATAACACATTTACTAAATGAAAAGCATCTTCCCAATAACACATTTTTTGACCAAAGCAAAGGAAAAAAAAATAATATATTATTGGGAGTTTAGTAACAATATATTTTCTAACGTTGCAGATCATTTTAGTGTTTAAAATATTACACGAACAAACCTTAAATAATATTATGTTAGCATATGGTTGTGAACCTGTAAAAGAATAAATATTTTTCAAATAGTTGCTGCACAATTGGTTGAAAAAGTAATTATATAATTATTATTTTTATTCCATCATATATTATTTTATTTTATTTTTGTTTTTGTTTTTTTGTTTGGTTTAGACCTAAAACATTTATTATTAGCATAATAATGGTTTTTGTACAAATCAACTTTGTCTTTCACATATTTTGTGATGAAACTCCAAATTTATTGTGTGAAATTCGGTTAACAAATCTAGGTTGAAAGATTTTTTGATTTAAATATTGCTGTGGATTTCCTATTTCTTTCTTTCAGCAAAGAAAAAATTTTGGTTGATGCAGGGAACCTTAAAAGTTTAGACAATTCATAAGCAAATTTCCAACTAAGTAGTTCAAGAAGATCAAAGAACAAAAATTATTTAAGGTTTCTCTTATTTTCTTAGTGTCCCTCCCCCAGAATTTAAAGTTTCTTCCGAAGTGAGAGGAAATAATATTACCCTTTTTAACTGAATCGAACGATTTTGCACCTGAGACTCCGTATTAGTTGCATAGTATAGTTACTTTTTTTAAATTAACAAGGTTATATATAAAGAATCAAAAAGAATTTGTCCAAAATGGTTTCGGAAATGTATCGCTATTCTCAGGAAAATAACCTTAGAACTCAAGCTCAACTTAAAAGTGCTGCCGCAGCTTCTGCTAATAAACCAATACCTAAACAGCCAGCTCCACTTCCTTCAAAATTATCCCAAAGCTCTTCGGACTTAATAAATAAGACTACTGACGATCCACCTCCTACTTTAATTCCTAGTACCAGAGATAATATCCACGGTCATTATAGATTAGTCAAAATGGATACCAGGACATCCATAGATTCATATCATGCTGTCAATGCTCAACAATATAAGATTATCTTGCAATTCCCAAAAGAAGATATTGAATTAATCAGATACACTTGGTGTCAAATGTTATTAGATGAGGAAACATTACCTAATCAAAAGAAGAAAGCCCCAATTCCAGGTAGTTTCCCAGGCGAAGAAGGTAAACCAGTACATGATGACAACAGTTCTTCATCGGGAGTTTCCAAGATGGTTAGATATAGTAGTTCAGCAATTGCTAGTTCTTTATTCTGTCGTCAATTTTATGCCAATTTATTAGCAATGGCCCCTGAATTAGAAGAATTATTTCCATCTATTAGACATCAAGCTGTTAATTTTGCAGGTGTTATGTCATTAGCTGTTTCACAATTGGAAAATTTAAGTGTTATTGAAAATTATTTGAATAATTTAGGTAAAAGACATTCAAGAATTTTGGATATTGAACCAGCAAACTTTGAATTGATGGGTGAAGCTTTAATTTTAACTTTCCATCAAAGATTTGGTATCAGATTTACTCAAGAATTGGAAACCTTGTGGATTAAATTATATCTTTACTTATCTAACAGTATGATTCAATTCGGTATTGACCCAATTTTGAAATTACTGAAGACAGAATCACGTGCAATTTCAAATTCTACATCTACAAGAACTAGTATCATGTTAGATGAATCTAATGATGATAGAAGATCAATCAGTACTCAACTGTCATCAGTCTTGAGTGTCAGTAATAACGCTAATAATGCTTCCAATAATGCTACCTCTAAACCAACTGCTCCAACTATTAATGCAATGTCAGCCCAACCTTCAAGCAATAAGTTGCAACCACCACCACCAATTAATGCACCTGCAACTGCTTCTCCTGATGCTGCTGAAGCTCGTGGTAAGAAGAGTAGATTCACTAGATTCAAAAAGGGTAAGGACTGTGTTATTATGTAAGAGCATGTACCAATGCTTCTGTGTGTGCACTGTGAGTCTGTGGATGTTTGTGGTTGTGTGATTTCGTACAGTAACTTCTTTTGTATTATTTATTCAAAGTTGGACCTATATTTGTTAATGATTCGATGAAAATTGGAAATGGACTAATTTGCATATATTCACTAGGTTTATTTAGTTATTTCTTTTGTATAGAGACGTTTAATTCTTTTTTTTTTGATAATTTTGTTCTAAGCATGATAAGATTTCGTAATTTTAGATCTGCATTGTTTCGAGCGATATTCCATTTTAGTGTAGTTTAATGGACCTGTTGTCACGTGGTTTCAAGGTATTCGTACGCACGAGTAAGTAATCCAAGAAACAGTTTACTAGTACTACCATGACAGGTACGGTTTTTACGAATGCAGGGCACGAAAGAAAAAATCTCGCGGGTTTAAGCTTCTTGTGAACGTTTTTAATAAGGTTTGCGATTACAGAACCGCGATACAAAAATAATTATTTTGTTCAAAGTAACAGGTTCCTGCATTATCCCATAACCTGGAGAGTTACACTGACTTTAAAGGACAGCATTTGTCAAAAGCAAATGAGGGGAACCTATTATCATCCAAAAGAAAGTAACTTACAATTACATTAAGACCGTTGATTATACATTGAGTACCTGGGAGATTAATTCGCAATAAATCTTTTGAAAAAAAGAACTTCAGACGTGTATCAGGACCCGGGACGAACAGACTGTGTCACAGACAAGCCAGGTGAGCTAAAGCAGCCGACCATGAATGGTAGAGTGGAATGAGTATAAATTCAATGTATATACGCGTTTTGCAAAATTAATAGAAATTATTACAAGAGAGTCTAGACATTCCTGTTTAACCTTTCAAATAATCCCAGGGTCCCATTTTGTATTGTCAAAAATCAAATTGCGACTTTCCTTTCCTCCTGTAATAATTCGAGGCAACAATTCCTTTGTTTAATATTTATTAGGGGGTACAAAATTTGCTTGCCACATTTTCAAATATGACACTTTAGGGATATAACAGTGGAGATAGGTATGGAGTTGGTTTGGGTTGTCACTTTTACGTAAGAACTAACCAGACGATAGACGTTGAAGTTGTCATGGTTGCTTCGTTTCTCACATACAGTATTGTGTCGCGACATTAGTTTTGTCACATACAAACTGTAAATGTGACGACGGTGTGAATTATGGTGTAATAGAAAATTTTGCAAATTGTATACACGGAGACGTACTCATGCATGTTTGTACCAAGTGAGGGTTAGTGGAATATTCCATTGTAGAAGTTAATGTTTTGTTCTATAATAGAAGAATAGTATTATTCCAAGGCTAGCTGTTCATTTGATACGTACAATATTATTATTCTTTTATTTTTGGTTAATAGCAACAGCAAGAATGAAAAAAAAAGAAATCCACAAGATAATAATGTCTTGAATAAGAGAATAATAGAACGTATTGACTCAGGGGGGAAATAAAGGTTAGTTAACATTAAGTATAAGGTACAACCTGTGGAGATTCTCACCAAAAAGTAGTCTAATACTTTTGGTGTTCCGTTTAAGGGAAACAACAGATTGACAGTTTAAATTTTATTATGTATTAATTAGTGGTTCAATTTACGAGACAAATTTGATAAGCGAAACTGAAAAATATCCAAATCAATCTTGAAACAGAAATTTTAAAAAGTAATTGTGAAAGGTAAATAAATGTCACGTGTCCTAACAGTATCATAAGTAACTAACGCCTATAAGTAAGTAGGTAAGTAGGTAAGCATTTATACCTCAATGCTTGGGTTAAAAGCAAATGGAAATACAAAGGGTACGGTAGCAAAAGGGGGGGAGAATTCTTGTGATTCTTACTCTTTTTTTTAGAAAGGAGTATTATAAAATTCAAAGGAGTAAAATTAGATTATTATAAATAAGTTTTTAATTACACAAAAACAAAATTCAAACGCGTCGAACTTTTGACCAAACTGTAAAAAAAATTACTTTTCTTTTTTTTGAATGTCGCTGTTGCTCACTGTTTGAAAGATTATCTCCAACCTTACAACGACAACAACAACAACAACAACCCCAAAGTTTAAATTATTAAACTCCCCCATATTAGAAGTAAGATAACTGAGATATTGAGGAGAACTAAGAGTGAATACTTAAACTTTCTTTTTTTCTAAAAAAAATTTTTTTATTAGTGTTTGATATATTTATTAAAGTATCCCGATGTATGTCACTAACTCAGTGTCAAAGGATTCTTCATTAGATGATTTCTTTGCTGATGACAGCTTTACAACATCAGTAAATCCAATTAATCATATCAGAAACGTTAGAAATTCAATACAACTTAAAACTTCTATATCTTCAAGATCAATAAAAGACAATTTAGTTGGAGAGAGCATTGCAAATGGTAATAACACTAATAATCACAGCACGACCATGACAACAATAACATCAACAACTACAACTACAGCAACAACAAACAAGATTAGCAGTAACACCACTTCCAATACAAATGGAAGTATTCGAACATCTGTCATGAAGACATCACCTTCAATCAAGGCACTTGAAAGTTTACTCAATGAAAAGAAAAGTAATTGGCAACCACATACGTCAATAACAGAAGAAGCTGAAGAAGAAAATGAATCACATAACCAAAATTTACAACAACAACAATTGCAAAACCCGTCTACATATCATTTAGCACCTTCATTCTCTTATAGTCCGGATAAATCATCTTCTAGTTTAACATTTACAACAGCTGATGAAGAGCATACAGTTCATGATCAACCACATATTACCGACTTACAAGAGTTGAAACCCACAATGTCACAATCAAGCAAGGATTATAGAATGTCGATGGCTTCTATCGCCGATTTAGGATATGATATCACACCAGTTTTAGAGAAACCACCTACTTTAGAAAACTTTACTCCTCATAGTAATAATTCACCACAATTAAAAGTTGTCGACACTTCTGCGAATAACACTCCAAAACCTAGCTTATTAGGACTAGGTAATGTAGGCGACCTCGAAGATGCAGTACAAGAGATGATTAACGGTGGTCAACCAAATATTAGCAGCAGCAAGTCAGACGAAAAAGGTAAGCTGAACAATGGTCCGCCTAAATTTATAAAATTGCCTGTGGATTCTAATCAACCTCTCGAACAACAAAAACAAAAACAAAAACACCACTCTCAAATCCAACAATTAGCATCACAATCACAACCGAAAAAAATATCAACAAATGCCATAGATTCTAATAATAGTGTTAGTATCCTGAGATCATCGTTAAATCAGAAACCTCATCCACTTGCCCATACCCCCATTTACACTAATCAATGTGCTTTTGATACAATTAGTATTAACAGTGGAAATAGTAATTCATTTACACCATTATCAAAGCCGACATTCACAAAACCGCAACAATCTGCAGGAACTCAATTTTCAAAGTCAACGAGCATAAAAAATTTCGAGACACTTATCGAATCACCACAACTGCAAAAGTTCACTGAGAAACCAAAGAGCATGTTTTCTAGTCCTACTGATAGGAAACCTTCGTCTCCTGTCCCACAACCTCCATCATCACTGTCATCCCCAAATAATCAACCAAGGACATTGAGAAAACAACATACACATTCAATAGGCTCCTTGAATTCGGTTTCACTTGGACAACCTACTCACGCAACTACCAGAAGTCGTACAATTAGTGATATTAGTAGCCTACCAAATCGAAATGTTTTACCATCAGCGTCGCAATCACCTAATTTTAGCAAAGTACCAGTTGCACCATTACCAACACCTGCCCCACCTGCTGTTGTTCAAGAAAAGAAGAGATTTAGTATCAAGTCATTATTTAAATCAAAATCAAAGGGACACTCACTCAATAAGTCTACAGATGATCTGGAATATTCTGTTCCAAGCAAGCTTAAATCAAAATCATATTCTACTTCAATGTTGAATGAATTAGATAACGACTATCGTAATAATTCTCCAAAATCTGCAAATAGACATAGCACATTCTTTACAGTTTTTAGAAAGAACAAAGCCCCCGAGAATACAAAGACAAATAAGAAAGATCATACAACATCAAGTCCAACACCGCCTCCAAATAGACGCTTTGCATCAGAATCTTTGATGGATATCGAAAGAAGGAACAAGTTGCCAGCATCTAGACTCAAATATAATTCTATGGTGAATTTGATTCGCGAAGTGGACGATGATGAAGATTATGATGATGACGATGATATTGATATTGATCATTTGTTGCCACCTTCTCTTCCACCTCTTAGAAAAGTAAAAACAGCAACAGGTGAACATACCACATGGAGACCAACTACACCCTCACACAGCAGACAAGCATCAAGTGTTGATAATACTCCATATTATAAAGAAGAATCTACTGCTGCTAGCGCTGATGAAAAGGATGAAGAAACTTATGACGAAAAGAATCTTATGTTCCACCCACCTAAAAAGATTACAAGTAAAGGAAAACATACAGTAGAAATGGAAATAATCCCTGATTTATTAGACTCAAAATCATTTGGGTCTCCATTTCAAGTTAACTATTCATCGCCTGTGTCGTCTACTCGCTCAGTATCGGCACCAAGCCCAGATAAAGTCGCTCGTGTCCATCTGATCAAAAGACCAATATCACCTCAGTTGTTAGGAGAATCATTATTTCCAAAATCGTTGAGTGCTCTTGAAGTAGAAAGTATTGTTTCTTTGGAAAGATCGAGATCAATGAAGTCGGTGAGATCAAACAAGAGAAGTTCATATGTCAATTATAATGGAAGTGATGATAATGTTCAATATAATGGATCTGTTGCCGAACCTAGTAATGGAATGTCACGTTCAGGGTCAATTTTGAAGAATTCAACTAGTCGAAGATCAAATTTAAGTCAAGAATTGAATAGTTCAATAGATGCAACGATTATGCCAGCCGCTTCTTCTGAGATGCAACAAAGTTCACTGGCCGAAGATAGATTGATCCAGAATGATTTGATGGAATTTAGTGCATTCATAGATGTTGAAAATTTGAGTTTTTCGAATTCTCCACGAGCAATTACTTCAACTGCTTGGTCACAAAATAATACTCCAATGCAATCTCCATTGGTTGCAGAATTTGTGGATGGTGATCCATGGAATGATGAAAAGGTTGAAATTAACGAGTCTAATCCAAAGAAGGAACAACAACTGCCACACAAAAACGAATTGAAACTTGAACCGTCACCTACGCTCAAGGAACCTCCAAAGATTGAAATAGTTACAAGCACACCTGCAAGTGGTAATAAAAAATTTGAATCTCCAAATGTTGAAGTAGGACCTAGAAAACAAGAAACGGAATCGCCGGTAGATGCTCCGTCAAGAACTCCTTCTCCATATATGGATACTGAAGAACCCATGCCAAAATCAAGCATGGAAGAGGATGTGCAAGAATATATTGACGAAGATGATGAAGGTAATGATAAGAAGAAACTTGTTGAAGATGTAGAAAGTGAAGCTAAAGAAGATGACACGGAAGAAAATAGCTCTTCAAGCAATGCAAATGTACTTGAAGAATCTCCAATTTTGGATTCTGCCTTTAGAACCAATTCCACCATTAGCAGAAATCGTCCAATCTCAATGTCATTCAAAGGGATGCATGCCCCTTCGTTCTCAGGAAAGTTGTATAATCAACCTGGATTAAGAATCAGTGAATCACATCAATCTTTTACAATGTCCATCAATGATGATTCTTCAGTTGGAGGAGGATTTGGCACAAGCAGTGAAGACGAAGATGATGATGACGACTTTGATTACAATGGATACTTATCTGATGATCAAGAATTACATGGCAGTGAACATAATTTCTCAGTCAGAAGATTGGGTACTGCTCCACCTCCACCTCCAATTCCACGTGTATCTACCCAACAACAAATTCCAAACAAACCACCACCATCAATGGTTAGACAAAACAGACCAAATAGTTTGTTTATCGCTCCCCCACCGCCACCTCCACCTCCTCCACCTCCTTCATCCCATAGATTTAGTCATAATAAGATCCCGTCTATTTCCGACCAATCATCAGTCGCATCATCTCCAAGATCACTCTCTTCAATGATGAGATGGAGAGCTTCTGGAAAACCACAAGAGAAGACTACTGGTGTTAGATTCAGTTCGAGAATCATATTGTATGATACATATAATGGAGATGAATACGATAGACATCCAGATACTGCTACTTGTAATCAATTGACTCCGGCATTGGCACAACAGATTAAGGACGAATTGAATACTTTTAAGAGTGAGATGGAGATTCATATTGAAAGTAGGCATTATACCCATTTCTTTTAGATAACGTTAGTGTGTTTGTCTTTATTAGTATTTTTGTTTTATTAGAGTATTAGAAGTTTTTTTTGTATAAAAGATAATAATTTAATTTGGTGACTATTTTTATTTATTTGCATAAAAGTTGTTAGCTCAGTTGTTTTGACGGGCTTGGGTTTCTTTAGCACTTTGGAATATCTGGTCTAAAACACCATGGTCCTTTTCATGAATTACTGCCACGATCTTCTCTGGTGTTTGCATAATTACAACCACATATTTTCCATTTCTGTAATCTAAACAGGTTGTAGATGCCCATGGGGCAATGTCGTAGTCTTGTAAGGTTACCACTGGTGGCTTATCATCGACAAATACAGGATATTCAGACATGGAACAATTGGGGTATGGTTCTTGATACTTGGTGATGGAAAAAGTTAATTGGCGATGGTTTTGGAAAAAAAATTGTGAAATTATTCGCAGCGCATCTTAAAAAATTCATATTCGAAGAAGGCGGAAACTAGAGATACAAATCAACCGATTAAGATGTCACAGAAAGTAATACCGGGTCAATATATATCCCTAGTCTATAAACTAGATGAAACCACCAACAAGCCAATCAAATACATCCCAGGAAAAGGCACGGTAATATCCAACATCGAAACTACCCCTCAAGGTAAAGTCATCCCAGTTATAGTAGCCACTATTCTCGGAAAAGTTCATATCAGCGATTTGCCAAAACGTGAAACCAATACCACCAGCTCTGAAGATTCTCAACCAATTGTCAAAACTGACGAAAAAGATGAAGACGACATTCAAACAAAGTGTATTTCGGTCATCAGTCCTAATGCAACTATTTCTCAGCAAGAACAAGAAGATATTACCAATCCACAATCAATATCCATCAATCTTCCCAAAGAGAATGATATAGTATTAGTAAAAGTCCTCCGTATATCTTCCAAACAAGTCTATTGTGAAATCATCTCTGTTGAATCTAAGGGAAACATTCTCCCCGATTCGGGAATTGGTTCAACGGGAACACTTGCTCATTTATCTATCCCACCAGGAGGAAATTCTCAGCATTTATTCAATCTTTCGACAATTGCTCTGTCAGGAGCAGGTCTAAACGCGCAAATATCCGATTTGGGTGAGAATTTCCGAGGTATAATTAGGAGTCAAGACGTGAGGTCAACCGAAAGGGATCGAGTTAAGATTGTTGATTGTTTTAAACCGGGAGATATTGTTAGAGCGATGATTATTTCGCTTGGTGATGGGAATAATTATTATTTGAGTACTGCTAGGAATGATTTGGGGGTTGTTTTTGCCAAGAGTTGCGGTGGTGCTGGAGGATTGATGTATCCAGTTGATTGGCAACATATGATTGATGTTAAGACTGGGTTGATTGAGATGAGAAAGAATGCTAATCCGTTTGTATAGATGTATAGTTAATAGAGATGAAAAATAAGCTACAACTTGGATATATAAATATGTTAACATGTATTGAATCTAGCTGAGATAGATTTTATTCTACAGGAAATTTCAATTCTTCATGATCACCTCTTAAATCAACTTCACTAAGCCCAACTATTTTGCCAAACTTTTCAAATCTTTCATAATAAGCATGTTTCTTTTGTTGGGAAATTTCAACCATTTTATGCCAATATTTATCATGATCATACTCAAAATTAACATTTCCTTTAAAATCTTGATCTAATTGTTCTTTTGGAACATAATCTACAAATGGTTGATCAAACACCAATTTTTCTCTAGTTAAGGGATCAATAAAGGGGTGGATAAGTTTTAAAAAGGTCCAACCTAACCAAGGAATATTAGTTAATAACGCTTTACCCAATCTTTCAGGATAATGTGTCTGTAAAATATGCAAGACCTGCCTTCCAATTGATATAGGAGGAATCTTCCCACCTTGAGTTCCAACAGGATGAGGTTTAAAATCTATTAGTAATGCTAAAGAGTCTTGACCTGATGGCATAAAGTCAATGACTCTTTCCAACATATATACTAGATGTTGGACTTGTCTTTGACTAGTCTTTGTATTTTGCCTACCTGGTTTTAAATATAAACAAGGTCTAGAATCATTATCAAAACCTAAAATGACTTCTTTACCAGTTTCATTTTCAGGAGAGCATAAATCTGCATTAACTTCATTATCTTCATCAAAAGGTTGATCAATACCAAATTCTCTTCTCCAAGCTAAAGTTAATTCAATTCTTTCTATAGCTTCAACTTCATTCCATTTAGTAGCACGTAAATATCTTAAGAAACATTCTCTTGTAAGCCAGGCTTTTTCACCTTCAGTCAAAGGTTTGAAAGAATCCAATTGTTTATGTTTTTGAGATTCTTCAGATGTTCCAACTTTTAAATCTTCATTTTGGAAATGAGCCAATACAGCTTCATATTTGGATAATTGTTCACATGTCAATGATTGTACTGGAGGAATATGAGAATGAGCGGCAGAAGGTTGTTCAAATGGTATGAATATTTTCTCAGAGGAGATTATTGCTTGCTTTTCATCTACCAAGGTATTCAATGATTCTTGAGTAGAAGAATCGTTTAATGAAGTAGAAGCAAGTTGTTGAGTAGCTGTTTCTACTGATGACTTGTTGAACTTGAGCTTAGAAAACATTTATCTAAAATATGACGAATATGGTAGCGTAACACTCGTATAATCAAAGATTTGACTCTCTATATCCAAAGTCAGTGTATTGGCGTAGTGAGTATCAAATAACTGAAAGAAAATTCTAAAGCCAAAAATCAAAAAAGTGTGAACAATTATTAGACTTGTAAATGTGACTTATTTAAACGCCTATATATACTTATATATATTGTAAAGGAGAATAAGGGTTAAGAAGTCAGAATGGGGATCAATCGGAATAAATTTAATTTAATGCATTCTGTGTAAAAAAATAAAAAAAAAAGAAAAAGGATTAACTTCCCAATTGAGTCATTTTTTTTTTTGTATAGTGAATAATTTTATTTCCGATCGGAACTTATAGAATATTTATTAGTAATTATTTATTATTACTATATTCAAATCTTTTTACTTCATTGTTCTTTGGGCGCAAATTATTTTATTTGATTAGTTTTAGTAAAAAATAATTCGGTATTAGAATGTTTTGCATTGGAAATAGAATGTCTTTTTTTTTATCAGCCGTTCCGATGAGAGATCAGCCAAAGAATAACAGTGACAAAACACACTACTAATGTCATATTGCTTACTTTGATATGAAAAGCCCTCTTTTTTTTAACTGTTCACAAGAATAACTTGAACAAACAAAACTGAAATTTCTTGTCTTGGCAACTTGCTTGCTACCTTGTGCTTTCTCTTCACTGTCAAAGAAAATTCATTCTAAATAATTTTTTTTCTTTGACACCTGACATCTTACTCCTTGGCTTATGTCTTTGGAAGGTTAATGCTACATTATTAACAAGGTAAAACTATATAGTATATATTTATAAAGAGAACGAATAGTCACTTATGTTCCTGAATAACTACACTACACTAATAGAGTAGATCGCCTCCTTTTACATTTCCACTTCAAAATTTATATGCGCTCTCTTTTCAACACTATTGGATGCAAATGGAAACAAAGAATTGAAGACAAAAAAGTAGAAATCAGAAATTTAGTATCAAAGGCGCGCGAGTTCCCACGTTATGTTTATTGTTCTGGGTTCCACTGAATTATATGTAAATATCATTGGGTTATATCCAATTTATACAATAGTTCCAACAAAACTGATTGACACGGCATTGGTTCAGAAATATAAACATGTATTGTAATATATTGCGCTTTCTTTTCTGTTTACCTATAGAAATTGGGGATTGTACAGTTCTGTATACTTGAATAATTCTCCTTGTTATTTCAGGCGGGTGTGGTTTATTATTCGCGTAAAATATTCGAGTAAACAGTTAATTGTTTAGTATTTATCAATAAAATTAACACAATCGAATAACTGTCAAATATAAAACGACAGAATAGCTTTTTCATCCCCACTTTATATTTGGCGGTAGCACCGGTGCCATAACTTTGTATATTCAAATGGACAGTATCAAGTAGCAGGATCAATTTAACGTGTATTTGTCACGTGTTACCTTAGGTCATTTCCTTCGTCTTGTTGTCTATCTTAGTGGACCTAAAAAGTGAATCAATAAGTGAACTGTCTTTTTGTCAAACGTCCAAAAAGCTTCTGTTTGCATTCCCGATCGTACCAAAGATCTGGAAAAGAACTTGTCAAGAAATGGGCACAATTTTGGTCAAAACTAAATGAACAAAATAAGTCACTTCAGGAGTTTTATAATATTATCGCACATTAGCCCTAGGAGATTATCAATGGCCACTATATACTGGTGAAGAAATTAACAAAGGTCTGCGTGTTTTTTGCGGAATGTCCATAGGTGATACCCTCATTCATTATATTTTCCATTGTCAAAATTCGTTAGACTTGTGGAATAGGGAATAGAAAATCACCCGTAAGGTTAACACCAAATTATCTTACGGGTAATCCGTCGTTGTCAAATAAAGAGATAAAAATGATCAATGGATTTATAAAGGAAATCATCAACAGGGTGGAACAACCACGACGCCAACATAGCTGTTGTTCGTGTGTTTTTTGTTTCCAGCTTTCCTTTAATAACCATTTGAATAGTCGAAATAAGTTAATAGTATGAATTAAAAAATTTCCAGATGAATAGTTCATAAGATCACAAATATGCTGGGGGGTTTTTTTGGTGAGTATACCCTTTCATGAGAAAGTCTCACGCGACGCTATGTAGTATCCAATTACATTATAAGCCCAGAAAAGGTTTTTTGAACCACTTAAAGTCATCTAGGTTCTCCCTCCATACTTGGTCAAGGATGCGTTTTAATTTTTATATAGTAACTTCTTGTGAATTAGTATAGAATAATACATATTGATTTCAAAGAAAGTAAAAAAAATATCTTGAAATTTATGTCGAAGTTAATTCAGAATGTTGTCTTTATATACCCTTTTCTTCAAGTAATTGTTAGCTTAAGTTTATCGAATCCATATCTCGGAACTAGTCAGACGAGTAATTATATG
The DNA here is from genome assembly GCA_030557635.1 of Hemisphaericaspora nanyangensis. NCBI lineage: Eukaryota > Fungi > Ascomycota > Pichiomycetes > Serinales > Debaryomycetaceae > Hemisphaericaspora > Hemisphaericaspora nanyangensis. Next base: position 78,982 of record JAKTPO010000005.1, on the reverse strand, counting down.
AAAAAAATATCTTAAAAGAGCTAATTAATTCCTTACAATCAATAAATGCTAGGGAGTGATTAATGAATTGTGTTGATAGCTTATCGTTTCAATATTAATGTTGGATATTGAAACCTTATAACGTTCTAATAAGATACTCTATAAAGTTGCTATGATAATTAATATATAGCTCCTATGAACGACACCGATATAGTCATCTCTGGTAATTATTCTAATAGAGCAGGAATGTAACAATTGTTTTGGACATTTTGTATTATTTTTGGTAAGAATTTTGCAGCAATTCATTTTCATTTCCACATCTCTCAGAAGTTTTTTTAAAAAGCCCCAAAAAGCCATTGACCTCAAATTCAAACCATAATTTATAAGCTACTGTTGTGATATGGGTAATCCAATCATAGGATTTGGTTAGCACACGAAAGACAAGGTTCGATGAAACCTCAGTGTTGAAAAGCGTTCACAGACTCTAAAAGTATTTACCGTAACGGATATAGAAATAATCAATTCTATCAATCAATAGCATATCAAGGAACTGTAGTTTCCGTCCAATTTACTAAGATAATTATATCTAATATTGACTATATCGTAGTTAAGCAATATATAAAGGCTACACAGTCTCTATAATTTCACAGCAGATTCTTTCTGAATGAATCTTGTAAAAATGAATTTTTTTGCCAAAGAAAGAAATGGAAAAAAAAACAAAACAAATCCATTTGAGATTTTGTGCACTACTTTGATTTTATTTTACAACCAACATCAAAAGCTACTTTCATATTTACCTTTTATTGATCTACACTCCCATAATACTTGTTGCAAAAGGGATAGAGAGATATATAGCCAACCTAAAAGAGTTTCATTTTGTTACTAGAAATCCAAGTTTGGTTTTTTTGTGTCAAAAAAGACGAAGCAGAGTTACAGCGACAAGATAAGAAGAAGTACTCATCGATTTGTTGGTCATGAATATAAAAGATCTAATTAATCCAAGAGAGATGCAAGTACAGCTGTTGGATTCCAAGGAGAATGTTGGTTTTCGAGAGGACCAGTCGCTGGTATGGACATCGGAACATCAGACGCTTTTACAAAAGTTGGTGACTGAGCCCATAACATTCGGGGTTGTTAGGAATGCATTTAGCCACGACACAACAATCAATGATTGTGATTTAATTGCAAAGAAAATCATCGCGTATGATGCCACAGATTCAAATATCTGGCAACGAAAAGTATGTCTACACTATTGTCTATATTTCAAACACCGTTCAGTTGATGAGATCGCGTTCATTCCAGAGGAACTTTTGCAAACTTACAGAACTTGGGTGGAGAAATGGTCTCAACTGTGGAAATGCCAAAGTGTGGAATTATTGCATTGTTTAGTATTTCATGATTTAACCAACACAACAATATCAGCTAGAATTGGATCTGAAAATTTGGCGCGAAGTAAGAATGCTATACATGACCTTTTTGGATTGGAGCTACAATGGACTTTAGAAGAGAAGAAATTTTTGGAAAAGCATAATTCGTTAGACATGGATAAGATTGTTAAAGAATTGCCATTCAGATCAAGTGAGAAAATTGAATCATTTATAAAAACTTTGCGAAGTCAACAGAAACCAAAAGTCAATGTTGGCACGGAAAGCACTATGAATAGAATAGTTGGCGCATTTAACAGCAGCGTGAATAGGATAGTCAGTGCTTTTAACAGTAGTGACGTTCAAGAAGAACTACCCAATATAGGATCCGATAGATTTAACGAAAACTCAGTTACTGATGACAGTAGTGAAGGAATAGTAATTGCTAATGGACGTTCAGAAGAAATAATTGAAAAATCAGGCAGTGATAAAGATGACGAAATAATGCAGATTAATTACAAGGAAAATGTATGCAATGATACAGTGTTGAATGAGGTAGAAGATAAGGCCAGCAATGATGAAATGGACGGCAAAACCAAAGTTAACGATGAAGTAACAGACGACTCAAGAGCAGAGGAAATGAATAAATTGGAGGAAGTATCGAAGGATGTAAACAATGAAATGCTTATAGAGAACGTCGATATCGAATCAAATCAGTCAGATCTGCAACTCATATATCCTTGCTTGAAAAATATTACCAACATTGCTGAAACTATAACAAAGGATGTTACTTCGAAAGTAAACACTGAGAATAGGAATCTGAAACATATACAAAAACACGGTGTGCATTTTGATAAAGAACCGCAGTGGACCGATGTTCAACTAACGAAACTAAAAGAATTAGTCGGCGAACCTATTACATTTTCACGATTAATGAAGAATTTCCCAGATAGCAGATACAAATTTATTTCGACAAAAGTGTTGTCTATTGCAGCCAAATGCGAAAAGATCAAAGGTGAATACAAATTCAAACAGGTCCACTGGAAACGCAAGATTCGATGTTATGAACAGTTATATTGCGATACTAAGAAGATACCGAAACCCTATGTTTTCGAAAACTCATTCGCAAAAGCTCTTTCCTCAGGCTGGTCGAAACAAGAAATTGAACTAATGGTAACTTTGTTGTGTCATGACTCAACCCCCGATTCGTTGAGGAAACATTTGCCACAGAGATCTTTCTCAGAAATTAAAGTGTTTATATCCAATGCAAGTACGAATTTGTGGTTCTCTGACAAGGAAAATGAATTCTTGGATAATGCTGTCGATAAACCTGAATTATTGTTGCAATTTCCCTTTAGGACACTAAATTCACTAGTAATGGCGATTGCCCTGAGATATAAAAGGACTATACGGAGTATATCCGAGGATGTGTTCGAGAGATTGAAAGAGCAAAGGAAAAGTGAAAATGAAGAATGTAGCCATGTTGAAGAATCAAAGAAAGATGGAGAAGCTAAAAACGAACAGAAGAAAGGTGAAGACTTAGTAAAAGAAACAAATGATCTAAAAGATTACAAAACAGCTACTATATCTGGCCCAAATGAAATTGAACACGATTCTGATAATGTCAATAGAGAGAATAGGTATGTTGAAAAAGAAAGGGTACAGAAGCTGCCTTCAAATCCGCGACAAACCAAATGGACAGCTCTGCAGCAAGCACTATTAAGAAAAATAATTCCTCAACCTATTACCTTCAGTCAATTATTGAAGAAATTCCCTGGATTCTCGAAGAAGGAGATTGCCAAAAATGTTTGTTTCACCGCTGGACGTTACAAAGCCAAATGGCAAAATAAGGTTAGTGGATATCAAACTCTCTATAATGATCAGCTAATTACCGTACCAACCCTGTCTTTCCAGAAGCTTTATGAAGATAAACTTCCTCCCGGGTGGACAGAAGAGGAAATGGAGGTATTGATTTGTTTGTTTGTTCATGACGTAACTCGGGATTCATTGAGGAAGCATCTTCCACAAAAATCTATCCAAGAGATTCGATTACTCCGCTCGAGAATTAAATTTTTTTTGTTCACTGACGGTGAATTAAAACTGTTGAATAAAGCCAAAACCAAGCCCGAAATTTTGTTGACCCAATTCCCTTTAAGAACATTTGCATCACTAGCTGTCATCTTTAACCGAAAATTTCGACAACCGCTAAGGAGCTTGTCGGCGCTGGTTTTTGATCTATTGATAAAACGTAAGGCAAAGGAGTGGACGGGCATACAGAATTTTGCGAGTGTGAGTTATGAATCAGAATCTAAGAACGAAGGAGATGTTGTGGAGAGTAAAGAAGAGGCTGGCGAGAAGGAAGAAGATGTTGCTGAGAACGAAAATGAACATGAATCTGAAAGCGAGAAAAAAACCCAGTCTTTTGTAACGCAAGAAGCCAACAAAGCAATTCGTAATACGTCAACATATTATGCTGCGAAGAAGGCAACAAGAACACCGCAACTGGAAAGCAGCAAGAAGATAAAAGCAAATACAGCGGCTATTGATATAGAAGAATTCGTTTCCAATTGCATAAGAACCGATCTTACGTATGATTACCTTAACGAATACTGTGATCGTGTTTCTCGTGATAGAATTATCGCTATGATAAAGAAGAAATTTCCGGATGAGAATGAATTGGAGTTTACATTAGGAGAAAAGGAATTAATAAAGGAATTGATCAATGCAAACGAATCTATTGAAGATAATTTTATGAGTTTTCCATTCCGTAGCAAGGAATATATTCGTAAGAAATATGATGATATAAAACACATCGTGACAAGACGAACTAAGTTTAAGAATCCGGTAGATCAATTAATTTATGAAGGACAATGGTATGCTTCAATGGAAGGCTCATCTAGTAGTAGAACATGCAGAAGAAATCATCGTGCAGAACGTGCTATAAAAACATTGAAGAAATTGGAAGAAGAGGTTAATAAAATCAAAAAACCACAAAAGCAAAAGAAACGGTCTAGCTCACAAGGCCCACAGCGTCATGACACCATTCAGAAAATCACGGAAAATAATGTCAATAAATCACGCAAGAGAAAGATTGAAGATCCGAATCTAGAAAGCTCAGTACCAAAGAAATTTAAATACTCTGGATGGACTTGGATTGATAGTGCTAATTATTTCTTGAGTAAAATGGGTGGAACACCACTGGAGAATGAAAAGAGGCGTCGTACTACTCCCCAATTTTATTCATCTGAGGTTTCGAAAGAGCAAAAAATCAAACAGATTCAAAGAGAAGAAGCAAAGCGAGCAAGACTAAAAGCAATTGAGGAGGAACGAGAAAGAATTAGACAGCAGAAGGCTTTGGCGAAGATGCTTAAAGAACAGGAAGAGAAAGAGAAGATGCTCAAAAAACAGCAAGAGAAAGCCAAGGCCAAAAAGAAATACCCAGGAAAAAAGAGGGGACGCAAGAAGGCGATTAAAGTAGAACCTATGGAGTTGACAAATTCTAAATTTGATGGAGTTTGTAGAGATCCAGAAGCAGAAGCGGAAGCAGATGTTGAAGAGGAAAGCGAAGATGAAGATGAAGAATCTTTTAGCCCATTCGACCCACCAGATATAGTTTCTGATAGTATGGTTAACCTCAATGGCCGTCATTTCTATGCTGAATCCATATATGACACTAATCCAACCATTCCTGAATTGAATTTTATCTCATTGGAGCAAGGTGAAGTCCAAGACAACCCAGGAAATATGTCTCCAGCTAAGAGAATTATGACCACTCAAGATGATTTAATTCTTTATGATGATTCGGTAGGTTATGAAATTATTGAGACTCACATCAAGAAATATAAGGATATGCCAATTGCTTTCCCACCAATTTTTGATGATGATGGAATATCAGTACATAGAGCCAACAAAATATGTGTGAGATTTTTATTGTATCCCCAACATACTGAACTGTTTATTCTTGCTAAACCAAAGAGTAATGAATTGGATCCTTTATATGAGATTGTCAAATTGTTTATGATTCAATATTCGTTATATTTTTCTCATTCTGAGGTTTTAAAAACCATTATCCTTGAGGATTATTGTCGTCGATTAGAGACTTCTGTTGAAGAAAATGATTTTGGTGAATTTATGTTTGTCATTGATTGTTGGAATATGTTGATGCTTAAATTATCACCCAACGAATCTGCAGTAAATGTGATTTCAGAACTGGGTGTAGATATCAATGCTGGACCTAGAGATTATTTAGCGGATTATGAGAAAAGAGTACCTACAGCTGAAGATTTGAAATTGGAAACATTTTTTGAAGAGATTATACTTGAATCAGTAAGTCCATCATTCCAACTAATTCCAATTGCCGAGGAAGAACAATCTGCTGCTACTACATCAACAACACAAGATGAATCAATGACTGAATCAACTCCTATGAAGATTGCCGTTCCAAAGAACGTTTCAAACAAACTTAAAGACCTCAAACCCGACAATTACAACCAAGCCTTTTTCAAACACCTTCAAGAAAAGCAAACAGTATCCAGATTCACTATCCATCAAATCCTTCTTCGAATCTATTCCCGTGTAGTCTCAACCGACTCGAGGAAATTATTATCCTACAAGGCCTTCACTGCAGAAGTCTATGGAGAACTCTTACCTTCTTTCACTAGTGAAGTATTAGAAAAAGTCAATTTATTACCCCTGCAGCTGTTTTATGATTTAGGTTCCGGGGTGGGCAATACTACATTCCAAGCTGCATTAGAATTTGGTGCCAAATTAAGTGGAGGATGTGAATTAATGGGGCATCCTTCAAAATTGGCCAAACTACAAACAGGATTAATTCAAAAACATTTAGCAGTATTAGGATTAAAGAAATTAGAATTGACATTTGCACTTTCACAAAGTTTTGTTAATAATGATGCTGTTCGAGATATATGTCGTGATTGTGATGTTTTTATTATTAATAATTATTTATTTGATGGTGAATTGAATGCACAAGTTGGTAGATTATTATATGGACTCAAGCCAGGTACCAAAATTGTTAGTTTACGTAATTTTATTAGTCCGAGGTATAAGGCGACATTTGATACTGTGTTTGATTATTTTCGGGTTGTAAAACATGAAATGAGTGATATTATGAGTGTTAGTTGGACTGCTAATAAGGTTCCATATTATATTTCGACGGTTGAGAAGGAGATTTTGCCAGAATATTTGTTGGGATGTAGAGATGACTTGGGTAGTACTACTCCGTTGAGTAAAGCCGAGAGTCCAGATATGCTGCTGAATGGTAGTGGACGTGAAGAAGAAGAAGGAGGAGGAGTAGCTAGTAATGATTCACTTAGAAGTAGCAGTGGTAGTGGTAGTGGTAGTAGTAATAATGGTGGACATATGACTCCGCCCACTGATGTGTCTGAACTGGAATCAATTTCAAAGAGTTAGAAAACAATTGTGTTAAATTTTGTGTTTAAATTTGTAACAATAATTAATTGTATGTAATGTATATTATAAATAAATTGTTTAAAGAATAAATCTACGTTTTATTATGATTAATTAGTCATCCTATACTACAATTTCCTCATTCTTTATATCATTCACCTTCTGCTTCTTCGTTGTCTTCATTGTCTCGTCATCAATCATTACCATTCCCTCATCAATCGATGACCGTTTTGATCCTACCGGCGTAGTCGCCAGTGCCAACTCCCCAACATTCACCTCCACCGAAGCAAGTCTCGAACTTCCATTAGACGCAGCCAGCACCACCAGCACCACCTTTCCCGCACTCGCACTTGCACCCGCACTCGCGCCTCTTCGCTTCGCTGCCGGGCCATCCATCTCCCTCAGAATCGCCAATAACAACGTATTCACCCTCCTGCCCAACTCTTGAGGAGTTCTTGATTGGAAATACCAATCAAACCTAAACAAATCACTTTGCTTAATATCATCCCTAATCCGTTCATATAACCCCTCACTAAATAATCCATATTTATGTACGCACCATAACAAAAATCGATCTTCGGCTTTTGAATAGACTCGTTTAGAGTTGTTGGGGGGATATTGGATTCGAAGATCGTGTAGTGGGTTTTGGAGATTGGCTATTTTGATTGCGAGTAGTCGTTGTTGATTTGTGAGTTTGTCTCGTTTTTTTTCAGAAGTGTGGATTTGGGCAAGATATTTTTCATAACCTTCTATATTTTTGTAATTTTCCCAAAAGGTGGTAGCATAGCGTTTGACTTCTTCTGGAGATTTGTTGCCCAATGATTTGGAGATTTGGAGATAGTTATCCCTGCCATGTTTGGCCACTGCATGGATGAAATTTGTAAAATCTCGACGCGACCAATTATGAAATGATGCCAGTAGTAATTCATCCTTAAGTGTGATTTCTTCTTGAGTTAACGGTTTTGCCGAATTAATTTTCAGTTGTTCAAAATCACGTTTTTCCCTACGGGTTATAACTGGTTTTTCGGCATCTACTAAAAATTCTTCATCAGAATCACCAAATTCATCCAAAGTGTATTTATATTTGATTTCTTTCTTATATGCTAATTGTTCCTTTTCTAATAATTCTGGCAATCCTGGTGGGAAGAATTGATGGTCTTGGATATTGTAGGTTTTGGGTGCTCGTGGTCTTGGTTGTGATTGTTTTGTAGTTGGAGTACCTCCCTTTGGAGTTGGAGTTGTCGGTTGTTGTTTCAACACATCTTTATAATAATTATCAACGGAATAAGTTTGTTCTTTACGTTCCCTTTTAGAAGGATTAATCCAAGTGAATCCCAACCCCGTGGTTTCCTTTTTGGCAAAATTTTTCCCATTCCATTCATATGCTGAAGAATCGGATGTAAAATTTTGTAAATCTTCCAAACCTAATTTATTAAATTTTTCATTTAATTTAGCTGTTTTTTCAGCACCTCTAGCTAAAATAGCTTCAATATCATCATCCAACATAGTCTTTTTTTTACTATCATTTTTCTTTTTCTCGAATACTTCTTTAGCTCCATGCTGAATCATACCTATCAAATCTTCTTTACTACTTCCAACAGTTGTCTCTGTCGTTGACATATTTCTCCCCTGTTGAATAACCAATTGATCCAATCTCAATTTCTGAGCAGCTCTTTCCAATACTTTTTCTTCAATTGCATGTTCAGTAACAAATCTAAACACTTTAACTTGTTTCTTTTGTCCAATACGATGTGCTCTATCCATAGCTTGTAAATCAGCTTGTGGATTCCAATCAGAATCATATAATATGACAATATCGGCACTTGTTAAATTTATACCCAATCCTCCGGCACGAGTAGTTAATAAAAAGATAAATTTATCAGAATTGGGGGAATTATATTGATCAATTGCATCAATACGATCTTCATGAGATGTTGATCCATCTATTCGACAATAATTATATGATCTGAAATAACAATAATCTTCCAAAATATCGAGCAATCTTGACATTTGAGAAAATATAAGAACACGACTTCCCTCGGCTTGGAATTTTTTAAGCATTTTATCTAATATAACCATTTTCCCGGAATTATAAACTAAATGTTCATCAGTAGTGTATGGTGGACCAGGTTCTGCCCCATCGAATAAATATGGATGATTGCAACATTTACGTAATTGCATTACGATATTAAGTAATCTAGTTTTCCCTTCACGTTTTCCAATGACTCCATTAACTGCATCAATATCTTTTTCTAATAATTTTCTATACCATTGAATTTGCATATCTGTCATATCGATATAAATATTAGTTTCAATTTTTGGTAATAAAGAAGTTTCAACATCTGATTTAACCCGACGTAATAAGAATGGACTTAATAATTGATGTAAATCTGTTACTGCTTTATCTTGCTTTGCTTGTTTTTCTTCTTCAGTTAAGTCTTCGTTTCCATCATCAGCAAAAGTTTCATCAAATTGATCGGAATCACCAAATACATCAGGTAATAAGAAATTCAACAAAGCCCATAATTCATGTAAATTATTTTGTAAAGGGGTACCGGTGATTAATAATCTATTTCTTGAATAAAAAAGTCGTATAATTTGAGATAAAGAACTTTGTTCATTTTTAATTCGATGAGCTTCATCAACAATTATATATTCCCATTTAAATTTTTTTAATTGAGATTTTTCTCTAATTACCATTTCATAAGATGTGATTAATACATCGAAATCACAAGTTAATAAACGATTTTGAATAATTTCATTTCTATTTTCTTTATCACCTTGTAATACAATAACATTTACATCAGGGGTCCATTTAGCAAATTCTCTTCTCCAATTATCTAAAGTTGATTTAGGTACAATTACTATGAAGGGGCCATCTATATGTTTAACGTATCTTAAATAACCCAAAAATGAAATTGTTTGTAAAGTTTTACCCAAACCCATTTCATCAGCAAGAATTCCACTTAATCTATTTTCATATAATGAAATTAACCAATTTAAACCTTGAATTTGGTATTCACGAAGGACACCTTCTTTGACATATGAGGGGGATTCAGTAAATATGGTGTGTTGATGATCTTCATCATCTTGATGTTCTTCATCTTGTAATAATTCTGCATCTTCTTCCTTTTCAGTTTTTCTTCTTCTTCTTCTACTTCTACTACTTCTTTCTTGAAAAGAGTGTTGATTATCTATTTCTCTTATTCTATTTTTGAAAGCAGCATCTTTTGAAGCATTTAGATCAATGAATTTTCTAAATAATGACGATAATCCTAACAAATATTTGAATCGTTTAGTTGCATCATCTTTATCATTAGCACGTGCATATTTAACATCTTGCTCTAGGATGTATCTATTTCTTCTATCTTGTAATGATTCTTGTTTCATTGGATATATCTCTGAGTTTCCATTCATTTGTAGTATATGCTTCAGATCTGTCATTGTAGAATTTGATTTGATTTGATTTGATTTTATGCGATAAAAATGGGGAGGGTGATGGTGCCCTCTGTTGTTTTATTATTGTTGAAGCAAAAAAAAAAAAATGAAAAATTGCTTGAATCAGAGTTTTTTAACTGTATGGGTGTTGATGAATGTTTTTCTTTTTTTTTGCAGTTGCAGCCTTTAACCTAATATAAAATAAATAGGGTACTAAGGGTGTGTGTGTGTATATATATACTAATGGATTGATATATATCGTTAAATGATAATAAGAAAAAGAAGAAGAAAGAAAACAAAAGAAAAGAAAAAATAAAAAAAAACTCAGCAGTGAAATTAACTTTATATATAATATAAATATAAATATATATATATATATATATATAATATGAATATACATATATTATAGTATATAGTGTATATAGCATCATACTATAGTATATACTTATTGTGTATTCTTATTTCTTATGTCATTATGTACTGCATATAGTATACAATAGACATCACCCGAAAAAAAAATATTTTAATAATGTACAAAACCTCTTTTCTCTCATAATTGAAAACTTAACCTTTTCCTATTTAACGTACTTCAAAAAATTGACGTATATATACTCATATAAAACCTCTTACTGTATATAAACTAATATACATATATGTATACTACCCATATATCCATATTTGTTAATTGAACAAAGTAAATGAAATGAGTTATCTCATTAAGAAAAGAACATACATACTACATTTGAATAAGGGTTTTTATCAGTTTAAACATAAAAAAAGCAGCAGCAGTAGTAGTACTACTAGTAGTAGTAGTTAGCACAGATGTCTTCTGCTTATACATCACCGAATGGATATGAAACTTCCCTTTTTGTTAAAAATAATCTTTATTCCTCTTGGTATCTTTTCTTTTATGTCAAAAACGTTTTTCACTTGCTACTTACAATCATTTACTGTTATATATGTTTGTTCTCCAGTTTTTCATTGGGGATTTAATATGCGCCATCACATATTTTCTATTTTTTATTTTTGCATAATTATTGATACCTTAACTTACATGCTACCACATATATAATATATTGGTGTATATTATATATGCCAAGATCTTCTATTATGTATTCATCACTTATTGGCAGAATGTTTGTATTTGATTGAAATCTACTAATTATTATGATTAAGCTTTTTTTTGGCTAGCTCACAAGAGAACCCCAATCAAGGGAAAATATATAGGGTAATCTCCGCCTACTCTCAGTTATATCCGTTGCTTGAATTGTTTCAATCTTAAAGATTTCAAGGTAAATAATGTTAACCCACATCGTTTTGCAAGGCAATAGTTTAACTAACATCGTCCACTGATATATTCTGTGGTCTTGTCTTTCCTCTTTTTACTCTGTATATTTATTTATGGCCTTAAAAACTCCCCCAGGCAACTAGGCAACAGAAATACAACTAACTTATATACTGTATAACTTGTTTTCACTCTACGATTCAATATGTCTTTTTTCTATTCCACTTACATAACTACATTTTCATCAAATATCCCCCAATTAATCTTCTCCCTACCATGTTTTTCTAACCACTCATTACACTTCTTAAACACCCCCAGCGAGAAAAACCCTCTATGTGCCAGTAATGGTGACGGATGTACCGTCTTCAACACACAAAACCTTTCCCCTTTTTTCAATTGCATCAGAAACTTTTCAATTCTTTTCTGAGCAGGACTTCCCCATGCCATAATCACAAGCCCACCATTGATTTTTTCATGATATTCAAGGGCAACTTTAATCACTTGTTCGGTAAATTGTTCCCAACCTTTATTAGCATGACTATTTGCCTTATGTGCTTCAACTGTAAGTACCGCATTTAACATCAATACGCCTCTTTTAGCCCATTTTGTTAAATTCCCGCCACCTGGTTTCCCCTGTTTGTTTAATATTGCATACTGAGGGATTTTAAAGTCAGGAAAATCAGTTTTGATGGTTTTATAAATATTCACAAGTGATGGTGGTGGTTTAGTTGGTTCCAATACTGAAAATGCTAGTCCGTGAGCTTGATTTACGTTATGATATGGATCTTGACCAAGAATCATACATTTTATTTCTGGTAAGGGTGTATAATGTGACCAAGAATAGATTTGATTTTCAGGTGGGAAGATTGTTTTGTTATGTTGCGATTGGAGGAATCGTTTAAGATTGAGAAAATATGGTTTTGTTAGTTCTTTATGAAGAAATGTTAACCAAGTGATATGTAATGTATTGATTTCTAATGATAATAGTTTTTGTTGTTCTGGAGTTAATGATTCGATCCATTGGGTTTTATCAAAGTTGAATTGTTTGCTAAAGTTGGAATAGTAGTCACGTATTTCGTCGTTGGATTCGGTGATTATTACTTTTTCGATTTCAAGTTTATTCTCCTTGATTTCTGAGTTAATTATATTCTCCTTTATATCTGAGTTAATTATATTCTGCTTATTTTCAATATCGTTTTTTTCTATTTTAGTTGTTTCTGTTTTCTTCTTTTTCAAAACTAAACCGGTGGAAGAGCCACCACCTCCACCTTGACTATTGAAGAAATCAGTTATGAAAATTCTTTTGGTCATCTTTGAAGAAGAAATACTAAAATGATTCACTAATTGAAAATGATGTTGATGAGAATGATGATGAAATTTTGTAAAAAGCAAAACGCGTCTCACTGAATTTTTTTGTTTTGTCAACGTTAGCATCAAGTCATTAAAACAGGTAACTTAATACAGAATTTGGATCAGACGTTTTATTGCGTATTAATTAAATGTTGTAGTCTTATAAAGAGTTCGTGTTGTGAATGAAAAATTAAAACCTTATTTCTAACCTGATTGAATAAGAGGTTTCTTTACAATACTTTGCTGAGATCAGGAATTCATTTTAGCCCCCGCCCCCCCCCCCACCATATACCAAAAAAACCACAATCGCAATATCTATATATTTGTATACCGTAAGTCATATTGTTTAACTTTACATAATCCCTATTCTACGATTTCAGAATAACTTGGTGAATCCATACGGATATCCATGATCTTTTCTAAGCACAATACTCGTCAAACAACTGTATAACAAATAAACAACCACACTATTCATCACCACCAATCCAAATTTCACCTTTTCACTCTTAACTACCGTATCTTGTTTAGGTACATATTTACCAATATATATCAAACTCAAAAATGCCACACTCAATATCGAATACATCCCAGCAATTATTACAATCTCACTTCCAAATTGATAATGAGTCCCACCACTAATATATATCAATTCTCCCTTATCATTCTTTGCCAAGAATGGAACTGCCATCATCATTGAGAATTGATATCCTCCAATACTTGATAATATCAATACAATACTAAATAATGCCGCCATTGTTTGTTTTCTAGTTGATGTAATCAATTTGGGTCCACGTTTTTTTATGAATAAGATTATTCCTAATGTTATTGCAAATGTTTTTATAAATTTTATCTTTGGATCTTCAGGATTTATTATAATTGATTTTTGAAGATTTTCACTTAGGAATTGACCGAAATGTAACATTTGTTGATCTTTGCCAGCATTTGGTAATTTATATTCAAGATGTCTTTCACCTAATACTTCATATCCATTTTCACCAATTGCATTTATATTAGGAGGAAATAACCAAATATGAGGAATTGACAGTAATCCAATACTCGCCAATATGTTCATATTCTTAACATCAGCAATATCAATTTTTACAAATATTAAATAATTCGATTCCGAATAATCCCTAAACCAAGAATTACTCACACCTGAGACTATATCATAAATATCATGACATAATGTACATTTATGTTCCGGATTTGTTGAGGTGAATAATAGGATAGTATAATAATCTCTTGAACCTGATAAAATTGATAAATCACCATTTTCGATGTTGATTATAAAGTTTTCAGATTGGTGAGAAAGGGAAGTTAGGTGGATTGCTTGAGGCGATGATGATGCGCATTGGATTAATCGGAGGAGGAATGAAATGATGATGTGTCCTACTATCATCGACTTCATTTTTTTTATTATTGATGAGTTGATTGTGGAAATGGTTTATTATCTTTTTGAAAATTTTCTAAGATTGAAATTTAAGACGAGCAAAAAAAACTAATATTGCGACCTGCCTCTCCCCCCCCGCCATATGAAAAGAAGACCGTTAGGGACAAACCTAAGACAAACACGGGGGTATTAATATATAACATTGCAGTAAACTCTACAAAAGTCTATTCTACTACTACTACTACTACTACTCCTCCTCATCTACAAAATCCTCTTCTTCATCTTTATTTATAATCAAAAACCCAGCCGTCACAATGCCTGCTCCAACAACATACCAAAAATTAACTTGAAACGATTTAAACACCCAATCACCAACCATAGCTAATGGAATAGTCATCAGTAATCCTACAGTCACAGTTAGTGGACTAGTTAATAATACGGCATTACACCAGCAGAAATCACTTATGAATGTGATTAAGGCGTTTATGCCCACAATTGTCCAAATTTCGGTCGTTGGTGGAAGATTAAATCGTTCGATATTTGTCAAATGTAAAATAATCAAAATTGGCCAAAGAAATACAAGACTAAAAATTCCCACGAATCCAAAAAAGAGATGAGTGTTTAGAAGCTTTTCTTGTTTTGTGTTGCTGATTGAGATTTTGAATTTGAGTAAAATAGTATAGATTCCATAGATTAATGCTCCTGATAATGCTAATAAATTCCCGATAAGAACAATTAAGGATGATTTATCCATTGGGTTATCTTCAGATGTATCAATTTTGGTAATTATTAAAACACCACTGAAACTAAGTAATATACCCAAAACTTTATTCTTATTGATCTTTTCCACTGAGACTAGGTATCCTATGATCAAAGTAAAGAATGATGATGTTGACGATAAAATGGTTTGTGAAGCTACTGATGTATATGATAATGAAGCATTGGTGACTAGATTGGCTGAGAACCATAATATAAGGAATTCTAATGATAATTTCACTGTTTCGTAGGTTGATATTTCCAATGACGATGTTTCCACTTCGGTTGATGATATGACAAGATTTAATGGTATTGTTGTTGTTGATTCCCGATTTAAATTTTCATCAGATCCATAATTACTACGTATGAATAACTCTTCTTCCGCGTCTCCCTCTATGCTCTTCTCTAATTTACTAATCTTATAATCATTATACAATCTCTCAATAAATTCTTCAATTGTATATCCTTCAATTAATAAATACGGTATAATATAAAAACAAAAACAACTAGTATTGATATATGTAATGAAAAATGGTTTTCTATAACTATCATTTTCAACTACCGAATTTACCAAAAAACTAGACAGAACCCAAAATATAACAACTGCTGATAAATTAATTAATCCTAAGATCCATCGTTGTCGTGAATGTAATGTTGAATCGGGTATAAAGAATGCTTTAATGTATCGATGTAGTGATATCTTGATGTTATCTAGTATCGACATCGTTTGGGGGAGGGGAGGGTTAAGGGGTATATGCTTCTTGGTAATACTTTCTTTACTATTCACTGTGTGTGGGCATAAACAACCAAAAAAAAACTGTGGCTATATTTTGTGTGATTTGCAAAAGATAGTTCATACATGCATATATATGGTGGTTGGTTCGTTTAATTATTCGATTACTATGAAAAATCCATTGAGATGATCGGCATCAATTTTTTTTTTCTGATGATGACGATTAAAATCAATCCCAATTAGGAAAGCGGGTCCTAAATGAATTATCACAAAACAAACCCACCCACGCGAAGATTTCAATATAGTATACATCTCATCAACAACAACTTCATATTGGAAAAAGGAAGACATATACATCTAGAGAAATGGCAGTAGTAAAAAGGTAAGTTAGCATATATCCCCCATCTTATACGATTTATCTGATATTAACTAACCCACCGCCATCAGCAAAACAATTACAAAAACAGTTACCAAAACTGTCAAAACAAAAGTTGAAAAATCAATAACATTCAAGTATGAACGTAATACAACCACCACAAAATTTAAATTTGGTGCTCATGTAGGTATGTCAGGTGGCATATCTAAAGCAGTAACTAATGCCATGGATATTGGTGCAAATAGTTTTGCCCTTTTCTTAAAATCTCCAAGAAGATGGGTTTCACCTGATCTTAAACGGGAGGAAATTGAAAAATTTAAACAATTATGTGAAAAATATGGATATGATCCAAGAAAGGATATCTTACCTCATGGATCATATTTTATTAATTTAGGTAATCCAGATCCTGAAAAGGAAGAACAAGCATATAATTCATTTCTTGATGATTTGAAACGATGTGAACAATTAAATATTGGATTATATAATTTCCATCCTGGTTCAAGTCTTGATTCTGATCATAAATTAGCTTTGGCAAGATTAGCCAAAAATATAAATCGAGCAATTAAAGATACTCAATTTGTTAAAATCGTCATTGAAAATATGGCGGGACATGGAAATCTTATTGGATCAAATTTACAAGATATTAGAGATGTTATAGATATGGTTGAAGATAAATCTCGTGTTGGTGTATGTTTAGATACTTGTCATTCCTTTGCCGCTGGTTATGATATATCCGATGAAACCAAGTTTAATTTATTCTTGGATCAATTTGATGAAATTGTTGGAAAAGAATATTTATCAGCTATTCATTTAAATGATTCAAAGGCTCCATTAGGTGCAAATCGTGATTTACATCAAAAGTTAGGGTATGGATTCCTTGGGTTGGAAGTGTTTAGAGTAATTGCCAATTGTGAGAGATTAAGAGATATACCTATCATTTTAGAGACTCCTGTAGAGAAAGATGATTCTGTATATGGAGAAGAAATTAAATTGTTGGAATGGTTAGAAGGTAAACTGATTGATGATCCAGAATTTATTGACAAGAGAGATGAATTGTTTAAATTGGGTGCTAAAGAAAGAGATGAGCAATTGAAAAAGTACGAAGCTAAAGTTGCTAAGGTAACTAAGAGATCAGCTAAAGTTGATATCACATCAATGGTTTCCAAGAAGAAGAAGACTAAGGATGAGTAGTAGTAGTAGTCGCACAGTACCATCGATCATCAATGAATCAATTGTATAGTAATAGCGAATAGGTTAGACATATTTCGTAACAAAGTACACGACTCTTTTTTTTGCTCTTCCTTCGTTTTTTTTGTCACTCATAAACAATTTATCCATCATCCCATCAAAAAGACCTCATAGCTTTATATATAGTATACGTATCCAATTGATTCACAATGTTTGGAGGAGGTACATCATCAGGGTTTGGAGGATTTGGAACCAGTAACACAAACACCAATTCACCATTTGGTGCCTCAAATACAGGTGCTCCAGCAACAACAACTTCACCATTTGGTGCTAGCACTACTAATACTACAGGTGCTGGTGGAGGAGGACTTTTTGGATCATCAAATACTGGAACTTCCGCATTTGGATCAGGTTCTACGGGAACTAGTGCATTTGGAAATGCGGGAACCACATCCGCATTTGGAAGTGGTACTGGGGCAGGTACTGGTGGTGGATTGTTTGGATCGAGTAATACGACAACATCACCTTTCGGAGCATCCAATACTGGATTCGGAAGTACTGCCGCTAGTACTACGGGTACCTCGGCATTTGGTGCTACTGGGAGCGGAACTGGAGGTGGATTGTTTGGATCAAGTACAAAGACTGGTTTTGGAGGTTTTGGAACTGGTGCGAGTGGTGGTACAACTGGGGGCGCGGCAACTGCTACTTCTCCATTTGGTGCTTCTACAACTATTGGCGGATTTGGAATGGGTGGAGGAATAGGTGGTGATCCAAATATTAATAATGGAACTGCTGTGAAACCATTTTCTCCATTCAGTGAAAAAGATCTGACTGGAACTTTGAATGTTTTTCAAAATGTTTGTTCAATGCCTGAATATAAGAATTTTTCATTTGAAGAATTGAGATTGAAAGATTATGAACAAGGTAGACGTTATGGAACTGGAGCTCCACCGGGATCAAGTGGAGCATTTGGAGCTACAACAACTGGCAGTACCGGGTTTGGATTTGGTGGTGGTAGTGGTGGTGGTGCATTTGGGTCTACTGCTAACACAACGTCTCCATTTGGTTCTGGAACAGGTAACTCGGCATTTGGAACCACTAATACTGGATCTTCATTATTTGGAGCGTCTAAATCGGCGACTTCTGCATTCGGATCATCTACTACTGGGTTTGGTGGTGGTGGAGCTAATTCTTCGCCATTTGGAACCACTACTCAACAACCATTTGGTTCCACAACTGGAACATTCCCATCGACAGGCGGTGGAGCTTTTGGAGCTAATAAACCTGGATTTGGTACTTCGGGATCAGTTTTTGGAGGAGGATCAACTACAACTGGTGGTGGTGGATTATTTGGACAATCAGGAACTACTAATGCATTTGGACAATCAACAAACCCTATTGGAGGTGGATTTGGTTCAACTACTGGAACTACTACTGCTCCATTTGGACAAACTACTGGATTTGGGGGGGCAGCTGCCACTTCACCATTTGGACAACAACAACAACAACAATCAGGTGGATTATTTGGAGCTTCTTCAAATACTGGAGGCTTTGGATCTGGTGGTACTACTACCACTGGAGGTGGATTATTCGGAGGTGGACAACAAAACAATGCATTTGGAGCTAATAAGCCAGCTACTGGTGGTCTTTTTGGTCAGCAACCACAGCAACAACTGACTGGATTATTTGGACAACAACCACAGCAACAACAACTGACAGGATTATTTGGTCAACAGCCTCAACAACAACAACTGACAGGATTATTTGGTCAACCGCAACAACAACTGGGTGGATTATTTGGCGCTAAGCCGGCGGGTAATACTACTGGTGGCGGATTATTCGGCCAAGCTCAACAACCACAACAACAACAAACTGGAGGATTATTCGGTGCTAAACCTGCAGGAACCACAGGTGGAGGGTTATTTGGACAACAACAACAAACACAACAACAACAACAACTGACAGGTGGATTATTTGGTGCAAAACCCGCCGGAACTACTGGTGGAGGATTATTTGGCGGTCAACAACAGCAACAACCGCAACAACAAGGTGGTGGATTATTTGGAGCAAAACCTGCAGGTACTACTGGTGGCTTATTTGGTGGTGGTACGACTACTACTGGTACTACTGGAGGTGGGTTGTTTGGAAGCAAACTGACTACTACTACTGGAGGTGGATTATTTGGAGGTGCTGGTGCGGCGGGTACAACTGGTCAAACTGGTCAAACTGGTACTATTACCAGTGGATTATTTGGTGGTGGTACTGGTGGTACAAATACTGGTACCGGAACCGGTGGTGGCTTATTTGGTGGATCTACTCTCGGTGGAGGTAGTTCTGGTACGAACACTGGCGGTAATTTGTTTGGAGGTAGTGGTGGAATTGGGGGTCAAGCTGCTCAGCAAAGTGGACAACCGCAATCATTAGCTAATATTAATTCACAAAATCCGTATGGAAACAATCCATTATTTCAAAGTATTACTGGACAAGCTAATGGAAGTGTAGCTTCTGGTGCTGCTGCTGCTTCTCCGCAAGTTACTGTGATTAAAGCTCCAACGACAGTGAAGAAACCTGTTACATTGGGTGGTTCTGCACAAAAGATTGCTCCATTATTTAGAGTTTCTTCATTACCTGTCAAGAATCTGACTGAAGTTAAACAAGGATCGGTGTTTAAGAAAGTTGATAATTTATTTTCTTCAAATACTGATCTGGCTATTATTTCTAGTGATATTTTTAAACCTAAAGAAAGCTTTAAGAAGTTGGTTTTGGAAAAAGCTAGTGGTGGTGGTGAAGCTGCTGGATTATTACCAAGTGGTGGACAAACTCAATATAGTCCAAGTAAACAAGTTACTTTTGTATTAGATAAGCTGATTACTGGTGAAGAAAGATCTTCGACTCCTTTGATGACACCAGAAAAGAAGAAAGCTGTGGCTGTATCGGCCATTGATCAAAAGGCTGCTGTTGAGACTGAGAATGGTACCAAGTATACTAAAGAAGTAAATGAAGATGGATACTGGATGTCACCACCATTGAGTGAATTGAAGAAGAGATCATTGAGAGAATTGAGAAATATTTCTAATTTCAAGATTGGTAGACAAAATTATGGTGTTTTAGAATTCCTAGAACCAGTTGATTTATCATCACTAGTTATTGATGATATTTTAGGTAAGATTGTTGTATTTGGTTCCAAGACATGTATTGTGTATCCAGATGATAATAAACCAAAACCAGGAGAAGGATTGAATTTACCAGCAAAAATTACATTAGAAGGATGTTATCCTATTAGTAAGAGTGACAAATTACCAATTCTTGATCCTGGTAATGAAGTTGTTAAGCGTCATATTGATAATTTAAAGAATATTCCAGAATTAGAGTTTGTTAGTTATGATCCAAAGACAGGTGATTGGACCTTTATGGCAAGTACAATGGATTAGAAGAAAAACTAGTAATTACTAAGTGTTATGTATAGCCCTTTATATAATAATAATAATAATAATAAATTGTATTGTTCGTTTCAAGTAGTGGCTATATGTGTACAGTGATGATGAAAAGGGTTGGTTGTTATAATATACGCATTATTAGTATAAAGAAGGAACGAAAGGCAGAAAAAGGAGAAAGAGAAGTGGTAAATTCGTAAGTATAATAATATACTAAGACTTAGGAGTGGGTGGGTGGTGTAAGTTAGTTGGTGTATTTTCCCAATTGGGAACAACAAAGCTTAACACATTCTGTAAGTTTTTATTTGTTTACGCAACATTGTGTTATTGTTAACTTTCTTTTTAGTCTGTCGTTGTTTAACAATCTTTTGTGTAGTATCGGTTTGATTATAAATGTGTATGTTGTTTGTTGGTTTTGAATTTGTGTTTCTTTATTTCCTTCTATTGCTCGTTAAAAAATATTTTTTGTTTATTTTTTCTTTTTTTGCAGCTATAGTTACCTTTTTCTTTTTTCACGCGTTTTTTTGATTCACTTGTAAAAATAATAATACAAGAAAGATGACAGCGAGAGCAATCCAACTCCATATAATGCCACAACCACACATACGTAAATGGCCTAAATGTTAAAATACATAGTTTAAAGTAATATATTGAATACACACATAAGTTGTAGAAAATAACAAAGTATCAAAAAGAAATAGCCTAAATGTTTGTATGTTCAATTATATACATATAATTATAACCACTCCTTAAGAAGTTAATTGAACATTAAACAACAACCAACAAACAAACAAACAAACACATCACAGGTGTTAATGCATAATAAAGAAATACAATATTGAGTTAATTTAATTTAAGAATAATAGAGAGGCGTTACTTTTTGTTTAAACCTGAAATTGTTTGTTTACGTTTACTTTCGAAGTAGTCAGTTAAGGGAACGTTAAAAAGTGCCATTGGCTAGATTTATACATGCCGTAGTGTTATACATACAGCAATAGAGAAGTATTTATGCTGTTAAACATAAAGTTTAGATTTATTATTTAGACTAAAAATTATTTCCCTCATCTTGTTTTCTTTTCTTTGCATTCTTTATTGATTGTTGTTAACACATCTTGGTATAGATTAAACACACACACACAAACACATGCACACATATTATTAACACACTTTTTTTTTACACACTTTTTTTCTTTCTTTGTTTTTTTTTGCCCAACTAAATTTACAATAATAAACTTTCTTAGCCTGTGTTGTATATCCCTTGTTTTAAAATGTTACTGAAGTCTTGTTAATTATATTTATACTCCGTCAAATTTCTTATCACAAAACTTACATAAAAGATAAAAGAACCCCCCCTTTTTTATACTCTTTTCTACTCTTTCTCTTTCTATCATTACCAAAGAATTATATTCCCATAATAATGACCTTTGCTTATATCACTCTTTTAACTGGTCAAGCTTACTTGCCAGGTGTCTTGACTTTAGGTAAGAAATTGAAAGAATTGGGTACTAAACATAAGTTAGCCATTCTTTTAGATTCTACCTCAATTCCTCAAGAATCCCAAGATTTAATCAAAGAAGTCTACGATGAAGTAATTACCATTGATAATGAAGTCATTGTTGCACCATTGGCTAAATTACAAGAAAAATTAGAAAGACCTGAATTATCAGTTACTTATACCAAAATCTTATTATGGAATTTAACTCAATTTGATCAATTAGTTTATCTTGATGCTGATGTTTTACCATTACAAAACTTAGATGATATTTTTGAAAAGTACGAAATCAAAGACGATCAAATTGCTGCTTCTCCAGATTCTGGTTGGCCAGATATTTTTAATTCTGGTGTTTTCTTATTAAAACCAAATGCTGAAACTTTTAATAAATTATTGGACTTTTCAATTGCACAAGAAAACACATTCGATGGCGCTGATCAAGGTTTATTAAATGAATTTTTTGCTCCAAACAACAATTGGATCAGATTACCATATTTATACAATGTCACTCCAAACTATCGCAACGATTATCAATACCTTCCAGCATTCCACCGTTTCTTCAACGACATTAGAATCTTGCATTACATTGGTCCAGTTAAACCATGGCATTATGAAGACATATTATCCAGTGATTTAGCCAATTTCCATCAATACTGGTGGGATGATTTTAACAAATTTTTTGGTTCTGATGCTCATTTGAAATATAAATTATTAAACTTACCAAGAGGTGAAGCTTCCAAATTGCAATTCGGCAAGAATAAGAATTTATGGGATTATTCTCAAGTAGTTTCTGGTGAACAAGAACAACAAACTGATCAACATACACCATTATTCCCATGGGAACACCGTGAAGATAAAAGAGAAGCTACTCGGGTTTTCCATCCAACTACACCTCCTGAAGAAGTTACTGAAGATGCTGCTGCTGCTGCTTCAGATTCTAAGAAACAAGTTGAAGAATTAGCTAAGGATATCGAAACTGCTAAAGTCAGTGACGAAACGGAACCTTCTTCTTCTGCTTCTGCTGCTTCAACTAAGAAGGCTACTCCATTGCTGAAGAATTATGGTTTTGAAAAGGAAGCTGAAAACAAATCTTTCAATCCTGATAGATCTTTAGCTGAAGTTGCTAAATTACCTTTCAAGTTCTTTTCTAGAGCAAAGAAGGATGATAAGTAAGCTGTTGATTGTCTTCTCTCCCCTTCTTATTTATATGTTAATTTTTTAGAATGCTTTTATTCCTTCTTTCTTGTTTTACCCTTAGATGTTTTTTTTATATAGATTTTGTATGTTGTGTTTTGTTTTAATATTATTAACCATGTTTTTTACACCCCCTATATGTTGATTCCAATTGCTGCGAAAAAAAAGAAAATATCAAACTTACGAAAAATTATCCCCCACCCAACAACTCTGGAGTCGTCATTCGATACAACCACTTCGGTTAACGGATATAATCGGAAACTCTAGAGTTCCAGCACACTACATAAAATATGACCGTTTTTTTCGTCTCATAACTACCCTTTCGTTTCGACGAAGTATAAGCGGAAGCTGCTCACGCCATTTACAGCAGCTCAACTAGAACAACTTCACATCCACGGTCTTACTAACACCGCTTAATCACTCACACCTACATAAATTTTATTTATTACTTTTATTTTATATTACAAATGATAATTCAACAAATACTTTCAGCGACAGTAAATTGTGTCTAGTGTATGAGGTTTTTCTATATGGTTTAGTGTAATTGTATAGTTTTATCCTGAATATTCCAAAAAAAATTTCATCCACAATACGTCTCCCAACTCTTTACATTAAGAAAGTCAGATATTTAAAAATAAATGGAATTGCCGGTCCCAGGAATCGAACCTGGGTTTATTCGGCCACAACGAATCGTACTAACCACTATACTAGACCGGCTGTTTTTATTGGCAAGAAAGGTTGTTGGAAGCCCAGTTATGATAACTAACTCCTTCGTAAAGAGCTGCCGCCCTAACTTCAAGTCTCAAGGCCGTGTATATTGTTGCGGTTTATATGAATTCGCAGTTTACAGAGTATTAGCTGATCAATATACATCGATTTCTATAAAAAAAACCTCGGATCCCTAACCGGAACGATCATGCTCTTATTGTTTTTTTCAAATACAGTCTGTTTATTCAGTTCATATACATAAAAACATACAGAAATAAACAAACAGTAAGTTGAAAGTGTGTAAGAGGAAAAAATTAAAAAAACCTCGAGAAATGATTTAAATATAAGGTACTTGTAAGGAAAGATAACATGATACTTACTTAATAATAATAATCATCGGAAATTTCCTTATCCATACGGTGTCGTCGGAAATTCCGAAATTGAGAAACAAGCATGAGGTATCGATTAAGATTAAGCATTTGAATCTTAGTTAAATCAGATTGCAAAGGAATAATGAAAGCTTACGCCTGATAGGAAATGGTCGAACCAAACGCCAAGTATGATTAGATAGTAACATTTGCAATAAAGATGGCGAAAAAAATACACTCTCATACTATATTGCCTACAAATTCACAATTTTTATCAGCAAAATGAGTTTGATGGCCGAAATTCCTTCTTGAGGATTTTAATGTTTTTCCTTCAACTACCCTAGTGTAAATTGCCGTCTATTTCACCTCTGTATGTTATTATGTATATAAACTGAATAAACTTATTCTACTTGAAAAAAAATTCATATATATGGTCTATAACGTTGAAAAAAGGGTGTGAATGTTTTTTGGAATATTTTGGTAATTTTTCTTTGCAGAAATAATTGTTCCAAGAAAAAGCTGCTGGTTGCGAATTTTGATTTTCTTCCATCGACTAACTTATAGAAATCACAGAAAGAGCTAGCGAATGAAGCACATACAGACATTAAAAGATTAAAATTTATGGTAGAAGAGGTAAGATCAGAACCCCATGGCAGTAAGATGGTAAGATACCCATTTTTTAATAAATTCAGGAGAAAGTATCTCTAATTGGGGTCGGTGTTCGTCGAAGTACTAGAAATTAGTCAACAAATAAAAGGATATCGATTTAATATCTATAAGAGTGTCAAATCTACATAGCAGACAAACAAGATTGGCTTTCAGAAGAACATTGAGGGTCTTACCAAGTGCCAATTATAGTTGTAAGGGTAGAAATGGGAAGAAGAAATACAATGTCCATAATATTGGGGTTCAGAACGTTCACAGTTCGGTTAATCTTCCGTGGGTACAAAGAGTCTTCTAAAACTTCTTCTACTAGAATACATTCTTAACCAAAGGAGACGAAAGCAAAACATTCCTGATTTAGGACAAATCAATCAATAATGAATCAAACGCGTTAATCCCACAATAATATTGTCATTTTTTTTAAAACATTCGTCAGTATGCAATTCGTTTTTAATCTTGCAACAAGGAACAATGAAATGATCCATTGATCTTCTAATCAAGATCATGATTTCCAGGTAGAGCTCTTTTTTGTAATGGAAAAACTAAAATGTAGTTTCTAGAATTATTGGTTATTGTGCCTCTATACTTTTAGTCACAGAAATGTTTCATTCAATCTGTTCAAAGTTGAATCTCTTCATAAATTCGAGAAACGTCTCAAAAAAGATAAAGAAAGAATTTATTGGTAAGGTCTACATAATAGACTAGTAAACTACCAACTAGACCAACTTTGAGTTCTCTGGAAAACTTGCAAACTATGAGTCGTCGAACTAACAAGAAAAATCTATAATCTCATTAAAATTAGTCAACTATTCCCTTCATGAAGTATGATTGCAACAACGTTGCTCATCACGGTTACATATTGTTAGATTAGAGTGTAACCAAAACCTAAACGGGCATAACCAGGTAGCAAATTGCTCAGATGGGTTATCGGCTAGTGTTGACACAAAATCGAGCACAAAAAAATATGCAGTTGTAATAAAATATTTCTAATCTTTTTGTTTAAACCAGTATTGTTGCAATATTTTTTTAATTACTCGTAAATTCAAATTTACGAAAAAGTATACAAAAGAGTTCTTGGTTACGTTAAAATAATATAAAAAATCACTAAATGTGAAGGTTGTATGTTTTTTTAAAATTAATATTCGTTTGTAAAGATTATCCCTGTTAGATTAAAGAGCAAATGAAAATAGTGAATTGTCATCAAGATTTTATTTTATTTGAGTATACTTGTTGGTGCATAGGTGTGCAGGTGCCTACGATATAGACAATCACCGTATTTATACATACACTTCAAACAAAGGACAGGGATGAAAAATACGCGACAAAGGGAATTCAACCAAAAGGGAAAGAAAAGAATAAGTGTTTCAGTTTAATAGACATAAGGTATGAATGAGGTCAAACAAAAAGAGGTATGGAATTGAAGAGTTAGAATTCATTTTCTTTTAAAATACTCAATCAGACTTGCTACGTACAATAAACACATAGCTGGTCCAATAAAAATATCCAATATAAGTTCAGCGAATTGAATAGTTTATAAACGTTTACCGAGTAGCAACTAAACAAATTCACAAAAAAGTAACCGTTAAGATCAGCTTGAAATCAGATTGCAGTTTGTAGATCATGATTAGCATATTCCTGAATCAAAACGTCTTCAATCGGAGAGGATCCCATGTATACAAGAAATTACTTATGGTTCAAGAGATCGCCGACATTTTCAGAAGAACCAGAAAACAGAGAAGTAGCAATCGATGGTTTTTAGTAGATTCAAAATATGATAAAATATGCCAACTTGATATACTTTCATGAATCAAATTAGGGTAAAGACCCTGGGCCTCTTTAAAGAACGCTTAAAAGGCTATGAGATAATGCTAGTATTGAAATAGAAAAGAATCTCACTGGGGACACTCAGTGTAGTTAGTAAGGTGCATAAATGTACTATATTTCTTCTTTCAAGAGAGAGAGATATATAAAAGAAGGTTTCGAAATAGAAATTGGCCTATTTACACCGCTGAATGACACAGTATGAAATAACTGTAGTTAGAAAAGTAGCAGCTTCCACATTTCCAGAAATTGTTATTCGTTCTTTCTTCTATTGCTTCCAAAAGTTGACCTATGTAGGGTCAATCTCTTTCAGGTATGATTCAGAAATTATTTTTCAACTTTAAGTGATGCAGTATGTGTCTATACTTTGGTTTGTTTCATATGGTATACAGTTAATCAACTTTGACAACTTTGAAGTCATCAACAGATGGGTGAAGATGCTAATCAACTGGAAATCTATCACCCCACTTTAGTTCTGACTTCACTATTAGGATATTTTCAATCAATCCTGTCCATAAAGGATGCATAGTCAGAGTCAACCTATACTGGGGGAACTTCATGTTTACTTGAAAGAGGTTTTAAAAATTCGTCCGAAATGGATATTATTATTCTCCATCATATATAGATAGATTCCTCAGTTGTCATATTCGTTTTACTAAAGAATATGTGACATTACTAAGAGTTAGTTCATCAAGCAATGGTTAGTTTATATAACCAACTACTAACCAGAACCCTTTGATTGTAATGAAATCAAATTGCTTTATGGATTTCGCAATCCCTCTAGAATAAATATCTACCTTTTAAGAAATAAGGTTCTCGTTACGAGCCAGCAAATAAACAAAATAGAACAACCTATAACTAAATGCAATGTACGCCCCGTTATTTAACCGCAAAGAGAGTTAACCACATACAGCGCACAAGTATTGAAGTCGTTACATCTTTCAACGTCTGTTTTTGAAGAGAGCAAGGGAATTAATTCACCAATTTTTTATTTTCAAACACCTAAATAATAATTAAATCAATGCATTCATTTGGTTACAAAGGTTATTATGAGGCTGCAAATAAATATTATAAGACTTGGTATTATTAAGATCTTTACATTCAGTTGCAAAATATTTTCTCAATTACATTCTGTTTGATTAAACTTGAAGCTTCATGAAGATAAGATGTAAGCCGTGGGTGCAATAAACAGATCAAGCAAACATATGATTCATGAAGTGCAATAGCACGTGTAATAAAATTGGCCCCATTTAGTAGATTCGTCGCTCAAATTGGAATCGAGAGGGGCGAGGGGGGTGAGGGAGTTCGTATTCCATTATCACAAGTCTGTGAAAACAGAACAAATGCTAATTTCAAAGAACAAAAGAATATTGAGGTCATCGATTTCCAATTGTTTAATGGGGATGTCATGCTCACATTTAGGATAATCTCAACAATGACACGCAGCGAAGAACAATCCATTTACTATTGGAAATTCAAGAATTATCTAATTAATACCTGTAGTCCCCAAAAGAACCTCTCGTTGGCATTCTAATTTTCGTCTAAAGTATTGTTAGAATATTAATATTAATATACCAATGTCACCGTGGTATTACTACATTCCAATTAAACAAGCCAAGACATGTTCTGGATATAATTGATAAATTGCGGAAACCATTTCCACTCCACAAACAAAGAATCGACACCGGTAGAACATACACAACTGTATAGAAGTGAACAAAATTATCATTGCCTTGCGAGAATTCTCTGAAAATTTTTTATTATTTAAAGAAATCTTATCTTTTGTGAAACTTCAATTTATTTTCTCTCCTTTAGACCAATAAAAAATATCAATTAGGATTTGTACACAACATTAGAAGTTGTTTTTAAACCATAACGTCGACAGTAATTAAAAACGCATTTTTACGCTACATTATACACATATCTTAAACTTACATAAAAGGAAATACTATCTCATTTCAGTGTCATCTTTAACTTGAACAACCATCTCTGTTTGTGTTAGATCTGACGATAACGTACTTTCTTTTCACAATGTTCCAGTATTTTTTGCCCGCAGCAACGATCTAAAAAAGAAAATTAATTCTTTGATGGAGCTTGGGAAATAATAAAATATTATGGAGTTTAAAAAACTGTAAAATAATACGTTTCCAAACTAACTATCCAAAAAAAGGTCCGCCCTAGAATCTTCCACAGTTTCGCGTAAGCATACGGGATTATTAATATTCTCACTTTTAATAGTACCTACCGTCTATGTTTTTCTAGCTAAACTGAAAGGTCCTTTCTGGACACGACGTTAATGAATTCATGCATTAATTCTAAGCCCATCTCGACCAAAATAACAGGACCCGCAACTTTAAAGGTTAATTGGGATAAGTTATTCACTGAATTTCAAGAGATATTTTTTCAAGAATATTATTTTTTACTTTATATTTTATAGCTCTTATTATTATTTTATGTGATTTTACAGGTTAAAATGAGCTATATATAATTTTTTACCACATGTTTATTCACGCATATTAAACAATCGAAAAAAATATTCTCCAGTAAATTCCTGTTGGTGATGATTTCGTGGCACCAAATTCTAATCAAAATGTGACAAAATTCATGTTTGGCGACATATCGAAAAGAATAGAATTCCGGAGCCCTTTCGCGTTTTGTGTGACGATAGTGAGAGACTTTATTAGAGATTCGACAATTTCATGCGATTGTCCAGCTCGCATTTACGAGTGGATATTTGTATTGTCATATATCCACAGAAGTGAATTTTTGCAATTGAGAAAAGTTGTACCCCTTAAAGTTCGCAAATACTTTCCAAGTAAACTTGCAACTCACAGTTGTGGAACGGAGAGGAATGGCGACTTGGACGTTGGATTTAATTCGAGCTACCCTTGCCAGACAGGACAATTTGGATGGACCTCCGTGATAAGACCAGATCTTGGTAAATTATTTTATTCTTCATTCCCCACCATAAAATAATCTGTAACACTTGTAAAATAATAAGGTTTTCTAATAGTAAAAATAATATTTTTTATAGGTGATTTGGGACACAAATGTTTCGAGCTCTGTTAATTCCCAAGACTGCTACTTTTAAGGCTCAATCAGAATCTGTTTCAAAAGGTAGTAGATTCTTCGGATGTTTGTTCATTAATGAGTAGTATCAAGGAAAATTGAGAAATTCTTTCTCAAAAAGTGAAAGTCGAGCAGTGGGAGTTTTTCAGTGTTGGGGTAAGAAACATTGGAGAGCAGAAAGTTCACATTTGGATAACGGATTATGCTGGCCGTTCTGACCCAACAACACCACCCATTGAGAATTTAGTTAATTCAAAGGGGGCTCAACGAGTAGGACAGTTCTGAACCATGGGCTCCTGAACCTTCAATACACTGAGTAACTAGGCAAATTGACTTTAAATCTTGAAAGAAATCAGAATGTTTTCCACCACCCATTTCAGAGTTTCTCGCTTCTAAAAGAATGGCGCTTACAGTCTCTTTTCAGCTCAAAAGAGCATGTCATTAGTTTGAAATAACAGCTTGAACGGTTAAAAGAACTCGCATTCACATTGTTTCGTATTATTCTCCTTCAAGGCAAGTTGAATAGCTGAATTTTTCGCTGTTGTCAGATACTTTCAGTCCACAAAATCAGTGATAAAATTGAGCTGCCCCGAGATACATAGTGCTGCACAGTCAAGCGTTAGCTTCGCGAAAACCTGTAAAATTTATGAGAGATACAAAAGAAAAATCGATTATTCTAAACTATAAAAAAAATGCATAGTTGAACTTCGTAAACTTAAATTTGTGTGACAAATAAATAAAATATTATTTGGCCATCTCAAGACTAAAAACAGGAAAATCTCTTTTTCCTGAACTTAGATATTTTCACCGATAAATGAATATTCCAAATTTCATTTGGGATGAAGCAATCAGGATCATATGTTTTCCACCAACCAATAGTAAATCAGCATTTCTTAGAATGCATCATTTACGTAACCTGTAAAAAACCTATCAATGAATAATAATATTATATTGCTGGAAATAATAATAAGAAAAAATAAAGTGTTATTCTCAAACAGCAATTGAAAAAAAAAATGAAATGAAAAAATAGGCGGAATTTAATCATAACGGAAAGTGTAAAACAACAAAAAAATCAGTCAATATTTTTTGTCTCAACAAAAAATTTTTTCTTGCTTTTCCTCAAAAATATTTTCTTATTAATAACTTAATAAGTCATACATAATAAAGTATTTTTTACATTTGTAGAGTGTGTTAAAATGTAAAAAATAATACTCCAATACCCTTTCATAATAATAATAAAATAATAAAAAAATCATTTAAATAAGTCAAATATTTTCTCAAGTAATTTTTTTTTCCTTCATTCTCATACTTTTTTTTTGTTTATTTTAAAAATTATTGATATCAACAACAACCACAAGAATATCAACAACCTCAAATACTCACAAATATTAAAACAGCTTAACCCGTAATTTATCACTTATTGGCATCAACAGTATCCAGTAAGCAAAATACTTTATACAGGGAATTTTCTGACCTGAATAGTTACTAGAAATTTGATTTATACTTTTAGTCTTATTTAATAACAGTCGCAACTATTTTTTACAGCCAACATAAGCATAGCAGTAAGATAGAAATAGCTTATGAAAGATGTCATCGTATGATAATAATAATACCAACAATCAATCTAATTTTCAGCCACACCCTCATTATCCAGGTCAACAGGTTGGTGTTCCTCACACGATGAAGGATAATGCTTATGATAACCAACCAAGATATTATACCAATCCTATGCTCATGCAACAATCACAACAACCTTCATACTTGATGAATCCCCCTGCTGGTCAATATGGTATGGGTCAACAAATGATGTATCCTCCTCCAATAGGTTCCACTTATCCTCAACAGTCCCAGCCACAAGTAGCTGCTGCTCAACAACAACAAGCTGCCCAAACACAACAGGCAGCTACCTCAGGCCAATACTTTGAAAGTATCCCAGTTAATAATTATTTATTGATTCCACAAGGTAATCAAGGTGGTATTACACCCAACCAAGCTACTGCCACTCCTCAACAAACAATGGCTCAAACTTTCTATAATCCAAACTATTCCCAATTTCATCAAACAGCAGCAGCTCATCATCATATGCAACAACAGCAGCAACAACAGCAGCAGCAACCACAGCAACAACAACCTCAACAACAGCAACAACCAACTAATGCTTCAACCTCAGCAACAACAACTACTGCCCTCAAAAGTGCAAGCGTGGGTAGCGTACAACAAGCCGCCTCAGTTGCTTCCTCTAATCCTTCTGCTACTTCTGCAAATGCATCTGCTAGTTCCGCCACCCATTCTTCAACCAGTGGGTCTAATTCGTCTAGTGGTGGTACTACTAATGCAGCTGCCAACGTGATATATGATCGTTTCCCAGAGAGAATACAACCATTGTTACCAGTCCCACCTTTATCCAGAGCTCCAACTCGTCCTGATTTGAACCAAAACTCAGCACAAAAACGAGCAAAAAGAAAATCCAAGTTCAGTAAACAACAAGATGAAATGATTGTTTCCTTGAAGAAAAAGGGGAAATCTTGGGTTGAAATTGCCGAATTGACAAATGTTGGTTCTTATTTGGCTGCTAGAAATAGATATCAAGTTATTGTTGGACAACAAGGAAATAATAATTCTGGATCTTGGGATTTAAGAGATAAAGTTCATTTGCAAGAGATTTTAGATGCTGGTGAATTAGACAAATGGAAGTTTATAAGTAGCGAATTGAACAAATCATCCAATAAGAATTTTACAGATTTGGAATGTCGTGAAATGATTAGAGAATTGTTTTGGGCAAACCCAGCTTCCTTTGGTGTTAATGAAGAAACTATTAATGAATGTATCAAAGAAAAGAAGATCACCGAAAAGGCCGTAGAGCAATACAATCAACAAATTAAAAAAGGAAAGGATATCGTGGACGGTAAATACTCCGATCCTAAAAAGGATAACATAGCCCCAATCTCTGCTGCTGTCTCTAGTAATATTGACAAGAAAGAACCATACTATCACTCGTTACCTCATCCATATCAACGAGGCTATGCTAATCCACAACAACAACAGCATCAACAGCAACAGCAACAAGTCCAACAACAAGTTAATCAATTTGCCTATGGAAAGCACTACTATTGATTGTTTTGCCACGTTGTATTAATATTTTCCATGTCCTTCCCTTTTCACTGTTTGGTTTGTTTTTTAATTTTAGTTTTTTTTATATTTGTAGATTGTGTTTCTCATTAGTTTTCCTAGGTCTCATTACCTTTCTTCAATTCTCAGAACGTTTTAGTTATATAAATTCTTCATTTCTATTATATATTTATAAAGAGCATTGGCAAAAAACATGTATTTGTGATTAATCTAAAATGTATACATACATACTTACTGGTTTTCCTTTAATTTACGTTGAACAACATCAATTTTGTCTTGTGGTGTTTGTGACTTATCTGTTCTAGTACCAACACGAATATCGCTTTGAATTCTAACCACATTATGTTTCTCATGTAATAATTGGTGCATTTGCCCAATTAAATCCATCACCTCATTCCAAGGACCTTCAATTGTAGTTCCAGCAGAATGTAACACAGTGTGAAGATGTGAAGCTTGGGCAAGTCTGGTTATTGCTGTGACTTCATCTGAAACAGATGCTGAACTGGTACCTATCTATACCTTAATGTGTTAATATATCATTTGACAGAAAGTGATGTCATTATCACAACATATTACAAAGTAATACATACTGGGATTAAGCAGACATCAGCTAAACATGGCAATGTAACTGGCATTTTCTATTTGGTGAAGATCTACCGATTTGGAGTTTTCAAGTTCACAGATATTTTATTGTTTGGAGCCCTTTCTTCGATGAAAATAAAGATCTTCCCGTCAGTAATTTTTTGGATGGAAAAAAAGCAAACCCCAAAGTATAACTTGGGTTTCCCACCCCCAAATTTCGCCTAATAACCATTACTACGATAATTATTTATCAAGGCTCATGTTAAGTGAAGTGTGAAAGGAAATCTTTGTCCATCTACTCAGTAGAGGGGTGTAGACTTAGAGCTGATGTAATTGACTTGGAGACAAAGAGATATCAGAAGCCTAACCACTAATTTTAGAAACGAGAGATGTTGCAATTTCAACAGATAAAGCGTCAAGAGCAATAGGATATCATCAGCTTACAACAACGGTTATATTCCACCGTCTTAATTGCATGGTACTGATTGAATTAAAAACGCCTTCTTGCAAATACTCTGAATAGTGTCATTTTCCAACTTCATGCGTTTTGGCACAAGACCTGTAAAAGTTTCTTATCTAAGTTGTTTGACATTTTCTATTCATCATGCTTTTATTGTCTTCATAATAATCCTAGCAGCCCCTTATCCCCCCTAGTTGGTGTGAGAGTTGCTCCTGTTTTTGGAAGTTTTCGTAAGTGAAACCAAATTTAAACCTCGCCTTCTTCTCTCCCCCCTAAATCTCACTTAAACAATTTCTCATTTATTAATTGAATCTTTAATTTATTTTGTATCAATTATACTATTATATATATTTTTACAGGTTGATTTATATTATTATTATTATTATTATTGTCGATTGTGCAAATATTATTTAAATAAAATTGGTACATTCTTTTTAAAAAATAATCATGTTCATATATTTTATACCTAATCGTATTTAATGTGATCTCTAAAAATGTTAAAGTAGGTTAACCAATAAAATAGTGTAAAGTATTTAATACAATATTTTTTCATTAGTTGATGGGCTATGCTAAGCTTTGTCTATTTTCTGCAACATATGTTTTTTTACAAACCACCGCTCTTATTGTGATGGAAATTCAGCCTTTACAGACATAAATTAAATCGAGAATAGCTAATTAATCAGATATTTAGCTGGGCAAAGCAAAAAAATATCCAGTTTCTTTTACACTTCTGCTTGTGAATCTTCCTACGAAATTGTCCTTGCATTAATAATAATAAATTATTGACAAAGCTGTGGAGAATAACAATTTGGATTATATAATTTCCCAAAAAAAATAATTACTTATTCATATTATTTAAGCCTGACATAAAATAAGCTAAAAAAATATTTGTGTGTTTAAATAGAATTTTATGCAAGCCCCTTGAACAAAATAATATTATATTTTATGGTGATTCTAGATTGTGTGGGTCTGTGGTGATGCTTTCTATTAATTAATTTGATTAAAAAATATTTGAATCCGTTGATACCGCTCACAAAACAAAGTGAAAAATATTTGCAACATTAAAAATTTTTAAAGAACTTTGCATAATTTGATTGCTCAAATTTACTTACTTACCATATGTTTGTGTCGCGACTCAAGTTGGAACTATAAAAACCGTTCTAATTGTATTTCCGTTCTCTATTATTGTGTTCTATTTTTCGTTTTGCTTACTCAAAGAAGTGGACCCTTACACAATATATAAACTGGATTCAAACATGCAAGAAGAATATGCTCAACAATATAAACGAGAACTCGCTCGCGAGGAAAAGGATCTAGAACTTTTGTGATTTTTTTTGATTTCAGGGATACCCTTCCCAACCTCTCTGGCAGGGACCCTGCGGATAAATTTGCTATTTCTTTCTTCTGTGTAATTTACAAACCATGTCTAAATATATGAATCCAATTTTTTTTGATTCAAAAGACGTAACTAAACGGTTTCTTGTAACAGGAGGCTGCATTCAAGTGATCGATTGCCATCATTAGATCGTCGAGATTCATTTCTTAGCGAGAATCATTCCCGTCTTCATGCTCCAATGTTCAATGACCTTTTTTTCGTTTGCACTATGGGTATACTTCCTAATCAGGAAACTATCCAGGGGCCAAGAAAAACACCAGTCTGATGCCTTCAACCAGTGGAGAGGTTTATAAAGAGTCAATGAAGTTTCACTTGAGATATTCAATTCGATAGAGATAGGGATATCATAATGCCAAAATTTACATCAAAACAAGATTTCTGTAAGAAAAGTAACGTGAGAGCTGAAATCGACAAAGAGTTAGTTCAGTTTGCTTATGAAAACTTGAACAATTTGCCATTAAAGAAAGGAGATGAAAACTACGAGAGAATGATTAGTGGAATGATGTATGTATAACATGAAGTTGTTTTCTGATATTGTACGTTATATTCTAACCTCTTAATAGCTATAATGCATATCAAAAAGAGCTTGAAGACACCAGAATGCTGATTAGAGATAGTATATTAGATTATGGTAATTTCAGAAGAAGAGATTACGAAACCACCAAGGACTTCATTGACGCGAAGTTTAAACATTTGAAAAGCTTTATTGGTCATGTTGGGGACAATTCATTTATGGAATATCCAGTTTACTTTGATTATGGATTTAATACATATTTGGGTGATAATTTTTACAGCAATTTTAATTTAACCATATTGGACGTTTCAGTTGTCAAAATTGGAAATCAAGTCATGTGTGGACCCAATGTCTCCATTTTAACTGCAACCCATCCAACAGACCCAACTTTAAGAAACCAATTCCTTGAAAACGCATTGCCAGTTACCATTGGTAATACCGTCTGGCTCGGGGCAGGACTGACGGTATTACCAGGAGTCACAATTGGTGACAATTGCGTTATTGGTGCTGGCGCCGTTGTCAATAAAGATATTCCCCCAAACTCCATTGCAGTAGGGATCCCTGCTACAGTTGTTAAGACAATGGATCCAGTTGATCCAGATTTCGATGTGCATACTGTATTAAAAGAATATGGAATGGATCTTATTCATTAACATTACTTCACATAAATATATCGTAATCACTGTGTAGTCTAATAAAGCTGACATTAGTCATTTGAGATTCAGTTAGTCTGTTTTTGTGCAACGTGCACGACATCTCAAGAAATTCCGAAAAACCGTCGCTTCCATTTCGTGGCGAAAATTCAAAATCCAAATTTTACGATATACATGTGTTGACCCCAATATAGATCAAGCTAAAAGGGTTTTCTATAAACTAAATAACGAATCATGAGTGATAGTATGCAAATAGACTCTCCATCTCCGCAAGAGATTGATGAAGGGTTATACTCTCGTCAATTATACGTCTTAGGTAAAGAGGCTATGTTAAAAATGCAAAATGCCAATGTCTTGATCATTGGTTTAAAGGGTTTAGGTATTGAAATTGCAAAGAATATAGCTCTTGCTGGTGTTAAATCATTAAGCTTGTATGATCCAGAACCTGTCCAATTACAAGATTTATCATCTCAATTCTTTTTGAGTGAATCAGCTATTGGACAACCAAGAGATAAAGCAAGTGCTGAAAAATTAGCCGAATTAAATGCATATGTTCCAATTCATGTTATTGATAATGTCGATGATAGCTCGTTAATTGGGTTCAAGTGTATTGTTACCACAGATATCTCCTTGGAAGAACAATTGAGAATTAACAATGTTACTCATAGTCGCAACATTGGTTACATACACGCAGATGTCAGAGGTTTATTCGGTCAATTATTTGTGGACTTTGGTGAAAAGTTTACTGTTATCGATCAAACTGGTGAAGAACCACTAGGTGGAATCGTGTCTGATATTGAACGTGACGGAACTGTAACTATGTTGGATGACAACAGACATGGCTTACAAGATGGAGATTATGTCAAATTTAGCGAAATTGAAGGTATGCCAAAATTAAATGATGGCAATCCACATAAGATTGAAGTCTTGGGTCCTTATGCTTTCAAGATAAAGATTGACGAAAGTTACGGTACCTATATCAAGAATGGTTTATATACTCAAGTTAAGGTTCCCAAAGAATTATCGTTTGAACCATTATCCAAACAATTACAAAACCCAGAATATGTTATTTCCGATTTTGCAAAGTTTGATAAACCTGCTCAATTACATTTAGGTTTCCAAGCTTTGCATGCTTTTAAGAACAGAAATGGCTTTTTACCATTACCATATAATAAAGAACACGCCAATGAAGCTTTCAGATATGCGCAAGAAATTGCCACTCAAAATGGATTTGAGGAAGAACTCAAGGAAGAATACTTAAAAGAATTGTTTTACCAAGCCAGGGGTGATATCCCAGGTGTTGTTGCCTTTTACGGTGGATTAATTGCCCAAGAAGTCTTAAAGAACTGTTCATCAAAATTTACACCAATAAAGCAATGGTTGTACTTTGATTCCTTGGAATCCTTACCATCCAATGAAGAATATCCTAGAAACGAGGAAAATAACAAATCTATTGGTTCTAGATATGACAGCCAAATTGCTGTCTTTGGAAAGGCATTCCATGAAAAGATCACAAATGTTAAGGTATTCTTAGTTGGTTCAGGTGCTATTGGGTGTGAAATGCTTAAGAACTGGGCCATGATGGGGTTGGGTTCAGGTCCTGAAGGTAAAATTTTTATCACTGATAATGACTCCATCGAAAAGTCCAACTTGAATCGACAATTTTTATTCAGACCAAAAGATGTTGGTAAGAATAAGTCTGAAGTTGCCGCAATTGCTGCTCAACACATGAATCCTGCTTTGACTGGTAGAATTCACGCAAGATTGGATAAAGTTGGTCCTGAAACTGAAGATATTTTTGATGATGAATTCTGGTCTCAATTGGATTTCGTAACCAATGCCTTGGATAATGTTGAAGCTAGAACGTATGTTGATCGTCGTTGTATATTCTACAAAAAACCATTATTAGAATCGGGTACTTTGGGAACCAAAGGTAACACTCAAGTTATTATTCCAAACTTGACAGAATCTTATTCTTCGTCTCAAGATCCACCAGAAAAGTCTATCCCATTATGTACATTAAGGTCCTTCCCTAATAAGATCGATCATACAATTGCGTGGGCAAAATCTTTATTCCAAGGT
Source organism: Hemisphaericaspora nanyangensis (assembly GCA_030557635.1). Classification (NCBI taxonomy): domain Eukaryota; kingdom Fungi; phylum Ascomycota; class Pichiomycetes; order Serinales; family Debaryomycetaceae; genus Hemisphaericaspora; species Hemisphaericaspora nanyangensis. Next base: position 40,131 of record JAKTPO010000005.1, on the reverse strand, counting down.
TATTTCAGTGATTCTCCAGAAAGCGTCAACTTGTACTTGAGTCAACCAAACTTTGTTGAACAAACTTTAAAGCAAAATCCAGATATTAAGGGAACGTTAGAAAATATTTCAAACTATTTAAACAAGCGTCCTTATACTTTTGATGATTGTATTAAATGGGCCAGACTTGAATTCGAAGAAAAGTTTGCTAATGAAATCAAACAATTGTTGTATAACTTCCCAGAAGATTCCAAAACATCAAATGGTGCACCATTCTGGACTGGACCTAAGAGAGCTCCAAAGCCATTGGAATTCGACATCAACAACAAAGACCATTTTGATTTTATTGTTGGAGGTGCTAATTTATTGGCATTTATTTATGGATTAAAGGAACCAGATGTCTCCTTTGAAGATTACCAAAAGGCTATAGCGGAGGTTAAAATTGAACCATTTGTACCAAGAACAGGAATTCGTATTGCCGCAACAGATGCTGAAGCCGAAGAACAAGCAAATCAACTTTCAGGTTCCTTCGATGACGAAGAAATCAGAAAAATCGCTGCTTCATTACCTGAACCAAGCACATTAGCTGGCTACAGATTAAACCCAATAGAATTTGAAAAGGATGACGAAACTAACCATCATATTGAATTTATTACTGCTGCTTCCAACTGTAGAGCATTAAACTATTCTATCGAGACCGCAGATGCTCACAAGACAAAGTTTATTGCTGGTAAGATTATTCCTGCTATTGCAACTACTACTGCTTTGGTAACTGGTTTGGTTTGTTTAGAACTTTACAAGGTCGTTGCTAAAAAGACAAACATTGAGCAATATAAGAATGGTTTTATTAATTTGGCTTTACCGTTTATTGGGTTCTCTGAACCTATTAAGTCTGCTCAAGGCAAGTACAATAAGAAATCATTTGATTTAATCTGGGATAGATTTGATCTTGAAGGTGATATTACCTTGCAAGAATTATTAGATCACTTTGAAAAGAAAGAAGGGTTGACTATCAGTATGTTATCTTATGGTGTTTCTCTTTTGTATGCCTCCTTCTTCCCACCAAAGAAGGTTAAAGATAGATTAAATTTAAACTTAACCAAATTAATCAAGGAGGTTAGCAAAAAGGAAATCCCTTCGCACGTTAATTACTTGATTTTTGAAATATGTTGTGATGACGAAGAGGGTGAAGATGTTGATGTGCCATACATTTGTGTTAAGATCTAGAATAGTTTGTTTTTTTGAGTTTATACAATCAGATAAATTTATATATTTTTAAAATTATATTAAGTTTGTTTTACAAGTGTAATTTACACTGTAGACTGAGTTATTCTTGTGAACTCCCCATTGAGTGCCATCAATTCGTTGTAGGTTCCCATCTCTTTCACTCTTCCGTGTTTCAACACAATAAGTTTATCAACAAGTTTCATCATTTCCTTTTCATGAGTGACAAGTACAATAGTATATTTTCTAGCCAATTTTTCTTTAATCATATCAATAATAAGACGAGTATTAATCGGATCCAAGTTGGAAGTACACTCATCAAATATCAAAACTTTCGGTCTTCTCAATAACGATCTAGCAATAGACAACCTTTGCAATTGACCACCAGAAACAAGTGAATTATTACCTTCACCGATGATAGTTTGAAGACCTTCAGGTAATGTTAACACAAACTCGAGAATTCCAACCATGTCAAGGATTTCAAAGATATCAGTATGGGTTATTTGTACCAATGGACTGATACCATAAGTAAGATTTTCATAGATTGTACCTTCAAAGAACTTAGGAAATTGGGGCACCAAGCTCACTTTTTCTCTTAACCAGTCAGGATCAATCTGTGAAATATCTTTGTTGCATAACATAACCTGACCAGGTTTGGAACCATAAAGACGTGTCAAGAGAGCGACAATGGTGGATTTACCAGAACCAGACTCCCCAACTATACCAACAATTTCTTTACAATGGATTTCAAAGGAAGTATCTGAAAGAATCGGAACTTGTGGTTTCAGAGGATAGGAAAATTGAGCATGATTAAACTCAATACAAGTTTCGGGTATCACTAATGGTTTGATTTCTCCATCGTTTTCAACCTTTGATAATGGCGTATTTTCTAATAAGTTCACAATAAAAGTCCCAGCTCTTTGCCCTCTAGTTATTTCAGGAAGTTGATTAAGCAATCCTCCAGCGGCTGTCATTGCAAATATTTCAAGGGTGAGAACTTGCATGAATTGTTCCACCGTGTATTCCATCTGCCCTGTCAATCTTAAACCATAATAAAGGACAGTTCCAGTTGCAACAGCTCCAAATAAGTCATTCATGGCGGCACCAGCGGCGGTTTGAATGGCTCTTGCAAACCCAGCCTGGCGAATTCCATCAATATGAGAATTAAATACTCTTTGGAAATGGTTTGACATGTTGTAGATCTTGATGGTCTTGATAGCAGTAATTGTTTCATGCAAGTGATTTTCAGATTTAGCAACACATGTCTTGTACTTGTTCTCTGCACTCTCCATTACCATTCCATACACTCCTGTAACTAATAATACCAAAGGAACAAAAGACAACCCAACTAGAGCCAACTTCCAACCAACAACAATGGACCAAATTACCCCAAAAAGTACCATACAGACTAAATTAACGATAATGCTTAAGAAATCGGTAATCAAATTTCTCATATCTCTTGAATCATTCATTAAAAGTGCAGTTATTTCAGCAGGTTTCATAGCATCTAAATCAAAGAAAGACATATCTTGATTGTTGATTCTTTCGAAAGCAAGCTTTCGAATTGTAGAAATCCACTTTTCACTGGTGTAAGCCAAATCAAATTGCGCAACATATGAAGCAACCCCATTAAAACATGCAATACTTACTGACACGATAGACCATTTAAGAATTTCTTTACTGGAATCGTTACCAATAGCTGATTCGACAACAGCAGCTAACAATTTTGCAAAACAAGTAGCGAATATTGGGTTACAAGCACCATCCAACAGGGAAACTAAAACCCCAAAAAGAATCAAAAATTTCTTAGTGATGGTTGAACGACAATACTTGAGTATAGTTAGAACTCCCATAATTTCCTCTTCTCCATCTCTTGTGGAAATAGATGTCTCTTCCAAGTCTCTCAAAATGTAAGGGTTTGTTTTAAAGTTATAGTAAATACTTCTTCTTTGTAGAGATCTTTCGTTTCGTTTCACCTTGTTTTCCTCTTTATAATTGAAGTCCTTGAAAATTTCTTGCTGCTGGATGTGATTGAAATTACCTTCAGCAACAACCTTCCCAGATTGAATAATGACAATATGATCTTCTGGCTTTATATTATTAAACTCATGAGTTATAACAATTGTTGTTTTCCCCTTTCTCCATTTTTTAATATTTTCATACAACTTATCTCTATTCTTAGCATCCAATGCACTAAAAGCTTCATCTAGAATAAGAACGGGACAATCTCTAACTTTTGCTCTTGCCAATGATAACCTCTGTTGCTGACCACCGGACAACAGACTTTGTGTAGCAATAGTATCGATACCTTTTGCTTTGATCAAATCGTCTAATAAGGCAAATCGTGCAGCACCAAGAATTAGCGAATCTGGTACATCTTGCAAATTTTCATATTCTTCCAGAACAGCAAGAGCGATGTTGTCTCTAATTGTTGCATCGAAAATCACTGGATTTTGCTGAACAAGGGTAATATTGCGGCTAATCCATGAAGATTCAAAAAGCCTTGTTGGATGACCATCAATTTCAATGGAGCCACTTTGGACAGAATATAAGTTTAAAAGTAGTGATGGGATTGTTGATTTGCCTGCTCCCGATTTCCCAATTATAAAATTCATCTTTTGAGCTCTTAATGTGAAGGAAACATCATCAAGAATTATTTCATCTCTGGAAGGATATTTGAAAGTAACATTGTTGAAATTAATCTCTCCAAAGCATGTTGACGGATACATCTTGAACCTTCCGATTGGATTTGGTGATTCAATATCTGTGTCTTCGCATTTTCCCTCTTTGTCTTTGTCTCTGTCTAAGAATGTTGATATTTTACCAGCAGCAGCATGGGCTGAGTTTAAACATGACAAAAGCTCGGTGGTTTGAGCAATAGTGGAACCCAACATCAAACATGAGGAAAAACATGTCATTAACTGTTCGATTGCAATCTGACCTGTAGTCAACAAGTGATTCCCAAACCAAAATGCCTGAACAAACATCATGAGAGTCAAGAATTTCAACAAACCACTATTTCCAGAAACTGCATTGGCTAGTTTGTAGTAAGCTCTTGCAGAATTATCGATAATATCATTAAATTTGACCATTTCAATGTACTTTCCATTAAATACCCTAACAAGAGCTGGCGAAACCAAACACCAATTCAAAACTTTAGAACCTTTAGAACTTGTTTCATTTTCTTCTTGTGCTGATTTATAAGTCAACCTTCCAAACCACCAACCAGAAGCTGCCATTAACGGTGAAGTTGCCATAATGATCAAAGTAACAGCCCAAGTCTGATAGAATGACATAATCACAAGAGAAGTTATCAATGCCAATGATTGCACAGCCATCCCTAAAACACCAGAGCAACCAGCCCTTAATTCTTCAACACATCTATTCACTTGCGCTAAAGTACCCATCAAGTTTTTCTTTTGATCATACCATTGAACTTCTTCTTTGACAATTTTGTCAAACACAGCTGCTCTTGCTCTAGATTGTTGAATTTCTCCAAAATTCATCCAAAAAGTTAGACCTAACCATACTAAAAACATTTTGGCAGCCCCAACTCCCATGATTGACAAACACAAAATTCGTACATTATTAATAAATTCATTAAAAGTTTCCTCACCACCAGCATATACGGCAAGACGCCCTAATGCTTGTCCATAAAGAAGGGTAGATATAGGAGTGCAAGATGCTGAAGCACTCATTAATACAGAGCCAATTATGACAATGGGAAGGTCTTGCTTTTTGAAAAACATTAAGACGTTTTTCTTGACATCTATTTCAATCTCTTCCTTTTCGTATTCGTTGTAGTTTTCGAATTCGTTTGAAGTCTTTGACTTTTCAAGCATTGTTAAAATTTGCAATTGATCGTAGTAAAACTATTAATGTTCTAGGAGCAAACTTTTTGGGAAAGCAATAGCTAACTCAGACGTTTATATAAGTAGTAGAATTGTAAATTGTCATGGCTAAACCTTGGTCACGTATCTTAAGCTTAATTTGCAAGTTTTATTCATTTGAGATAAAATATCCAAATTGGGATATGTCAATGAATCAGTGGTTGCAAATAATATTAAAAAATAATTCTTGCTAAGCGAAATTTAATTTTTAACGTGGTCGGATATAATTTTCTTGGGATTACATTTTTTTTCCTCTTTATCATGCTAACCTTCTCCATGTAACTATTCTATAGATCGATTATGCCTAAACTTAAGTTTCATTCCTCCTTGGGAAGCCTAAGTAACCAATTTAACAAGAAATTCACTTATGCAATGGCAGTTGTCATTTTTGAATGATAGGTTCCTGTCTATTTGTGATCAAGTGATGGGTACAATACACGAACCCAAGAGACCTGCGTTTCTGCAAGTTAAAATTAAAGCTTCACTTTGGCATAAACTACCACCTAAATTTCAAAGAAGAAGGGGAGAGGCTTTAACGATATCAGAGCAAGGGCTCCCACTAAAAATTTTTTGACACAATTATCTCTTTCTTGAGTCATGCACAAGTTCGCTTTCAATTCTTGTAACTTCCAATATATTGATCATTTGCAAATTGAAGAAAGCAGATCATTGTTCTCAACACTTCTAGCGATAGTGATATAGTGTACACACATACAAGCACCCCCCCTCCGTCTGACAAAAAATTTCTATAACCCGACGAATGTTCTAGGGTCGCACCAGCTTTGTAAGGTACTCATTCCAGGATACAGTAGCTTCACCAAATTGGAACTTACACCTACATTCTAACACCTCATATTAGATTAAATTTCTTGAAAATTAATCTAGAACGATTCATCAGAGCACAATTACAAAGATACATGCTATCAAACTTTTCTGTAATATAACCATTTTATCTAGCCGCCCTAGTAAAAACTACATTCTGTATGAATTCAAAAAGTCCACTTCAACGTTTATATTTCCCATAAAGAGGCGAGTCAATAAGATCCTTACCCACATCCCTCTCTAACATTTCATAACGCCTAATAACCTCATCCTGACACCGTATCCTCTCTTCCAACTTCTCCAATTTGCTTTCCACCTGCATGGCCTCAACATATTTCAGAGATCTATAACTCCCAAACACAACATTCAGAACCACCAACCCACCCCAAATCAATCCATTTATCAATAACAACGACTTCCAACTTATCTCATTCAAGAAGCCATTTATGATTTCGCCTAAAGTCTCGGCGGTAATTTTTGATTTTGCCAATTTTTCCGGATCACGATTTTGACATTTTTCTAATGCCATACATTCTTGTTCGATTGCTGGAGCGCGATAGTCAATGTGGCATTGATTTCGGATGTATTGGTTTGAGCAGTGGGAGATTTGATGGAGAGCATCGATGGTGTGTTGGTCGAGTTTTTGGTTGATGTCAGATTTGATAGTCTTGATGAATATGTAGATAAAGTAAAGAACTATTGAGACTATTATTATATTGACTAGTAATTGGAGATATAGAGCCAAAGTGTATGGAACCATAGGGTCGAGAAGTTTGGAAACGTATCCTGATTGTTTTGTTGGAGGAGGAGAAGTAGGCGGTTGTCTGTGTCGTATTTTATCTTTCTCCGATTCAGAGTGAACTATCATATCTTGACTATGGAAGAACATTTTATGTGCACAATTGACCGGATTAATCTCACCAGTCTTGTCTCTTGCCAATTCCAATTCGGGGTGTTTATCAAGTATGGATTCTGGTACTTCATTGTCATGTTCACGAGATATTTCTGGTGGCAGCAATAAATCTAAGGCATCTGATTTGGTATCACGACTTGCACATGGTGTCGAAGTTATTCCCTCAGCTTCTATCGCCGAAGAATTCATATCATCATTCATATTTGAATATGGTAGTAGGACATTGATATACACAGTTTATATTCTCTGAATTTAGAATTTTTTTGGAGGATATACTTTTGGCGAAAACAGAAATTGGGGGAGCACGATTGACCACAATCCCCCAAATATGTCAAATGACAAGCTCAAATCCATAATCCAAACATTTAAATACATCCAAAACGAAAGACCACCATCTCCACGACCACCACTAGCAATATCCAAATCCCGAATATCAAAACCAAAACCCAACCCCCGCTCACCAACCACACCCACTCCGAAACTACCAAACCTAAATCCATCATTATCATCCCATCTCAAAATCATATTTGTGGGATATAATCCTGGAATCGAGTCTTCGATCCAACAACACCACTATGCACACCATAGTAATCTCTTTTGGAAACTATTCAACCAATCTAATCTTCTTCAAAAACTAATCACCAAATCCGAAAACCTGACAGAAAATTCCAACGACGCGTATTTATGTCAATTGTTACGTAATGGTGCAAGTCATCTCGATGATTGGGAGTTGATTAAATACAAAATCGGTTTTACCGATTTAGTTCTACGATGTACGAAACGTGCTGAAGAATTGTCAATGGTTGAAAAATTAAAGAATGTACCTCGATTATTACGGGAATTTAAACAAAGTGAGGTAGAGAATGTTGTGATTATAGGAAAAGGGATCTGGGAGATGATTGTGAAGTATGTGGCTCTGGAAATTGATGTGAAGTTCAAGTTGTCTAAGAGTAATTTTGTATGGGGAGAAGTGGGTTTGGCGCATGATGAGGGATATAATAAGGTAATTGAATGGTTGAATGAAAAATTGGAGAGTAGGACCAAGATTTGGGTGTTTCCTAGTACTTCTGGATTGGTAGCTAGTATGTCATATGCTGATAAATTACAATTATGGAATGATCTAGTTGAGAGAATATAGGATACGCAGTTTTTATAGAGAGATGCCGATAGCAGTATACGTTTTATAAATATTTACATGTCGTTATATATATACATTTCTATTCAACAGACCTGCCCAATCTATTTCCAAAGTTTGTAGAAAATAGCATCCAAATCCTTATTATAATTTTCCAAATTATCTTCATTATTCATTTCTTCGCCTAAAGGACCAAAATTCTTCGTGAAGAAATGATCAGCATAATACCTAATAGCCTGACACTGTTTGATATTATAACATTCTTCATAATGTAATCTTTTCAAAGCTTGCGATTGTAAATTAATACATTTCGAAGTATTATTCATCTCAGGCACACATGCATTGGGTTGTGTCCATTTCCAACTCTTATAACATTCATGTAACAAATTATGAATCTCCGCACAATTTATTTTTGATATAATATCGATTTTTTCTCTTCTTTTATATACGCTTAATTTTTCATCAAAAGGGTCGGCGGTATGTTGTTGTAGCACTTTGTTGACTTGTACTTGACGAGGGTTGACAGTGAAGATACGTTCATGTTTATGATCAGGGTTTTCTTGTTCAAAGAAAGTTTGAAGATCAGGTGGAAGTTCTTTGTTTATTTCTTCGGTCTTCTTACCGAGATTATCGCCTGATCCAAATGGCCACATGGGGAATTTATAAAGGGTTTCTTGGAGGATATGATTTTGATATAGTGCAGGCAGTGATGGATTGGTGAATGAAAAAAATGCTTTGTATGGCAATTCCAAAAATTGAGACCCAGCCAAATAAAAAAAAGAATTGTGTGGGACACGAACTGAAGGGCTCCCAAGATGATCCTCATTTCTACGAAGCTCTGTCCAAGACACCTTCAAATAATCGACTTATTTCCACTTCGAATAGGTTTAGCAAATTTTGGGAATCATTAAACACTTGCTTCTTGTTAGTCCCAAGTCTCACCCTATTCAAATTAAGTCTCAAGTCCTCAATTTTTTCTATAATCAATATTCTTAATCTTGTAATTATGGGATATAATCGTATCAATTGAGTACTATTTGCCTTAGTTATAGTTTTGATGTTAGTTTCATAACCATCGATTAACATTGATAATTGTAGATCTACTTTTTGGAAAAATTTAAAGAAAGTGACCAACTTATTCAAATCAATCTTTATGGTTTGATTGGTAAACTCGTCGCTAAATAATATTTTATAGTGTGTCAAATAATCTTCTAAATCACCAAGGATCTTGATATAATAGTCCATTTGGCCAAATAATGGATTCTTCTTGGATATGGAAACCCATATTATACTTATTACTTCTGATAATTCATTAATCAATTGAATAAATGGATATGTGGGAGATTCTTCAGTTTGCGATTTTATATATTTCCGTTGAATATGTAATAAATGTTCATCAACATAATTTATAAACTTTGATTGTTGTTGTTGAGTAATTGGACAAGACTCAATTGAATTGAAATCCATTTTGAATAATTCAAATGCTTCTTGGAATGGTAATGTTATTTGTTGAAATTTATATAAATCAACTTCTTCCATTTCTGATTCACTTTCTTCAATCACATCTGATTGTTTTATAGAATTCAATAGTGGATTACTTGGGCCGGCTGGTAGTTCATTCCTAGTGTTTAACGTAGTTACATCGTTGGATTGAGCTGCGTCATCCATCTCTTGATCCTCGTCTTCATCATCATACAAATCTGGATTCAAGTCAATATCAGCTAAAGTTTCTTCGGGTATCTTTTCCCTTGGTAATTCTCTAACTTCTTCATTGGCAGCTGGATGTGTTGGCGTAGGAGGTGTGGACATTTTGTATCAATTGAGTGTTTAGTGGTTTGTTAAATTAATGACTTGATTATCGTTTTCTGCAACAATATTTGGGGGGTGGACAGTGGGGGTGGGGGGAGGTTCGAAATTGTAATGCGATTTTTTGTTCGCACTAGTGTGCGAGCTCACAGAGCGTGGATACTGTACACACAGTGAGATTAACGGTGCGCCTTGGAGCGAGTGATAATCTTCAGCACGAGACATTCCAAAAAATGTGGAACGAGAACACAACGAGACTGAGAAAAAAAGGCCAGAATATCGAGATGTGTCACTGTGCAAAATGTCTGCTGAATATCCATTCCTAGTCAACAGATTTGAAGTCCAATTCTCTGAAAAAATGTTAAGGGCTTGTTTGCCAATTTACTTGAAACAAGCGTTTAGTTTTTTTTAATTCTTAGCATTAAAGAAGAACAAATATTTAATCAAACACGGGAAGTTGATTTATCTGGTTGCGCTGAAGTTGCTTTCCTACACTATAGGGTCTAGAATTTAATACTGCATGTAAATGGAGCCAGTGGAGTGACATCATTCATTTTTTTTGGCTCAATACTTTCCAAGTTAGTCATGTAAATTTTTACAATCGTTCCCTGGGTCATTCACCAAGTACCAAGTGATATTCATTGCTTGTGTACCTTAAGAGTCTTGGATCTTATTCAAATTGTAAAGATTATGCAAAGAGAATTGTTTGTAGTATTCGTATACGAGATTTTCATTTCAGCCTAATCTCCACATTTTTGTTTTGTGTTACAGAATTTCAGATGAGTTTATTCAACGTCAACTTTGAATGCCATCAGCAAATACACAGCAATAACTCATTTTTCACACGCTAATTAATGAGATCATTAGTAAAATTATTATTACCATTGATGATTATTATTTGAGTTAAGGAGACCTTCGCGTGATGATATTAATAACTGAATGACTGATGGGGTCTATAATAAAAAAAAACAATCATCGTATATGTAGTAAATTAATATTATGTAACGAAACACAATAATTGTAAGTGATGACTTGAAATTTTCATTCTCTTTTCATTCAAGAGTATAAATAGCAATTGAACATAACAATTAAAAAAACAATTCAACTTATTTAACATACACTCTTACGATTTTACTTTCCCATTTACATTTACTCAGTGCAGCATAGAGGTTTGGTTTGTTAATCCATTGTTGTCATCATCCATAATCCGTCTCGGTCTTCCATCCTCCCCTTCTTTTCTTGGTTACCCGTACTAATTTAATTGACGTTTCAGTTGAAATCATTTGGTAGTAATTAAGACAGATAAAAAAGAATAATTAAAGAAGGTTTCACTCAAAATTAGCCCTTCTTTTTTTTCTTATCTATCAGTTATCTTACCAGTTATCCTCATCGTATAGACAACACACATTTGGAGGAACTTGGATGCCAGTTACTGAAAAGCAACAGCAACAACTCCATCAACAACACCTCCAACGGCTCCAACAACAACAGCGACAACATCATCATCAACAACAACAACAGCAATTACAACATCAACAGGAATCTCAACCTACAGAACAGCAACCATCGTCATTGCCATCATCTGACCAAATCTTGCAAACAGACACAATGCCACAACAGAATGATCCACGACCAAATGATATCACACAATCATTGGATGAACTAAAACCATCTCAATCAATGGTTCCTACTGATTCTGGCATCTTATCAACTTCATCATCATTTAATAGATTATCGTCACTCCTTATCACGACGACGACACCTTCTCCAGATAATCATGATAGTCAGCCTAAACAGGGTGAAGATCAAATACTGATTGATGGCGTCTTGTCTAATCCTATTGTTCAAGCTATACCACCTACTCCTGAGACATCTTTAGGATCTACTTTGCCATTTTCAGTTGGTGGTGACCAACAATTATCGCATGTTGCATTTTCTACGAATGTGTCACCTACTCTTGTGAGATTTAACGAACATAAGCAATCAACAGATACCGCTAATACTACTACTGCTACTAGTACTTCCAGTATAATAAATAAACCAGCATCTAATAGAATACATAGTAATAGAAAATATAAGAATCCTTCTCCAACATGTCATTCCAAATATACTTTTGATTATTTTGATCAAGTCTCCGATTGTCAATTGGTAAATGGTATGAATCATGTTCCAACATTTGAGAATACATATCTACAACCCAATGCTCAATATATTGGTGAACAACAATCCGGAAAATCTCGTTTCCATATTAAAGTCGAATTCAAAACTATTGATTTAATAAATTCAACCATTACGGGATTTCTCCAAATTTCAGGCTTAACTGAAGAACACTCGGAAATTATTACATGTTTTAAAGGTGAAATCATTAATAACCCGTTATATAAATATAAATGGGCCGATAAGAAATCATTATATGACCCCGAAATCAAGAATTATTCCTTCATTACCGAAAACAAATACTGGGGATCATTTCCCAAGAATGATTATGAGCATTGGAAAAAATTGACAAATTGTTCAGGTATGGATGATGAAGAACTTAAAATCCGTCTAAATCGTATCCAGCAAGGACAGGAAGATAATCAATATATATATATGAGATGGAAAGAAGAGTTCTTGTTGCCTGATTCTAGAGTTAAACAAATCAGTGGAGCTTCATTTGAAGGGTTTTATTATATAGTATTGAATGTTGGTGGATATAATACAGATCTGTCAAGAAGAGGAAGTATTGAGAGTATGAGATTTTCTAATAATATTGTACCTGGTTCAATTAGTGGGTTATATTATCATAAATCATCGGAGAAATTCCAATCGTTATCATTGAGATATGTTGAGAATAGAGGGGTTTCAAATAGTTTCCAATTTGTTTGAGTGGGTCACGTCATTTATTGATAATGTTAGTCTTTTTGCTTTGCTATTCAGCATTCATGCGTTGTGTGTTTAATGTCTTTTTCATGATTTTATTACGTGGTTTTTCTTTTAATTTTAATGGGGTTGCATCATTTATCATTCTCTCTAGGTAATTTTAATACAAAGCTTTATTTTTACGTTTGCTTTTGAAATTTCTATGTACAACCATGTCTATACACACCAACACTTTTCCTCTAATCCTTCTTCAAATCTCTTTTTGCATAAATCTTAGCAGTAAATGGTTCTTCAAAGAACAATCCAATTCGATACATGATAAACACAAATGCAGCAACAGCAATCCCAGCTGGTTTTCCATACCATAAAGCAGTAGCCAAAAACGACAAAGTAGATCCATTATACATTGGATTATCATTAATGTTAAATGGGAATCCAGTTACTCTTTCATCCATCAAAATTCCAAAATAATCACCTAAATAAGTTCCAGTAACTCCTAATCTCCACATTGAACTCAAAACCAACACATTACCAAAAGCAAACATCAAAATTGCACCAGCTTGGACCAATAAACTATCACTTAATGGCAGGAAAGTAGGTTGAACAAGAATCATTTGATGATAGGCATAATCACGTAATATACCCAATGCAAAAATTGTCACTGCAAGGAAATAACAACCTCTCTTTGGAGATCCGGCAAGTTTTGTCAAGAAATGGGTTGAATATTCTAATCTGGCAACAATGTTCCAAAAGATTGGGTTGGTTGCTACACAGGCTAATGTGAATACTAATTCATTGTTGATTATGATGTAATTGGAAAAATTTTGTGCGAGATAAAGTAAATCAGTTGGAAGAGTTGATAATTCCTGTGTTATGTTTACTGACATGATTGATTAATTGATTGATTATTTGATTAGTTGATCAATTGATTGATGAATGGAAGATCTAGACTTTGATGGGTTGAGGTTGAAAAACTTTTTTTTAAAAGGTTGATTGGATCATTTGGTTTGATATTTATACTCTTTAGACTTTTTGTTACAAAATTTATTGAATTGCTTTTAGCCATGTTAAATGTTTATACACTCAATACATTTTTGAGATTTAAATACCCAAAAAAATGATTAAGATTTGCATGTGATAATTTTTTTGTTATTTTTTTTCTCTTGCTTTATCTGATTTATAGGCACAAACCCCAGATTTCAGATTTTCAAGATTTTCAAATTATTGCATTCAAACTAACACAAAAGCAAACAAACAAACCAACCAACAAATTTAATAATTCAACCCTGTGATAAAGAACACGCAACACGCGAAGTAATTTCCACCTTCCTATGGTAAGAAATCCTAGAGGGTGAGATCAGGAGATATAAATTATTATATCAGACGATTGTTTTTCTTGTCTAAATGCTTTTCACTCATTGTTTATATATCCCAACAAATGTTAGAAAACAAATTCTTTCGGGATGATGTTTTGTGGTAACATAATCATCGATATGTCAACTGTAGAGGTATTTTGTTAATTTTGATTTATTTTGGGACTTATTTAGTGGTTGGTTTTTAGGAGTTGACTCCCCTGAAAGTTGAAAAAAAAAGTAGACCGTCAAGAAGCATTTCAGTTTCATGATATTTTAACTCGACAAGGAATTGATTTTTAATCCTACAAAGTCTTTATACAACCCACAAATTGAGGAACTATATAAGAGCCAGGGGATGATAGACGTCAATAAAACAGTGAATTCTAGAGTATTCAAGTTCAGCTGAAAGCTTGGAACGTTCCATATACAGATTGGCCTACAAAGGAACATATTTCTTGGAAAATTTGCAACGATGTACGAGGCTCAGTATAATACACCGTTCTTGCTCCTAACAAAGCTATGACGTGGAAAGATACCGCAGTCATGTTCATTAAGAATAGTGACTTAGAGGCAAAGAAACACAAAGAGATACTTACCATTGAAGGTTTCGAGATTTTGCAATTGCAACGGAAACAAACTTGTGAAAGGCTAAGAAATTACGATTTATATGCAGTAATTGCAGCTTATTTCACGGAGATGTTAGACACATGCTTCCAAGCAATAAAGGACGAATCGTATAATATGCAATTAATTGCGGCGTTAGTAGTAGATCAAAGGATGAAGACTACCAAGCAGGAAGTCTAAACCGCCAAGTAGGAAACCTATTTGAAAGATTGGAATCTTTCCTCTCCTATCACGGTAACGTCATCGCCAATGGGTGGCGTATAATAGGGTTTTAGCAGCCCCTGGTTTGTTAGCATACGCTCCAATTGCAAATTATTTAATCTTAAATTCTTCGAGATAATCCTTCAACTTTTGCCCAGCATAAGGCGAGTAACTAACGAGGACTCTAAGTTTTCGGCCTCCTCACGATCTAAATCACTATCTTTAATTAAACTTCCTTCCAAGACATTCCTTCTCTGGGGTCTAATGACGCACTACACTGTGCCCCGTACATTGTTGCTAAATTAACTAAAAAAATATGGCCTTTCCATGGTGGGCCAATCTTGATACGGAACGTTGCAAGCTCTATATGTGGTTGAATATACTGTAATTTATTTAGGTCAGCACTTCGATGGGTTTTGTATAGTTGATCAATTAGAGGATTGCGAAATAAGTTTGATTGGATGACGTATTTCCAATTCCGGCTCAAAGATTTAAATGATACTCTAAGTAACATTCCACTTTGTCTCTCAACCTTTGACATAATTTTACTTTTTTTTTTTGGTCAGAATTTTACAAATCGTTTTTGCATCCAAAAAACATACTTCGTTGCATTTGTTATCGAGAAACGTCTTTAGTTCACACTTAATGTAGAATCGCAAGTTTTTTTTCAATACGCGGAATGTATTCATTAAATAATCTACATACATAGTACATATAAAATAACAAAATACGTTGGTGGGGAAAGTTTAATCAGCAAACCGTAAAACCCCTAAATGTCTTACTTGATGTCCGTTGTTCTTCTGCCTCTAAAGCTTAAAATGATTTATAAAGTTTTCCGAAGATTTACCAAGGAATAATCTTCTGCTAGTTTAAAAACTGGTTTTATTTGTAACATCAAATGTATCGTAATGTTTTATAAATATCCAAGCTTTGCAAAAGAGAAAGAAAAATATTATTAATTATGTAGCTACCAACTATGTCTGACCATCGGAGATGAATGTGTAGTATCAGCAGAAATCTTCAGCCATCATTAAATAGTTGATTCAAAACAATGGCTAACTAAGGGGTTTGGTCAGTCACAAAACGAAACGTTACTAGACTCGGAAATTGATAACCAACAGGAGGATATTCAAGCAGAAGTATAAAAACCCCGACGAAGACTTCAAATAAGATTTACAAATCTTTCTGGTAATGTATCTTCGTTCCATATGTACTAAATTAAAGGATACCATTTGTCACCTTAGCAAATTCTTGCGGTTTATTGTCCAATTCCCTAAATGACATTAATTATTGAACGAAGTCCTTTCTTTTCCCCAAACCAAGCATAATTCTTCAAGTTTTCAATTTTATGGAAATATAATACAATCATTTTTGTGTTTTCTAATTCAATGAATATCAAGGGTTGTTAGATACTTTGACCGAGAACTTTCAATTACCAAATATTCAATCTTCCTGAAGCTTCCAATTCAATATTCTTCGGCACTTCTTCATCAAAACGAATCAGTGGCAGCAAGAAGGATCTTTTTCTTGAAATATAAAACATTCTTGGAACCAATAAATACATACCATGCAAAAACAGATTCTTATAACAATGGAAACCAGTATGATGAATTTCATAACTATTCACTGTATAATTAAACAAACCTTCCTCCTTGACAAGGAATCTTCAAATAGGTTTCAAAAGTAATCAACAGTAAGGTACATTATTTCAACTTCTTTAATCAACAACAAAACCAGTTCATCCGCCACAACCCAATTTTATAACACCGAATGGAACTGTATTCCTTAATGTGGAAACATAAAAATTAATGAGTTCAGTCGGTTAAGCAGGTCATAACCGGTAATACCAAACTTAACCAAATATTCAAATTGTTCTGCTTCATACTTTATTAGTTCAGATGAATGGGCCTTGTAGCAACCTATTCACCACCAGAAGCCTTGACAACGCATTATATGTATATATGAACTTGAGGGTCTAGCTTTGTTCTGTAGAATGCTTTCCTATCCCACAGGAATTTTCCTTCGAAATTAGCTCAACCTGAACTGAACTAACTTCATGTTTTCAAGAATGGTGAGCAGTTCACTATACGCCTTTTACTGGTTAGCTAATCCGAGGAACTGTAAACTCTATTTGGGACAAACACATATTAGAACGTCTGATTCTTCAATTTACGAATATTGGATATTTTTTTATATCCCCCACAAAAAAAATAAAAAGTTTATGCAGCAAATTATTTTTTTGTTTCGGCAAAAAATATCTCATCGAGTATTAATGCTAAAAAATACCGAGCAATTAATTTCATGTTGAATGGGATTGTGTATCCGAGTTATAATGCCGATTAAGATGAGCTGGCGAATACTGACATGTTCTTCATCTTGATAACTCTTCTCCTTGAGAATTGATACAAATATAGAACGGAAATATGGCTCACTCGTCAAATACATATTTCATGATTGGATGTCTAATGATTGCATGTCGGTAAGTTTGGAAATGTAAGATACGATGAAAACGGGAAGATCGAGGGTTAAGAACATTTTCATTATTCAATTATAACTAATTCAGTCTTAGAAGAGGGTTTTGCATTTTCATAAATTGAAGATCGGAGTCTTTTTTGCGGAGTCCACATTTTTTAGGATATAAATTTTGGAAGTACTTGCCACAACAATAAACGATGGTTTATAAAAAATTTTAAACCAAAAGGCCTAAAGACTAGGTTATGGTGGAATTTTTATATAACTTCGTTAAAGATAGAACGAAGGACTCGCAGTTTGTACTCTACCTCCTCTTAATTCAAATTGGCGAATGCCCAAGTGATTAGCAGTAACCAACAGCTCCTTTGATCATGAATAACACTGCAATACCATACTTCAGCTAAACTTCAAAACTAGATGTATAAAGAAGCAATGTTACAACTACAGCCGGCTTTCGGTTAAATTAACAACGCCGAATATTTTTTTGTGCTTCAAGTGCCCCCACTCTTTATTGTCTTTTTGATGGAGGCATCCAATTCAACTTTTAGCCCCCACGATTGAACAAGCCCGATTTTTCACAATAACAATAGACATCTGAGAATTGTCTAAAGGGGTGCTGCACTTCAATCACTGATAAGGACAACCCCACATAAAATGCCGTATCTGGGAATTGTGATTGCTATATATGTGAATTGTTATAGAGAGATTGATACCAAACGGTAGGTAATAATGCTAATACTAGGTAAGACCCTGGTGTTTAAGTGGCTGGAAGATCAAGGCTTTGAGTACTCAATGGGCCAGTGGGGCTTTTACAATATCAGAAGAGACACTCCGAATTAACTTTTCAATTATTGTGATGTGATGCAATTGTGTACCTTCGAACGCATTGTTTTTGTTATGCATCCGGATAATTATTCCTCCAATTTCGCAACAATTCGAAGATTGACGACTCACCCACAAAACTCTCTCAAAACACACTCAGATCAAAGATTAAAGTTATCTGTGGGTGGGGACGGCGGAGTTCTAAACTCAAGGGCATACGCAGAATAATAAGAACAATGCTTATTGTGCTTTAGATATCTAGCAAGTTGTTCCAAACTCAATCAATACGCATCTCCACAAATCAACCCCACATAATTCCCTGACGGGCCATATAAATATAATTCGAATTATCTATTGATTTCTGTAACAGCTTTATTCTAACATCAGCAAGAAAAAATGGATCAGAAACCCATAGCACAATACTCCTCTGACTCAAAGGAGAACGAACTTATTGAAGTTAATTCCATGAAGCATCAAGAACTTGACCACGAATTATTCAATGACAAACCAGACTTTTCATCCGCTTCCATTAAACATTATTTTGGTACAAGACTTTCAACTTTATTAGATTTACCATTATACCACACAGATGAAAAATGGTATCAAGTAATCAATCCTATTCCAGGTTTAAAAGAAATGACTGCTAGTGATTGGAATTTCTATTTCATGGGATTCTTCGCCTGGGCAATCGATGCCATGGATTTTTTCTGTGTCTCGGTCTCTGCTCCAGATATCGCTCTTTCTTTAGGTGTCTCTGTCACTGACATCACTTGGGGTGTTACCTTAGTGCTTATGCTTAGATCAGTTGGTGCACTTATATTTGGTATTGGTGCTGATTATCTCGGGAGAAAATGGACATATATTATTATTGCTACTTTGTTTATTGCAGTTGAAATTGGAACTGGTTTTGTTCAAACATTCCAACAATTCTTAGGGGTCAGAGCGTTGTTTGGGATTCTTATGGGAAGTATGTACCCTATTGCTATGGTTACTGCATTAGAAGATCAACCAACTAAGGCAAGATCGGTTCTTTCTGGTCTATTCTTACCTGGTTACAACGTTGGATATATTTTAGCAATGATCTTCTATCGTGCGTTTGCTCATACTTATAAGCCTGGAGAAGGGTGGAGATCACTTTTCTTCTTTTCAGCTGGTTTATCGGTCATTTTAATTGTTTGGAGATTATGTTTCCCCGAATCTCCAAATTTCGTTAAGATGAAGGAAAAGAAGAGAAAGTTCAATAATGATATCGAAAAGGGAGATGGTTTCTTAAAGAAGTTCGATTATAGTGTGTTTGTCACCCTTAAAACTGAATGGTTGATGTTCACATACCTTGTTCTCTTATATGCAGGTTGGAACTTCACTACTCATGGGTCGCAAGATTTATATGTCACCCTTTTAACTAAACAATTCGGAGTCGATTTAGATAAAAAGACAATCATAATCGTTGTCAGTAATCTTGGTGGGGTTATTGGTGGTATTATAATGGGTTCAGTTTCTGAGTTACTTGGAAGAAGGTTAACCGTCATTATCTGTATGCTTTGGTGTGGTGCATTCCTTTATCCTTCCTTCTTCCATGCTGATACGAATTGGTGGGCATATGTGTTTTTAACAGCTGGTGTTATGGGTTCTTGGGGGGTTGGTCCAATCCATCTTTTGGAATTGGTTAATTCTACTCATAGAACATTATTGTCTGGTTTGGCTTATCAGTTGGGTAATTTAATCTCATCAGCATCAGCGACTATTGAAGCTAGAATTGGTGAACGATTCCCCATTAAAGGTGGAGTTCCTGGAATGTATGATTATGGTAAAGTGATGTGTATTTTTTCAGGGGCTGTCTTTTCATATATGATTGTTTGTATCTTCTTTGGTCCTGAAAGATTCCATAAGGAATTAAGAGTTGGGCATGATGATGAGGATGAGAGACAAGTAGAATATGAATCTGAAGATTCTTCAAACAAACGTATAGTTTAGTAGTGTATTGTGTATATTCTTCTATACTTGTCTTAAAGTATGATAATTTTTTATAATTAGGATATTTGTCATCCGCCTGTATCATCATCTCGTTCCATTCATTTTGCAACCGGAGTCATCAAAAAATTTGGGTGGCGCCGCACATTCCATATTAGGAAATTTAAGCGCTGATAAGCAGAAAAGTATCTGACTCATTTATATTGAATATTACGCGCGGCAAATTTGATTTTGTTACAAATATGCGCTACCACACAAGAATAGCCATTCCCCAAACCTTTTCAAAAAATTATAAAAAGGGAAATGTGTTCTTCCTGGAAAGAGAGAATTTTTTCAATTTAATTTTTTCTTCAAAATTTTCATTCCTTTTACTATTTCCAACCACATTATTCAACAATGGTCCAAAGAGTTCTCTTATTAGGTTCAGGATTCGTTGCCAAACCAACTGTAGACATCTTATCCCAAACCCCAGGTGTCGAAGTCACCGTCGCATGTAGAACCATATCTAAAGCCAAAGAATTAGCCGGTGAAACCGCCAAGGCTATTTCTCTTGATGTTACTGATGAAGAAGCATTGGATGCCCAAGTTGCTCAATTCGATTTAGTTATTTCATTGATTCCATATACTTATCACGTTAATGTCGTTAAGTCAGCAATTAAGAATAAGAAACATGTTGTTACTACTTCATATATCAATCCTCAATTGAAGGCATTGGAATCTGAAATTGAAAATGCTGGAATTACTGTTATGAATGAAATTGGTTTAGATCCAGGTATTGATCACTTATATGCTGTTAAGACCATTGAAGAAGTTCACGAACAAAAGGGTAAGATTACTTCTTTCTTGTCTTATTGTGGTGGTTTACCAGCTCCAGAAAACTCAGATAATCCATTAGGTTACAAATTTTCATGGTCTTCTAGAGGTGTCTTGTTAGCTTTGAGAAACTCAGCTAAGTATTGGAAAGATGGTAAGATTGTTGACGTCAGTAGTGAAGATTTGATGGCTGCTGCTAAACCATACTTTATTTATCCAGGTTATGCTTTGGTTTGTTATCCAAACAGAGATTCTACCACTTATAAGGAATTATACAACATTCCAGAAGCTGAAACCGTTATCAGAGGTACATTGAGATTCCAAGGTTTCCCAGAATTTATTAAAGTCTTTGTTGATACTGGTTTCTTGTCTGACGAGGGTATGGGTATTTTCTCAACCAAAGTTTCTTGGAGAGAAGCTACTGCTGCATTAGTAGTTTCTGCTTCTTCTAGTGAAGAAGATATTATTGCCAAGATTAAGACCTTGACCAAATTCAAATCTCCAGAAGATGAAGAACGTATTATTGCCGGTATGAAATGGTTAGGTCTATTCTCTGACAAGCAAATCACTCCAAGAGGTAATCCATTAGATACTCTTTGTGCAACTTTGGAAGAATTGATGCAATATGAAGAAGGTGAACGTGATTTAGTCATTTTACAACACAAGTTTGGTATTGAATGGGCTGATGGTAGTAAAGAAGTTAGAACTTCTACTTTGGTTGATTATGGTGATCCAAAGGGTTACTCTTCCATGGCTAAATTGGTTGGTGTTCCATGTGCCGTTGCAGCTCAGCAAATTTTAGATGGTACTTTATCAAAGAGAGGTTTATTAGCTCCTATGAGTTCAGAAATTAATGACCCTATTATGAAGACCTTGAAGGACAAGTATGGTATTTATTTAGTTGAAAAGACTATTTCTTAGATAACGAGTCAGATGTGTATAGTATACAATTAACGTGATTGATTTAATAGTCATCATCGGATTCCTCAGTTTCGGAATCATAACCTGTAGTATATTCTTCGATGATTTTACTTAAATCTTCAACTAGTTCTCCTTTATCTTCGATTATGTCTATAAATGGTTGGCTACTAAGTGAAATGTTCTTGATAAGCTTACTATAGCCTTTTAATGTATCTTTGAGACCTTCGTGAATATTAAATTCTGTGTAGTATTTGGTTTTTTGACCATGTGATAGAATGTTACTCGGGAATGTATCGATTTTAATTAAATTGTCAATAGAGGGATTCTTATAGATGGTAGAAATGGTGGAATTATCATCTACTTGTGAATTGTTTGAAACAATATAATTCTTACTCAAGTAGCTCTTATAATCATTTGATATACCCATATTCAAGGCCTGTTGTGAGGGTTTCACACTGGGCACCTGACCAGTGGTATAATATACAGATAGATCAACATCCACAATTCCCATAGTATTGGCAGGTTTATCTTCTTTACTCACAATCTTAATCTCATTAACAATATTTCTATCCTCAGATCCACGTAATAAGTTAGCTTGAACCGCAGACATACTGTGACCGCCTTCCAATTGATTATTGATACCCCATAAAGAATTTATAAACATAGCAGGAAGACTTGATCTATGCCAGAATGAATCGTGTTTATATCGGGGTGACAACATACCTGAATTGATATCTATATCTAGTGGGAACAATAAACTCAGACTTTTACTTAACTCGACTAATGTTTTCACTTGACTTATTTTTGAAGTGGTCGAATTGGCTGTGTTCATCAATCCATATGTCCAGATATTGATTTTGGAAGTATTAAAGTATTCATCGTTCATATAGATCAATAATTCATTTGTATACCCACCCCAAGCATTATCTATTTCTGTAGTTAATTGCAACCCATTGAATAAATCACATTGTTCAAGAAAGTTCCTAAACATCTCAACATCATCTTCGTTGAATTCTTGTTGACCGACGTTATAAGTTGAAAATTGAAGTTTGGGGAAGTGCGAATGTGATCCTGGTCCGTCTGAAACGTAATTGAAATTATTCAACGTATTCAATGATTTTGGATTATAGATCAATTTATTATAATCAGTCCAGTATTTAGTATTTTCACAATTTAGCTTACTCCCATCTACAATACCCATATCTAATTGTTGCTGATATTCACTCTTTTGGATCTTATTTTCAGTTATTCGTAAAGATTGCGGAATTTCATCAAATGAAGGAAGAGCTTCATGATATTCAAACTTGTTCAATGCCCCGAATCCTCCTCTTAGGTCATAAATTAATGCACGTGGCGAGTAATTGGATGTCCCTGAATTAGTTTTGATGCGAGATAAGAATGTCGTTAAATTATGGTCAATTGATGCATTGGCAGTATATGGAATTAATGACTCTTGATAATTGTACAAATGAGTCAAGGTGTGTCCTGCTAATTGAGATAGTGATACGTTTATTACCTCTGCCATTGTTGGCTTGCCTATTGTCAAGAACTATAAAACTAATGAAAGCAAGACACTGATGAGATGAGTATGAAACATATTGCCCAGATAATTTTTCATCTCCGACAAAAACCCGGTGTCGTGTAATTGTATCCTTGTCGCGAAGCTTACGACAATGGTCTCTAACCGTTTTAATTTTAAATACCGACTGCGTAGTTTGCTCTCTCACTAATAAAACGCGTGAATTACACAAAAAAGGTAGTCATCAACAAACAAACAAAAAAAGATAATACGAAAAAAAACAACTCTGGCTGAGATTGCTTGAATAATTCCTATATAATCATCAAAAAGATAAACATTTAAAGGTTGGGTATATAGAGTACGTCATACTACAATAGTAAATATATTAAATATTGGTAAATGGGTAACCAACAAACAGACATCGAAACTGAACAACTTCCACAACAAGAACCGGCTCACGATGTTACTGATGTTGTTAAAGAGCATCAACAAAAGTCAGAGCTTGACAATTCAGACAAACAACAACCGGACAATGAAAAATCTACAATAGAGGATCAAATTCAGGTGGCTGACGATGTGACTGTTGTGTCAGACAAAGAGCAAACTAATAACGAAACAATTGCGGCTGATAATTCCTTCAACACCACAACTACAAACCCGGAAGATAACCAATCGAGTTTGAACAAAAGCAACTCTTCCTCTTCGATTTCATCCTTATCATCAATTAACTCCACTCACTCGACTGATGAATTGGTAAAGAGCTTGGCTAATTCAACTTTAAACATCGATCACCGAGGAAATGGTTCCGCAGGATTACAAGATCCTTTAGTATCATCTCAAACTTTCAAAGAAGCTTCATCCTCGAAAGCAATACTTAAATCTGTGGCATCCAAAGCTGATTTCTACAATTCATTATCGAATACTGAAGTACCAGATATTTCGAAACCATTACCCAAAAAACCAATCAAATTTACAGTACGTAAAGTTTCTCGTGAAACGATCAGACTGCCAGGTTCAGCCTCCTCCTTGAAAGTTAAGTTACCTTCACTAAGACAAGGTTCAGAAACGAATTCTAAGGACTTAGTCAAATTACTGATTGCACAACGTAAGTATGATGAATATACAGCAAAAATAGTGAAAATAGATAAAGAAATCAATTTCTTGACCAATTTGTTACCACCATATAATTTGGAAGTTGATTATAATACCCGAACAAAGATTGTTAATGCTATTGGAAAGCTTAACAATAGAAAAGATGAAATAGAGAAGAAGAAATATGATCTCGGAATAATAATGAGTAGATTATGGCGAGGTCAAGAGGGGACTGATATTTGGGTTAGGAGTTTTGATCATAAGTGATTTAGTTTTACTTGTAACTTTGTATAAATAGGTGTTTTCGTAAATATTTATAAATTAATGTTGATGTTTCTTATGATATGGGAAGTTGTGTAGAGAAGAGACCCTCTAATCAGGTGAGTTCAAATTATTTTCAACAACGGCAACTCTAATCCTGCCAATGATGAATAGTAGTCTATTCTAAGGATCAATTTCACTGCTACGAATCTCGTGATATAGCCCTTCCTGGTAAGTAGCAAGCTTAATACAAACCACGCCATCCAATACATATCCCAGACTCAAGGAAAATAACCACTTGTAATGGCTCGTTCTTATGCCCAAAACTTCTCTGAGACCATCGCTTGCATGTTCGGATATCCGGTTAGGTCAAACTGATGCTCTATAATATGATGGTAATTCCATAAGTTTCTTGAGACAAAAAAACAGCCACTGCTGTATTAGAGAAAATTGTAAGAAGAAGCTAACACTACCTTGCTCGCCTCCCGAATTTCCAATTATTTCTCAGCACGGTAAAGGGGATTCTCCCCGAATTCGTACACAATAAAGCACTCTATATGACCATCTTTTCAATTGGATACAAAGTACGTTTAGTAGATTAATTATATGATTTCGACAAATTCTTGACTCTAAAGCGTAGTTGAATCAGGATTGAGTTGGGGGAATCCTACAAAATCTCTCGTTAGTGTTTTTTTGGGAGATTTTGCTTCAAATTCTAGCAGTTGACGATTGAATATTTACTAGTAGCAGCCTATTTATTTATATATCAATATAAATATCCAAACTTCTTTACATACTCTTCTATGCAAAGACAAATCCTCATGTTACTTTAGTCGGAAAATGATGCTTTGGTTAGATAACTTTACGAGCCAAAACATTTTTTATTTTGCGCGAAGAATAGGCTGCAAATTAAGCGATGATTATACGATTATTTTTTATGGCTTATCTAGTTATAACTATATCTGGCAGGAAATAGCGATGGTCTTGAACAAAGAATGAATATCGTTTGGGAGAGGAGTGAACAAATCAATTCTTCTTTTCTCATATTGTTTAATCACAGGTTTGCAAGAAATGCATAAGGCTTGGTAAAGTTCCCTTTTCATAAAACTCCTATTCAACATGAATGAACATACAAATTGTTACTTGAACGTTAGATGTTTTTGTTGACCAAAGGTTCTACTAAGGAAGTTCTGGGTTAATGTTTTGCTTTAAGCACCTTAAAATCACTGAATATTTATTCGTTACAAAAACGGCAAGAAAAGACTTTACTACTAGCATCAGGGACGAATCAGTACCGAGCACTACTAATTTCAAAGAGTGCAAATGGGCCAAAGTAATCATTGAATTGACAGGTTTCTGGTTCTAGAATGATATCTCTTGCATTTTATAAACCATTCTATCAAATTCCCTTTCTGGTACTCCAGGAAAAGATACAAGGAGAGATGTAAAGTATAAAAATCTTTGGAAATTGAAACGTTTACCTAGACAAATTGCCTCTATTCTTTTTACCTAATTGCCATGGTAGACTATTATTTCTTTCACTAAATTTTATTGCCAACACACTAACTCCATGAGTTTAGGCATTCTCGAAATTGTCGAAATGCACTATTTGCATAAAACCCCCACATTTCAACTCTATATTCTAAATTTTAATTTAGCTGGCATCTGGCTGACTTTCACAGTTGCCCTTGTTTATCTCTCATGATCTGGCTAGTCACTTTAACCAAGAATTTTAAGGACAGCCCCTCTTTCAAGAGATGCAAAAAAATACCCCCAATTCCAAAAAAATCAAACTCATGAAAACTGATTTATTAAGAAAACATTTTCTTGTAAATTACTATAATATTTGCAACCAAACAAAAATCGTTCGCCTGGTTTTGAATCTCCGTATTTTTCAACAAAGCTGAAAAATTGATCATCTTTAAAAGGGAAATGAGCCCAAGCATTTCCTTCGGTGGGTGGGGGGGGGGCAAGAAATGAAGCATATTATCAACCAAATTAAAGTCCATTTGAAGCTGGTAATTGAGCTAGTTCGTTTTCTGGTCGTTCATCATCTCTTTCGATGACACACTTCTTTGAATAGCTCATCTTGTGGCGAAATTTCCAATATGGAGGGTTGTATTATTGGATATATATATACACATACATCATCAATTGGAAAATGTCATTTCAAGTAATATATTCTGATCAGGTGGGATACTCTGATTGAACATTCTCCAGATGATCTATGCAACAAATATACAAAAAAGTAACGCGCTACCAAATCAACGATCGTTACTGTATCAGCTGCAAAATTGCAGTACAAATGCGAATTCTTCAGTCTAAAAGCATATAGTTAATAGATTTATATATGTTAACAGTATTACGTGGCCATGAGTGAGGAAGGATTGTCTTGTGTAATTGTTACTTTAGGTAGCTATAACCACTGAAGCGCGGGGGAGGGAGGGATGGAAAGTTACAGTTTGTGACATATTAGGTTAAAAATGACAAAGTTACATGATGTTACGGGGAGTAACGAAGTGAAGATATATGAAGTTCTGCTTTTTTTGTTTTTTTATCAGTTTGTTAACATACATACTGGTTATGTTAATGGTTTAGGTGTATTTGGCTAGCTTCGTCTTGTGACTAGCCTTCAACGGGTAAGGCTTTAACTTTAGACACTAAGTCAGTTAAAGAAATGACGTACAAACGCAGTAGAACAATTGAAAAAAATTAAGGTTTAATTTAACTTAGTTATTTGCCGTTCATTTAAGAGAAGATGCGGACAATAAGAAAAAAGAAGATTTATCTGTATGATGATTCGTTAATCATGCACAAGTAATAAGGTTTACTAGGCTTGCTTTTCAATAATATAGAAGTGATTAGTTTGTAACAAATAATAATACAAAAAAGAGATAATGATGATCAATGATGATGATCAATGATATATTAGCTAGTTAATTGAAATAAAGATTTATTAGCTTATGATGTAAGATGATATCAAATGACTTTTTGTATTATAAAAAATGAACCAGATCATGATGATGATCATCTTCATTCAATTATTCATTTAAAGTATCTGCTATAATAGACTATTTAATAGTAAATATATATGTATAAAAGATGACTATAATATATATTACAAATGGGATATGGTCATTATTAAATACTATTTGTAAGGGGAGGAAGTATGTTAAAGTAAAAAAGAAAAGGGCAAAGAAAATTTGGTAAAGGTTTAAAGTGAGAAGAAAAAAAAGGTGAATTAATAATTAAATAATTATTAAGAATATTAATTATCACCCATTTTTTCCAATTTCTAATTTTTTTAATTTTTTTAATTTTTTTTTTTTTACTTCCTAAAAAAAATCCCCCTTTCTTTAACTTTACCCTTTTTCTTTTTTCTTTTTTTTACAACCAATCTTCTCATATATAAGTAAGATACTTACGCTTTATAGTAAGATAATCCACATACATATATACATACATACATACATCAATATATATATATACACACATCAATATATATATACATAAACTATCACCAGTTATCATCCCCACCCAACGTCCTCGTCAACAACTACACACTTACCCACCATCATACATACATCACCTGAACATCAAATGATTACTGAGGAAATACATATACCTAATACAAGATTACTATCGTCATCATCATCAGCATCGACTACTACTACTTCTACATCCACATCTGCTGATACTACTACTATTAGTACTACTACTACAGCTACGATAAAACCTGATCTTTCATCGAATAAAAATATGCGTACAGCAATATCACACCCAACACGATTCACATCGCATAAAAGTAATCCCCTGTTTTATATTTTCGAAGAAGATGATCATCATGATACAAATAGCAGCAGCCACATAGAGCAACCCATTCCAACAAATACCACAGTGAATATTACTATAACAGCAACATCAACATCGTCCACATCTTCTACCACAACAACGCGTCCTGTTGGTTCTCCAACGGTTACCAATCCATTGTTGCGACAAAGACGTTTGGAAAGACCTCCCTCTTTGTTTGCACCTTCACCTGTTCCACATTTACCAAAAACACCCACGAATACCACCACCTCCACATCCTCCTTATCGAATCAAAATAGTTCCAGTGATATCGAAGATATATTGAAATTTCCAGTCGAATCATCACATGCATATTCTTATGCTCATCTTTCTCCAAATTCATTAGCATTGAGATTAAATGTATTAAAAAGGTCATTGGAAATACTAAAGGATAGACCGGATTTATTCACATCAATAGCACATAAAGATGAAGAAGATGAATTTCATGAACATGAACAAACAGATGTAGAAATGGATGATGATATGGAATCTATCGATTCATCAAAACAAACTATATTTAAAACAATATCAAATCCTATTTACTCATCAGATACTAATCAATCAAGCCTGTCTTTACATTTACCAGAGAAACATTTACTTCCAGGTAGAAGAAGTAGCGAATTTTCCAGATATATTTCCGATAGTGGATCTGACTCAATAAATAAAAAATATAAAGTTCAACCAAATGCATCTTCAGCAGCTTTATCTGCATTTTTTCGTCCTCCCATTAAACGTACAACAAGTTTACCTTTGGTTGAAGAACCATCGTCACATATATCAACTCCAGTTAATAGTAGTTTTTCCGAAAGCAAGAAAAAATCACTGGAAAATAGTTCAAATGGTGATTTGAAAGATATAATCGATCTTTTAGAGAAAGATTTAGATGTATTAATGAACAATACTGAAATTGCATCTTCATTACATGATTTGTCATTTTCACCTAATGATGAAAGCGTTAGATTAAAACACGATTTCCTTAAAAAGAGATTGTTATATGCATTGGCTATGCCATTTATGGAAACAGGAGCTGGTACTTCTTCCTTATTACAATCGGGCGGTAGTGAAGAAGATGGTCTTATGTCTTCACGTGTGCGGCCGTCAATGACAGCATTAAATTTATTAAACAACAACTATACCTCCATGACATCAAATCAATCGTCTGCGGTAAACACCAGTGCCAACACAAGACCATTTCATTCAATGCTTGCTGGTAAGCATTCGTTGCCACAATCGGTCTTTACAGTAGAAACTGATTTTCCATGGTCAGTAATTGCCGCTAATGATTTAGCTTGCCTTATGTTTGGTGTGCTGAAGAATATGATCAAAGCACTAACATTAATGGATTTAATTGCGCCACAATTTCGTGATTTCGTAATGGCAAGAATGACAAAGTATTTAGAAGGAAATTTGGACCTAAGTCTGAGGAAACGAAAGAATCGGAATGCAATTGATAACAATATATTATTCGCTGGTGAAATTGTTGCAATTGTAAGACCAGGAGATCAAAATTTTGCTTGGACATCACTTTGGGCCAAACGAAAAGGAAACTTAATTATTTTAATGTTTGATCAAATCCCATGTGATGCATTTGATGTAATTATACTGTGTAAAAAAGATGAAACGGATTATCATATCGATAGTATGATGCCAGTTGCTGGTAAACTCGCTCATAATAATGATTTTAACCGCTTTCATCGTCTTAATCAATTGAGTGAATCATTGAATAATGAATTACATGTACATGTTAACCAACGAGAAGAGGAAGAAGAAGAAGAAGCAGACGAAGAAGAAAGAATGATGGAAGATAGTGAAATTATTAATCAAACGAGATATTATACATTACAATTAGAAAATGAAAATATTCCATGTGCGATTACGTCAAATCCATTGGAGATTCATGAAGATCGATCAGAGATGAAATTGAAGATACATACTATGCCATATATTGCTGGGATTTTTGTGATTAGTAATTCCGAATATAAGATACTATCGTGTAATAATGCAATTGCTAGAAATTTATTTGGGAAATCAATTGATGATTTGCATAATCATGTCATTGATGAATTGATTCCCAATTTCACCAAGATTTTAAAAATTGGATTGGAAACTAATGTGGATACTTTTGAATTAATTCCTGGATTAGTCTTACCTGAACATTTCTTTAGGAAATATGATGCTGTATTACGAAAACAAGAAAATCCAAATGAAGATGAAGAACAAATATTCTTTAATTCTAACGGGATTGAAGGTATACATCGAGATGGGAATTCATTATACGTTGATGTCCAAGTTCGTGCATCTACTCATGATACATTAGTTGTTTGGATAACTTATTCACGTTCCTATAAAAATCGTCACATGGTTAGAGAATTGGATCGATTAAGTTCATCAACTTCCTCCATATCGCTAGCTTCAACTGGTTCGGTATCTTCAAAACTTCACACAAGGGCAAGCTCATTAAAGAGCGTAGAAAAGAAAATTCATCAACGTTCAGCGACTAATTTGGCTAGATTACCATCACAGTTGAAATTATTTAATGCTGAAGCGGAACTGTTGGAATACTTACCAAAAGAGATTACTAGTGGTGGTGCCAGTGTACGTAAAGCTAAACGAGATTCGTTTGGTATACCCGTGAATAGAATTGATAGTTATTTGGAACAAGATAAACGAAAAGCAACGTCACCGTTTGGTGAATTGTCGCCGATGTCAACAACTAGTGTGATGCAAGGTATTGATAACAATATTGCTGGAGCTATGGGTGCTGGCACAACGATGACGATGACGACGACAACGGCCGATACGACATGTAAGAAATATTCCGAAGAGGAAATCTTGGCATTAGAAAACCAATCACTTGAACAAAAGAAGAATCTGTCTAGTAAATGGCCCAAAGAAGTTGGATTATCACGTCGAACCAAAAAATTCTCCGAGTTTAAAGTTGTTAAAGATATGGGTGAAGGAGCATATGGAAAAGTGGTACTTGCTCAACATAAGGAAGATTCAATATATACAATCATCATTAAATGTATTGATAAAGAACGAATTCTTGTGGATACTTGGGTCCGTGATCGAAAATTGGGTACTATTCCTTCTGAGATTCAAATCATGGCATATTTGAACTCTGAACCTCATCCAAACATTATGCGAATTATTGATTTCTTTGAAGATCTGAAATATTACTATCTTGAAACACCAATATTCGGAAATCCTCCGGCTATAGATTTATTCGACTTTATTGAAATCAAAAAAGATATATCAGAATTCGAATGTCAACTAATCTTTAAACAAATTGTGTCATCAATCTATCATCTCCACAAAAACGGAATAGTTCATCGTGATATCAAGGATGAAAACATTATTGTCGACGAGAATGGAATTATCAAGCTCATTGATTTTGGAAGTGCGGGATATGTTAAACAAGGTCCTTTTGACGTGTTCGTGGGTACTATAGACTATGCCTCGCCTGAAGTGTTACGTGGGGAAAAATATGAAGGTAGACCACAAGATATCTGGGCATTGGGTATTTTGTTATATACGATGTTATATAAGGAAAATCCGTTTTATAATGTTGATGAAATTATGGAAGGAGATTTGAGAGTTCCATATATTGTAAGTGATTCATCTTTGGCATTGATTAGAAAGATTTTAAATAGAGATATTGATAAAAGACCAACGATTACTGATATTGTTGAAGATGATTGGTTACAGTTTTAGAATAGGAAAAAAAAGATTTATATAGAATTCGATATATAGTTATATATAGTTAGACAGTGATTGTCATTTATACTCTTAGTACATTTGTTGTACTGTTCTGATGAGCCATCAAATAAAATTTGTACGCGTTTGTATTTATTTCATTGCGCTCCCCCCAAAAAAAGTCATTTAGGATTCATCTTTAATGCAATGTTCCCAGTTGTACGCTAATGAAATTATGCCTAATGAACTCAATCCGACTATCTCCTCATTTGAACTCACCCAACCAGGGAATATACCAGTAGCAATCACGCCACTCTACTCGTTGCCCTCACTCCAAGCCCACAAACTCCCATTCCCGCTCTTAAAGCCAACCACCAACAATATTCACTCTTCCGAACCAGGACGAACATATTACCTAACCCTAGACCAAATAATCTGTGAGCTTGTTAAGAAGGATAGTTGGGTTGTGAAAGTACAACAGAATCTAAATGACAAAGCTCACGAATTGGGTGTGTTGTTTTTTGTTCAAGAAAACGTATATGGAATGTTCAAATTACCGAATGGGTTTCGTGTTCGGGATATTGTGCAAGAAAACGAGGTAGCTTGGGATGTGACGAATAGCGAGGAATTATGTGGCTTAACTAGGTCTATTGAAGTGGATGAATCGAAATTAAAAGATGTTCAAGAAGTTCTTGATTCGTTTTCGATGATGCCGCCAATTGTAATTAGTACGTCCCCCCAAAGTGTTGAAGATGAATATTCGCCAAGTAAAGAAAGTTTGGACCCTCGAGAATTCATTGAATCGAGGTATTATAATACTTTATATTCATTGACTAATCCGTTGAGTTATTTTCCCAAGACTGCAATATCAAGACTACGAATACTATGTAATGATGATGATAATCACATTTGTGAGATACTTGGATCGATGATATTGCTGATTGATGAGATTGATGTTAGGCATGGTGGATCTAATGGGGTGTTGAAATTGGTGGAGAATGAAGATTCGGTAGTTAATTCACTGCTGGATAAGCTAGATAATGTGATGAAATCAAAATATGAAATGAAGAATCAAAGGCGGTTTATAGAATCACATAGAGAAATAGTCGATAATTTGGATCAGACAGTAACAAATAATGGTAAAGATAAGAAACAGATTCTGAATCATGAAAAACTTCAACAGTTGATATTTGACCTAAAAGTTCGTGAGGCACAATTACAAATCCTAGTGATTTTTGAACTTTTGTATACTTGGAAGATTGATGAATGTGAATTCCTTAAACTGAATCAAAAACGAAAACAACGAGAATTACAAGCTCGTGAGCGACAAGCAAAACTGAGTCTAGTTAGGAACAGAAAACGGAAAATCGTACCGACATTTTTGGGTATGGGTGTTGATGTAAGTAGTTCCGCTACGCTGAATATCAAGTCAACTACGATTGATCAATATTCGGTATATACCATATTGAACACATTGGTAGATCGCATGGGTCTTTGGGATACGCTAAGTGGGAACACGGACAGTTCGTATGGATTTATGGCATATGTATTTGTTCCATATTATAACAAAAAGTTGCCTGAATTAGTGAAATACGTAATTGACAATATGAAAGATTTGAATATGAAATTAGCAGTTTCTAAATCCAAACGGAAAGCAGAATCAAATTCTTCTTCACAACTAAAATCAAAATCATCCAAATATCGAAAAGTCCTCCTACCTAATCGAAGACCAACTCTTCAAAAGTCATCAACGACAATCGATGAATCCAAGGGTAGTTCATTATCAGGTCAGGAAGACATCATTATACCGTCCCTAAGAAAATCAAAGTCAAATCTATCTTCCAAAAACTTATCCAAACGACAAGTTGATCTAAATCTCAAATTAACAAGATCAACCTCGGATTTAGACCCCCAAGATTCATTATCCTCACAACAATCAGTCTCATTTATATTCGCAAATGCAAAACGTCAGAAATCAGTTCCAGCGACCAAACCACCACCTCCTCCTCATCCACCATCACAACCAACGTCTGAATTACTAGTGCTCGCCACACCAATGAAACCAAAATCATATACACAAGTTGAGGAAACTCCATTAGCCAAACAGAAGGCATATTTATCGGTCAAAGGAACACCAAAAAAATCATACGTGCAAGTTGAAGCCACACCAATGAAGTCATATGTACAAGTAGAAGCAACACCAATGAAGTCATATCTGCAAGTAGAAGCTACGCCAATGAAATCATATCTGCAAGTTGAAGCCACGCCAAACAAGTCATATACTCAAGTTGAGGCCATACCAATGGCAAAGCCTGTAGGAGCATCACTATGGGCAACTCGACAAGATACGCTTGTTTTAAAGACTCCGGATGATGCATTTTTGAAACCGAACAAGCGAGATGGACTTGCTGAGAAATTAATGTCTGCATCTAAAGAGTTCATACAAGAGACACCGGAGAAGAATGATAAATCTCCATATTCGGACAAGAGTCCAATCCAGTTTGATTCTTCGCCTACAAAGTCCATTCAGAGGAACAAACGTGTCCGACCTGGTGAACCCGTATCGCTGGAATGCTCACCATTTTTTAATGCAAGCTTGTATAAACAAGAGGCTGGGATGGATATTCAACCAGTTGGGAAGATGGTGTTTGAGAATGAAGAAAATGATAAAGAATATGATCTGGATTTCTTATCGCCAAAAAAGAAAAAGACGTATTCGAGAAAGAAGAAACTTTAGTTCTGAGTGTATGTTTTGTTTCAAATTTTATTAATAATACAACGTTTTTTATACAACTAATTCGCCAAAGAAGATTCCTTCAATTATACTCTTTGCATCCTCTTGTTGTAAAATCAACTCGGCCAATTTATTACCAATCCTATCAGTTAATTTCTCCTTTACTTCATCTGAAATATCAACATCCATTGCATCTTGTGATTGTTTCTTAACTTCAATCTTCAATTTTCGAAGTGTTTCCAAACATGTATTCAATAATATACTTTGTTCAAACTCACTTGAATCTTCAACTACCAGGTTACACCAAACCTTCAAATTCCCAATGAGAACCAATTTAATCACTTCAGCTCCCATATTTTTCAATCCCAACAAGGCACCATAATGCGTTCCCATTGGTTTTGAAGAATCCAAAAGTGCACGCAATAATGTTCTGGTGACTCTTGGGCGTAACGTCGAATAAGAAGATCCATAGACTTTAATAATATGTTCTAATAAAATTGCCGCAAACTCTCGAACAGCCAATTGCGATCTTACCAAATCTTGAGATTCTTTAGATATGGTATCTTTGATCACTGGTCCTATTCTTTTGGCGAGTAATAATGTTAAAATACATGGCATTAATGCGTGAACATAGGGGTCTAAGAATATAGTTTTATTATCAGCTAATGCTGATATCACTTCTAACATTGTCGACAATATTTCGATATTTCTTAATTGGTTGGTGATTTGTTCAGCCACGAACTGAATAAAATATGGCACTAGTTGATGTAAACCGGGGTCTGATTTTAATGAAGTCAAAGCCGCGTTCTTCAAACTATCCTTTTCTGGATCAGTTGATATTAATACTTCTACAACTTTATCAAAATAAAGTTTTAACTCTTTTGAAAGAACATGCTTAACCAACGGTTTAACCTGTAAATCCTTCTCGGTTGTCTTTTTATCCTTTGTAGATCCTACAGCACCTGCTGCACCAGGACCTCCAGTACCGCTAGCTTGAGCAGTATCTTTATTTTCAGCAAGACTCAAGATATCATTACCCAATATTGACGAAGTCGCACCACGAATGATTGGAGGCAATGCCTTGATTTCTGCAGGTAATGGATTTTGAGGCACCATAGGCTGAACCCCTTCTATAGCTAACCAATGAGCAGTAAATGTAGTCTGACGAGGTACTTTAGGTAATTCTTGATTTATCAATTTTTCAAATTCAATTTCATGGTCATCAAGATAATACAAAGTTTGTCCACCAGCACCAACTAAAGTTTCCTTAAATGTTAAAGGCTGTGAGTTATCATATCCGTATAATGGTTCTACATTGAGTAATTTCAATGCATGATTTATATCTGATGTCATTAACAACTTTCTTTTGGAATGTCTCATGAATTTGATGGCAGTTTCCAATATTTCATGAATTCGATATTCAACATCCATTGCCAAATTCTTGGCTGCTTCATCGGGTAAAGTTATTCCTAGTGAATCCGCAGCATCTTTCACAGTATCGTAAGGAGACCACAAAGAATGTGATAAGGGTACTTTAGATTCCATTGCTGCTGGCTTAGATCACACACTTGTATTGGTTGTTTATAGTAAGGTTTTGTTTTTGTTTCCTTGCAGAAAATTTGTGAAGAGAAATATCTAAACGAGTCGTGTAATAACGTAAAAATATTTCATCTATTATGGATGGTACTACAAACTACACTGCTGATAACCCCTAGTTAATAGTAAATAATTTACATATACAGTTACATGTACCTAGAATAAATTATAATTGAAATATAATATGGGACGATTTGAGCAATTGGTATTGGTATGAAAAATTTCAGCAAATCCCTCATTCAAGCAGGCTTTACAATGTTATTAACTCTTGAAATATGCATCTTTTTAGCAAGCTTCGAAGCTTTTGGCTTCTTTGAAATCGTACTCAGAGCCAAAGTCTTTCTGTCAACCCTCGCAAGGACATAATTCGACTGAGGCACGTCAGCCATCCTTAAAAACCTCTCTTCAGTAGGGAATCTCGCATTGATCAAACTTTGAGGTACGCTATATCTTTCCACTGGAAAACAGTTCAATGATTGCGAGTTGATCCTCACTCTTCTGTTATTGGAATACACCGAGAACCCACAAGTGAGGTCGGTATTTAAGAATATATCGTTCACGTTTACGACTTTTTCTGGTTCTTCTCCATTTCCTCTGTCCAAGATAAGCCAATCTTGATGATTAGTTATGAGCCTGTATTGCTGGAATCTAATATGTTTTAAAATACTGATAGCTTTCATTCTATATGCTGGTAATTCTTTTGGAGTAGATATTAAGTTTGCTTCTTCATGAAACACACCCAACATTGTTGGGTTTATTTCTTCAATCTCTAATCTGGATAATTTCATCCCAGCAAAGATTTGGGGTATCTTCAATAAAACTGCTGTTTTTGGAACAAATTTAGTCCAATCTTGCTTTAGATCGGTGTATGCTATGACATCGGGTAAGTATATTTGAGATCTTGCAGAAATCATAGGTCTTGCCATTTCTCTAATTGCATCTTTGAAGAATACCGGAAGCTTGAATGATTGAATTCTCTTTTCATAAAATGGCGCATACTTGTCCTTTCGATTACCAAATTGTCTCAATTGTTGTTGGTTAACAATAACATAAACATTGAAGCAGGTGTGAAAATAGTTAATAACTTGTTCTATTTCAATCCCTTCTTGACCAATTTGTTCTAATACTTTTATAATTAGATTATCAAATTCCACAAAGTTAACGTTGAAGAACTTCACTTTAAATTTTGGTTGTATGTATGCCATGGCAAATCGTTAATGTTTTTGTTGAAGTTGATTAAATGTGGGGCAAAGATCGAACACGCAATCTAAAAAAAACGTTTTCGCTTAATACTAATGAAATTAATAAGATTGGAATATAATATATAAGTCTAACTAGATCTAGTCAATATATATATATATAAAGAATATGCTATTTAATTGTTAAGAAGTTTTTAAAAGTATAAATGTTGTCGTGGTAGTGGGGGGTTATAAATAGGAGGGAGGTGTCGGCGACTCCCTTGGCAAGAATTAAATCCTGTGGTTGTGAGTGCAAAATTGCTTATGTGTTAATTATTATTTTCCATTGTCAACAACCGAACCAACCAACACATAGATAGACACAAAAAAAGTTGTCTTATACTATTGTGTAATTAATCAACTCAACTCAATCTCAAGAGATCATGATTAAGTTCCAAAAGACGTTTATTCTCTTGTGTCAACTGTTGTAATCGTTTATCCATTCTTACTAGTTCTTGACGCAAAATCTCATTCTTTTGCCTTTCCAGACTTTTCTTATATTCTTGTAATAATTCACTTGAATCAAATACATTGTCCACGTCATTTTCCTCTGGCTGTTCTTCTTCTCCCTCCCCCTCTCGTTTGTTGCCTTCTTTTCCATTCCTTTTGCTGTCGTGCTCATTGTGAAATTTCAACTCCTTTTTAAATTGTCTACGAATGGCAGCCTCTAAATTCTCCAGACTAAGTTGTGCCATAATCTCAATATCCCTTCCCCGTAGCTGATACAATTGATAAAGAATTGCATCTGCTCTATCTTTAGGATTGAACCAGAAGGGAATCCTCCTTCCAAGAGCTTCTGCTTGATTCCATTCTATCATTCTAAATTGAATATTCTTCAAGAACTCCTGATATAATTCCTCGAAATATTCACGAATATACAATCCATTTAATTCGGGAATTGCATCTATCTCTTCAATTGATTTCTTTTCAGCTACTGAGCCTGAGAATTGTATTTGGGTGACTTGTATGGCGATAATTTCCCATGTATCATCTTTTTCCTTTTGAGTTAATTGAAGATGAGGTAAGAATTTTAATACTAATTCTAACAATGGTAATTTGATTAATGCTTTTATCTTCTCTTGTTCCTTTGCATAAAACGATTTAGCCATTGTAGTATATATGGGCGGTAGGTTTGCTCCTTTGTTTCTTGTAAGTAGTAAAATCAGAGATTAATTGATTTGCGTTGGTTTTGAAAATTGTGGTTACGTCATTCTTTTTTCAATTCCTACAAAAAATCTACCAATATTTGACATTTCATAAAAGCTATACACCTAACGAGTCTAACTCTAACAATTAGATTCTAAACATAAGCAAATAGTTCTTCATCTCACAATCATCTCGGTGGTCTGCTCATCCCTTTTTGTCTAAGTCTATCCTTCTGTCCCATTCGTTCATCTTGAATTCTCTGAAATCTCTCTTCAGCAGCACGAGCCAGGGCTGCTTTTGCATTCACGCCAAAAGGACCATGATGATGATGATGATGAGGTTGTTGATGATGCGGGGGCGGCGGAACATGGTTAGCGCCAGGACCTAACACTCGAGATTCGGATGGGCCTCGGAAATTTGATCTAGAGTGCACAACTGGAGGACTTGGTCTTGATGGTTGTGGAGCATGGTGGTGTGATCTTGCCTGAGGAGGAGGATGTCTTGGATCGGAACTAAGTCGATGACCTGGATGTTTGTGTTTGGAAGAACTATGTCCCATTGTACTTTTTATTGAAATCAAAGGTTACTGTAGAAAAGGAAACAACAATAAGATAGCAAATAGTGTCGTGAAATTAACCGAAACCTGTATGTGTAACAAGAGAGGCTTTGTTTTTTTTTTTGTTTCGGGGAGCCAAGCTTGCTTGCCATGGTTATCTCACCACATTCGTCTTACAATCGGACAATTTTAAATATCTTAAATAAATATCATACCATGATATCATAAGCTAATTAAAAAAAGAAAATATTAAAGTTATTAAACTTATAAAATCCAAATTAACTTTGATATTGCAATTGGACTAGGCATTTTCTGTATAGTTATTTATTTTTAGTATAATTGTATAGTTTTCCAGAATATTATAAGGAAAAAAGACGATCCAGTAAACGATACCAATGATAGCAGTTTTTATTTAGTTACAAAGTCTAATTTAAATACCAAGTATTATTATCTAAATATTACAGTCAACATCAGCGTTTTCTACTAGATACAAATATTTCTTTCTATATGAGCGATTACACCATCGACACATCTTTAATTCTACAACTCTAGTTGTTTAAGGCTTGCTCTACTTCCTTGGAAATTTCCTTAACTTCTTTAGCAACACCCTCAATTTCTATAGCAATATCATTTA